>BSBK01008102.1:0-632500 GCA_027943335.1 Chamaecyparis obtusa | reverse complement strand
GGAGGAGCTGAATCTGGTTCGAATGAACAGTATTGAGGAGGCATACCAGTTTGCCCTAAAAGTAGAGGAAAAGCTGAACAAGAAGTTTGAGAGCAGACAAAACGGAAGAGGTCGCGGTGGACGATCTGGTGGACGGTCATATGGTGGCCGAAATGAAGATCCGAAAAAGAAGGATGAGGCTAGTAGCAGTCAGAATCAGCGAGGAAATAATTCCAATCGCTTCCATGATCAGAATAATAGAGATCAAAGAGGAAGAGGAAGAGGACAAGGATCTGGAAGAGGTGGCTTCCGTGGAACATGTTTTCACTATGGAGAAGAAGGTCATAGGGCATTTGAATGTCCTCAGCGCCAAGGCAGAACAGACAGGAGAAATGAAGGCCATGCCAGAATTGCACATGTAGATGAAGATGCCAGATCATCAAATTCTGAAGATGCTGAAAGAGGAGAAACGTTGATTAACAGAAGAGTCCTGTTGAGTGGTGAGAATGAACCTGAGCAAAGGAGGAGCTTGTTTCGCACCAGGTGCAAGTGTGAAGGTAAATGTTGTGATGTGATTATCGATAGTGGAAGCACTGACAATTTGGTGTCAGAAGAGATGGCGACAAAGTTGAAGCTCAAGAGACAGAAACACCCACATCCATATCGGATTGCCTGGGTACAGGATGACCACAAGGTCATGGTCAATGAACAATGCCTGGTGAAGTTCAAGATTGGCGGATACCAAGATGAGGTATTGTGTGATATCATATCTATGGATGCATGTCATATGTTGTTGGGTAGACCATGACAGTTTGACAGATGTGCTGTACATGATGGCCGTGCGAATACCTATTCCCTGACAAAGGATGGAGTGCGACATACGCTAAAACCATTGAAGGAGACTGAAGAAAAGGTATGTGGTAATGCAAGGATAACTTTTGTTGATGGAAGAAATTTCCTAGATGGTATGAGGCATGAGCATGTATGTTTTGCTTTAATTCCAAAAGCTGGTAAAGAGGAAGTAGAAGATGTTCCTGTAGAAGTTGCAGATTTGTTGAATGAGTTTCAGGATGTTGTATCCAATAACGTGCCTGATGGATTACCACCAGTGAGGAAGATCAGTCATCAAATGGATTTGATCCCAGGAGTGAGTTTGCTGAATAAGGCAGCACATAGAATGACACCTGCAGAAAGTGAGGAGTTGAACAGACAAGTACATGAACTGCTACAGAAAGGATTGATCCGTGAGAGTCTGAGTCCCTGTGCTGTACCAGCGGTATTAGCACCAAAGAAGAATGGAGAGTGGAGGATGTGTACAGATTCTAGGGCAATAAACAAGATCACAATCAAGTACAGGTTTCCATTGCCACGAATGGATGATATTATGGACTGTTTGAGTGGAGCTGTGTATTTTTCAAAGATAGATCTGAAAAGTGGATATCATCAGATTCGGATCAGAGAAGGAGATGAATGGAAGACTGCCTTCAAGACAAAGGAAGGACTGTATGAGTGGTTAGTCATGCCTTTTGGGCTAACCAATGCACCGAGCACTTTCATGCGGCTCATGAACGAGGTTCTAAAAAAATTTCTGGGTAAGTTTGTCATTGTTTAGCTAGATGATATTCTGATCTTTAGTAAGACATTGGAGGAGCATATGATGCATATTCGTATGGTATTTGAGAAGCTGAGAGAAGAGAAATTGTTGATTAATTTGAAGAAGTGCAGTTTTGTGAAGAAAGAGTTGGTGTATTTGGGGTTTGTAGTTTCAGGAGAAGGTCTAAAAATGGACCCAGAGAAGGTACAGGCTATCCTTGAATGGCCTACTCCAAGGAATGCTACTGAGGTAAGATCTTTTCATGGTCTAGCTAGCTTTTACAGAAAGTTTATCAGAAATTTTAGCAGTATTTGTGGACCCTTGACTGAAACAATGAGAGGGGATAGAAAAGAGTTTAAGTGGACTAATGGGGCAGAAAAGAGTTTTCAATTGTTGAAACAAAAAGTTACAGAACAACCTGTTTTAGCACTTCCAAATTTTAATAAGGTGTTTCAAGTAGATTGTGATGCTAGTGGTACTGCAATAGGAGCTGTTATGAGCCAAGAAGGTAAACCAATTGCTTATTTCAGTGAGAAGTTGAATGATGCCAAGAGAAAATATTCTGTTTATGATCAGGAATTTTATGCTATAGTTCAAGCATTAAAGAAGTGGAGACACTATTTGCTTCCTAAGGAGTTTGTTTTGTATACTGATCATCAAGCTTTGCAATATTTGAATAGTCAAAGAAAGTTGAATCAAAGGCATTTGAAATGGGTTGAATTTTTGCAGAGTTATACATTTGTTTTGAAACACACGAGTGGAAAGTCTAATAGGGTTGCAGATGCTCTTAGCAGAAGGCAACTATTGCTGACAGAAATGCAGATTGAAGTGGTTGGGTTCAAGGAGCTCAAGAATTTGTATCCAGAGGATCCTGATTTTGGTGAAGCTTGGAAAGCTTGTAAAGAACCTTTTACTCTAGACAGGACGAAATGGTTGGATTTCATCATCCAGGATGATATGCTATTCAGAGGGAGTCAGTTGTGCATTCCACGAAGTTCTATGAGGGAGAATCTCATCAAGGAGAAGCATAGTGGAGGATTGGCTGGGCACTTTGGTCGTGATAAAACCCTTGCTTTGGTTGGTGAGAATTATTATTGGCCACAATTGCAGCAAGATGTGAAGAAGTTTGTACAGAGTTGCAGAGTATGTCAGATGGCGAAAGGAGTGAAGTAGAATACAGGGTTGTATCAGCCATTACCTATACCAGAGAAGCCTTGGGAGGATATCAGTATGGACTTTGTTCTTGGTTTACCGAGGACACAGTGGGGACACGATTCAATTTTTGTGGTAGTTGACAGATTTTCAAAGATGGCACATTTCATTCCCTGCAAGAAGACTAATGATGCTGTTCATGTAGCAGAATTGTTTTTCAGAGAAGTAGTGAGACTTCATGGTTTGCCAAAGACCATAGTTTCAGATCGGGACACTAAGTTTGTTGGATATTTCTGGCGTACATTGTGGAAGAAGTTAAAGACAGATTTGAAGTTCAGTTCATCACATCATCCACAGACTGATGGACAAACAGAGGTGGTGAATAGGAGTTTGGGAAATTTGCTGAGATGTTTGGTTGGAGATAAGCCAATAGGATGGGATTTGATTTTACCACAGGCAGAATTTGCATACAATAATTCTGTCAACAGGAGCACTGGTAAATCACCATTCCAGATTGTATATGGAAGTAGTCCAAGAAATGCATCTGAATTGAGGAAGATAGATAAAGGAGAAATAAGTAGTGCTGAAGCTGAGGATTTTGCAGAACACTTGAAGAACATCCATGAGGAGGTGAGGAAGCATATTACCAAGATGAACGCACAGTATAAGGCTAAGGCAGATGAGAAAAGGAGGTATAAGGAATTTCAAGTTGGTGATGAAGTCATGGTTCATTTGCGGAAGGAGCGGTTTCCAGTTGGTACATATAACAAGCTGAAAATGAACAAGTTTGGACCATGTAGGATACTGAAGAAACATGATTCAGGAAACGCATATGAGGTAGAATTGCCTACTGAGCTAAATATTTCACCAGTGTTTAACATTTCAGACCTGACAGAGTATCATGAAGGAGGTGTTGAAGATGAGATCACAGCAGCACAGTGGAGTATTCCAGCAACTAGTTCAGACACTAAGGAGATCGAAGATATACTGGACAGTCGTATTGGCAGAAGCACAAGGAACAGGATATATGAAGAATATCTGGTCAAGTGGAAAGGACGACCTGTTGAAGATTCATCATGGCTGACAAAGGAGGAGATTAGCCGTCTTGATTTTCCTCTGCACACCTGAGTCGTGACAGGGTCACTTCTCAAATTACCCCGGGTGTCTGATGCAGGAGCATCCTGGGTGTAAGAGCAATCTTGCATCACCCAAAAATATTTCTATTTTTGTATTCAATAAGGGCTATTTTGTGCAGAGCTACTATTTATGGAAAGTTACTATTTTTGGTAATTTTTGTATGTGCTCAGAATGATCTGATTTCTTTCTTGGAGGTTCATTTTGGTCATATAAGTCTGCCAGTAAAGTTTCATTGCCAGATCAAGTGTATATTGGAAGATATTGAAGATTTTCGGTATTGGCAGCAGGGTGCAGAAACTTCAAACTCAGTTTTGAAGGCTTTAGAGGCCCCGGATGAGGTTGAATTTTGGGCTGAATGAAGCCTGCTTGATTCAAGCGTTGTAGAGCTCCTCGCGCCCTTTCCGAAATGGGGTTACAATAGTCAATCGGGTCAACTAGTGATGACTTATGGTCTTCGGAAGTTGGGTCACCTGAAATGGCGGAAAATGATTTTTCTTCAAAATTTCTGTTCGGGTTTCAAAATTTATTTTGAGCCGACTATGATGTAATGAGATGTAAAATAAAAAAAAATAATTCTAAGTTTGGTCGGCCTTATTGGCTAAAATTCTGGAACCTTCCCAGGCGGTGGAAAATTGCCTATATAAGGAAGGCTGTATTATTGTCTTAGGCAGTTCAGAATAGTTCTGGGTAGTAAATCTGGGTATTGATTCGAGGCTTTGTCCTACAGAATATTGTAAGGGAATGCCCATGTGGCTTTGCATATTGTAATTCTGAAAGTTTGTAATTCCACATTTGTAAAGATAATAAGAAGCCAATTTTCTGTTCTTGCATATTGTTGTTGTTTCTCTATTTCTGTTATGTGTTTGTGGTATTAATGGGAGCACCCTTCATCAAGTGGTATCAGAGCAGGAGTTCTTGAGTGTGTAAACAGATCGCCGACTGTGAGGCAGTTTGCACCAGGACCGTGGCTAGGGTTTCAGCGCGCATCGCGAAAATGCCTCCACGAAGGGAACGTGGCGGAAGAGCTGGTGTTGTAACACCTGAGGTTAGAGAGCTGCAGAGACAAGTGCGAGCATTGCAAGAAGAGATTCGCAGAGGAATGAATCTTAATGTCAGAGACGAAAGCGAGGATGAAGCCGAAGAAGAATATCAAGAAGGAGAAGTTGAAATTGTGAACCATGAGGAAGAAAGACTTTTTCGGGCGATTTCCAAGATTGGGAAAAGACCTAAAATTGAGGTTCCTACATTTTCTGGAAATCTTAACCCAGAGGAATTGATCGACTGGATCAATGAATGTGAGGAATATTTTGAGTATGAAGATGCTGAGGATCCTGATAGGGTCAAATTTGCGAAGGCCAGACTGAAAGGTTATGCGAAAATCTGGTGGCAAGAAATTCAATTGGAGCGAAATAGAAGAGGGAAAGATAAAATCACAAGATGGGATCGGATGGTGGATAAATTGAAGCGACAGTTCATTCCTGTTGATTATGAGCTTGATCTACTAAAGAAAATGCAAAGTTTGAAGCAAGCAGGAAGATCTGTTCAGGAGTATACAGAGGAGTTCTATCGACTTCTCATCAGAATAGGCCATGCAGAAGCTGATAAGGAGAAAGTTGCCCGATACCTTAATGGATTAAGGCCAAGCATTCAGGAGGAGCTGAATCTGGTTCGAATGAACAGTATTGAGGAGGCATACCAGTTTGCCCTAAAAGTAGAGGAAAAGCTGAACAAGAAGTTTGAGAGCAGACAAAACGGAAGAGGTCGCGGTGGACGATCTGGTGGACGGTCATATGGTGGCCGAAATGAAGATCCAAAAAAGAAGGATGAGGCTAGTAGCAGTCAGAATCAGCGAGGAAATAATTCCAATCGCTTCCATGATCAGAATAATAGAGATCAAAGAGGAAGAGGAAGAGGACAAGGATCTGGAAGAGGTGGCTTCCATGGAACATATTTTCACTGTGGAGAAGAAGGTCATAGGGCATTTGAATGTCCTCAGCGCCAAGGCAGAACAGACAGGAGAAATGAAGGCCAGGCCAAAATTGCACATGTAGATGAAGATGCCAGATCATCAAATTCTGAAGATGCTGAAAGAGGAGAAACGTTGATTAACAGAAGAGTCCTGTTGAGTGGTGAGAATGAACCTGAGCAAAGGAGGAGCTTGTTTCGCACCAGGTGCAAGTGTGAAGGTAAATGTTGTGATGTGATTATCAATAGTGGAAGCACTGACAATTTGGTGTCAGAAGAGATGGTGACAAAGTTGAAGCTCAAGAGACAGAAACACCCACATCCATATCGGATTGCCTGGGTACAGGATGACCACAAGGTCATGGTCAATGAACAATGCCTGGTGAAGTTCAAGATTGGCGGATACCAAGATGAGGTATTGTGTGATATCATATCTATGGATGCATGTCATATGTTGTTGGGTAGACCATGGCAGTTTGACAGATGTGTTGTACATGATGGCCGTGTGAATACCTATTCCCTGACAAAGGATGGAGTGCGACATAAGCTAAAACCATTGAAGGAGACTGAAGAAAAGGTATGTGGTAATGCAAGGATAACTTTTGTTGATGGAAGAAATTTCCTAGATGGTATGAGGCATGAGCATGTATGTTTTGCTTTAATTCTAAAAGCTGGTAAAGAGGAAGTAGAAGATGTTCCTGTAGAAGTTGCAGATTTGTTGAATGAGTTTCAGGATGTTGTATCCGATAACGTGCCTGATGGATTACCACCAGTGAGGAAGATCAGTCATCAAATGGATTTGATCCCAGGAGCGAGTTTGCCGAATAAGGCAGCACATAGAATGACACCTGCAGAAAGTGAGGAGTTGAACAGACAAGTACATGAACTGCTACAGAAAGGATTGATCCGTGAGAGTCTGAGTCCCTGTGCTGTACCAGCGGTATTAGCACCAAAGAAGAATGGAGAGTGGAGGATGTGTACAGATTCTAGGGCAATAAACAAGATCACAATCAAGTACAGGTTTCCATTGCCATGAATGGATGATATTATGGACTGTTTGAGTGGAGCTGTGTATTTTTCAAAGATAGATCTGAAAAGTGGATATCATCAGATTCGGATCAGAGAAGGAGATGAATGGAAGACTGCCTTCAAGACAAAGGAAGGACTGTATGAGTGGTTAGTCATGCCTTTTGGGCTAACCAATGCACCGAGCACTTTCATGCGGCTCATGAACGAGGTTCTGAAAGAATTTCTGGGTAAGTTTGTCATTGTTTACCTAGATGATATTCTGATATTTAGTAAGACATTGGAGGAGCATATGATGCATATTCATATGGTATTTGAGAAGCTGAGAGAAGAGAAATTGTTGATTAATTTGAAGAAGTGCAGTTTTGTGAAGAAAGAGTTGGTGTATTTGGGGTTTGTAGTTTCAGGAGAAGGTCTAAAAATGGACCCAGAGAAGGTACAGGCTATCCTTGAATGGCCTACTCCAAGGAATGCTACTGAGGTAAGATCTTTTCATGGTCTAACTAGCTTTTACAGAAATTTTATCAGAAATTTTAGCAGTATTTGTGGACCCTTGACTGAAACAATAAGAGGGGATAGAAAAGAGTTTAAGTGGACTAATGGGGCAGAAAAGAGTTTTCAATTGTTGAAACAAAAAGTTACAGAACAACCTGTTTTAGCACTTCCAGATTTTAATAAGGTGTTTCAAGTAGATTGTGATGCTAGTGGTACTGCAATAGGAGCTGTTATGAGCCAAGAAGGTAAACCAATTGCTTATTTCAGTGAGAAGTTGAATGATGCCAAGAGAAAATATTCTGTTTATGATCAGGAATTTTATGCTATAGTTCAAGCATTAAAGAAGTGGAGACACTATTTGCTTCCTAAGGAGTTTGTTTTGTATACTGATCATCAAGCTTTGCAATATTTGAATAGTCAAAGAAAGTTGAATCAAAGGCATTTGAAATGGGTTGAATTTTTGCAGAGTTATACATTTGTTTTGAAACACAGGAGTGGAAAGTCTAATAGGGTTGCAGATGCTCTTAGCAGAAGGCAACTATTGCTGACAGAAATGCAGATTGAAGTGGTTGGGTTCAAGGAGCTCAAGAATTTGTATCCAGAGGATCCTGATTTTGGTGAAGCTTGGAAAGCTTGTAAAGAACCTTTTACTCTAGACAGGATGAAATGGTTGGATTTCATCATCCAGGATGATATGCTATTCAGAGGGAGTCAGTTGTGCATTCCACGAAGTTCTATGAGGGAGAATCTCATCAAGGAGAAGCATAGTGGAGGATTGGCTGGACACTTTGGTCATGATAAAACCCTTGCTTTGGTTGGTGAGAATTATTATTGGCCACAATTGCAGCAAGATGTGAAGAAGTTTGTACAGAGTTGCAGAGTATGTCAGATGGCGAAAGGAGTGAAGCAGAATACAGGGTTGTATCAGCCATTACCTATACCAGAGAAGCCTTGGGAGGATATCAGTATGGACTTTGTTCTTGGTTTACCGAGGACACAGCGGGGACACGATTCAATTTTTGTGGTAGTTGACAGATTTTCAAAGATGGCACATTTCATTCCTTGCAAGAAGACTAATGATGCTGTTCATGTAGCAAAATTGTTTTTCAGAGAAGTAGTGAGACTTCATGGTTTGCCAAAGACCATAGTTTCAGATCGGGACACTAAGTTTGTTGGATATTTCTGGCGTACATTGTGGAAGAAGTTAAAGACAAATTTGAAGTTCAGTTCATCACATCATCCACAGACTGATGGACAAACAGAGGTGGTGAATAGGAGTTTGGGAAATTTGCTGAGATGTTTGGTTGGAGATAAGCCAACAGGATGGGATTTGATTTTACCACAGGCAGAATTTGCATACAATAATTCTGTCAACAGGAGCACTGGTAAATCACCATTCCAGATTGTATATGGAAGTAGTCCAAGAAATGCATCTGAATTGAGGAAGATAGATAAAGGAGAAATAAGTAGTGCTGAAGCTGAGGATTTTGCAGAACACTTGAAGAACATCCATGAGGAGGTGAGGAAGCATATTACCAAGATGAACGCACAGTATAAGGCTAAGGCAGATGAGAAAAGGAGGTATAAGGAATTTCAAGTTGGTGATGAAGTCATGGTTCATTTGCGGAAGGAGCGGTTTCCAGTTGGTACATATAACAAGTTGAAAATGAACAAGTTTGGACCATGTAGGATACTGAAGAAACATGATTCAGGAAACGCATATGAGGTAGAATTGCCTACTGAGCTAAATATTTCACCAGTGTTTAACATTTCAGACCTGACAGAGTATCATGAAGGAGGTGTTGAAGATGAGATCACAGCAGCACAGTGGAGTATTCCAGCAACTAGTTCAAACACTAAGGAGATCGAAGATATACTGGACAGTCGTATTGGCAGAAGCACAAGGAACAGGATATATGAAGAATATCTGGTCAAGTGGAAAGGACGACCTGTTGAAGATTCATCATGGCTGACAAAGGAGGAGATTAGCCGTCTTGATTTTCCTCTGCACACCTGAGTCGTGACAGGGTCACTTCTCAAATTACCCCGGGTGTCTGATGCAGGAGCATCCTGGGTGTAAGAGCAATCTTGCATCACCCAAAAATATTTCTATTTTTGTATTCAATAAGGGCTATTTTGTGCAGAGCTACTATTTATGGAAAGTTACTATTTTTGGTAATTTTTGTATGTGCTCAGAATGATCTGATTTCTTTCTTGGAGGTTCATTTTGGTCATATAAGTCTGCCAGTAAAGTTTCATTGCCAGATCAAGTGTATATTGGAAGATATTGAAGATTTTCGGTATTGGCAGCAGGGTGCAGAAACTTCGAACTCAGTTTTGAAGGCTTTAGAGGCCCCGGATGAGGTCGAATTTTGGGCTAAATGAAGCCTACTTAATTCAGGCGTTGTAGAGCTCCTCGCGCCCTTTCCTAAATGGGGTTACAATAGTCAATCGGGTCAACTGGTGATGACTTATGGTCTTCGGAAGTTGGGTCACCTG
Organism: Chamaecyparis obtusa; assembly: GCA_027943335.1. Taxonomy (NCBI): domain Eukaryota; kingdom Viridiplantae; phylum Streptophyta; class Pinopsida; order Cupressales; family Cupressaceae; genus Chamaecyparis; species Chamaecyparis obtusa. Next base: position 622,653 of record BSBK01008102.1, on the reverse strand, counting down.
AAATGGCGGAAAATGATTTTTCTTCAAAATTTCTGTTCGGGTTTCAAAATTTATTTTGAGCCGACTATGATGTAATAAAATGTAAAATAAAAAAAAATAATTCTAAGTTTGGTCGGCCTTATTGGCTAAAATTCTGGAACCTTCCTAGGCGGTGGAAAATTGCATATATAAGGAAGGCTGTATTATTGTCTTAGGCAGTTCAGAATAGTTCTGGGTAGTAGATCTGGGTATTGATTCGAGGCTTTGTCCTACAGAATATTGTAAGGGAATGCCCATGTGGCTTTGCATATTGTAATTCTGAAAGTTTGTAATTCCACATTTGTGGAGATAATAAGAAGCCAATTTTCTGTTCTTGCATATTGTTGTTGTTTCTCTATTTCTGTTATGTGTTTGTGGTATTAAGGGGAGCACCCTTCATCAAGAAACTACATGGCCCAATCAAATGTAGACATTTGTTTTACTAATTTTGACAAATATGGACAAATCTCATATCATTCAATGCATAGTGATTATGGGTAAGTGAAAAATAAAAACCATGTCTCCATTTTCAATTCATACAAGTTTTTTTAATTAATTTGCTGGAAAACAACATATTTAATATCAATTCACAATTATTGATATCATATTTTTATGATCCATAATTTGAATTATTTCTATATTTTTGTATTAGACTATGTGATAGTTTTTGAATCATTGTTTCAGGTCACACTCTATGATCCATAATCAAGATACGGTATAAAATGATAAGTTGTAGAATAGACACAAACTTAAAATGAAGAAAAGAGAGAGGAGATGGCATGAGGCCCAAAGTGGGAGAAAATTCATCTTAAATGGATAAAAAGAAACAGGTGGGGAAATTGTAACACTTGAGACAAAATGTAAACAAAATGATATGAAATCAACATAATAAAAGATATAAAAATAATTGGAAAAAAGAGTAAACAAAAGTAATAGAAAGAGACACAAAGAAAAAAAGAGTAAAGGGGTATGTGTAGGATTATGAGGGGTCAAAAAGTGAGGATATGAAAAATGCATTTTTCATTTGCCTAAAACTGCAAAACTTCATGTTGACATTTTGCTTGGCTTGGTTGTTAGTACATGTAGCCATGGTAAAAGCCAAACCATAATAGATATCGGAAAATATTGGATATCCAATATGTTTGAGGTTATCGAAGATTAATTTTGTTATGTTATAGATATTAATATAATGATACATTAATATTATATATTATATATTATATATTATATATTATATATTATATATTATATATTATATATTATATATTATGTATTATATATTATCTATTATCTATTATGTATTATGTATTATATATTATATATTATATATTATATATTATATATTATATATTATGTATTATGTATTATATATTATGTATTATGTATTATGTATTATATATTATATATTATGTATTATGTATTATATATTATCTATTATGTATTATGTATTATTATTATGTATTATGTATTATATATTATGTATTATGTATTATATATTATATATTATGTATTATATATTATATATTATATATTATGTATTATATATTAATATTTTATAAATATTTATATCAATATATTTTATATATATATATATATATATATATATATATATATATATATATATATAGGGTTCTTGTAGATAGTAACTTCGACATTCTTATATCTTTTTTAGCAATGATCATATATATATATATATATGATCATTGCTAAAAAAGATATAAGAATGTCGAAGTTACTATCTACAAGAACCCCCCCTAGCCAAGGCTAGTTACAAACATAGAGGTGAGAAACCCTCCCAAAATATATAATCCTAGCTATTACAATAGCCCTTAGGCAATATACAAAGGATCCCAAGGATCTAATTTGAAGTATACAAAGTCCTTAAATCAAAGTATGTACAAGAAAGAGAAGATACATATTTCATGATAGTAGGTGCACAAAACTTTTGCTTCCTGTCGACACTATCTTCCATCATGCCGACTGTGAAAAAGAGAGGAAAATTTGCATAACAAAAGCTTATAGAACCTGCAAAGGGTTAAAACACTACTTTTTGATCTTTTTATCCTTCCATGAAGCAAGGAACAGCATCACCCAAGCCAAGTTTCAAGTTGAGGTTTAGGATGGGTAAAACAAAAACAAAAACCCTAGGTAGTAAGACAAAAACGTAAACCTAGACAAAATTAAATTACGAAACCCTAAGTAGAAAAGCAAAACATAAATTTAGACATGTGTAAATAAAATAACAAACCATAGGTAGAAAAAAAAAATTTACATAAATAAAACTATTTCTCTCTCCTCTCTCTCTCTCTCTCTCTCAAGTTTTAATTATTTAAGTAATTATTTGTAAGGTAAAATGTAATTTACAATATGTTAATTGTAAATTATCATGTTCTTATATGTACGCAGATTAAAATATGGATAATTTTCATATTGATGAGCTTATAGGTTAGCATGCACCACCACAACCACCTCTACCTCCACCTCCACCTATAGAGTTGAGAGATAATATTAGGAGAAATGTAGAGGCAATAATGAGAGAAGTAAATATTATTAGGAATGATCCCTATCCATCGGCCTAGCTACTACGCCTTTTAGATAGTATGCAAGGCATAGTAGATTCAGTACACACATTAGACTCTAAGATTGATAGTTTCCAATCATGGAGGTAGAGTATGTATGGATATTATGTTGATGGCCTCTCTTATAAAGAGGTTAATAATTTAAAAATTACAAAAACTGATATGGCATGCTATTTTTTGAACCCTAAAACAGGTGAGGAGATACTTGGCAAGAAGCCACGTATTTCTATTAGATGGTGTAGACACCCAGGTATAGCAGAGAATTTTTGCGAGTGATGGTGGATGATATTTGACCATCCACCACACGCTAATCATGAGGTCCCACTTTATTTTTTGAAAAAATTATGGGCTGAATTTGAATTGGGTAGGAAACCCAATTATTTTGACATGAGAGCATTCCAGGGGGTTGGTCGAGGCATGTCACAGGAAAGGCCAAGGGCCAAATTGAGTGATAGAACTAGAAATCATGTCCACAATGAGCCCCTTGTTCCTCTTCCTTCTCCTATAGTTCCTATACCTATCCATCATCGAGCAGTGCAGTCATCTCTCAGTTCTTTGAGTGCCCTTACGGGCAATTTGTTACAACACTTGACCTAGGTGAGGGCTGCCCCCAGCATAGCACATGTTTGCACAAGTTGTGGGGGTATATGTAGGGGTCCCGAGACTGATCCTGATTCTTCCCACGCTACCCATGGTGGATTGTTGATGATGATGGCGGTGCACATGGTGTTGTCGGTGGTGATGTCAGAGATGGTGGTGCACATGGTGATGTCGGAGATGATATCTCATCATATGTTGATTTTCTCAATGCAGATGATGATCATCCCATAGAGGTAAATTTAATTATAATTTATATAGTGCAATATTAAATTTTATATTTATACAATTATGAACCATAACATGTGGATTTCCTAGTGAACAGAGGAGGGTTCACCCTCCATCATTCATTAGTCATCATCATATGACATCAACACCTTGACATATCAGTGCTCCATTCACGGTATGCACTTTGATCTTGATGCATTTAAATTTTAAATAAAATAAACTTTAATTGATAATGTGTTTGACATATTTTTGTGATTTTGTAGGGTCTCTCATGTACTATTGAGATTGGCAGTCCTTCATTCTCTACCCCACCAGTCACCGAGAGTTAGTCATATATACCTGTAATATGTTTTTCATTTATTAATTTTAAGTCTTTATATCTTACTAGTTTATGTACAACTTTGATTCGCACTTATTTTTTTGCAATTGTAGGCTTTCGGATTATCTCATGTTGCACAATCACATCTATGTCCTGACTCATCCGTGACATTAGCTATGTGTCACACACAAGTAATGTACATGTTTTTATTCCATGAAATTATAGTCAAGTTATATATACTTTATAATTTATGTATATGTACTATAAGTTTGATTCATGCTTTATATATGTTGTTTAGGTCGACACCACCATGAGTCTTGGCATGGCTATAGGATTAAGCCAAATGCAGCCATCGACACTATCCTTTGAGGTCATGATTGAAAGTAATTTTTCAATGTCCATTGTGTATCTAGATCTTTTACACCTAATTATTAAAAACTTGTACTTTAAATGTTTTTATAGGACTTGGTTGCATCCACTTTTGATGTAGCTAAGGGAGGACCTTCATGTCCCACTAAGGGTACTCAGGACCAGACACAGCAAGATGAGGGTACTTAGGACCAGACATAGCATGTTGATGCATTGCAGTCCTCTTCATGTGGAGTGAACTAGAGGACTGCATATCAGCTAGATGAGTAGAGTTAGATTATGATGACTATCTGGACTTGTGTTATGATGATGATTATTTGGACTTATGTTATGATGACTTCTTGTCATATTATTTAGATTATGATGATGATTATTTGGACTTTTGTTATGATGACTTCTTGTCATATTATTTTTACTTGTTGTTAGAGTAGGACTTGCATTACATACTAGTCCACTTGTTATATCATATATTATACTTGAACTTGTTTTTAGAGTAGGACTTTTTTTTGTGATTGTATATATCATGAGTTTATATGATGGACATTATGATACATGTAAATTATTTGAGGACTTGTTATGTTATTTATCTTATTCATAGACTTTTAATCCTATTTCATGATTTTTACAAATAGTGGTTTCAATGTAGATATATATGAGCTTATGTAATATGATCATTTTTAATATCAATTGTAATTAAATTTATCAATATCCTAAAAAAACCATCTATCTAACAATGAGATCTATTAATTCATGTGTAATTGAGAAGAAAAAGAACAATAAACCCTAACATTGAGTAAACAACAAGTTTGAAATAATGTGCGGGAGCGGGAGCAGGAGTAGTTGTAGAGCGGGCGGAAGCTGAACAGGAGGGGTCCCTAGTTTTGACAAGGAGGAGGGCGATTCAGATGATGCGGATGGAGACCCAAGTGGGGGTTTGGGGGAGTTTATGGTGTGGGGCTACTATTTTTGCGTCTGGTGCCCTCATCTTTATCCTGTCGCGACCTCTGAGTGTAGGGTTTGGGCTCTCTGTGATGGTAAAGGCTTGGGGGGGATTCTTTTCCCCTTTATCTTGGAGAGGAGACGTCCCTATTTTTCTTAGATGGTTTGCGATGGTGAGTGGCTGCTTTGAGTCCTACTTTGGGATCCTATCGTGCTGGCTTGTTCCTGGGATCATCACTCTTTCAGGGCTCCACAGATCCTTTCATTCGTGTGGGAGAGTGGTGATGGTTTGATTGGTGTGGTCTCATGTGGGATCTCTATCGAGGTGGGGTTGCACACTTGTGCTCTTTGGTAGCTTATGGCTTCTTATCTTCATTACTCCTCTACTTTTCTTCCTATTGAGGTGGAAGCTCATTTTGAGGTGAAGGTCCCTTTCCCTCTTAACACCTCTTTCTCGCTTTCTATAGAGGTGGAAGTTCCTTCTGAGGTGGAGGCTCTACCTATTGAAGTGGCTAGTAGCTGGATGAAAGAGGTGGGTTGGAGTTTTGTTGGTGAGCTTGGCCATAGCTAGAGAGTTTTGTTTCTGCTAGTGATCTTTGACGGTATTATATTTTTCTTGGCAGGTTGTGATCTGGTGGAGTGGGGAGTTTTCCTCATTCCTATCTCTTTGTTTAAGGTTGGGGGAGCCTTTCAAAACCCTACTGTGCTCAGCCTTTGCTGGAGAGTCCTATTTTTGCCAGAGATCCTTGATGGTCTTTTCTTTCTTCCGGCAGATCCCTATCTTTACTCCTCTTCCCAGTTTCCTTTAGAGGTGGAAGTTTTATTTGAGGTTAAGATTTATTTTCCTCTTACGACCTCTTTCCTGCTTCCTATTGAGGTGGAGGCTCAGCCTATTGATGTGGTTTGGTGCTGGATGGAAGAGGTGGGTTGGAGTACTATCGGTGCGCTTGGCCATTGCTAGAGGGTTCTGATTTTTCCAGAGACCATAAATGGTCTTATCTTTTTTCTGGTAGGTAGTGATTTGGGGGATTGGGGGGCCTTTCTCATTCCCTTGTCTCTGTTTAAGGTTGGGGGAGCCTTTCAAAACCCTGATGTAATGGTGCAGTTGAAGCTTAACATGCTCAAATATTTAAGTTGTCTTCTATTTGGTTGTGATTTGGTGGTTTGGGGAGCTAGCCTCATACCCATTTCATTGTTTAAGGTTGGGGGAGCCTTTCAAAACCTTGATGGTGTGGAGTAGCTGAAGCTTAACATGCTCAAATATTTAAGCTATTATTTTCTTTTAGGTTGTGATTTGGTGGTTTGGGGAGTTATCCTCATACCTAGTTCTTTGTTTAAGGTTGGGAGAGCCTTTCAAAACCCTGAAGGTTCGGTGCAGCTGAAGCTCTACTTGCACAATTACTTAAGTTGTTATTTTATTAAGTCTGGTTATGGGAGCCATCAAAACCCTTATGTACAGATTAGGGAGCCTGAAAATCCTAGATATTTGGTGATGCTGTAAGGCACTGACTTTACACTATTGGTCTCAGCAGCTTGTGCCTTTCTGAGTGTCTTTCTTCTGGCTGTTGTTGTATTGTTGGGCTTGTTCTATTGGTTATTCTACTGGCATTGTGTGCTGGGGGGTGCTGTAAGGTTTATCTTTTTCCCCAGCTGTTTCACTTTGGTATGAGCTAATTCTTCCTATTTTTAAGCTCAGGGTTATAGTTCCCACCAAAAACTATTTGTAAATGGTTTCGGGGCCCATTCAAAACCTGCTTTTACCTTAATCAAAAATAATATCTAGATACATTACAAGTAATATGAACACTTTGATTAACTATAAAAAAAAAAACCATCTATCTAACAATGAGATCTATTAATACATGTAATGGACAAGCACAATATGGATGTTACAAACTTAATATTGACTTTGATAATTAAATATTAAAAATAATCTATAGATAGTTCAATGAGATCTAGATTAATTCATGTAATTGACAAGAACAATATCGATGTTACAAGTAATTTATTGACTTTGATAATTAACTATTAAAAAGCATCTATCTAACAATGAGATCTATTAATTTGAACAATGAATTTATAGATGCACAAATAAATCTATCATAATCTATTAAGTGAACATAATCTAACCAATGTGCATAGTTTAATATTTAAAGAACAAAATTAGGTGAATACAACTATGAATTTAACTTAAATATTTAAAACAAAATTGGATGAATAAAAGTGAGTTCATGAACTTAAATTACAAAACCAAAATTGGATGAATACAAGAGTGCATTGTACTGCATAAATAGTTCATGTCTATGTTCTTCCAGACATCCTGCATCATAAAAATAAATGTTGAAAGGTTAGAATTTATACAAGTTCATTTAAATTCAATTTTAATTTATTTCAAATCTATATCTCTAAATTATAAATAATGACACTTCAAAGAAGACGTATATATTTATATATAGAAAAACATATAAAAATATGACAAATTGAACAAAAACTTACATGTATAAATTTGATTCAACATAATGTACCATCAGCATCCTCTCTTTTTTGCAATGCATCTATGATTGCCTCATGCTCTTCCATTGAAAATGTCCATAATATTTTATTAGTAGGTCTCCCTTTGTATCTTTCCAATTTGATATGCGTTGCCACTACCAAATGGGAATAGTGTGTAATCTTCTTTTCTGTTTGGTAGTCTTCAAAAGCTAGTAAACCATTCCTTCTTGTTAGGTATTTGTGTAGCCATGTACCAACTACCACAATAGACCCAATTGGATACTGGAAATCATCATCATCTACTTGAAGACATATCAACTTTTTCTTAGGTTCTACACATTGAGCTAACCAATACTCTATCTGCTCTGTATTATCCTCGGGTGCAACAACAACATACACATGTCCTGCAAAAAAAATTAAGTACATGCACAAATAAAACTTGTTTAAAGGTTTATAATTCAAATATAATCATAAATTATATGACATACACATGTAACTAATATAATTTAAAGTTATGCAATAAATTAAATTAAATTACCAGGTTGTATGAGGTCTAAAACATGATCATAATCTTCTGATGCAAAGGCATGATCTAGGTCTTCATTTATTATAGGGTAAGTGCACAAAGATGGGGGACCAAAAAGATGCCACTTTTCTTTTTGGCCCCCCATCACGCATAGTGTGCACGCACTAAAGGGCGTGCGCCCTATGGCTTGGGCAATCCAAACCAAAGCGTGTGCGCCCTATAGGGCCCACGTGCTTTGGAAAACACTTTTTTAGTGTTTTTCAAAGGGCGTACACCCTATAGGGTGCATGCCCTTTGAAAAAACCTTCTTAATGCTTTTTGCATGGGTTTGAAAGCTCATTTTGCTTTCCCAAACCCACGTTTTCAGCTAATAAGGGATTCTAAAGCGCGCGCACCCTGCTATTTTTGCTTGTGAATCGATTGTTTTTGTTCATCCATCCATCAAATGGCTCCATGGCATCGTCATGGTTGATCTGAAAGAAGAGGTAAGTGTTTTTACAACCCATGCCTCTTATTTGTTTTAAAATTTCAATTTTGTTGCAATTTGTTTTGTTTAAATTTGTTGTGTAATGAAGATTTTAAAATGTAGTTTTTTTAATTGCCAAGAAAAAATAATCTCCCTCAACCAAACTCTCCACCAAACCCTCTGTCTCCTCATGAAGAACCAAATGAAGAAAATGAACCTCAATTGCCTCCACCAATCGAGAAACCTCCTCCTGGAACACAACAAAATTTGATGAACCAAGTTAAAAGAGGGCAAAAAGAATTAGAATCTTTAATTAATAGGTTAAAAGATTCTAATGGTACAAATCCCGGAAGGGAAAGACTTACAAAATCATTGGAAGCAATCTTGACCCACGTAAGCGCAATTAGTCGGCAAATTAATTTATGGAGGGATAAAAGAGAAGAACAAAAATAATATTATGAAAATAAATTATCTTATGCAGACATAAAAAAGAAAAAAATCACAAAAGATGACATTTTCTAGCTATTTAAAAAACCAGGGGACACAAATACTCTTAGAACTACAACAAGGAGGTTCCCAATTCATTGGTGCATAAATGAAGACATTAAAAACAATTTTTGGGAGAGATGGTGGATGGTCTTTGATTCGCCTCCTTGTAATAATCATCAGGTTCCTATATATTTCTTGAGAAAACTCTATTGCGAGTTTGCACTCAAGGAGGTGCCAAACTATTTTGACATTCTGGATTCTCAGGGTAGAGGAGGGGGGTCATCATTTGACCGAGATGGGGCACATCATGACCCTAACGCACCTAGGGCTGCTATTGGCAAGCCACAGGTGGATCATGTTAGTATTCCTTCCGTTGTGAAGGAACATGTAGAGGCAGACACACTAGGCACAATTAGTGCTCTGACACAGACTCTCATTCAGTGTGCCACTCCTTTAGTTGAGGGTGACTATGGTCAATCCTTGAGGGGGCATGTTTGTCGGTCATGTGGATGCTTCTGCACATTTGGTACTGGTGAGAGAGAGGAAGAGGATTCTAGAATGATGACTGATAGCTTTCTAAATACGACATTTGGCATTGACACACAGGTAAATATTTCCAAGTTCATTAAATTGGTTTGATCATATTTCATTTATAAAAGAATAACTATTTAATTTAGTATCTATTATTTATGATGAAAATTCAAGGCAAGAGTGTCAGTGACGGTGGCGGTGGCAGTGGTAGTGGAAGTGGCAATGATCCTAATGTCCCCTTTTACACATCATCGTCAATTCCACAAGTATGTATTGAATAAAACATTTTAATTAACATATTTGATTATTATGTAATTATATGAATAATTGTATCATAACTTATTGTGCATGTACATTAGATGTGCACTGGTGGACCATCAACGTTCACAACAGAAAGCAAAGGGAATCGTGCAACTTTCCTTGAGGTATCTTTATTTGCATATTAATTTGATTTACTTGATTATATTTAATTAATGAATGAATGACTAAATTACTAGACAAATTATGATCAAAATCCAAAGGCGCGATGATTACATTCTTTCACCTGGGTTTGTGAGGTCACCATTGAGTCCACAGGTATATATGTAACAATGCATTATAATTAACATGTCAGTAGTACGTTCTTATATGAATGGTTATCTTATAATTTTCCATGTACATGTGCACTAGTTGAATGTTGGAGCTTCGACTTCGACACTGCACACTGGAGGACGTGGTGGAACCTTCACGGAGGTATCATTTACTCATTAGTAGGGTTGTAAAAAATATATGTAATCTTGATAACTGCATAATACTTTTTTTGTTTCATTTTCAGCTTTTGACATCAGAGACTCCTCCTTCTATCCATGATACTTTGGATCGTGGAGTAGCTGCAGCAGTAGCTAGATCTGAAGCACTGACTGAGGTATGAAAGAGATCACTTAACTTTAATTGTTATTTTAATAGTTTGTATTGAATTTTATAATGATATTCATGTATGTATTTTAATTATTATTTTGATCATTTTTGTAGGGACTTATTACTCCAGATTGCCAGCATGCACCTTCAGTGGATGAACATAGTGACTATTTTCTAGCGGTAAGCGAATATTCAATTTTATGTCATTGTATATAATTCAATTTTGATGTATATTAGTTATCTCTATCTAAATTTATGTTTTATCAGGTCGAGCTACAAAAGAGTCTAAACAGGAGGACGAGTGAGTACACTCGGAAGACTACATCATCCACTACATCTCCATCGATGTGACGATCGAAGACAGCTCAGGATTTGTTTTCTTTCCCTAGCGGGAAAGGACTAGATTAGGGATATGGATTGTATGCCTATATGGCATTAGTGGACATGTTTTTTGTATATTGTATAAGTGATACATTGTACATTCATTTGGCATTGAGGAAGCCAATTTTACTATATTGAATATATTCAATGTATGACATTATTGGACATATATATTTGGCTTCATGCCCTACGAATATTTTTTTTTTAATGTTTTAGGTATGCAATTCATGTGTTTGGTGTATTGATATATACTAATTTATGTTTATGTGGATGTCTTATGCTTTGTAAATTTCCCATGCCTTATAGTTATGCTTGTATGTTTATCGATGTATGTTTAACTTGCTAATTATGCTGCAAATGCCAGTCACTGTCCTCAATAACAGTCAATTCCTTGACTGTAATAATAACAAAAGTAATGAAATGAATGTAGAAATGTATAAATATAATATAAGGTAATATTTCTACGTCACAACCTATCCAAGATCACATGGAATCAAAAATTTATATTCATTGATGTGTTCCCTGTTCCATGGGATAGTCACAATATAAAGACATGACCTTGAATAGGTGAGGCAGCAAATGGCAAGGTTGTCGTCTATTGAACCCAATACCGGGCCTATTTTGATCAGTGGGTACCCTAATGTTGGCAAGAGTTCTTTTATTAATAAGATTACTATGGCAGATGTGGATGTGCAATCTTATGTTTTTACAAACTAACTTCTAATTGTCCCCTAACACTCTCCCGTAGCACCTGATGGATCGATTCTACCTCGCACGAGCTCTAAGATATGACCCCGCAAAGATCGTTGATTTCATGCTAAAGGGACCTTGAGGGACACTTTAGAATGGAGTCATCGGCAGGGATCGAATGACTATGCCTAGTGAACAAGGTTTTCCATAGCATTTACCTGACCATTCAGAGTTGTCAGAATAGATGGTTTGATGCTACGACTGACGGTTGGAAAGATATGCAACATTGGTCATTTTCCACTGAGGAACATTGTGAGTTCTGACATCGACTGAGAATATGTTGCCAAATATAAATGAACTTGAATCTCTAAAAACTGAGATAGGCTATTGTAGGCCTCAACAACATGGTCTCATAACACCTAACAGATCCATGCTACCTTGCATGAGCTCTGAGATATAACCCCACAAAGATTGTTGATTTCATGCATTTGGGACCTTGAGGGACACTTCGGCCTGGAGTCGTCGGCGGGGATCAAATGACTGTGCGTGGCAAATGAGGTTGCCACTAGCATTTACCCATCCATTTGGAGCTGTTGGAACATACGGTTCGATGCTACAACTGACGGTTGGAAAGATACGCAATGTTGGTCGTTTGAACTGAGGAACACTTTGAGTTCAAACATCGACTGAGAATGTGTTGCCGATTTTAAACAAACTTGAATCTCTAAAAATTGAGAGAGGATTTTGTAGGCCTTGACAACACGGTCTCGTAGAAACTGATGGATCAATTCTAAGTCACATGAGCTCCGAGATATGACCCCACAAAGATCACCCATTTCATGCTGAAGGGACCTTGAGGGACACTTCGGCACAGAGTCGTCAGCAGGTGGTGAACGACTATGCGTGGTGAACGAGGTTGCCACTATTATTTACTCGGTCATTTGGATCTATTGGAATAGATGGTTTGATGCTACGACCGATGATTGGAAAGATATGCAATGTTGATCATTTGAATTGAGGAACATTTTGAGTTCTCACATCAACCGAGAATGTGTTGCCGATTTTAAATGAAGTTGAATCTTTCAAAATAGAGATAGGCTTTTGTAGGCCCCAGCAACATGGTCCCATTATACCTGATAGATTGATTCTACCTCACACGAGCTCTGAGATATGACCCCGCAAAGATCATCGATTTCATGCTGAAGGGACCTTGACGGACACTTCAACATGGAGTTGTCGGGGGGGATCAAATGACTCTACGTGTCAAATGAGATGTCCACTAGCGTTTACCTAGCCATTCAGAGCTATTGAAATAGACAGATCGATGCTACAACCAATGATTGGAAAGATACGCAACGTTGGTCATTTTAACTGAGGAACACTTTAAGTTCTGACATCAACCGAGAATGTGTTGCCAAATTTAAACAAAGTTGAATCTCTGAAAATAGAGATAGGATTTTTTAGGCCCCAAAAACATGGTCTTGTAGCACCTAATGGATTGATTCTACCTCACACGAGCTCCGAGAACCCCACAAAGATCACTGATTTCATGTTGAAGAGACCTTGAGGGACACTTCAGCACGGAGTTGTCAGCAAGGATCAAAAAACTTTGTGTGACAAATGAGGTCTCCACTAGCACCTAGCCATTCAAAGCTATTGGAACAGACGGTTCAATCCTATTACCGATGGTTGGAAAGATACGCAATGTTGACCGTTTGAACTGAGGAACACTTTGAGTTCTGGCATCGACCGATAATGTATTGCCGATTTTAAACAAAGTTGAATCTTTCAAAATTGAGACAAGCTTTTGTAGGCTCTGCAATACGGTCCCGTAGCACTTGACGGATCGATTCTACCTCGCATGAGCTCCGAAATATGACCCTACAAAGATCGATGATTTCATGTTGAAGGGACCTTGAGGGACACTTCAGCATGGAGTCATCGGCGGGGCTCGAATGACTATGTGTGATGAATGAGGTGTCAACTAGCATTTACCTGACCATTCAGAGCTTTTGGAATAGACAATTTGATGCTACGACCGACGGTTGGAAAGATACGCAACATTGGCCATTTGAACTGAGGAACACTTTGAGTTCTGGCATCAACCGAGAATGTGTTGCCAAATTTAAATGAAGTTGAATTTCTGAAAACTGAGATAGGCTTTTGTAGGCCCTGACAACATGGTCTTGTAGCACCTGATGGATCAATTCTACCTTGCACAAGCTCCGAGATATGACCCCACAAAGATCGCTGATTTCATGCTAAAGGGACCTTAAGGGACACTTCAGCACAGAGTCTTCGACGGGGATCGAATGACTGTGTGTACCAAAAAAGGTGTCCACTAGTGTTTACCTAGCCATTCAAAGCTATTGGAAGAGATGGTTTGATGCTATGACCAACGGTTGGAAAGATACGCAACATTGGCCATTTGAACTGAGGAACACTTTGAGTTTTGGCATCGACCAAGAATGTGTTTTCAATTTTAAATGAAGTTGAATCTTTCAAAATTAAGATAGGATTTTGTAGGCCCCAGCAACATGGTCCAGTAGCACCTGATGGATCGATTCTACCTCACACAAGCTCCGAGATATGACCCCGCAAAGATCATCGATTTCATGCTGAAGGGACCTTGAGGGACACTTCAGCACAAAGTCATTAGCGGGGATCGAATGACTATGCATGTTGAACAAGGTGTCCAATAGCATTTACCAGGCCATTCGGCATTGTTGGAATAGACAGATCAATGCTACGACCAACGGTTGGAAAGATACACAACGTTGGTCATTTGAACTGAGGAACACTGTGAGTTTTGACATCGACCGAGAATGTGTTGCCAAATTTAAACGAAGTTAAATCTCTGAAAACCAAGATAGGCTTTTGTAGGCCCCGACAACAGGATCCTATACCACCTAATGGATCAATTCTACCCCGCACAAGCTCTAAGGTATGACCCCACAAAGATCGATGATTTCATGCTAAAGGGACCTTAAGGGACACCTCAGCACAGAGTCATCGGCAGGGATCGAATGACTATGTGTGTCGAATGAGGTGTTCACTAGCATTTACCCAACCATTCGAAGCTATTGGAATAGATGGTTCAATGCTGCAACCAACGGTTGGAAAGATACGCAACGTTGACCATTCAAACTAAGGAACACTTTGAGTTCTAGCATCAACCGACAATGTGTTGTTGATTTTAAACAAAGTTGAATCTTTCAAAATTGAGACAGGCTTTTGTAGGCCCCAGCAACATGGTCCCATAGCACCTAACGGATCAATTCTACCTTGCACAAGCTCCAAGATATGACCCCACAAAGATCATCAATTTCATGCTAAAGGGACCTTGAGGGACACTTCAGCATGAAATCATCGGCGGTGATCGAATGACTATGCATGCCGAATGAGGTTGCCACTAGCATTTACCCAGCCATTTGGAGCTGTTGGAACAAATGGATTGATGCTATGACTAACGGTTGGAAAGATACGCAATGTTGGCCTTTTGAACTGAGGAACACATTGAGTTCTGACATCGACCGAGAATGTGTTGCCAAATTTAAACGAAGTTGAATCTCTGAGAACCAAGATAGGCTTTTGTAGGCTCCGACAACATGGTCCCGAAGCACCTAATGGATTGATTATACCTTGCACAAACTTTGAGATATGACCCCGTAAAGATCATCGATTTCATGCTGAAGGGACCTTGAGGGACACTTCAGCATGGAGTCATCGGCGAGGATCGAATGACTGTGTGTGCCGAATGAAGTGTCCACTAGTGTTTACCTAGCCATTCAGAGCTATTGGAATAGATGGTTCAATGCTACGACCGACAGTTGGAAAGATACGCAACGTTGGCCGTTTGAACTAAGGAACACTTTGAGTTATGACATCAACCGAGAATGTGTTGCCGATTTTAAACAAAGTTGAATCTCTAAAAATTGAGACAGGCTTTTGTAGGCCCCAACAACATAGTCTCGTAGAAACTGATGAATCCATGCTACCTCACATGAGCTCCGACTTACGACCCCACAAAGATCACCAATTTCATGCTCAAGGGATCTTGAGGGACACTTCAGCATGGAGTCATCGGCAGGGATCGAACAACTTTGTGTGCCAAATGAGGTTGCCACTAGCATTTACCCAGCCATTTGGAGCTATTGGAATAGATAGATCGATACTACAACTGACAGTTGGAAAGATACACAACATTGGTCGTTTGAACTGAGGAACACTATGAGTTCTGACATCGACCGAGAATGTGTTGCCAATTTTAAATGAACTTGAATCTTTGAAAACCGAGATAGGTTTTTGTAGGCCCCATAAACATGGTCCCATAGCAACTGATGGATCCATGCTACCTTGCATGAGCTCTGAGATATGACCCCGCAAAGATCATTGATTTCATGCTCAAGGGACCTTGAGGTACACTTCAGCAGGGAGTCGTCAACAGGGATCAAATGACTTTGCATGCCGAATGAGGTTGCAACTAGAGTTTACTCGGCCATTCAAAGTTGTTGGAATAGACATATCAATTCTACGACCGATGGTTGGAAAGATACGCAACATTGGCCATTTGAACTGAGGAACACTGTGAGTTCTGACATCGACCGAGAATGTGTTGCCGATTTTAAATGAACTTGAATCTCTAAAAACTGAGACTACCTTTTATAGGTCCCGGCAACACAGTCCCGTAGCAACTAACAAATCCATGTTACCTCACACGAGATCCGAGATACAACCCCACAAAGATCATTGATTTCATGTTCAAGGGACCTTGAGGGACACTTTAGCATAGAGTCAACGGTGGTGATCGAACGACTGTGTGTGCCAAATGAGGTTTCCACTAGTGTTTATCTAGCCATTCAGAGCTGTTGGAATAGACGGATTGATGCTATGACATTATAGATCCATGCAAGAACCTTTTCTTTGATATTGCTCACTAACCCTTTACAAGAGAAAATGTTTACAAAAACTGACATGTACTTGCATGAGGACATTATATATTACAGAAATCCCACACAAAAGTAGCTGGCAAGCCGCTCAAAAAGTAGTAAGTGATATCAAGTGGGATAATGTAGATTCTTTAATAAACCACTATCTTCTTTAGTCAAGCAACATCTAGTTCATCTGCTCGACTGGGGCATGTTTGGGAACAGACAGTCTCCATTTAAACTCAAGTCTCTGGAAGTAGTTATATTTGTCAATGGAGGAGATACACCCATTAGATCAGCAATAAGTTCATGGTCACTGGAATTTCCATTTCTCTTCAATTGGGATACTCTTTCCAAAATTGCATCTTCCCTTTTACCAATTTGGGAAATTAATGGGTCTATTTGTGGACCTCCAAGGAGTTGGTCACCTAAACGAGAACCTTGAGATGAATCAAGAACTTCTCTATGAAAGAGATCAGTACCTTGAGAAGCTCTCCACTTGTCAGCTGAATTAAAACCTTGGACCATAGATGGCTGCCCTTTGTTGTAAAATAAGGAGTGAGACTACCTTGCCAAAGGTGGCAATGAACTTACATTTCAGGGATAATGCCCAACATGAGTAACCTGGTTTCCCAAGTCCCGTAAATGCAAGGCCTTTGACAAATAGGCATTTCTAATAGAAATATTTGTGGTGCTAGAATGAAGTGCATGACCAAATTCTTTGCCTGCTAATGAACCAATTTGAGGCTTCATTTCACATTGCTCTATGGATAATTCCACAGCACTTGTTACTTCTCTATCTAAATTTTTTGTGTTAGTGTACATGTGCACTGAATAGCTTATGTCACTACTTGAGCTACTAGTAGATGGTGAGTACTCATCATCATCATCTGACATAGGCTTACATGCATATCTTACTTCTTTCCTTTGTCGCTTTCCACTTCCTAGCTCTTCTTCCTTATCTATAACTTCTATCATGGGTCCAAGAAGCTCTTCCCACTCTTTCCCATTAACTATGGGCTTTGTCTCTTCATCCTGAGTAATTAGCATACCTTGGATGGCACCAAGATAACCATTTTCTTCTAAAATGTCCTTTTCTCTCACATTAATCTCTCTATTAAGAATATTTTCTATATCTTCCTCTATATATTGAATAGATGTAGCTACAATCCCATGTTCATCAAGAATATTCCTTGCACCATTGAGTAATATATCATGCAATTCCTTAATATTTTCATTCTTAACAGAAGCTCTCCACTTGTCAACTAAATTAAAACCTTGGACCATAGATGGATGCCCTTTGTTGTAAAATGAGGGGTGAGACTGCCTTGCCAAAGGTGGAAATGAACTTACATTTCAGGGATAATGCCCAACATGAGTAACCTAGTTCATCTGCTCAAGTGGGGCATGTTTGGGAATATGCAGTCTCCATTTAAACTCAAGTCTCTGGAAGTAGTTATATTTGTCAGTGGAGGAGATACACCCATTGGATCTGCAATAACTTCATGGTCACTAGAATTTCCATTTCTCTTCAATTGGGATACTCTTTCCAAAATTGCATCTACCCTTTTACCAATTTGGGAAATTAATAGGTCTATTTGTGGACCTCCAAGGAGTTGGTCACCTAAACAAGAACCTTGAGATGAATCAGGAACTTCTCTACGAAAGAGATCAGTACCTTGAGAAGCTCTCCACTTGTTAGCTGAATTAAAACCTTGGAACATAGATGGCTTCCCTTTTTTTTTAAATGAGGAGTGAGACTACCTTGCCAAAGGTGGCAATGAACTTACATTTCAGGGATAATGCCCAACATGAGTAACCTGGTTTCCCAAGTCTCGTAAATGCAAGCCCATTGACGAATAGGCATTTCTAATAGAAATATTTGTGGTGCTAGAATAAAGTGCGTGACCAAATTCTTTTCCTGTTGATGAACCAATTTGAGGCTTGATTTCATTTTCTTCTTGATCGTTGCAATATACAATCACAGTTTTCTCTTAGCCAATCTTGTGGGATCATGATTGCGCCTGTAGACCCACAAAAAAATTGAAATCTAGATCTAGTGGAAGAGTAGTATTAGCAAGAAGTATTCTAACATTGGACATGCAGGAAAGAAGAAGAGTTTGCAAGTTGAGAGTGATTGAAGGAGTTTGATGAGTTTGAAGGGTGCATAAGGGTCATGAAATTGGTGCAAGGGTACAATAGTAGAAGTTCTAGCCTTTGGAGGGGGGTATTTTATGCATGAATCCATCATAGGATGGTCAAATGATGGTGAATCAACTTTGGTTCAGTTTCTATGGTGCTGGGAGACGAGACATTGGGCGAGTCCTAGTTTCTAGGGGTTTTGGGACCAATTTGGGGCTTTTACATCTACAAATGTCAAATATTCAAATCAATGGTAGAATCCTCTAATTAGAGTCATTTTAAGACACTGTTGAAAGTGGCAAGGTCTGGGAGTGAGTCCTTAATAGGGCTGCTTTGTTAATTGAGCCTATTAGGCCTAGTTGGGAAACATGAATCAACAATTTTAAGGTGTGATTTTCCAAAATACATAGTCTTTGTTTTGACATATGTTATGCAACTTGAAAAAGGGTATTCAAATACTTTGATCACCATTTGAAGAGGTGATCAAGAATTTGGTTGATGGTCCAACTAATTGGCAAGCTTAAACAAGCATGAACCAAGAACTTGTTTTATATGGTGGATATGGAGTTGATGAAGGAAACCTAAGGTGTGGAGTCTTAAAGAAGATGGTATGAAAGTAGAGAATGAAGTAAAGGATTCTCCAAAGTTGAGAAAAGCAAAGAAAGTGATGTTCAAGCCCACAAAGGATTCAGCAGTCAAAGCAATGAAATCTAAGAATACAAGGTGTTGAAAAAAGTGCATCCCTCCAAGGGAATATCCAGTGCTGCCATGGATATCATGGAGAGCTTCATGATTGATATTTTTTATAAGATTACTCCTAAGGCTTCTTCTTTGCTGAAATATAACAAGATCGTGACACTTTCCTCTAGAGAAATTGAGATTGCTGTCAAGTTTGTTCTTCTTAGAGAGCTGGCTAGGCATGTTGCTTCTGAAGGAAGTAATGTTGTTACCAAGTTTCGTACTACTCTAGGTTAGGTTTTGTCGAAAGATTTTAAGTTTTTTGTACGTGGTGTTTATGGAAGGCTTGTTTAGAAGTTGTTTTTGGCTTGGTTTTATGTTAAAATGGGTTTGTTTGGATGTTTTGAGGTAGAAGTGACTGTGAACTGAATGTGTGGAAGTTAATGCTGAGTTGGGATCTTAGTTTATGTAAAGAATATATGAATTATGCTATGTATGTTACATTATGAATATAGTTTATGGTTATTATCATACATTATGCTATGTATGCTGTGAAAAATCTTTGTTATAAGATTTCTATTATAAGGATGTGGTTATTGTATAGATCTCTCATTTTAATAACTTGGAGTTTAATTAATTTAGTCATGTGGAAGGGTTTTCTACTGCTCTAGATTATGCCTAAAGAATCTATTTTTTATAAGATTTATATTATGAGAAATTGTTTGTTATAAGATTGTAATAACAACATAAAAAAAAAATTATTAATAATGAGAAATATTTTTACAACTCAACTCAATAGGAGCACTAGAGGAAAGAGCTGAGCAGAGAAAACCTTCCGGTATTGCCCCAAAAAATAGAAGAGAAAGGTTGTCATTAAATCTTACAAACTTCCCATTATACATACGAGGTAATGCATGAGCAATTTACAGTCCACCCAGTTTATAGTGCTATATAAATTTGACATGTTACGATATTTTGTATCTCCATTTAGTCCAATGAACCAATTGGGTCTACCCTACCCTTGATTGTCTCAAGTATTGCCTCGTGGTCTAACTTGTCAACCTTCCAAAGAGTTTAATTATTCAGTCTTCCCCCATATCTGATCAAGTGGACATTTGATGCAATGACAAGGTTTGAATAATGAAGAATATTTATGTGTGTCTCCTAATCCTTGAACAACCACAACCTAGGGTTCTTCATAGCATACCGTCTAAGCCATGTACCAATTACAACCACTTCTCCTATAGGGTATTCTAATTCTTCACCATCAATAATCGAGTGATCCAATTTCTTTTTTTCCTCAACACAATGACACAAATAATAATATGTCCCTTCTTCATTGTCTTCAAGTGCAATAACAACAAAAACATGGCTTGTAATGATACGTATGCATAAATTTTGCAAAGAATTGTGTCTGAGTTGAATCCAAAAAATGTTTTGGATGTGGAACATGAATTTGACTACCAATCCTCCTTCTTACAACATCTCTTTGATTAGGAGATACCCGTGTATTATTCTTCCAAAATTCTTCAATCAAGGATTTCAAAGCTTCAACAATTGCTTTATCTTTTCACGGTCATCTACCAGAAAATGCCCATAACACATTGCTATTTGGATCTTCCACTCTTTGACACCTTCCCAGGGCTCTCATTAGAGACTGTCTACTTATTTTCAATGTTTTTCTTATCTTTCTAATGAGTCAAGATTTCTTCATTTGAGTGGTTTACTATCATTGGTGTAAGTACATGTCGTGTGACATTACTATCTTTCATGCGTGATGTAGAACCCACACTCTCATATGCAGTCATTAGATTCTTTACAATAGATTTTCCACTTGACTCATCCATCATTCTTAGCCTAAGAATCTTCATGATGGGCCTAAAATTCAGATTTCTCATCATTTCAACAAATAGTTGACATCTTCCTGTCATGTTTAAATTCTCAAAAAATGATCTCCAAATACAATTAACATTTCTTTGACAAGTACGATTGGGAATCTTGTCAAGCATTGCTTGCAAAATGTTAGTATCAATATCAATCAAATATTTTGGCTTTCTATATTTAATAATTCTAGGAACATCAAAAACATTATGTGTGAATTGCGTACCATCTTGAGTACCTTCAACATGAGATGATCTTGTGCCTACACCTTAGGATGTAGATAATGGTGTGCCTTCAACATGAGATGATGTTGTGCTTACACCTTGGGATGTAGATAATGGTGTGCCTTCAACATGATAGAAGAGTGTGCCCACACCTTCGGAAGTAGACAATGGTGTGCCTTCAACATGATACATTGGTGTGCCTCCACCTTTGGAAGTAGACAATGGTGTGTCTCGAACATTGGATGATGATGTATCTTGAACTTGGGAAGTCATAGATGATGTCCCCACATCTTCATAATTCAATTGTCTCATTGCACACAAGTTTCTCATTCATTGTCTTTTTTATTCCAATTTCAATTCTCTCTTACTTTGTATTGATGTTTCATGTTCCTCATCCAAAGAAAAATCTTCTTCTATGGTATCTAAATTTTTTTATTCACGAATTTGTCTCATTCTTTCCCTTTTCTTCTCTTTATCTCTTTAATGCTCTTCTGGTGTTAAATTCTTTGCTCATTTCCTTGGCATGATGATGATTTCTACATATGAATTGATTACCATTTTAAAAATATAATATAAATGTAAAACAATAAGTCAAATTATAATATAAACCTCTTACAATATGACAAATTATAATATAAATTTATTACACTTATATCAAATTATGTATTCAAGAACAAGTCTATATCATACCAATTATAAACCAAAACACTCTTTATTCACATTTGACATGTAAAAAAATAAAAAACTTACCTCAATCGATAAATTTATCCTCAATAATTGACTTTCACGATGGTGCAAAGTGAAAACTTGTCACTATGGTGCAAAACGATGTTGATTTGTCACTATCAACACCATGAAAAGTGAAAACTTATCGGAGAAAACATAGAATTCAGATAGCATAAGAAAAAGTGGGCCTCTTTCACGAGATCCTTGGCAAATAAGACCATTTCTTCCAATTTTACATAGTGCGAGTGTGCTATAGGGCGTATGCCCTATGCAAAACAAAACAAAATGTTATGCATAGTCTTAAATAGGGCATGCACCCCATAGTGTGCAAGCCCTATACGGCGTACGCTCCATGTAAAACAAGAAAAAGAGAAAGAGAGAGAGAGAGAGAGAGAGAGAGAGAGAGAGAGAGAGAGAGAGAGAGAGAGAGAGAGAGAGAGAGAGAGAGAGAGAGAGAGAGAGAGAGAGAGAGAGAGAGAGAGAGAGAGAGTAGGAGAAAGAGAATGGGAGAGGGAGAGAGAATGGAGAGAGAGAGAGAGAGAGAGAGAGAGAGAGAGAGAGAGAGAGAGAGAGAGAGAGAATGGAGAGAGTAGGAGAGAAGGGTAAGGAGAGACAGAGACAGAGATAGAGAGAGAAGGGGGGAGAGAGAGAGAGAGGAGAGAGAGAGAGAGAGAGAGAGAGAGAGAGAGAGAGAGAGAGAGAGAGAGAGAGAGAGAGAGAGAGAAGGTGAGAGTGAGAAGGTGTGTGTGTGTGTGTGTGTGTGTGTGAGAGAGAGAGAGAGAGAGAGAGAGTATGGGGGAGGGAGGGAGAGAGTATGGGGGAGAGGAGAGAGAGATAGAGAGAGAGGGTGAGAGGGTGATGAGATAGAGGAGAGAAGGGAGAGAGAGATATAGAAGGTCAGAGTGAGAAGGTGAGAGAGAGAGAGAGAGAGAGAGAGTGATAAGGGGGAGAGAGAGAGAGAGAGAGAGAGAGAGAGATAAGGGGGAGAGAGAGAGAGAGAGAGAGTATGGGGGAGGGAGGGAGAGAGTATGGGGGAGAGAGGGAGAAAGAGATAGAGAGAGAGAGGGTGAGAGGGTGATGAGATAGAGGAGAGAAGGGAGAGAGAGAGATATAGAAGGTCAAAGTGAGAAGGTGAGAGAGACAGAGAGTGATAAGGGGGAGAGAGGGAGAGAGACAGAGACAGAGAGACAGAGTGATAAGGGGGAGAGAGGGAGAGAGAGAGAGAGTGATAAGGGGGAGAGAGAGAGAGAGAGAGTATGGGGGAGGGAGAGAGACAGAGAGAGAGCACTCTCTCTCTCTCTCTCTCTCTCTCTCTCTCTCTCTCTCTCTTCCTCTCACTTTGACTATTTCTCATCACTATATGAATCTATATCTTACATAGGGTGCACACCCTATAGGGCATGCGCGCTTTGTAAAGGATTTGAATTTACCAATCCTAAGGCTTTGATTTTCCTTGGAGATCCAACCCAAAGGCTTGGATGATTGAAATAGGCCTGAGACGTGTTTTCCAGCAGACATACAAAAAAATGACATCTTTTTTTGTGTGCTCCTCGTCAAGTTTACTCGTGGCTCAAGAACATACAAATCAGACAACGTGATATTGCAGATCTATCTATTAGCTATCTAAGCATATAATTTATTTTGAATTTTGATTATGTTAAGTTTTTCAACTCTAATTTCTTTTGTGTGTATGTCCATTTTTTGTAAAAAACCAACATGCAGTATTTTGGGCATAGATTTTGGCTCGTTCATCAAATTTTGCAATAAGTTGCATTTTTAAAAACTAGACTCCATTCTACACACTTTTTAAAAAAAAAATTTTGATTTTCTATTAGTTTTAAATGATTTCTAGGGGGAGCACACAGAAATTGCATGTTTTCAGGATGTGTGCACTTCGTAAATTTATCAAAAATTATAAATTCATCAAAAAAATTACCAAAAAAATCTAGGATAAACTAAGTGGTGTTAGCTAACTTTTCACTGGAGCGATTAATTTTTTTTTAAAAAAAGTGAACATTTTAGGGGGAGCACACCAGACGCTATGTTATGTTTTTGGACAAAAAACATGACCACTTTTTGTGCTCCCCCTTTTTTAGGGCCTTAATCTGCACCATTTTCAAAATAAGTTAGTAGTTTAGAAACTAGATTTAGATTATTACAACTCTTATTTTTGTCGCATCTTAAAATTTTGAGTCTAACTATCTTCAATTTCTTGTTGAAGTTCAGAGTTTGCTGATTTCAGGAAAAATGTGGCATCTTATACCCCCTTTTTGGTACCACATCTTTGGGCACTTACCCTATATCATCTTCATCTTGTGTCTCACTAGGTGTTAAGGATTTATGTTGACATTCTTCAACCCATTCTATATTCTCGCATTCTTCCCATTCACCTGCAACACAAAATTGACAAAAACATGCAAGCTCCCTAGTCCATATAGTCCAAGTGTTAGAATTAGAACTCCTAAATGAATGTCATTTAGTTGATCCACTGATTGTATTACAATCATATCTTGAATGGATATTCTTCTCTTCAACTAGCCAGAAAAAGTGTCTGATTGTAGAGTTCTGACTTGATCCTATAGAAAAACTTGTTTTACACCATTCAACAATTGCACGTGCATCTTTAAATTTTGATTTTTCCTCAAATTTGAGTTGCTCTCTACAAAGGGATCTCTTAACACATGCACTAGCACCATCATGTTCTCCCTTCCCATGTCCAGCCTAAAAAAAACTCCAGATATGTTGGATATTTATTTTCTTATGTGTCCTACTCAACCAATAAAACATTTTAGCATTCGTGAATTGCCCTGTGCAATTATCGAACCATATTAGATGTTGTGTTATATGAATTTCTCTCTCCCTTAAATTTTCATAAAAGGTCTTAAAGCAATACTAGACAAACTCTGATGAGTGTAACTTATTATCACTCATATAGAAATGGTACTCTCTCAATATTTTTTTATCCTCTTTTGTACTATCAAGTGCATGCCTATAGATAATATGAACAAAAATTGTTACTTGCATTGAATTATAATATTGTGGTTGGATCTCATCTTGTGGTGCAAGCGTGTAGTTCTCTACAAAGTCAACGACTGAAAGTATACTACCAATTAGAAATTTATTCTTGCATATGCGAAATTTCCCATCAAGCCATCTAGAATTTTGAGAGTGTTTCACATATTTAGGTACGACCTTACTCTTGAATTCATTCATAAAAGAATTAACACTAAGATTTTTAGTTATTCGGTCGCACTATTTTCCAACTTTTCCATCCTTCAATGGATACTCAACAGTTTTAAATCTTTGTACATCAACTAATTTTTGTCCAAAATCAAATGAAATATTTGCATGCAAACATTCATCTAATAATGTAAGATTGCCACATACATCACATACACCAAAAACACATGCATTCAAAAGATAAAATTGCTCATTATGTGGGTTACAAAACAAATTTGATATAAACTCCTTTACAGTTTGAGGTGGGATATTTATACCACGTTCCTACAACACTTCATTAGTATGCATAGTAGAACGTATAGATCAAAAAAAATCATAACGATAACGAAATTGAACATGAGTTTTGCAACAACAGGTGATTCTTTATTTGTTAATCCTTACATACCATGGTTTACATTTTTTAAAAGATGTTTGACTAATACTAATAGTTAACACCTTATCATCCACAAATTTTTTATATACAATTTTGTTTGAGTCATATCTAAAAGGTGTTTTGGATGTGGATCATGAACTTTTGAACCAACTCTTAATTTAAGAACATCTCTGGCATTAGGGATACTCTTGTATTATCATGCCAAAAATTTTCAATCAAAGTTTTGACTTCACCAGTAAGTTTCATGTCAGACCTCGGGAGTCTACCACTAAAGGTCCATAAATGGTTTGTCGGATCACTTTCAAAGTTAACTCTTCTCTTTACAGCTCTTGTTAAAGTTTTACGATGAATATTAAGATATCCACTTATATTTGAAATCATTATTTTATCAGTAGTAGCTTTATTTACTAAAGTTGTTGTTATTGCTCGACGTGCCACATTACTATCTTTAGAATGACTTTTCTTTCCAATTGTGTCAAAAGCACTAGTAAAAGTTGATACAACTTGTTTTAGAGACTCATCCTTCTTGGATTTCACATAAATGCCTAACCTCTTCATCACTTTTCTTATTTTAGACATTTTAATTAATTATAACATTAATTAACATTGAAATCCAAATTTCTTATTATAAAAAAATGTCTAAACAATCTTCTCGTGTGTGTCCTAATCTGTCTCCATGAAACCAAACCACGTAGATTGTCTAGCACATCATTTTTTATTTGAGATTGTTCAATTATTTCATTATCATTCAAAGGAGTTTCTTTCTCAATCAGTGTTTCTATGTCTACATCCACATTGTTGATTTCAATTTGAATTGGTGTTTGATTTTCAATTCATTTGCGGTTTCACTTTCATTTCCTTTATCACTATGATTAACATTACTAATTTGTGGAATTTGATGTGTAATTAAATTTGTTAATCTATTTTCAGGAATAAAATTTAAATCATTTAAATTGTAACCTACTTCTAGCAATTGATGAACTTCTTTATCAGAATAAGTTACATTTGGATGTGAAGACATACCTGTATCCAATATTGGATTAGAAGATGCACCTGAATTTTCTTCTTCGACCTCTGTATCCATTATGTTGTCTTCATTGTCCTCCTCTTCTGAAACAATTGTTGAACTCGATGCTCCAATAATATTCAATTTTCAAAGTCTTTCTCTTATTTCCCGTTGTTGTTTTTCCTCGTCTCTATTTGATGCAACCTCCTCAGCTGTCAAAACCTTCCTTAGCCTCTTTCTCTGTTTGTTTGATCCTATTTTTGAACCAAGATTTGAGTTCAAATTATTATTTTTGAATATCAGATCCAAATCAAGACAAAGGAAGAAAATGTTGATCAAAATATTTTGTTTGCCTAGTACAGATCGTTAAAAAAATGATTCAAAATTCATCAATCATTGAGATCGGGCCCACTGTCCTATTTTTTGGTTGCAACAACTCTTTATGAAACATGCGCTCGTTATTTAAATGAAACGGACGCCCGTTTTTTAATTTCACAAAATGGGCACCCATTTTTTGAGTTTAAAAAAATGGGCACCCATTTTGTAAAACTATGAGCGGGAACCATACCCACTGGCTTGGTGGGACCAAGCCTATGCTTGAGACTACAAAATATGGCTAAGGTATTACAGTATACAATTTATGTCTTGCCATAATTTTTTTGACACCTTCACGAATGAATTTTTTGATCAAATAAAAACCCATTTTAGCTCTTATTGTGCAAATTATAAAAATATAAATTTTATAGTGATATGATAAATTTTAATATTTTTACAATATTTATTAAGCCAACGTGGTACCTAAACTTGAAATACTAAGGTTAACTAAAACTTTAATAACTTTTTTAATTTTACATTTTTTGAAAATTGAGTTATATGACATCAATCTACATAGAATTTCCTTGAAATTAAAAAAAAAATTGAAAAAAAAGTGAAGTTATCATCAAATTATGGTGGTCGTACACCAGAGGTTTTGAAAATGTATTTTATAGTCAATTAAAAATTAATTAAAAAAATATTCAATAAAAAAATAAGATAAAATATTCCCATCAATCTTTAGTGTGTTAGGTGCCTTTTCCCAAAAGGATTCACAAAAATACATTCATTTACTTCAAAAAAGGGTGGTCGTACATGTGTGAGGTGTGGTCCTGAAACAAGCATTTTGAAAAAGTGGTTTTTAAACATGCATACTAAAATTAAATATATACCATGTGGGTATTGAAATAAATTACATATTTGAAAACCAGACTCTGAGCACTAAATTTAATATTACTGAAGTTTTTCAAGATTCAATCTTTAAGTGCCTCAAATTTTGACATCAATTGACAGAAATTTTGAAAATTAGAGAAAACACTTCCACTTTTCGGCCAAAAGTGAGACTCAACTTCTTGCAGCCACCCATTATTTATATTAATATTTCATTTTTTTAGTTAATAAGGGCCCATAGCCAAATAGATTTTATTATTAAATATATAAGTGTTTGAAATTACAAAACAAAGCAAAAAAATTATAGGGCTTTAGAGTTGTCCCCATAATCCACCACTTATCGCTATTCCTTAGTTAGAGCATAAACATTCAAAAAAAAAAATCACAAAACATCAACCACAGAAACATCAGTTTGAGCATGAACATCAATGATTCCCTAATGCATTCTCAAAAATATTTAACTACTAAACTAAAAGTCTACGATTGCCAATTTAACCTAGTATGACTTATTCTAAAAAAGTCTTTGTAACTATAAAAAAAAAATATAAAGTTTGATTTCCAAATAAGCTTGAGCGTTTAGAGGATACTTCTCATGCCCTTGAGGATGGGCCTAGTTCTACATCCCATTGTGGAAGGGATCTTGGCACCTACAATTCTTGATATACTTCATTTGTTGGTGAGGATCAATGACTAGGTTTTCCCAATAGAGACATTGATTTCAATCACCTGATGGATTCTTGATTATTTTCATCTTCCTCATGCTATGTCCTAAAGGATCTATCACTCCTTGAGCCCTCAAGTCTCTCATCATATTTATACTTCACCACCCTGTCCTTTGTTTCATTAAGCTTATCCCCAATCATCTTCCCTAAAAAATATACTGAAAACTCTTTTAAGAAAATTTAATCTTCTTTGCATAATAACCAATCTCCATTCTTTGTCCACATATTCCCAACCAATTAAAATAAAAATCTTTTGGTTGGTCCACCATAATCCTTCCAGCCCATTATGGCAGAGATCCTCCACCAACCTTCAAGACTAAATCGTAATCAAATGGAAAATGGAATACTCAAATTACCATCAATGAACTAATGATGGAATTATGCAGATCTTCCAAAAATTTCTTCTGAAATAGCCTTATACATATCTCCTCCATAGCCACCTTTTTCTCACCTTCCACCAGAATTGAAGCTATGAATCAAGATTGAATATCTGAATCCACTTTGTCTATGACCTGTGTAGTTTAATTTTTTCCCTAGAATCCTTATGAATACATCTACAATCAAATTATTATGAAAATGTATAGTTTCTTTGAGCTCCCTATCTATTATGGTTCCCATGAAATCCATTTGTCTATTAGGCAAGATGAATGAGTCTGATAGGAGAGTCTGTATTTTAGTGTCCTATCCTCTGGTAAAGAAGAAACATTGACAAATAACCAATAGGTAATCCTTGTAGAAGATGCCAACTACCTGCCAAAATAATAACCTCTAGACAATAAGTATAGAAGAATGTAGTTCCACGATGTTGTGTTGGTTTTCAAAACCTTACTTATGGCATGTAAACCAAGTAATCTGTAAAGTAGTAGAAAATTATGCATGAAGAATTAAATGATTATCCATTAGAGGTACTCCATAAATAATATTTAGATTCCTACTTGGTATTTTTGACATTATTGATGTGTTGTGAGAATAAAATGCTGCTAAAAGAAAAGATCCTCAACATATCATAACATAGATAATAATGACAGGGACTTAAATACATCTACTATCTTTTTCTCTAAAATTTATTAAGTTTACCCTAGCCAATATATCATGTGATATACTATATGATTAGCTTGAATCTCTTTAAAAATTGCCCATCATCTATATGGTCCTTAGTCATCATTAAACTCTATTTGTGGTCAGCATCAATTTACACCTTTGGAAAGTTGATAAGACATTCCTTATTTGAACAAGCTTGACACTTTTAAAATTTAAACTTATCAATACATTATATGTCTTAATTTCTTGATTAAGCATCTCTCCATTGGAACTACCTTCAATAAACCCTACCTCTAACCATTATGGCTATAAGATCCTTAATTTCACCATGTTTGTATTCCTATTCCTACTGCTTAATGCCTCCTCAAGGGCCATTTGTCCATTACCTATTCAACTTGCCTGACAATTCTCTTAGTTCATTATAACTGTTATGATTTTTAAAAACCAAAAAATTATCCTCTCTCTTTCTTTAAAAAAATTGATTTTAAGTCCTTCAAGCCACACCATCCTAATGAAGATAAATCCCCTATATCATGTCTTATTGTGCTTATGTACAAATTCTTCAAGCTTGAGATCAAGACATTGATCCTTCTGTCAGTTTTTCTTGCTATCTTCATATTTATAAAAACCTAGTCATGACAATGGTTTTAAAAACTATTAGAATAGATCCTTCTTCCTTAACCCTTATAAGTTGCCAATTTATAGGATCCATCCTCCACCCTTATATGCATGCAAATCTATATTGGCATTTTTTGCATCCAAGTGTTTTTTCCTTATGAATATCTAAACTACCCTTAAAAATCATTTTATTCTGGCTCTAGATATGATCTAGATCACCTGCCTAATCTACTTCCCATATGCTCCAAAATTCACCATTTCATCTACCAATATATTACCTTTTATATAGATATGATCAATAATTATATTAAATCAATAAGTTTCAATAAATCATTGGCTTTACCTAATAAGGATTTCAATCTCCAATTCAGACTACTTCCAAATTTGAGAGCATTAACAGTAATTCTTGAATCTGCTTCAATCTCTACACTATTTATGCCCGGGTCCATACATAAAAAGGAGACCTTCCAAGAGAGCTTTAAATTCTAAAATTATATTAGTATCCTCCTTCGATGGTCTAGCCATTTTAGCTACTAAAATTCCATTTGATGAGTGAATTACACATCCTTCTCCTGATACTCTAGGGTTTCCTTATGAAGCACCATCAAAATTGAATTCAAACCGTCCTTATTTTGGTGGCTTCCCAAGTGCATTGCAGCCTTCTAATGTTGTTTATATTTCTCCATTTACCAAGAAAGGGAGGGATCTTTAAACCAAACCAATTATTTATGATTTTTTCATCCTAATTCGTAAACTTTGTCTATTTGTGAGTTGAAGTAAGAACTATATGGTTAATTACCTCTACTATTGCTACTTCAATCTTATTTATGAGGGATTTCCTTTTTATTTTTCTCATCTCTAAAGATTTTGTGATCCCTTTCTTTCCATAGTTTCCAAATCAAAAAAGATGGAGAAGTAACACATAAGCATCAAATTAGGCTTGATTCATATAGCCTAAAAAAACTTTGAAATAAAGCTAAAATGTCATTAGGTCAAGCTAAGAACCACCCCAAGTTAGTACATAGCCAGAGCCAACACTTCTATAAATAAGGGAAATTAATAAGAATATAATTTATTATTTCTTCATGTTCCCTTCACAAAAGAAGTATATCAATGACCCTTATAACCCAGTCTTTTTGAATCATTCTACAACAAGAATCCTTCCTTGTAGAGTTGCCCATGAGAAAATACCTACTTTTGGGACACATCTTATTCCAAAAGAAGTTAATAGGTATTTTATTTTTGCAAATATTTTGTTCCTTGTAGATGGATCTACCGTAGCCTTCATTCAAAAAATTCTTAAGGGAATTTAGGTAATTTGAGGTAGTGTAGAAGTGAAAGATCAACTAGAATTGAGAAAATTTGAAAATCTAGTTTTTCAGTATTTTTCTCTATTTCAGTGTTTTTCTCTATTTTAGAAAAGTACATTTTTGGAGGCCTTCGAAGAATAATTTGGGGTTGAAACTTTCTTCTATCACTTGGCATGATTTTATAAAGGAGGGGTGTCAAGTAATTGAAAGTAGATCCCTTAAAGACCTTTCTAACGATATATGCCATTAAAAATTTTGGAGAAGAAACTTATGATCCCACGAAGTTGAGGTAAACAAATGTCAAAATCACATAATTTCTTAAAATCTCACAAGCCTCCTTTCCGCTTTCACTTTCCAAAGTGCACTCATTGCAAAGAATGCCACGTGTTAGCACCGCAAAGTTTCTAGGGGCTACAGGGAAGGCAAACACCCATGAAAGTTTGTCAGCATGCCACATGTCCAATCCATGTTTGTATCATTCAAAATATGGTGGGGCCCACATACTTCAAGAAAAAATGTTTCTCTTTCAGTTAGCGTTAGATCTTGAGAAATATTTGATCCAAAAATGAGATTGCCTCCATGTGTAAAAAATGAAGAATCATAGTGAGTGGAGTTAGGAATTTAATCTATCATGATGACAAGGAAGTTGAAAAAGGAACTGGTGGCATCCATGGTGTGCAAATGGAAGAAGAAAAATGATGCAGAGATCAGCATGTTGAGACAACTATAGAAACCACCACAATGATTCTTCCACATGGGAAATTTGCAGAACCCTTTTTAGTTGCACTTTTGAGATTCAGTTAAAGGATTCATTTCTATAAAAGTCTCTAGGGATATTGTAATAAAGGATCATGATTTGGGAGTTTGGTTAGATCTATAATTTAAGTTCTAGGAGTCTTTTGTTCATTGTATAGAAGAACACTTGGAAAATAGTTGCAGTTTCATTTTTCAGACCCTAGCCTTGTAATTTTGTACATAATCAATAGAGGAGACCAACTAGACTATGCCTAGTTTTCTTTTACTATGTGTTCTACTATTTTATGGGTGATTTAAGGTTTCATGTCAATTATAAATGAGTGTAGCTATTATTTTTTATTTCAATCTCTTATATTTCATCACAAACTTACAAATTATTAGATCATGTTTAATTACTCTTTCAATGTTTTTAATATGGGGTTGTACCATACTATTTTGTGAACAAAATTATTTTAGAGTAGTTGTTTTAGTGGGATAATAAGAACATTTCCAAAAAGCCTTAGCGGGTGCTTCTAACATGAAGATACAAATATTTTGTCTTGTGTCTAGGATCTTGTCATCATGTTTTATTTCCAACAATGAAGAGTCTTTGGTCTTCTATGCTCATTTATGAGGTCATATGTTCTCATTATTTCTAACAAGAACTCAAACGGTTTCAAAATCTCTGGCCCATCACCTTAGTTTTTATTTAATTTTATTTCCCCTTTACAAAATCACTATGTAGAAGGGCCATTTTCTATAAAACCTTGAAGGTGTCTTTGCAGGAAGCATTTATGTTCCACTCCTGAAAAGTTTATGAATTTCCTTCATCTACGCGAGAGCCTATTTTTTGGATTGATATTTTTCTTGGCATGCTCGATGGGGCAGAGCTTTTACAACTAGAGATTTGATGTGTTCTTCAGTGTTTTCATCCTTAAAGAGGCACATTTCAAGAACCTAGAAACTCTATAGCTAAATAATTTTGGCTAATTCTAATGATATGTCCCCAGGTCTCGATATTTTTATATGTTTCAAAAAAGTGCATTTTAGGAGGCCTTAGGAGTGTAATTTGGGTTTGAAAATTTCATTCATCACTTGGCATGGTGTGCCAAAGGAAAGGTGCCAAGGGACTGAGATTATATCTCTTAAAGAACTTTCCAATGATGTATGCCATTATGAATTCTGAGCAGCGAGTAGAAAGTTATGACCACACAAAGTTGAGGTAACCAAATGTTAAAGTCATAGAATTTCTTCAAAGCCCATGAGCCTCCTTTTCTCTTTCACTTTTCAAAGTGCACTCACTATAAAGAGTTCCATGTGAGAACACCACAGAGTTTCTAGGGGCTAAAGGGAAGGAAAACACTCATGAAACTATACCAACATGCCACATGTCCAGTCCGTGATTACATCATTCAAAAGGTGGCGGTGCCTACATCCTTCAAGGAAAAATGTTTCTTTTTCAGTTAGTAGTAGATCCCAAGGTAGATTTTATCCAAAAATGAGATCATCTCCATGCATGAAAAATAAGGCATCACGGTGAGTGGAGTTGGGAATTTATTCCCTCGTGATGGAGAGGAAGTTGAAAAAGGCACAGGTGGTGTCCATGTTATGTGCATGGTGTATGGTGAAAATGTGACCACACTTCTATGAATCCTTACATGCAAGAAAACTCAAGAATGAGCCCTCACAAATCGATCCATAGCTCTCTATGCATGGAGTTGCAAGATTTGTAAAATTGCTCTCAGCTAGAGCTATAAACTCATGACCTTGCTAATCAACCACACAATGAGAGATTCAAATGAAAACAAGGGCAAGAATGTCAATATCCCCAAGAATCACTATGAAAATGCAATGCAATGCAAATTAAGCTAAGAATGACTATGCAATTTAAGCTATGAAAGGAAATGAAAGTATTACAATCCTCTTAATTAAGCTATGTGAGATTAATCTAAAACATGAAAGGAAATGATACCATGATGATTCAACTATGATGCAAGCTAGGATGTGGTGTAGATGTAAGATGAATGCCAATGATGCTCCAAATCTTTAAAACTTGATGCAAGAATGTCTCCAAAAGCTTCAAGATGACTTAGAAAACCTGTAGCATAACAATAGCATAAAATTCAAGTGTATGTCAAATGAAGAAGAGAGCTCTTCTTTTACAGAGAATGAGAATCAATGGACGATTGAGATTAAGAGGCAAAAGACTTAATCAATGATGGAGAAAAATAGAATCTTGATCTTTGTGCACAAATATCCTCCAATAAAAAAAAGGAGTTGACTTTAGTGTCCATATGAGACAAAAAGTACTTTTTCTCTTTTTATAAAATAAGAATAATGCTTTATTTTTGCAACATAGGATAAGAAAAAAAGTGGGGATTTTTTTATTTAAATAAAAGGGGAGGAGATTCCTTTTAATTAAATAAGGACTTAGGATAAAGTGATTTTATTATTTAATTAATAGAGATTTTTAATTAATTAAAAGAGATTTATTAATTAATTAAAAAGGAGCATGTTCTCTTAATTAAATAAGATTTTTATTTTTTTCTCTTTTAAATTAAATAAGGCTCAAACCTTAGGAAATATTGAATTGATTATGATTTGATCAAGGAAATTGATATAATTGATAATGTTAATTTTTTAAAATATTGATTCAAGGATTTAATAAATTGTTGAATGGGGGCCTAAAGTCTAGGCGACCATTTTAGGGTGCATACATTTGCCCCTCTTTGACTAATGTGTGATCATTTCAAGAACACATGCAGTCAAAGAAGAATTGAAATGTGAGATCGATTTGGGATCACAAAACAACCCAAATGTGTGTTCAACGGATGGGAACACATCGGGACAAGCATAAACAACAGCTGAAAGACAAGACCAACACCGTCGC
Source organism: Chamaecyparis obtusa (assembly GCA_027943335.1). NCBI lineage: Eukaryota > Viridiplantae > Streptophyta > Pinopsida > Cupressales > Cupressaceae > Chamaecyparis > Chamaecyparis obtusa. The sequence goes on along the minus strand of BSBK01008102.1, from coordinate 587,414 downwards.
TGCTAGGTGCAAATCAAACCTTAGACAAAACTATCCCCATCGCTGCTAGGCAATAATCAAGTCTGAAAAATAGGAGATAAAAATTGAAAGACAAAATCACCACTGTCACTGCTAGATGATAATCAAGTCTAAAAATAAGAATCTCAAGCTGAGCTAAATGATAAAGCTGAATCAAAGATTAAAGCTGATAGGTACTGCCCCCTTGGAATCGAAATTGAAATCAAATAGAGGAGAACAACAAATTGATAAACCTGATCAAGTCACAATAAATCATAATCAAAGGATGGAGCATGATAGGATAACCATCAAATAGTGAAGATATGCCCTAGGTTGACAAGGTTTGACTGAAAAAGATATAGGATAAAGATTAAGTCAAACCTTAGAGAGAGGAAGCGAAAGGGGTGAATGAAAGACTAGAAGTTTGGAAGACATGGAAAGGAAGAAATTCCATCAAAAATCAAAGAATTATGCCTCAAAAGGTCAGTCAACTACACAGAAGAATGAGAAAACTTGGAACGCGACTCGAATTCTGATTTCGAGTCCAAAAATGGATAGAAAATGATGTGATATGAAAGACCAAAAATGAAAAATATGATCAAGAAGAATCAGAAAATGAGCATAGTTGACCAACTAGTCCGTAGATGATAAAAAGAAGAGATCTCTCCATATGCAAGATGCAAAAACTAAACTATGATGAACCTAAGAATGCAAGCTACTATGAAAGTGGTTGACTTGCAAGGTCACAACATCTATAGACATCTAATTATCATCATCAAGCGTTATTGGTAGCATCGTAAGATCATACAATGCACACTAGCATAACTATGTGGATATGAAAATGATCTTTTTTAGATAGAAATGTGGAAATCCCACCTAGGCATCAAAGACATGGAGGTTAAGATGACTAATGCAGTGAGATTACCTAAGTTTGATATGGCGAGATTATGCTTGTATCAAGACATATGAAAGTCAGGATAACTAGAAGCATGCACTCGCAAAATAGTCAAAGATAATACCTTGTCAATCCATAGTGTCAAGTAAGACCAGCATAAATGTTCATGATAATTAAGATCAATGAAATATACCCACAAGCAGATAAAGAAAGAAAACATGTTCTCACACCCTCAGTCTTCTAGCTATGCATCATCGAAAACTTCTCAGGGAGAGACCACTCATCAAAGAAATCCTCATAGACAGCACACAAAGAAAAATAAAGTCAACATATCTCAAGCGAGTTGATTGTCTACGTGCATGTGTGTTGGTCATAGAGTCAGACTCTGGTTATCACATCTATTAATGAGAAATATTGCATCATACTTAGACTATTGGGTAAGACATCTGATAAGTGTTAAGAAACACTCGACGCAAGGGTAGTGTTGAAAAACACTGTCTGGGGTGGTGTTGAAAAACACCTAATTGTGAAATGCCCCAAGAGACGAACGCACTTAAAGGACCTATGCTAACAGGTATGCCCCTTAGACAAAGACAAAGACCAATTCCAGACCAAGTCAAATAAGGTCAAGGCATGATGGAGAAAGGTTTAGTGTCAAGAGGGCATGCTAAAAGACAAGGGTGCAAAGGCCTCAAGTAGCGCCTATTTCCAGGTTTTCACCACTTGAAGATTTTTATTTTTATTTTTCATTTTTCAATTTTTTGTATTTTTGCTACCAAGGGCCTGTTTTTAGGTTTTCACCAAGGCACTTTTTTTTTTTTTTTTTGCATTTTTTGCATTTTTTTGTATTTTTTCCAGGACTTTTTATGCTTTTTAGGATTTTTTCAACATCATATATCAATTTTTTTAGTATTTTTTTAGGATCATAAAATATGTACAAAAGATGCCCCCAGATAGAATGGGCATCAAACTCCCAAGAAAAATCACATCGTGTAGTCCCAATGTCTAGCAAGGTGAGGGACAAGATGGATGGCAAGCTGGTGAATGAGATGGAGGAAAGGAGAATGAAAGCAAACGGAGGGAAGAAATCCTCAAGATCAAACTCCTCAAGAGTACCCAAGCTAGGGAAAAAAATTGTCATGCAAAGCACATTTGGATACGTCATGAAAGGTTAGCATAGGATAAGCCACAAAAGCACAATGCAAAAGAAGGAAAGGATGCAGTCCAAAGGAGTAGACATGTCAAGAAGCTTCATAGCATCATGTTTACTCTTTTTATTAGATCAAGACCAAGGGAGAAAAGGATAGCGAAAGGCTAGAATGAACGGAGGAAAATAAATATGAAGGCTAAACATGAATGGAATGAAAGCAAGATTGTCATAAGATAGCTCACAAGATAGCCAAATGTTCATGTATAGTCCAATATTGTCAAGATCAAAGATAGAATGGAATGGATGAAACATGTAGAAGAATTACGCATGATGCCTGATTACAAGGTTTTCATCACGGTACTTATCCAAGGCGCCACAAGGGAGTGGTTTTCACCATAGGATGAATTTATTTCTCTTTAGTTTTGCTACCAAGGCGCCTGTTTCCAAGTTTTCACCAAGGCACATTTTTAATTTTTTCATCATTTTTTTGTTTTTTTTTTTAATTTTTCTATTTTTTGAATTTTTCTTTTTTCTTTTTTCTTTTTTTTTTTAAGGCAAGTTTTTTAGATAATGCTCCTTGAAAGGATAAACCATGATATGTCAAGGATTCAAAATGATATGCTCAAAGATGCTGATAAGGAAAGGAAAATGGAAGAGAAAAATAGAGGATAAGGCTTTATGTAAAGCGAGTGAGGTTGGAAGATAGGAAGAATAGGCAAATGAGGAAAAAGGATAGAAGGTAGAAGGATAATGAATGGAAGGATTGTGAAAGGGTAGATGGAAAGGAAGGCAAGATCAACATCAACACACACCTTGAAAGGTGGTGAGAGGGTAGAAGAAATGTGAATGAAGGAATACGAGAAGGAATATGATGAATGTTTAGCAGAGGTTACGGTTTAGGCGCATGGAATGGAAGAATGTTTTTGGAAGAAGATGAAGTGGAAGCCTTTGGAAGCTTGAATGTCAACTTCACTTGTTGTTCAACATAAGACTCTTTTAAGAGATACTTTGGAATCCATATAGCCATAGACTTTTCATTTCTTTTTGATGATTTAGAGAGAATATCTTCAATGATGGATTTTGGAACCCATACTTGTCTTGTAGTTTTCTTCTTAGATATCTCTTTTGACTTTATGCCTCCATGTCGATTAGAGTAGACATGGTGATCTTCTTTTTTTGATGGAGTCTTGTATTGCTTCTTTTTCTTGTATTGAACATTCAAGTTACTTCCAAAAGACTTGGGACTTATAGGAGAAGGAGGATATGACTGGTTTAGATGAGTTGGTAGATGAAAAGGATTCAAGGGTATGCATCTATGTTGATCTTGAGGAAAGATAGGAGATGGAGGGACGTAAGGACCCAAAATGGATGACAAATTAAAAAAATTAGAAGGGGAAAGTGAAGGGACATAAGGAACCAAGATGGAAAGCAAACATGAAGCCCTTAGTATTGGTGGAGGAGATCCAAGGATGGACATGGAAGATGCAAAAGAATAATCAATAGTTTCATCAACATCTATATGAGAACCAAGGACATCAACATCTTTAGAGTGAGTATTATGATTTGCAATAAGATCATGAACATCTTGAATAGGAGCAACTTGTTTGATAGGATTGTTTAGAGCTTGCAAAGACTCAGAAAGAGTAGAAAGCAGAACCGAACATGGAATGGTAGAACAAGAAGATGGAAGACTTTGATCTTGACAAGGATCTTTGGATAGCGTAAGCATATCATTTTGCTTTGGATTTTCAATAGGCTTAAGATTGGAAGTAATGACACCATTTTTAATAACCTTAATGGAATTATCATCTTTGAAAAGCACAAGTGTAGTAAGGTTATTTTGTTTATCAATAAGCTCAATGATGTGAGTAGTAGCTCGATCTTGCTTAGCAGAAGATTTAAGACATGGTGGAATGAATGAAGAAGGGCATAAAAGATTGAAAGAACCATGAAACGAATGAGAGATATTATGAATAGGATTGGATGACATGGAGGGTTCTTGATCTTGATCTTTTTTTATGTTCTTTTCTTTATCATTTTTAGAGTCCTCTTGACATGGAGCCACTTCTAAGGACAAGGAAGCAGGTTGGATTTGTATGGAAGACTTTGGAGGAGATAGTGAAGGACTAGATGAAGTAGGCATTATATTGCATAAAGGCTTAGGCTCTTGAGGTTTGATATTATTGAAAGCATTTGCAGCCAAGTGAAGGTTAGCTTGATTTTCTTTAATAGGTAGCCCTTGAGGATAACTATAGGGAACCGCATGAAAAGCCTTAGGATCTTTGTTGGATGAAGAATTTGTGACAGATTTGGAAGACTCGAAAGCTTTAGGAAATGTATGGGTATTGGAGGAATTAGGGGATGGAAGGGAACCATCACAAGACAAAGGTTCAACATTAACATGATCTTGCTTGAGAGTGTCATCTTTATTTTTAGCATGAATGTTCTTAGAGGAAGGATTATTATAATATTTATGTTTCAAATCAGTATGGTGCATTTTATATTCCTCAATAGTAGTAGCTAGATTATAATCAAGTTATTGTTCACAAAACTCATCAAAGTTTCTTTCAAAATTTGAATCATACAAATCACCATCACGATCTTTCCAATATGAGGACCCATTTCCAATAAGCACAAGGACATGACGAGGAGGACTCTTAAGAATAAAAACATCATAGGTATGGCTATATTGTCCATCGTCATAGTCATCATAGTCATCAAAGGTGGGTGTGTCACTCTTCGTAGAAGAGGTATCACAAGGACTATCACGTTGCTCGTTATGATATGTCTTGTGAAGAGAAGTAAGACTCTTTGAAGAAATAGAAGAAGAATGAGATAGTGAAGAAGAGGACTTGGATAATGAAGAATTCGAATAATGTTTAGAAGAGTCATGATAAGATTTGGAAGATGAAGAATGTGAATAGTGTTTAGAAGAATTGTGATAAGATTTAGAAGATGAAGAATGTGAATAATGTTTAGAAGAATCGTGATAAGATTTAGAATGTGAGGAATGATGAGAAGATTTAGAAGATGAAGAATATTTGGATGAGATCATGAGTATGATTCTAGCAAAGGCGTCTGATTTAATCGATTTTTCTTTTATTTTTGTCATAAATTCGTCACTCATGAGAATTTTGGAGGAACAACACTTTTCAAATATGTCAATGGGCTCAAGATCATCTATTCTTAATAAAGGTTCCAAACCCAGATATTTGAGATTCATGGTTCTAGAAGAAGAAGAATCAAGCATAGGAGCAACAGAAGAGATAAAATAAAAGAAAATAGACTAGATAATAAGAGGAAAAGAATCAAGAAGAAGAAGAAGAAAAAGAATTTCCCATGGGAATAAAAGAATTCAGAAGAACATGGGAAATAGAGAAGAAAGAAGAAGACTAAGATTCATCTTATGCAATTGATACCATAACGTTCATTGAGATGTTGAGCAACATGACAGCACCTAAGATCTGACCTGGACTGACCAAGGAAGACCAAGCTTCTAAAGAGAACTCACTACAGCAAGACGGAACTCAATTTCAATATTCCAATTAGATCTTTCAAAAGATTTCACAATGATGATCAAGCACATAGAACAGCAACCAGGGAGTTCAAGCAAACAATCTTCAAGCAATGGGCAAGGGACAAAGCAACCTTGCACATGATCAGAGATAGTGACTTAGTATTTCTACTCCTTAAAAGTTCTACTTGTGTATATTCTTGAAAATATTTTAGCAGGCACATAGAACACAACAACACCTTAACAAGTTGTGTACAAGGATATACATGGCTTTCTAAGAGGATTCCTTGATATACGCAAGGTACATGAGGCCCAAATCCATAGATGAGAAGAATTTGAAATCACACAGCTGGGGGGAGATGGTAACCCAAATCTCCTCCTTCACTTATCAAAGGTATAAAGTTCTTTGAGGTTTAGCCAAGAGTGATATCAAACTCAATTCTCAAGAGAGGTTTCTTTCGATTCACCACCCATTATTTATACTCCGCTAGAACACAAGAGTTAAGGTCGTCCCTTGAGGTGGTGTGTTCCCAAACAGGCCTTCTAAAAATAAAATTAATTAATTCACTATCAAAAGTATTTAAAGTACTAAAGGTGGAACACTTAACTCTTCAAGTAAATGTGAAGTGAGTCCAAAAGTGAAACATTTAACTCTTCACACAAACTCAAAGTGAGTCCACACCTTAGAAAACTAATGAGATCAAGAAAGCATAAAAAGGGGGAAACTTTGTGGAACACTTAACGCTCTTTTCAAGTAGACCACTCCCCTATGTATGAATGCTGACCTTGCATCTAAAGGGCGATAATGAGGGGTGATTGGAAATAAGCGAGTCTAACACCCAATTTAGCTAACAAGATCAATCAAAAGTAATCTAAAGTTGCTTATCAATACTACTCACAAATGACAAGGGGTTGAATCAATGGAATATTAACTTTCCAAGCAAACATAGAGTGAGTCCATAAAGTGGTGCATTTAACTCTCTATGTAAACAAAGAATAAATCCATACCCTCGATCACTCAATGAGATATTTGATATTGGAACCAAGAATTACTTAAGGTTTAAACACAAGCATCCACTTACACAACCTTGTATGAAAGCAAATCTATGTTCATTCATTTCTCATTAAGAGCATCAATTAAAATGTGTTCTATGAAAACATGTAAAGACTCAAGCCAAATACATGAGAGATTCATTTTTAATCCCAAAATCTAAATGTTGTAGAGATGGAACAAAGTACCTCAAGTCCAACGCTTTTTTTTAAGTATTTTCCATGAAAGCAAGAGCACCTTCAAATGAACAAAACAAGAAAACAAGCAAACAAGATATGCAATGTATGTCCAACTTATGCAAACCCTAGGGTTAGATCTGAAAATAAATTTTTAGGAGCAATAATAGCCAGCAAATAATCCAAATGATAACTCATATTATGCATTGAACAATGAAAAATAAGTGCATACCCATCACAAAATTTTATTTTTTTTGCATTTGACCTAGTCAATAAGATCTAATTTTTTTGATATGATTTTAGCCAAAAAAATGGAAATGAAAAATAGAGACCCCTACTAAAAAATAGAGAGCTTTCCAAAAATGTAAAAATTTCAAAAAAATCTCTTCATTTGTGCCCTAGAGACCTATTTTACCAAAATAGACCAATTTTTGTAAATCAATTATTTGAGCCACTATATTGCACCCAAATTCAAAACATAAAAAATAGACCCCCTGTATAATTTGAAGAGATTTCCAAAAATGTAAAAAATTTTGAAAAATATCGTAATTTGTGCCAAAAATTAATTTTTTATGAAAAATCAAGAAAAAATTATAAAAAAATCAAAAATAACTTGAAAAATTCTAAATTTTTTACTGGAGCTTCTCTAATATGTTTCCAACTTGTACAAAAACTTTCAGACCAAAATACCAATAATTTTGGGAAATATGATCAAATCTTTCAAATCTAGGGTTTTACATCTCCAAACAAATCTGCACAAGGGTTAGCTCCAAAAATAATCAAAAATCAGCATGTAAAAGTGGGTTGCCCCATGGTGGGCACCAAAAATATATGGTGAAAATGTGACCACACTTCTATGAATCCTTACATGCAAGAAAACTCAACAATGAGCCATCACAAATCGATCCATAGCTCTTTATGCATAGAGTTGCAAAATTTATAAAATTGCTCTCAGCTAAAGCTATAAACTCATGACCTTGCTAGTCAACCACACAATGAGAGATTCCAAATCAAAGACAAGGGCAACAATGCCAATATCTCCAATGAAATCAATATGGATGCAATGCAATGCAAACTAATCTATGAGAATGAAAGATGAAAGCTATGCTATGAAAGGAAAATACAAGTGTTACAAATCCTCCTATTAAACTATGTGAGATTAATCTATTGCATAAAGGAAATGTATACTAAAAATGTCATGATTATACAACTATGATGTAAGAAAACAAGCTAAATGAAATGCAACAACAATGTCTTCAAAGCTTGAATGCAAGAATGTCTTCAAAGAGCTCCAAATGACCTAGAAAACCTGTAGCATAACAATAGCATAAAATTCAAGTGTATGCCAAATGAAGAAGAGAGCTCTTCTTTTATAGAGAATGAGAATCAATGGATGATCAAGATTAAGAGGCAAAAGACTTAATCAACGATGGAGAAAAATAGAAGCTTGATCCTTGTGCACAAATATCTTCCAATAGAAAAATAGGAGTTGACTTTAGTGTCCATATAAGACAAAAAGTATTTTTTCTCTTTTTATAAAATAAGAATAATGCTTTATTTGTGCAACATAGGATAAGAAGAAAAGTGGTGATTTTTTATTTAAATAAAAGGGGAGGAGATTCTTTTTAATTAAATAAAGACTTAGGATAAAGTGATTTTATTATTTAATTAAAAGAGATTTTTAATTAATTAAAAGGGATTTATTAATTAATTAAAAAGGAACATGTTCTCTTAATTAAATAAGATTTTTATTTTTTTCTCTTTTAAATTAAATAAGGCTCAAACCTTAGGAAATATTGAATTGATTATGATTTGATCAAGGAAATTGATATAATTGATAATGTTGATTTTTTAAAATATTGATTCAAGGATTTAATAAATTGCTGAATGGGGGCCCAAAGTCTAGGCGACCATTTTAGGGTGCATACATTTGCCCCTCTTTGACTAATGTGTGATCATTTCAGGAACACATGCAGTCAAAGAAGAATTGAAATGTGAGATCAATTTAGGATCACAAAACAACCCAAATGTGTGTTCGACAGATGGGAACACATCGGGACAAGCATAAACAACAACTAAAAGACAAGATGAACACTATCACTGCTAGGTGCAAATCAAACCTTAGACAAAACTATCACCGTTGTTGCTAGGCAATAATCAAGTCTGAAAAATAGGAGATAAAAATTGAAAGACAAAATCACCACCGTTGCTGCTAGGTGATAATCAAGTCTAAAAATAAGAATCTCAAGCTGAGCTGAATGATAAAGCTGAATCAAAGATTAAAGCTGATAGGTACTATCATGGTTATGCTAACTATGTGGATATGAATCAAAGATTAAAGCTGATAGATATATTTTTGGCGACCATTTTAGGGTGCATACACATGGAAGAATAAAAATGATGCAAAGATCGTCATGGTGAGATAGTTGTAGAAACCTTCATGATGATTCTTCCACATGACACATTTACAAAGCCCTTTACTATTGCACTTTCAAGATTCAGTTAAAGGATTCATTTCTATTAAATCATGTGGGCACATTGGCCTAAAGGATCATGATTTGGGAAATTAGTTAGATCTAGAATTTATGTTCTAGGAGTCTTTTGTTTGTTGTATAGAAGAACACTTAGAAAATAGTTTTATTTTTATTTTTCAGACCGTATCCTTGTAATTTTGCACATAATCAATATAGGAGACATATTAGACTATGCCCAATTTTCTTTTACTTTGTGTTTCTTTAAAGTTTTTGTATCAATTATGAATGAGTGTAACTATTATTTATTATTTTAAGCTCTTATAATTTGTTACAAACTTGTAAATTATTGGATCATGTCTTCTTAGTCTTTCAATGTTTTTAATCTAAGGTTATACCATGCTATTTTGTGAATGAAATTCTCTTAGAGTAGTTGTTCCAGTGGGATAGTAAGAACATTTCCTATGAGCCCTAGCGAGTGCTTCTCATGGGAAGATATGAATGTTTTGGCCTATGTCTAGGATCTTTCCACTATGTTTTATTTCCAAAAATGAAGAGTTCATGGTATTCTGTGCTCTTTTCTTGGGTCCTATATATTATTATGTATCACAAGAACTCAAAGGGTTTCAAAATCTTTGGCACGTCACCTTAGTTTTGGTTTAATTTTATTTCTCCTTTCCCAAAGCACCAAAGAGAACAATTAACTTCTATTAAACTACAAATGTTTCTTTGCAAGATGTATTTTTTTCCTACTCCTACAAAGCTTCTAGCTTTCCCTCATCTAGGTGGGAGCCTATTTTTGGGATCAACAGTTTTCCTGGCATGCCCGATGGGATAGAGCTTTCACATCTAGAGATTTAGTGTATTTTTTAGTATTTTCAGCCTTTAAGAGGCACATTTAAAACACTTATCAACTCTATTGCTAAAAAAATTTGGTTAATTATGATGGTATGTGCCCATGTCTTGGTTTTGGGTAGAGCTTTCCCTCTTGTTTGAAAATCATTTGTTTATCTCTTTCCTTCCTCATTCTTTAGTATGGAGTGATATTATGGACAACAGACTTTCCCTACTCCTTTCTATGAAAGTTCAGGCACACTACCTCCCTACTCACAATATCAGACTATATATGCTTCCAATTTTGTTCCATATTCTCTTGTTAGAGACATTTATGAGAAGTATCACAATTATTTCATCACAACCACCCCTTCATATGCTTATCAATAGCCATAAGAGGCTTATTTTATCTCTTATCAGCATGTTGGCCCTCCCAGCCAACACCAAAATGTGGGAAATTTGGAAAATATCAGTTGCAAGGAGATATTGTTGAATCTCCAAACCAAGTTGAGAGCTATAAAGGAGGAGTGGGAATATCATGAAAAAATGAGCTTTCTTACCAGCCTCAGATTATATAATAGTAGGTTGAGGTCCTCGGAAAATAACAAGAGCATTTTCTTGCAATGCAAGTAAATGATAGTGAAGAAAGGATCAGGCGACTAGATATTATAGAAGAGACATGACCAACTAGTTGTGCACTTCCATTTTCTTACAAAGTAGAGGAGATACCTTAAGAAGAGAAAGAAGAGGTCTATACTTTGTAGAGCATGAGGTAGAAAAGAGAAAGGAGGTGCTGAGTGAAGACCAATTCTAGCATGAAATAGAGGTCTTATATTTGAACCTTAGCACCGAGTCATCACTTCCTGAGATGAAAGATCATACGTAGAAGGAGAAATGAGAGGAGGTCCATGTACCATCAAAAAATCCACAACACCAACCCATGTTGGCCACAAAAGGATTAGATCAACAAATCTTTCAAAAGGGTACCCCATCATGCATCTAACTCAAGTTTGCAAATTGCCACTAGTCATTCTCAGCTCAGAGCATGAATATGAGAATCAAGAAGAGCAATTTCAGCTTGACCATTCATTTGGAGAAGACAAATTTAAAACATGGGTGAGGTTTTTTGTTATAAATTCTTGGGAGGCATTCCAGTAATATTTGGTATGCCTATCATTTTTATTATCTTGGTTGGTATCTCATAAACATGAAGAGCATAAAAATATAGTTAGGATGGGAAGCTAATTCAAGAAGCCAAATAATGGCTTTATTTAATATCATTTCAATGTAAATATATATACATAGTAGGTTACAGGTTTTCTTGTTTTCCAAAAAGTGATGTTGCACATCCTGCATTCTTCTTTAAGTGAATGCATGTTTTAGTTCTGGTTTTCCTCCAAGTGCACGGTTGCACAATTTTTGTGGCTTCTCTTATTTTTAGGTAGGTATGTTTGGAGTCACTCATTTATATTTGACCCCATACCCAATGGATAAGCATTCTAGTCAATGAAACCAAAGTTACTAAAGTTCTTCTTAGCAAGATGAGATCCCCTAAAAGTCATCAAAAATGTACATGTTATCTATTGCAATCTTCATCCAAAAAATTTTGAAGGAAATTTAGGAAATTTGAAGAAGTGTAGAAGCAACAAATTGAGAATAATTGAAAATCTATTTTTTTGGTATTTTTTTCTATTTCAAAAAACTGCATTTTTCAGAGGCCTTTCAAATGGAATATGGGATTGAAATTGTTGTCCATCCCTTGGCATGGTGTGTCGAGGGTATGGTTCCAAGGGACTCAAATTAGATCTCTTAAAGACCTTTCCAATGATCTATGCCATTACAAATCATGAGAGGTAAGAAGAAAGGTATGACCCTATGAAATTGAGGTAACCAAATGTCAAAGTCACACAATTTATTCAAATCATGTGAGCCTCCTTTTTCCTTTCACTTTTCAAAGTTATTTTGCTACAAAGAGTGTCACGTGTCATCATTCCAAAGTTTTTTGAGGCTAAAGGGAAGGAGAACACTCATAAAACTCCAATGTGCCACATTTCTAGTTATTAGTCACATCATTCAAAAGGTGGTGAGGCCCGCATCCTTCAAGGAAAAATACCCCTTTTTCAATTAGCAGAAGATCCCAAGGAATATTTAGTCCAAAAATGAGATCACCTCCATGTGTGAAAAATGAGGAATTACAGTGAGTGGAGTTGGGAATTTATTCCCTCATGATGGTGAGGAAGTTGAAAAAGGCACAGGTGGTGTCCATGTTGTGTGTGTGGAAGAAGAAGAATGATGTAGAGATCGACATGTTGCAACAACTATAGTAACCTCCATGATGATACTTCCACATGGCACATTTGTAGAGCCCTTTTCATTTGCACTTTTGATTAAAGGATTCATTTCTATAAAATCTTGTGAGAACATTGTAATAAAGGATCATGATTTGGCAATTCGGTTAGATCTAGAAATTTTGTTCTAAGAGTCTTTTGTTCATCGTATCTAAGAACAATTTGAAAATAGTTGGAGTTTCACTTTTCATACCCTAGCCTTGTAAATTTGCACATAATTAATAGAGGAAACATACTGGACTATGCCCAGTTTTCTTTTACTGTGTGTTTATGCTATTTTGTGGATGATTTAAGGCTCCTTGTTAATTCTAAATGAGTGTAGCTATTATTTGATATTTCAAACTCTTATAATTCATCATAAGCTTACAAATTATTGGATCATGTCTAGTTAATCTTTCAAAAAAATTAATCTAGTGTTATACCATGCTATTTTGTGAACAAAATTATTTTAGAGTAGTTTTTTTGGTGGGATAATAAGAACATTTCATGTGAGCCTTAGCAGGTTCTTATCACAGGAAGATATGAGTTTTTTGTTCTATGTCTAGGATCTTTCCATCATGTTCTCTTTCCAATAATGAAGAGGTTGTTTCATTCTATTCTCATTTCTAGGATCCTATGTTCTTATTGTTTCTAACGGGAACTTAAATGGTTTCAAAATCTCTAGTGCATCACCTTAGTTTTTATTTAATTTTCTTTCTCCTTTCCCAAAGCACCAAGGAGAAGAGTCAACTTCTATAAACCCTTGGAGGTTACTTTCAAGGATGCATTTTTGTGCCACTCTTGTAAAACTTCTAGATTGCCCTCATATATGTGGAGCATATTTTTGGCATCAATTATTTTCCTAGCATGCTCAGTGGGATAGAGTTTTCACACCTGAAGATTTTGTGTGTTCTTCAAATTTTTAAGCCTTTAATAGGTACATTTCAAGTATTTGGAGAGTTTGTAGCTAAAGAAACTTGGCTAGTTATGATGGTATGTGTCTAGGTCTTGGTTTTGGGTATAAATTTCCTAGTTGTTTCAAAATCATTAGTATATCTCTTTCCTTCTTCATACTTTATTATGGAGGGATATTATGGATAGTAGATTTTCCCTACTCCCTTTGATGAAAAATCAAGCACACTTCCTCCCCACTCACAATATTAGGCTGAAAATGCTTTCAATTTTGCTCCATATTCTCTTGTTATAACCAGTTATAAGAAAGATCACAATGCTTTCCTCCTAACCACTCCTACATATGCCTATCAGTAAATAGAGAAGGATTTTTTTATCTCCTATCAGCATGTTGGCCCTCCCACCCAACACCAAAATGCAATAAATTTAGAAAATATTATTTACAGGGAGATATTAATTAATCTTTGAGAAAAAAATGAGAGCTATTAAGCAGGAGAAGGAATTTCATCAATGGAAAAATGAGCTTTCTTACCAGTCTCAGGTTATACAACAACAAGCTCAAGTCCTCAAAAAATAGAAAGAGAATTTTCTTGCAATGCAAGTTACTACTAGTGAAGAAACAACCTAGTGACTTGCGATTATGGAAGAAGCATGATAAACTAGTTGTGAACATCTCTCTCTCTTTTGAGCTCCCCTTTTTTTGGAAGGTGATCAACAAGATATATTGTAGTAGAAAGGATTTGGATAGATAGGGGATGAAGGTAAAGAAGAGGATTTATTCCTCTTATTTGATGAGCTTCCTCACTTTGTGGAGAATGAGGTGGAAAAGAGTAAGGAGGTATTGGGAAAAGACCAATTTTGGCATGAAATAGAGGTCTTCTATTCAAACCTTAGTACTGAGCCATCACCTCCTGAGATGGAAGATCCTCTGCAGTGGGATAAATAATAGGAGGTTCTTGTACCATCATAAAATCTATCATTTCCTACTCCTACCTACCAAATAATGTCAAAGAAGTATATATTTCAAGAGGATTTCAAATAAATTATCTAACTCAAGTCTACAAATAGCCACTAGTCATGCTCACCTCGGAGCATGAAGATGAGAATCAAGGAAAGTAGTTTCATCTTTCCCATTCATTTGGAGAAGACAACTTTCAAACATGGGTGATCCTTTTTGTTCTAAATCCTTGGGAGGCATTTCGATAATATTTGGTATGCCTATCATTTTTATTCTCTTGGCTAGTAGCCCACAAACATTAAGATTATCAAAAGCTAGTTAGAAAGGGAAGCTACTTCAACAAGATAGTTAATGGATTTATTTAATATCATTTCATTGTAAATATTTGTACATAGTAGGTTACAAGTTTTCTTGTTTTTCAAAAAGTGATGCTGAACATGTTGCATTCTCCTTAAGTGAACGCATGGTTTAGTTCTAGTTTTCCTCCAAGTGCTTACCTACGTAATTTTTTTGTCTTCTCTTGTTTTGAGGCAGGTTTTTTTGGAGTGGCACCTTTATTTTTGACCTTACTCCCAATGGATAATAATTCTTGTCTATGAAACTAAAGATTCTAAGGTTCTTTCTTAGTAGGCTAAGATCCCCTACGAGTCACCAAAAATGTAGATATTATCTACTACAACATTCATTTGAAAAATTTTGAAAGTAATTTAGGCAATTTGAGGCAGTACAGAAGTGACAAATCAAGAAGAATTCAAAAAAAAAAATCTAGTTTTTAAGTATTTTTCTTTGTTTTAGAAAAGTGCATTTTTGGAGGCCTTTGGAGTGGAATTTGGGGTTGAAACTATGGTCCTTCCCTTGTCTTAATTTTTCAAAGTAAAGTTTCCAAGGGACTAAACTTAGATTTCTCGAAGACCTTTCCAATGATGTATGACATTATGAATTCTGAGCAACAAGGAGAAAGTTATGACCTTGCAAAGTCGAGGTAACCAAATGTCCAAGTTATGACCTTGTGAAGTCGAGGTAACCACATGTCATCACCAAAGATTTTCTAGGGACTAAAGGGAAGGAAAACACTCATGAAAGTCTACCAACGTGCCACGTGTCCATTCCACAGTCGCATTATTCAAAAGATGGCAGGGCCCACATCATTTAAGGGAAAATGTCACTTTTTTAGTTAGAAGTAGATCCCAAGGCATATTTGATCCAGAAACGGGATCACCTCCATGCATAAAAAATGAGGAATTACAGTGAGTGGAGTTGGGAATTTATTCTCTCATGGTGGTAAGGAAGTTTAAAAAGGCACAGGTGGTGTCCATGATATGTACATGGAAGAATAAAAATAATACAGAGATGGACAAGCCAAGAAAACTTAGCAACCTCCAAGATGATTCTTAGCCCTAAAGGTTTCTTTTGCAGGATGTAATTCTATCTCACTCTTGCAAAGTATCTAGACAACCCTCATCTAGGCGGGATCCTATTTCTGGAATCAACATTCCCAATTATAGCTTTATATCCCTTCTTATAATTATAAGAACCTTTCTTGAATCCCTTCCATGTAATTTTTTCCTCCCCCTCCCTAGACGAAAGTGTTTTTTTTTCTAATATCCTTCTAAGTTGATCTAAATCCTCTCTTTAGAGATGAATATTCTCAAAAGATTTCCATTTCTATCTGAATATTATTCTATCTTCTATTTCTACATAATCCTTCACATAAATACCCTATTTTTGTTCACAAAAATTCCTTATTCTACTTGTATCCATCAGATTATTAATTATTGGGTATCCCCCCATGAGTCCTTCCAAAACAAGGTCTCTGCATTTGAGCATGAAGTTCCATATCTATGATCCTTTTGGAAAAGTTGAAATTATGAATAGCTCTATAGAGTATGGTTCATGCAAGTATTTTCCCTTAATAATTATCACTCATTTTAGATGTGGATCCTTGTAGAGTTTCCAAAATATTTTTTCTCCCAATGCTCTATTCTACAATAATTGATTCCTTATCCATGTTCCACCTACCTCTACGGGCCTATAGATTTTATCCCATGATATAAGGGTTATTTTTTTCTTATTTCCATTCCCTTGCTAAAATAAAGATCTCATTTTTTAACTAATTTATAAGCCCTTGTAAATAGGGAAAGGAAAGACATTAGGTATATTAGTATTTCTAAGAGGGTTTCTTTTAGAATAATGATTCTACCAGCCCAAGATAGCTAGTTGGTTTTCCATGATTCTATCTTTCTATCTGTTTTCTCTCCTATTAGGTCCTAGATCTTGGTTGACCTTAGCCCCTTATCTAAAGGAAAGCCTATATATACAACCTGTGGTTTAACAAAGATGAAAAACATCTCTGATTTTTTCTTACTAATATATTGTCCCAAGGCTCTGTAATAATTTCTAAGTCCTAGCTATTTGAATTATTTGGCTTCTCTTTTGTTTTCCTAAATAAACATCATTGTATCATCTTCAAATTTATGATGAGTGATCGTGGCAACTAAGCTAGTTATCTTGATTCCTTCCAGCCTACCATTTTATTGAGCTTTATTAATTTATTTACCCAAGACTTCCACCATGATAATGAAAAGAAATGGGGAGATAGGATCCTCTTGATGAATCTCCCTCGATATTTTAGAAACAACCTCTAGGTAAAAGTACAAAGCTATGTCACTTCTATAAAGGAAATGCTCAATAAGGATTCAAGTTTTTAAATCGAATTACTAAAATTGGTATATATGTTGATAATTTTTAAATGATGTAAACTAATAAAATATTTATTTTTTAATTTATTTTATGTTTGTAATTTTTTTTTTTAAATTAAAAAAAACATTTGAATGTAGTTTTTTATAAAAATAAAATAAAATTAAGTTGTTGATAAAATGTTAAAATTGGAGTTACATCATTCGTCACTCTTTATATAGTAATTTTTTTCTTTTTTTATTCATTATTTTTTTGTGTATTGATAACTTTTTTTTAGATAAGAACTACCATTATGGGGGTAGATCCCTATATTCAAATAAAAATGAACATCACATCTAATAGCATGATCATCCAAACTAAACCCAACTAATTACATCAAAAGTTTCTGCAAAAGTACCCCAACCCCCTACACAAATTATGCAACATTCAAGCCTTCCTAGAAGCAAATGGAGAATCATGCCAACAAATAACATATTATGAAGCTTCCTAAATTCATTATTCTTTGCACCATTGAAAAAATGAGTCCATATTACTACCTCTAGGTTTTCTTCAATTTTGTTAGCCTGTGCTTCAGACTTTGCCCCTTCTTCTGCCTCTCCCACCTCTATCACATTGGTATCAAAATAGTATGTTAGTGGGTCTTTCAAATTACTCAGCTTGATACCATACAATTGATCACCAAACTTGGGCCAAAACAATGCAGGAAAAAAGTCATTCCCCACAAGAAATCCAATATTATGTGACTCCCATGTTTGCACAATCAAATAAAAGAATGCAAAAAAGATGGTATTGTCATGCACATGCTCTCCTCTAAAAAGATAGCTCCCTTCCATAATCATGGATAAAGAATTTATCATATGGTTCTATTTAATCTTAAACAACCTTTTGCAATGGACTTCGCTTGAATCTCTCCTACAAAGACAATCCATAGCATTGAATGTCATTTTTACCAACAACCATATCTCCAACTCTACTACACAGATGTACAAATAGGAAAGGAGGAAACTATTTGGTCAAACTGGTCCCCAAAACACTACCTAAGATCCAATCGAGGTGACATAAAGTAGCTCTAAATCTGCCAACAAATTTGATAAGGATATAGCATTGATCCTTTCTACAATATTGGGACAAGTCTATGAAACAAGTACTCTGCTCTTGGAAAGAATGAAAGATACACTAAACAGACACCACACAAATTTTGTTGTTTTATCCTATACTCAACCTCTCCCATACCTTTGATATTGTTATGTCATCCTTCAAAATTGTATCTAGTTGTTGACACTCGCCAACCCCTTAAAACACAATATCCTTCTCTTAAGAATTGATTCCCCGATTAGCAATAAGGTCGGCCACTTTTTTTGTATTCTTGTAAGAATGGGACAAGCTATACTCCACCAAGTTATTTAACCAATTTTTGATAATGGAAACCCAAGTTTTAAGCCTCCAATTATAAATTTGAGCTTTTGGTGTTGCATTGATGTAGAATAAGGAGTCTCCCTCTATTTCCACCTTGAAGAATCTAACACATTATTTCACTCCCCTCGCTAAGGCCTCCATCTCACCTTCATTATTTTTTTTAATTCCTGGATAGCTATATTATGTCCATAGGCACTATCCGATATGATCTCTAATGATGCACCTAGTTCCAACCTCTATCAGGCTACCTATGGCTACCCTATTAAAGTTTAATTTAACCCAAATTGATGGAGGAGGAATCTAGCAATTTTTTACCTTACTCTCACTCTTTTTTGAACCAATACAAGTCCGAGATCTCAACTCCCATAGCCCCTAAATTTTATTGCCCCACTTACTAACAAATGTAAGCTTTTTTCTACTAATTTTTTCTTTGACCACTATACATGCCCAATTTAATTAAATTAATAACTTGATCTATAAAATTTCTCTTAGAATTGAAGATTATACCATTTCTTTCCTTCCAGATATTCTCTAGAAAAGGAAACATGGGCAATCACCCAAATATTTGGTAGTGGCTATCCAACAAACTAAAATGTAAAATATATAAAGTTTAAAAAGAATATTAGGTGTCCCCCTGGGTAAGATATATATTTTATTTTTCTATTTAGATGTTTCCCAAATATCTCTCTAGAAGGAGGATCTACCACTAATGGCCAACTTTTTTTTAAAAAGCTACTAGATTATCCTATCTTGGTGACACCCAATGAATGTTAGCCATAAATCAATCCCAATACGCCACAACAAAGGGAAACCATAATACAACATGATTGAGACATTCTTCCACTTTAAAGTACAGAACACAGATACTAGGCCCTACATAACTATAAGACTTGAGGTGTTCTTGCATTAAAATATTACCATGTAAGGAAACCCATAAAAAAGAACCCACCTTAGGTGTCACTTCTTTGTACCAAAATAGATGTGTTATCCACTCAAACTCCCCCATTATCCTTCTCCAAATATTACATCCCTCTTTGACTAAGTATTCCCCTGATTTAGTAGCACACCAAACCACCTCATCCTCCTCCTATGTGAGAATGAGTTTTTGTTAACAAGGAGCTCTCTTTAGTCTATGTGGATTCACATGAGTGGGAATCAAGACATCTTCTAGTCTCCAAATAAACAAGTTCTCCTAATTACAACATACTAAGTAAACTACCACTTGGTCCCCATATAGATTCTCCATGTCAACAACACAATCATACTTTTTTTTTTTAAAATCCACCAAAGCCAACTCTCCATTCCATGAGTCTCTCCAGAACTTGGCCCTCTTCCCATTACCAATTTTCCATGAGAGATGATTGGTTATGATTAATTTTGATTCCCAAATGAACCTCCATATAGATAAGCCTCCTTTTGAATTTTCCAAAGTAAAAATTATAACTAGGTCATCATCGTCCAAATATCTTAGACACATCAATTTGCATCAAAGTTTTCTCAAAATTTTATACATTTTCCAAGAAATATTATCTCCCAATGCTATATTTTTTAGTTCCAACCCTCTTAATCTATCCCCACCATCCTCCTTGTCTAAACATACATCATACCATTTTATAATAGGAATCTTCTTATCTTCCCTAGACCCCTACAATAAAAAACAAATTAAAATCCCTTCTAAATCAAACAAAATTTTATGAGAAAGTTGAAAACAAGACATGAAATAAGTGTGAATAGCTACTAACACTTGTTTGATCATAACAATCCTCCCAAATTATTATATCCATCTATTCTTCCAAGAAGTGGATTTGGCTAAATATTTAGACACAATATCTACCTAGAATGCTAATTGATTCACGCCTACAAATACAAGAGCCCCCAAATATTTTGCACGACGAGTGGAAATCCAGAATCCAAGTATGTTTACTATTTCCCTCTACAAGATATTGTTAGCATTAAATAAGTAAATCTTTGATTTATCCATATTCATTTTCTAACCTGAGGTGGTGGCATAAGATTCCAGTGAGATTTTAATTATTTTCACCTCTAAAATGGATGCCACACTAAATAGGAACATATCATCCACAAAATGAAAATGACTAATAGGCCTCATAGAATCACCCAAACTAATCCCCTTCCATATTTGTTTATCCCTCTATGTCTTAATCAGTCTTCTCAATACTTCTATCATCAACACAAATAAGAATGGGGATATTGGATCCCCTTAACAAATACCATTATTAGCATTAAAAGAACAAATAAGGAACCATCAAAAACTAATTAGAATCTTGGAGCTCTAATACATGTTCTTATAATGCCAATCCAATATTCTAAGAACCTAAATTCCCTAAACACCTCAAGAAAAAATTCCCAATGCACTTTACCATATGTCTTGCATACATCTAGTTTGATATCCATGCTCCTCAAATGTTTAGACTTCATAAGGTGGATGGTTTCAAATACCAGAATGATGTTGTCAATGATGTCCCTACTAGGCATAAATCAATTATGTTCCTTGCTAATCATCTTGGGAAACATCTTTTTAAAAAAAAATTCAAATGCCTTAAAAATAATTTTATTTATCACATTTCATGAAGATATCGGCATATAGTCTGTTATAGTTTCTCAATGATCTTTTTTGGGAATAATTATCAATGCTATATTGTTGTTCATATTGTTGGTGCCCAAAAATGATGGATTTTCTTTTGGCCAACTGATAGGTATAATGATACCTCTGCAATTCTGGCTTAATCAACCCAAGGCTAGTAGGCCTAAATTCTCCTTTGAACTATCAAATTCTCTGTGTTGCTCAACTACATACATGAAACAAAGCTCCTCCAAAGGTGGTGAATAATCCTTTGAGGAAATCACAAATATCCTAATAATCTCTATTCTATAAAACTTGACTAAAATGGATTATACTAAGGACTGAAAAGTAATGCTTTTGAAATAATTATTTAAAGATCTACAAACTATAAATGAACTAATATAATAGTTTCCAATTAATGATTAGATCAATTCCTACTAAATATTTGGGCTATAGAGTCATAAAACTTTCAATCCTATGTACGATCAGAGACGGTTTTAAAAACTTACTTTAATAAGACAAGACCATCACTTCATAGGCTTCCACTTGATTTATAATTCAAATCAATTTACACAACTAATCCTATCAAATTTAACTCAAATTAAGAGACTGATAAGAACAATGGCAGGTTCACAGACCGTACAATTGATACTCAAGTTGTATATATTAACTTTGAATTATGATACTCAGGGAATTCAACATAGTGAAACACTCTATTAATAGAGTATCTGAAAGACTAATTGAAAACATATAACTTATAACCACAAATAAAAAGAAATGGCACTTATCTTTATTGATGTTGAAAAACTGGTACATAAGAGTTCGTAGTTGCAATTGTTTATCAAATTATATTCTATCAAAATATATCTTGTATTGTCTTCTCTCTTTACATTTTACATTATGTATATATATGTGTTTGAGTGGATTTCACACCTCTTTAGGGTGAAAAGATACAACCTTATTACAAATTATTTTGAAAAAATAATAAACTAACTAAAAAATAACTACCTAACTTTCGGATTTGGGTCTGGTAAAAAAAAAAAAAACCTTTTGGAAAGCAAATATTTTTATTTGAAATGGGAAATTTGATTTCCCGAACTGGGTCTTCTTTAGATTTTTAAAATTCGACCATCTTCAGCCTCTGTTGGCATCATCTTTGCAGCAAGTCAAAATTCCAACATTTTCTGAAGGCTTTGATCATAAAATTTTGATTGTTCTTGTCACAGAGATTCCTTCCTTAATCTCTCAACTTTTTAATTGAAAATTAATATAATTTTCTCATTCTATTTCATGTACTCCATCATTAATTATTTTTGATGGAGTTTAAGAGGCCATTTTTTAGGGTTTTATCACTATATAGGACTCCAAAATTTGCCCAAAATTTAGAGCTCCAATGGGCTCTTTTTGGGGATGTATGCTCCATGTGAGCATAGCGAGAATCCAGCTATCTCTGGTAGAAGTAGACCAAGTATGAATTCCATCGTGCTATAGAGTTACTGCATATTTCAATAATCAAATCAAATCTCCTTCATTGGCCCCAGGCCACCAAAACATAGAATCAACATTTTCCCCTATCAAACACTTGATTCTGATCATGTAACAACTCCCTCCTTGTTGCATTGGGTGCATCTTCCTTAAGGAAAATTCTCATTATTTCATCAATGTGGTCCTTGGTATTTGACCTTTGTTTCATCTTTGAGGAATCATTAAGTGCATCATGATTTTTGCTGAATGAAGGATCTTTATGCATTAGACCAGTTGTATCACAACAAAATTTCATTACTTGGACAACTACTTGCTCATAATTTGCTTTGTCTTTATACTCCATATGGTGTTTCTCATCATAAAATGGTTTTGAAGATAACTCATATTTAGGAGACATTACTGTAGTTTTATCAAGAATCTGATTAGGTAGGATATTTGGAAAACTTTCAGCACTATTCCTCAACAAATTCTCCTCATTATTCATGGTTGATACTGGTCTTATCTTCACATGTTTGATACAACTTTTTTTCATAGGATGAACTAAAATATGTCTCACCTCTTGAATACACTTCCCCACAAATATTTTGAGTTTCATCATCCTCAAAATCATCATTAGGCCTATTATCTTCATCATGATGTCGATGGATTTGATTGCATAAAAGATCTTCCTCAAACAATGGATTCATGAACATAGAGAACTTGGATGCATCTTCCTTTGTATCCTCTTCAAACAATGGGTTAAATTCATAAAGAATTTAGGCATACATCCATGAGATCTTTCATTTGGATCATCAAGTGTTTCATCAACAAGACTAATATCTTCATTAACATTATTTCCTGAAAGTTCCTCATGTTCACGCAGTTCTATTTCATCTCCATAATTTGATCCCTGGGAATTATCATCTCCTTCATCTAGTACCCCTTGAATATGTGTTGATATGTCAACTTGTTTACCATGATGGATTGAGAAAAAATTTGGGTTGTTCCTCTCAATATGTTTATGATATTCTATGTCTAACAAGGCTGAAATATCTTCCTCACTGAGAGAATCCTCTTCCTCATTTTTATATACATCGATGTTTGATGTCATACAAGTATCATCATGGGTGGTTTCTTCTCCAAATTGGTCCAAAATTTCTTCTATATTTGGATTTTGAAATATCATTTTTATGTTTCACATTGCATTCATTATATTCTTTTACTTTTTGAAAAAGGATCTTCAAATCAGGGTCATCTAAAGAGACCCCAAAATCATCAAGCCTTCTTAGAAATTCCCTGCTTGAAGGTGTGATATTTGAAGGTATCTTTAGATAGAAACCCATCATCCTTATAAACAAACAGGTTGTGGACTCACCCTCTTGTCTTTCCAAATTGAGAAATTCATCGAGAGGGGATATATAAGATTCTTCCTCCATATAGCTTTCTTCTTGTTCATAACATCTTATAATATCCATTTCCACACACGTCTCATCTTGGACAAAATATTCTTCCATCTGATTCAGACTTTCTTCTTCATTAGAATCCAGGGCCTCATCTCTTGTATGTTTCATGTTGTATTCATTATCTTCTACCTTTATTTCATCATATATATACTTTAGAAAACTACATGCTCAAGAATCATGAGCAGTCCCTAATTCATGTATTTTATTGCATATTTCATGAGATGAAGGTTTGACCTTTGAAGGTATCTCCTGATAAACATCACACATCCTCATGAACAACTGTATCGTAGATTCACCTTCATACCTTTCCAAATTGAAAAAGGCATCAAGTGGAGACATGCTAAGATCATCTTCCATGTTTCAGCTTTGGTCTTCACACTGTTCATAACACATGTTATCTTCATCTCTTGCATCATGGAATTCATATAGAAACCATTGTTCAAATTCTCTGCAAGATGAAATACTTTGTGTAGGTAATGATTCATATGCCTCTCTTGCATTATCTTCTAATGTCCTGAAAAATAGTTTCATTGCCTGATCTTCTACACAAATCTCATAGTTCTCTATAAATGCATAAAATGCATCCAGATGTTCAACTGTTGATTCATCCCATTCTCCATGGAACTTTGGTACAAGATGCAAAAACTTAGGGAGAAACTTAAAAGGAATACAATGGAATCCCCTGAGATCCAATGGCCTGATACCATCTCGAATAAATGGTTTTCTTTGAAATGGTTGTTTATTTTGATACATTCTGAATATCTAAATCGGTAATAACTTGTTTCTTTATACATTAGGTTCTTGTCAATAGAGTCGCCATCTCTTTCAAAGAGGAAAATATTACTTATCTCCTTCTTGGTCTTCTTCCTCAGTAGAGTCACTGATTGAAATGTTTTAGTGACTGGAGTCGCTACATACTTTGAGGAATGTCTTGCTTTTGGGTTCTTTCTTCTAGTAGAGTGTGCTTCCAAAAAACTAATATAACTACTTTATGATTCTGATCTGCGAAATCTAAAATTCTAGGAAACTTCACAATATATATTGTGAGCAACTCTCCCCAGTAGAGTCACTAATTTGTTGGTGCCCAAAAATGATGTATTTTCTTTTGGCCAACTGACAGGTATAATGATACCTCTACAATTCTTGCTTAATCAACCCAAGGCTGGTAGGCCTAAATTCTCTTTTGAACTATCAAATTATCTATGTTGCTCAACTACATACATGAAACAAAGTTCCTCCAAAGGTGGTGAATGATCCTTTGAGGAAATCACAAATCTCCTAATAATCTCTACTCTATAAAACTTGACTAAAATGGATTATACTAAGGACTAAAAAGTAATGCTTTTGAAATAATGATTTAAAGATCTACAAACTATAAATGAACTAATATAACAGTTTCTAATTAATGATTAGATCAGTGCCTTCTAAATATTTGGGCTATAGAGTCATAAAACTTTCAATCCTACGTACGATCAGAGACGATTTTAAAAACTTGCTTTAATAAGACAAGACCATCACTTCACAGGCTTCCACTTGACTTATAATTCAAATCAATTTACACAACTAATCCTATCAAATTTAACTCAAATTAAGAGACTAATAAGAACAATGGCATATTCAGAGACCGTACAATTGATACTCGAGTTGTATATATTAACTTTGAATTATGATACTCAGGGAATTCAACACAGTGAAACACTCTATTTAATAGAGTATTTGAAAGACTAATTGAAAAATTATAACTTATAAACACAAATAAAAAAGAAATGGCACTTATCTTTATTGATGTTGAAAAACTGGTACATAAGAGTTCATAGTTACAATTATTTATCAAATTATATTCTATCAAAATATATCTTGTATTGTCTTCTCTCTTTGCATTTTACATTATGTATATATATGTGTTTGAGTGGATTTCACACCTCTTTAGGGTGAAAAGACACAACCTTATTACAAATTATTTTGAAAAAATAATAAACTAACTAAAAAATAACTACCTAACTTTCGGATTTGGGTATGGTCAAAAAACCAAAACAAATCATGGAAAGCTAAGATTTTCTTAGAAATAGGAAATTTGATTTCCTGAACTGGGTCTTCTTTAAAGTTTTAAAATTTGACCATCTTCAGCTTGTGTTGGCATCATCTTTGCAACAGGTCAAAATTCTAGCATTTTCTGAAGGCTTTGATCATAGAATTTTGATTGTTCTTGTCACAGAGATTCCTTCCTTAATCTCTCAACTTTTTAATTGAAAATTAATATAATTTTTTCATCCTGTTTCATGTACTCCATCATTAATTATTTTTCATGGAGTTTAAGAGGCCATTTTTTAGGGTTTTATCACTATATAGGACTCCAAATTTTGCCCAAAATTTAGAGCTCCAACACATATCCTGAACAAATTGTCTCTTCTTCCTAAATTCTTCCACCAACCAAAGAATCTCATGTCCCACAAATGTCCAACATTTCTTTAAAAAATATGAAGGCATACCAACTAGCCTCAGTTCCTTGGAAGCGTGTATTTGAAAAAGCACCTCTCTGATTTCTTCCAATGAAAGACTTCTAGTCAGCATTCTATTGACATCTTCGGTCACCAGCCTAAGAATGTTCCCCAAGACCTCTTTCCAGCATCCCCAATCTAGATTGACATAACAATTAAGAAGTTATTTGAATAATCTAACTTCCTCATCCCCAATACTCTTTAAATCTCCAAGCATAATCCCAATTATGATTTGATATTGTCAATGAAATTACTCACCCTCCAAGCCCTCATGGAGGTATGGAAAAACTTTTTATTAAGATCCCCATCCCAAAGCCAACTCTCTCAGGATTTATCTCTCCAGTATAGCTCCTCCCTAGCCAATAATTCTAAGAGTTTACCTTTAAGATATTTTTTCAAAAGAAAATATTCAACAAACATAACATCTTTGCTCACTTTTTCATTAAGGATGCTAATATAATTTTCCACTTTTAACTTCTCTTCGAAGATGTTTTTGAAAACATCTATGTTCCATATCTTAAGTTTATTATTAATAAATTTAATCCTTTAAAGAAAGAAGAAACTATTAGTGTCCAAGAGTCAATTTCTCTCCATCCATCATTTTTCAAGAAAATATATAAGTGATTCATCCCTCCACCACATGGTTTGAAGTTTGAAATAGCCTTTATCTACCTTCTCTAAGAGACCAACATTAAGAACCACCTGGAAATGATCGAATAATGAAGCTGACAAAATAGATGAAGAGAACAAGAAGAAATTATCAACCCAATAGTTGCACACAAAAAAGCGATCCAGCTTCTCAGTAATGTGTGATAATCCCAATCTATAATTAGTCCAAGTAAATAGACCATTTTTAGGAATCACAAGAATAAGATCATTAGAAGAAACAAATCTCATAAAGTTTGACATAATCATATCTAATTGTTTTATGCATCTCCTTTTCTTCCTAGGATCAGCAATGTCATTAAAGTCCCCAACCAAAATGAATTTACTCAAATCAACCATGTTCAACTTTTGACTCGACAATCTCCATAATGAAGTTCTTTTTAGTATTGGTGGGCCCATAAACATTAAGTATATGAAAATATAAACCCAAGTTTCTTGCAGTGATCATCTCCTCTATCTAATTTATTCTAGCATCCAAAAGGGAAAACTTACTTGTGTTTAGATTCTATATAATACCCAAGCCTCCAGATTGACCTCTAGCATCCTGAAAAATACCCTCCCATATTTTACAAAACTTTGTAAATTGAAGGCTTGTGGCACTACTAAATTTAGTTTCTTGAAGCAATATAATATCAGCATCTTCATGCCATAGATAGTGCTTAACTAAGCACTTTTTCATAGTCGTTGATAGACCCCTAACATTCTAGGATAGAATCTTGATTTCTCTTCAAGGGAGGCTTTGGCTCCCTTGGATATTTTATGAAAATCAGCCACACTCAACAAACCTTTCTTTGCCACATTGGTCTCCCTTTTATTTTTATTTGTTTTTATGCCCTTCCTTTGTTTAGAGATCCCTAGTTTCAAATAAATTTATTGACTAAGACATATGGGATCTAAATTATCCATAATGTCTTCACCCGACCATTCCCCTTCTCAAAACTATTTTTCCTCCCCCAAGTCCTGATCTGATATAACCGCATCTAGCACTTCTTGGATCCCAATTTCCTTATACCAATCTTTCACATTCAATTTTTTCAAGAAGGAACCATTTCTAGTATCAAATGAATACCTTCTCTAGTTTCCAGCCCTCCTTTAGAAATAGGGGATTCCCTGACCTTATCCCCAACTATTTGCTTCTCCAAAGATGGAGAAGTGTCCTTTGAATGTTCTCCCTCATGATGATGGTCCAGCATTACCCATTTTCCTTTATCATCCTCAAACTTCTTTATTACTACCTTGCCAACATTTTGTAAGGACCTTTTGGGTGTATGTCTAATCAATGATTTAAAATCTCTCCTGCATTCATATTCATGGTGAGCTCTACACCTACATTTAACACAATAGAATTTAATTTCTTCAAATTCAATAGGTTGAGACCAATGTGTCATTCACATGCATAATTGAATAAATTTATGGATTTTTATAACAATATAAATTTGTAGTCTAGTGAATTTTTAGAGATCCCTATTCACCAAACCCTCATCGATCTCTATCAAAGTGCTCAGCAATCTCCCAATTTTTTCCAAGCATTCCTCTGACCAATACTCAATCAATATATTGTATAGGAAAACTCATATAGGTGCTTCATAAGGGAAACATGACATAGGATTAAATTTCAACTACCATCTCTACAAATACAAAGGATCTCCATTCATATACTGAATGTCGCCCATCACAATTTTATTTTTATCTCCCACATTTCCAAAGACCACC
This sequence comes from Chamaecyparis obtusa, assembly GCA_027943335.1. Lineage (NCBI taxonomy): Eukaryota > Viridiplantae > Streptophyta > Pinopsida > Cupressales > Cupressaceae > Chamaecyparis > Chamaecyparis obtusa. The sequence continues at coordinate 558,628 of BSBK01008102.1, read as the reverse complement.
ACGAAGAAATTGTTAGGTAAATATTTAACAATACATTCAGACTGTCACTTTTCTCCGATCCATGTATCAATGGTATACCTAATTTTTCTAATGCCAATAAATCTTCAAATAATTTATCCAAATCTATCATTACCTCTTTGTGAATGGTAACTTCTTCTGAAAGATTGATTGTGAAATTGGTATGATCTAATATGTATTTATCTCCCTCTTGACTAGTATTTCCACAATGATCCTCTACTACATCCTTTGTTGAAACCCTCTTCTGCAACTTCCATTCCTCTTTTTCCCCATTCGGATCCATCCTATGTGTTTATTGATAACTTGAAACTTTAGTGCATGGATATATTTTTTCACTTTTTTTGTAAATGTATATTTAAATATAAAATTAAAAATTTACGTGTACTGAAATATATCTCTCTTACCATTTCTCATTATCATTTGTCTTAACTATTCACCCAAAATAGAAATGAATTATATCATCTTGGCATAGGTACTTTCATCTATTGCATCGTATTTTTAAAAAAAATTGAATAAATTTTACTATTTTTCCATGACAAGATAATCAACCTTATATTTTCATGTTGATGACTACTTTCAATAAAAATGCAATATAAAATATAAAAATAAATTACAATATTCAAAGATATATTTTTATAAAACTTCACTTATAGATCTACAAAAGGGTATTTTCATATTTTTTTAAATATCATTAAAAAGAGTAGGAGTTGTTGAAACATTATTTTTCTAATTTTAATTTTTTTGGTAATTGGACCCAAATTGGTATAAAACATGCGTTTAATATATATTTCCAATTGTAAAAGTTGAGGCACATATCTAATTTAGCTATAATGAATCTACCTAGACCATATGTTTGACCAGAATTAATTTTTAGTTAGAAATATTCAAATTTAGTTGTGTTAATAATTTTTGGCCTAAACTATGACACATCTTTGTACTTTACCCCTCTTATATACCATTTAGAAAAACTAAGAATCTTGAACTAGAGATACAATAGAAAATAAGGTTTATCCATGCTTTAGCAAAGCCTAAAGCTTACATTCATTTACATAGAAACTCCAATCTACTTTTTCATAGGCCTTTTTATTGTCCAATTTAATGATCAAATTTTATTCTTTATTATTTTTAATCAAATGGATGGCTTCTTCTGCTATAATAACTGATAGGGAGATCTTCTTCCAACTATCCCTACTTCCTTTAGGACTGAACTAGGTCTATCCTTGACCTATGTTAGGGTTCTTTAGACCCTTCACACTGAGGGATTCTTCCTAATTTCCTCTACTATTCAAGATCTCACTACCAAGGTTTACAACTCAATCTTATTCACAATACCCTTCATATGAATTCAGCTATGGAATTCATCCTCTCATCCAAATACTTGATTCCATGTCACAAGTATGAGAGAAGACTAAATTTGTAAATTTTTTGGTTTCTTTTGAGGTGTCCGACCTTTTACTTCATTCTTCCACAATACGATCTCCACAAACTAGACCAAAATCCTACTAGGTCCTTGTAGGTCTCTCAACACACCTTTTAGGGCTTAACTTTTCAACTTCCCACACAAATTGCCAATCTGATCACATATTCAGGTACCCTTTTTGAAGTTACCAAGGATTTAGGACTTCTTGGGTTCCCAAGCTCTCCGTACAGTGCCTTCCTACAAATTAGCCTAGTTTTTAGGCCTAATTAGGCCTCACTGGTTTTCAGTGAGGGTTTGGTTTTCACATCTCATGCCAAATTTCTCATAGGCTCTCCATCTTAGGATTGAGTCCTTAATCAATATCAAACTCATCTCTATGATTGGATTGGCTTCTTCAATCCCCGAGCCCTCTCTCATTTGTTGGATCAACAACAAGCTTCCTAACCAGGCTTGCTCTAGCTTGCCTAGGGCTTGTCCTTAAAATTCATTCCCCTGCAATCTAGACCATAAAAATACATATTTAAAAATCATATACAATTCCCTAACATATTCTAGGAGGTTGTACAAATCCATCCATGGAAACCTATGTTAGAGCCATTTATTCTACCTCTACTTTGAACAATCCAGTAAACTGGTCACAAAGGAGGATTTAACTTGCAAAGCCAAAAGAAAAATATCAAACTAAAACAAACACTAAATCTACTTAGGAAAGCATAGAGAATAATAACATGCAAAGATATGCTCAACTCTAATCCATGATAGAGGATAGTCGAGCTTTCAATTCACTGGTAAACAGGTACAGTCACACGAACCTACTTCAAAACTAAAAACACAAACTTCAAATTGAGATCCAACCTTATGTCTTGATAGTAAAAAGACATATATAGGCTTAGTCAACCAATTTTGGTCGGTTTGAACCTCATAACTAACTTTTTCCCTCGGACAGGCCCTTAGACAAATTGTTGTCATGACAACTTAGCAAAATTGAAAAGTTGTCATTGACAACTTTTACAAATTGTCATGATACCTACTTAGGTTGAGTCATTAGGCCTAAAAAGATCTCTAAAGCTCACCTAAGTCCTCTAGGACCTTTATCACATTCATATTTTCTTATTTATCCAATATTCACAATCTAACCATTACTTTGGTTGACTGGCAACACCAAATGGCATACAAGCCATAACTCTTAGGTCCACTCTTAGGCCTAGTAAACCTTCTCTAAGACTCCTAATTTATCTTCCTAAAACCTATTGGATCTCCAAACACACACTCACACTAGGAACACAAAAAGTCCTTATTGGACAATGACTTGGCCAAGGTCACTACAAGCCAAAAATTCTAGGAGCTAGGTTGGCCAAGAACTTAGGTGCTCCTACACCAATAACTCCATCAAAGATGGATCTTAATTTGGCACAAAATTTGATTGGTCCTCTTAAATAATAAATGGAAGGGTCTTCTTTAGTCTATTAGCAAGGGATTTCACCCAAATATTATATATTATATTGCATAATGATATTGGCCTAAAGTGATCCAGAGCCATTGCGTTATTCTTTTTTGGAAATAATATGATAAAGATATTGCTGATTTCTCTCAAGAATCTTCCTAGAATTATTGCCAATTCTAAGGGCTCAACCATCTCTAATCCTACAATATGCCAACATTTTTGGAGGAATCATGCCATAAATTTGTGTTGGAAAGAGACAATGCATCGGATAATTTATGTTTTTTCATTGATGGAAACTACACATTACTCTCTTGGCCACTTGACAATTTTTGGTTTTACCAAAGGTCAGAATGGAAATTTGGCTAAGTATGGAAGAATATGAACAATATACTAGATTTTTAAAAGGATCAATAGGGACAGGTATGGAATTATTTTGAGTTTCACAGATAGGAGGAGCTTCTATAGACCATATGTACTTATATCCATGATTGCACTTGTTCATGTTATAATCTAATCAAGTTATGATGGTCTGAGTATTGGGCTATTAGTGAAGCATTAGGAGCAGTAACAATTAATTGTTGGATCAATCAGTGATCCTAAAAAATCAATGATCTAATCAGTTTGATAATTCTTTTTGGTAGAGCCAACATGATGGATGATATATATGTTTAGGTCAAGGTTAGCATAAATGTTTTCTGATTTTTTTGGTCAAGGTTCTACATGTTTCATTTATGATATAGAAGTCAACAAGTTAACTTATTTTGTTTTGATATTGGGTATATAAGCCCAAGTTTTTTTATGATCTAGTGATGTGATGGTAAGAACATATTATGTGAAATTTAGAGGTGATGTATTTATATTCAATGTATGTGGAGGACCTCATTACAGAGGTTAGGTTGATGTATATGTGTTATACCTAAATGGATTTGTATAGGCATAATTGATCCTATCTCCTAGCTCACAATTTTAGATTCTAGTCCAAATCCTATTGTATGCCAGTGAGCCTCTATATGTATTTTAATTTCAGCAGTGAGCTCCAGATAGTGGGCTTTAATGGAAAGTGCATTCTATTTTATACTATTGCCCTTAACAGGGTCTTTATTATTTATGTAGAGATAATTTTGAGTTCCATGCCCACCATGGTTTTTCCCTTAACTGATTTTCCATTAAACATCATGGTGTCATGAGTTTTTGGATTTCTTGTTTATGTGTTCTTTGTTTCTTTTCATTGCATTCAGTTTATGGTTGAAAAAATAGACCAATAGAGCTAGGAACTTTAGAACACAGATTCACCCCCTCCCTCTCAATGTTCCTCATTACCAACATTTGGTAATCAAGGCACAAGACTCTGATACAAATTGATACAAGTGTTCATAGATATATTTTGGTTGTGTTTGAAGATTTTGACAAGTCCAATGTTGAAAACATTGGATTGAAGGAGAAATTAAAAGAGGCTAAAAGATTTATAGAAAATATGAAGGAGCAGCTGAATAAATCTAGAGAAAAGAGGAAAGATCTTGTTGAGAAATTGAAGCTGAAGGGAATATCTAATGATTCATTATCCATAAAGGATAAATATGATCAATCTGAGCATCTTGTGAAAGAAAAGGATAATCACCTTTCATGTTGGTTTATGGTAAAGAAGCAAGACTTCCTATTTCAGTTGAGTTTCTAGCATTAGATTTCATTAATCAACTTAATATGATTGACGAGGAGCCTATGATTGTATGGCTAGCTCAAATAAATGAATTAGAGGAGAAGAGGAGAGATGCATTGTATAAAATTAAGTTTCATCAAGCTCAAATCAAGAGATAAAAGCTCATCTCCCATAAATTTCCAATAGGGAGAAATTATTTTGAAATGGGATGAATTGAAAAGTAGACCTAGAAGACATTTGAAATTTGATGCTATGTGGGCTGGTCCATTTATCATAATATCTTGCAAGACACACAATGCATTCCAACTATCTACACTTGAAGGAAAAGAGTTACCTATCCCAGCTAATGGGATACACCTCAAACATTTCTTTTGATGTAATTTTCAAGTTTGCAAATAAGTTCTTTTGCATATAGTCAGTTGTTTTTAGTTAGTGGTTAGTTTAGTCTACAACAAAATAAGCCACCTGTTGCACATGAAATAAAAAATATATGATGTCTTGTCACAACAGTCATTAATGGTTAATTGTCACAAGATATTGCACATACACTTCACTGAATATGCATCAGGTAATTTATTTGGTTATTTTTAGCTCCAAGTCCTAAAAAGTGTTATGATGTCCAAGGAAGACATGCTTCAGTTGAGACATCAAGATAAAAGATCAATGCCTCACTTGAAAGACATATACCAAGAATAAAAAAATTTGTTTTTCAGTCACTTGGATTTTTTGGTTTTGGTTTGCAGTAGTTTCTTTTCTCCAAATGCTTAGTGTACATTGTTTCAATTTCAATTTTCAGCTAGTTGGTTTGAGTTTGCTTGGAGTTTTAGTTTTCTATTTTCGGTTTGAGAAGGTTTCAAGTTTTCTAAATTTTCAAAGCTAAATGACTTTGTGCCCAAGTGGATTGCAAAGGCAACTGGTATGTTACTGTTTAGCAAGAAAACACTCTTGAGAGGTCTCCAAAAATGTTACAAATTTAGTTTTCATATTAAATTGTTCAATTAAGAACTTGCTTATACATTGAACTATGTATTTCAAGTTGTTGCCCATGAATATTATAGAATTATTTGAGTGTTAAAAGAAATTCCAATGTACAAGAAAGGAAGTACAAATGCATAAAAATATTGAATTTTGATCATTATTATTCAAAACTGATTTAAAAGTACAAAATAGTACATTTTATTTCCATATTATTCACAACTATATTACAAAGGTACAATGATGTTCAAATTTCAATGATACACATTTAGTACAATGCATTCATATTCACACAAGCCATGGCAGCTTATAAAACATCATCTAAATAAACACATTGCAAAATAGAAAAATAAAGAAGAGGGAGAGGTAAAGTCTCCATTGCCTAAATGAGAGGTTGATTAGTTGAGATTTGATGAAAATCGAGGCTTGCATCTTCATTTTTTATTAGACCTACAAAGATTTTTTTTAAAAGAAGGGTCAGTTCAAGAAGAACTGAGAAATGGAGCTTTTCCTAAACATCTCTACTATACTTTATGTGCTGCAATGTGCTTATGCAGATAAGGAATTAAAAGATGCACTCAAGAAGAGGAGAGAGGAAAAAGAAACATTTATGTTTTTGCTAATGTTGTTTGCTTCATGTGCAGAAATATATGTATGAAGATCAAGTAGGTTGTTGAAGGGACACGCATATACTACAAGTGTGAAACTTTCCAACTAGAGTTATGTAGAGGCGAAGATTAATTAAGGAGACTATAGAGGGGGCATACATAATAAGTATTAGACCTTCCAATTAAATTAATGGAGCTGATGAAGACTGGTTGTTGAAGGGGCATGATCTCCTATCATGAAATCTTTCAGCCTATTACACTTCTGCATAATTTTAGATTGCTATAGGAGGAATCATATTTTTCTATAAGAGGTAGCTACATTTTAGTACAATTTCAGTTTTCTACAGGAAGTTTCCCATAGAAGCCTATGATATTTCTACATAAATTCAATCATAATGCTACATGAAGTTTTGATGCTACAGGATATTACAAGAAGATGTGTTCATGGCTCAATATTGGGAACCATTTAAGCTGCTACAAGAGGTTAAAAAGGGGTTCTGGTGTTTCATGTTTTATATTCTAATTTTCTAGAAAAGAGAAATCATACATGATATGATTATTTGAAATCAAATAAATAGAGTATAAACATCGGTGCAATATTTGAAAAGTCAGTTCAAATGGAAATGCAAAGGATATCATTATTATCTACAAATATGAACAAAGTATGACAATAATTATTCTTCTACAGGAAGGTTAGGTTCTAATTATATTTAAGTGATTTCTATAGAAGAAATGGTATAGACAAGTAAAAGAATGTTGACAGTAATGATAATTATTAGGTTGCTAAAACAACAGGGAGTTATATCGTGCATGCTTGAAATAACAAGTTGTTTTTTAATTATCACATATCTATCATCAAAAATCATGAAGATAAATTTACAAAGGAGCTGGTAGAGATAAATAATTCTGAGTCATGCCACTACCAATGAATCGATTGGGACAACACACAACAATAAGCATTTTTTAAATGACTCATCGGTATGGGTTTCCCCAATAGACTCATCGGTTTGATGAAGCCATTAATACAAACAAAATTTAGCAAAGAGCAGGATGGCAGCCTCAAGGCAACCAAGAGTTGCAGAGATTCAAATATTTAAAATTGTATGGAAAAGTAATCAAAATATGTTCATATGGGATTTACACTTCATACTATAGAACTAGGGTTGCATTTTTATTAACAGAATTAAAATACAGTATGAAATAAACCCATGTACTACAACATAAAGTATGTTAGAAAATACAAATAGAAGGTTTTGTAGCTGAGCATGTGCCAAAACTAGAAAAAGACTCTCATTAGTTTTTCACATAAGATATTATGTTTAACCCTTGTGTTAAAGTAAATACATCAAAGATCTCATGGCAAGGGAAAAAGAAACTAGTGTATGAATATAGAGAAGCTTCAAAATAATACTAGAAAATTTTACAACCATTGATTCAAGCATTAATATCAGAGCTACAACAAAATCAAGAAAAAGTAGAAAACTGGAAAATACAGTCTTTTCATGTGCGTTTTCTGGCCAGATGATGACAAATCTGAAAAATATAAAATATGGGTTGTGTCCAAAAATGGGTGATTTAGGTTCCTCCATAGAAAAATCCTCAAAATTTCAAAGGAAGAAAAGATAACTGTTGTTTTATGAAGGTAGCTTTAATACCATTGCATATTCAAAGCAGTGCAACAAATAAAGACAACTAGCCGTGTTTTTTCCTTTTCTCCCAATCCACGATCTGGGTTTGTTTGAAATTTTTACTGGAGTTAGAAAATAGAAAATGTAAAAACCCATTAAATTTCATGAAAATCTGAGTTGTATTGCACCACAAATTAGAGAAAAGAAGTGACATAAAAATAAAGAAACAACAGATTTCATAAGCTATAGGAAAAGCCTTTTTATTCTACCATAGCCATGGAGTAAAATGCAGGAGAAAGCTCAGATAATAAGCAATTACATGTGCCATGGTCAAAAATAAGCAATAGCACAGCCTTCGAACATATCCATTTTCCATTTCTCCCATAAAAATGCTAGTTGTAGAGCTTTAGTTTCTCAAAAAAACCAAATTGCCAAATGAAAAGAAAGTTTAGGGTTTTCCCATATTTCACACTGGATCCATGTTTTCTTATTAATTTTGGTTGATAAATAATTTCGGGTCCACGTTTATGGTAAGTGATTTTTTTTCCTTCTCATATTTTAGTTATTATTATTTATATATGTTAAATGATTTAATTATCATTTATTATTTAATATATACAAATAATGATAATTAAAATTATTATTATTATTTTATCTATTCACACATTATTATTCCACTCAATATTTATTAAATGTTATTATTTAATAAATATTAAGTCTTATAATAGATAAAATAATAGTATCTTGCATGTGCATTATTTTGTGAAATCATTATTCTAAGTTGTTGAAATTATAAAACACTTAGAATAATTGATTATTTTAATGCAAGAAGAGACCTTCAGTTTTGACTTGGAGTTGCATTTTGAGGAGATGGAGTTTTATTTTTTCTATCATTAGTTATGGGCTATTTTGAGGAGCTTTCATGCAATTGAAGTTAGCTTTGACTTTCAGATTAGTTGGACATGGACTTAAGGACATTTTTTTTGGGTTTCTTCATAGTTTGTGGTAGTTTTGACCTGCATTTTTATGCATTATATTCTGGATCCAAGTTAGGGGTTTGAGCCTTATATATTGTATTTTTCACCTCATTTAGGGGATCTTCTTTTTCTCATCAATTTTTGCATATAGACCATTTTGCAATAAATTTTGGAGAAAATTGTAAGGTCACTTTCTAGCAGAAGTTTTTCATCATTAGTTATACAGATACAACGATTCCTTCTCATTGGTTCCTATTGCAATATTGTCAATTTCTTTCTTTTATGTTGTGTATATCCTTCATTTAAGCCCTATTCCTTATTGCATATGTAAATCTTGATACTTGTAGTTGCATGTCTATGTTTGTGATCTTTATCTTTTACAGAAAATTGGTGAAGCTAAGACATCCCTTTCTAAGCAAAACTTTTTTAGATCCTTGCATTGCATGATTGTCTGAGTATTGTGAGCCAATAGTATTTTGGATAGTTCTTGTTGAGTTATTAAAGCAATAATAATTTCATGGTGTATCACCTCACTTTGTTTTAGTAATCCATATCTCTTTATCCCTTTCCATGTATGCATTTTAGTTTTAGGTGAGCACTATCTAGGAACCGGCCTCATCTGGAGATTCTTCTCTCATTTTAGGACAACCCACCACCCTAGAGAGTTTTCATGTTTCAACAAGATAGCTAGATGTTATATCAAGTGCATAGCTAGATATTATATCAAGCTATAGGCGCAATCCTGATTGAAAACACTTATACTACTTGATGCCATAAACCAAGTTAGCCTAAATTGATTTGAAATAGGTCACACTGAATCATTTTTGTGTGGTAAGGAATGAAACATGGACCACCTCACTCAATATAACAACATGCCTCATACATATCAGTACCATACACCATCTCCAAGATCTTCAGTACCAACAAATAAGATCTATCCATTTATAACTCCAATGCATTAACCAAAGCACAACAAGCATGTCCAAGATAGGACTGAACCCAAACAAAAATTCCATAATATGTTGCACACTAAATAGAACCAACACCAACACAGATAGGTGAAAATATTTAAAGTGCATCATTTAGTTCACACGTCTACTAATACACCATAATAATCAAACAATATCTACACCTCTTTTATGCATCGGACATGTTGACATCAATGACAACCATTAATGACAACAACAAGAATAGAATCACCTTCACATTCTAATAAGTCCTCTCTAGCTAAAGCCTTAAAAGAGAAGATCAAAGTTACAATGTCAAGCTCAAAACACAATTCTATCAAGTTGTTACAATGTCAAGCTCAAAACACAATTCTATCAAGTTTATTCCAAACTAGTAGCTATTTCTAAAGATCACAATAGATCCCTTCTCAAAACTATGATGTTTTTTGCAAAGGAGCGCATGCTTGATACTCTTGGAGAAAAGTAAAGGTTTTTTATTGTAACTTGTAAGTTTCTCTTGTATTATTTCACATAAAGGTTCTATTTTGAAATGCTTCTCATTATAATTCCTTGTTGCAGATGTAGTCGATCTTTGATTGTTCATTCGAGGATCCTCCCTTAAAAGACATCTATTATAAATTATTTCTTGATTAATATATGCAATTTTATAATTAAAAAAATATATTTGAGAAATAATACACTAGTTAAAAATTAATACTTTAGTAATCAATATGTGTGAAAATATGTATGTATAACTCTACCTTTCATAAGTCACATCAAAGAGACAACTAATTATATGACAACACATGAAACAATGAGTAATGTTTGAGGTAGGTCTAATATTTATTGGATTATTTTTAGACAAGAAATACATAGCCTTTTAGACTATATCCTAAATGCCCAAACCACTTAATAATAAATTTGAACTTTTAACTCAAAAATATAAGTTCACTAGTAGCTCGGTGAAAATTTAATACGACATTTAGGAATGTTAAGTGTACAAAGGTAAGGTAGATGGCTAGTGGAACCTCTATTTTAATGAGAGGACATGTAAATAGCACTTGATATTTTATAACAAGTAGTCATCTATAATTATACTTTCTTGAACATAAGCATCCATCCACCTGATATATGCACTTAAATATATTAAAAATCATTAGTTAATAAATAATATATACAATATGAAAAATTGTTACTTAAGTAATCACTACATGTGCAACTATACCTTTCACCATTCACATCAAAGAAACAACTAATTATAGGGAAACACATGAATCAATCACTAATACATGTCCATGGTTTTGTGAATTTGAATTCAAGTGGTCATGACTTTTAAGTTGCTCAATCTTTGCATTTTATTGATGTGTCTTTATATTTGAATAGATAAACAATTGTATAAATATCACTACAAAGTGGACATATTTGTTGTATTGTTGTTCTAATTGTGTATATAATAGATAATGAGAGAGGGATATTTATTATTCCTTTATACTTATCGATGGTAACCCTTCACCAAGGGTCACCACTCTTCACATGTGGCTTCTTTAATTTGATAATTATATAATCAATATAATTATATTATATTATCTCATAGTTCAATAATATAATTATTATATTATCAATATAATCATTATATCACAATAATTATATTATCACAACCTATATATTATCTATGTTATCTTAAATGAATTCAACCATAGATACAATAACACTAACACTCCCTCTCGGCTATGGAGGAATCCTTCTTGATATCTGAGTTATAGAGTAATGTCTACAGTCACCCAAAATCGGGGTAATAGAACCAAAGGCCCTATTTGCCCTAATTCGGAGTAATCTCCTGGTGATGTCAATTTGATTATTGATTATTAACATAATTTGATAGAATTAACAAAATTCTTAAATCAAGCATTTAATCATCATTAATTGATCAAGAAATCACATTAATTACCTATAATACCAATTAATTAAATCAATCCCATTAAATGCATGGCTAAAGGAATTAATTAAAAAAAATTAATAAAAGGACTTAAAATTACATGTCACCTCTCAAGTGACAACAAGGACAAAATCAACCAATGAGAGGTGAGTCACGTGGATCAAAGGAGGATGCATCTCAACCACTCCTCTCAAATTGCATCTCAACTATTGAATTCAATGAAGTTCTATAAAAGAGGAATTTTAAACTCACAAAGAGATGGTTAATTACATTCATACTTGCATGTTAGTATTTTGATTTCATAGCTAATTAGTTCACACTTCATTTTAATAGCTTAATTGGTAAAGAATTAATGGCATTGTTTAATTTATCAAGTTTCTTAGTTAATTTGCATTGAATCTCTCATTCTAACTAGTGAATTCTCACTGTTTAGAGTCTAAGGCTGAGAGAAAATTGGATTTTAATCATACTCTTGCTAGTTAGATAGTTAGAGAGAAATAGGACAGATTTGTTAATGTCTTTGATCTCTTATTTTCTTTATGAACTAACAATCTAATGTCTTATTGAATTATTGTGTTGTGTTGAAGAACTAGTTGAGAAGTTCATTCAGCAGTACTCATATAATATACAACATACGATAACCATGTTAGACCTGTGAAATACAAAGAAAAAGAGTGGAGAACCATTTATAACATTTCTACAATGATGGAGAAAGATATTTGTAGGATACTCACTAAAAATACCTAAGAGTGAGAAGATGGATATCTTCATTAACAATTTGGTGCCTGAAATGAATTTTCCCATACATCTTCAAGGTCCACCAAGTTTTGACAAGATGAAAGAGAGTGTAATTAAGATCAAAGAAGTATTGGTTAAGAAATGAGAACTCACTATCTACAAGGAAAATAATGACAAGTACTATTCTAAAAACAATAAGGATAAGTACAAATATGGGAATAAGAATAAGAATGTGGTCAATGACAAAGTTGTAGATGCTCCTAATGCGAGACCCAAGCCTAAGGTGTTTAATCTTTCTACAAGTTTACAAGCTAGTAAGAGCTTGAATATGACAGTGACACCAAGGGCTCCTAAGACTTTTAATAAACCCAATAATTAGAATGAGCCTTGGTTATCAGGACCTAAGTGAACATTTACACCTTTGGGAGATACACTAGATGTGGTCTTGAAGTCACTTCTGGATAATAAGATTATCACAATCCCTTATTCGAAACCATGGGAACCATAAGTGAAACCAAAGTGGTGGAACGCTAATGATTATTGTGATTTTCATTGTAATAAAGGACATAAAACCAATAACTGCATGAATCTAAGACATGTCATTCATGACTTAATCTAATAAGAAAAGGTTAAAGTGGATGACCATCATACTAATAATGATCACAAAGAATTTCAAACTCCATTACCTAATTATGAAAAAGGTGAATCGTCAAAAGGAAATAAAATTAATTATACCTACATTGATAATGAAAATGTGATTCATATGGTGGAACCTTGCAAATAATCCATCAACGCGATTACTCTTAAGCGAGTACAAGACAAGATAGAATCTTCCAATGTTGTGACAAGGAGTTGAGCTAGGCTCACCATTAAAGGAGCTTCTACATCAAACCCACCTACTATAACAACAGTTCCTAAACAGCTGACATTACCTTCAAAATTCAATCTAGTAGATCAGCTGCAGCATACACCTGCTTAAATTTCCATCTTAGAACTAGTGAAAATCTCTTGGGTTCATCGAGAGATCCTTGATCAAGCCCTTCTTAATACTAATGTACCTAAGGACTTGGATGTAGACATATTCCAAACTATGGTTGGCCATCTAAATTCCCCACACTACTTGTCTTTCTCTAAGGAAGATGATAAGTCCTTGAACCATCCACATAATCACTCCCTACATCTAGAGGTCTTGATTCATAAACACCAAGTCAAACATGTCTTGATAGATGGAGGCGTTAGTTTGAATATATGTACATATAATCTAGTAAAGAAATTGGGGTTCTCTGAGAATGCAATTGATCCAAGAATAAAGATAAACATCAAAGCCTATGATGAAGAAGAAATATCCTCTAAAGGATTGGTTGTCTTACCTATCAAAGTGGGACTAGTGGAAAAAGATGTAATATATCAAGTTCTAGACCTACCACTTGCCTACAATATTCTTCCTAGAAGACCGTGGATTCATACAATGCAGGTGGTACCTTCTACCTATCATCAATGCATAAAGTTTCCTCACAATGGAGTATATGTAACTATTTCAGCTGATGCAACCTACCCTTGTGATAGTCTCAAGCAAGTAGATAGTATGATTCAACATAATAAAGAAAGTGCTCACAAAGAAGAAACTTCTAAAGAAATGGTCCTACCAAGTTTTGCAAAGAAGGTCAACATTCAAGAAATAAGAATGGTAGAATACAAAATAGATCCCTTGATGTCCATGACAGATTTACCTGTATCTCCCAAATGCCAAGGAAAACCTTCATCCACATTCACACCTTCCAAAGGTGATACTCTGATAATTCATGAAGGGACATGGATGGTGAAAGCAAAGGTGTCTTTTGAAGAGGAAAATGAAGAAAAAATCATCTTACAATAGCTATACAAAGAAGATGAGTATGATGGGAATGTAAAAAATGTAGAGATAGCCCTTAAAAAATATGGAAAAGGTTATGACATCATAAAAAAATGGGCTATAAATGCAAAGGACCTTTGGGTCAAAATAAGAAAGGACTTATAGAACCAATACACATGGACTTCTGAAATCCTAGAGACAAAACTAGAGTAGGTTTCAAAGAAATAACATATCATCCCATAGCTGAAGATGGTCTGGTATTCGACAGATTAGGTGATTCAGATGATGAAGAATAAATAGAAGGACAACCAATTTCCTATGAGATATTACTACTCTTGCTAGAAGATCCATTGTCATAATTTAACACCAATACAAGACCTGAAGAAAAATCAGAAGAAGATCTAGAAGAAGAATGACAACAAAGGCATCCTACCTGGGGGGAGTTGGTTACTATCAATCATGTTCTCAACATGCCTCATTTTGAAGAACAACAAGATATAACATCTTTACAAATGCCTTTGCAAGAAAGAGAAAACCAAGAAGAAGAAAAAAATGATGAGGAAGAAGAGGATGTACCAATGACTATTGCCCACTTCTTGGGAATCTCAGATGATAGTCAAGTTGATTCACATGAGTATGAATGGGACATACTCTATAATGCCACAATAGACATAGAGGTAGATGTGGTACACAAATATACTCCTAGATTCCAAATTGAAGAAGGAGAAAGTTATAATGTTGGGTCACTAGGATTAGATTCATATGACACTAACATGAACTTCAATAATAATGATAATGACTTCAATAATCTTAACAACTCTTTGGAAGAAAACTTGACATAAATAATCTTGCAAGTTAATAACATTGATAATAACATGGTGTTCTCTCTCGAACCCTATGAATCTTTGTCCTTGATGCATCCCGAGCTTATAGACTAGAATGAACCTATATCCACAAGCCTACTATCCTTTGATAATTACTATACTCTATCTTGTTACCTAAATGCTTGTGAACCCTTTACCTCTTCCACCCGTGCAAGGAGCATAAACATGACTGAGGGGGATATCAAGTTTCTTAGCCTAAAAATGAAAAATAAAAAGAATAAGAAATCTGATGGTGAACACCACATTGTGGCAGTATTAGATTCAAAAATTTAGTAAAAGAAAAAGACATATCCAATGGTGAAAACCTCTTAGAGGTGCCAAAGGATGAGAATCTTGATATTCTTCCATATAATTTTCAAGAAAGATCTTCAATATTAATTGAAGCCAACACAACCTATCAACCTTGGAATATTATAATCTACATAAATGGTTCACATTGCTCAATCTTTGTCAGAAGAAGAGAAGCTACAATTCACTAATTTCCTTAAGGAAAAGAAGATCAACTTTGATTGGTCTTATTTAGACATGTCTAGGCTAGATACAGACCTAATAATGCATCATCTATCTATTGCTCCTAAAGTAAAGCCTACCAAACAAAAATTGAGGAAGATGAATCCACTTGTAGCATTGTTAGTCAAAGATGAACTAGAGAAATTGTTAAAATTTAGACTCATAAGAGCTACTAACTACACAGAATGGATATCTAGCATCATTCCTATCTCAAAAGAGGATAAATATATAAGGGTTTTCTTAGATTTGAGAGACCTAAACAAAGATTGTCAAAAGGTTGATTTTCTACTCCCTAATATAGATATGATCATGGATCTTACTACAGGATATGAGATGTATTCCTTAATGGATGGGTTCTTAGAATACAACCAAATCAAGATCAACCCTGAAGACCAAGAGAAAACTGCATTCACATGTGCATGGGGTACATACTGTTGGAGCATAATTCCATTTGGTCTCAAGAATGCATGGGAAACATACCAAAGGGAGATGATGATAATATTCCATGATATGATGCATATAAATATAGAGGATTATGTTGATGACACATTAGAAAATTCAAAAGTAAGAACAATTCTTATAGAGGACCTGAGAAGAATCTTCTATAGAATGGAATAGTTTCAACTAATCTTAAACCCTAAGAAGTGGGCGTTTGGAGTATCATCAAGAAAATTGCTAGGCTTCATAGTTTTAGTGAAAGTAATTGAAGTTGATCAAGCAAAGGTAAACGCAATCCTTGAAGTAAAACCACCTACGAATATTAGATAGATGAGGACACTTAAAGGTAAGTTTCAATCCATAAGGAGATTCATATCCCAGTTATTAGATAAAGCTCAACCTTTCACAAAGATGATGCACAAAGGTGTCATATTCACATGGGATGAACAATGCGAGAAGAACTTTTCTCAAGTCAAGCAATATTTGATGAATCCTCCAACCTTGATGGCTCTGATAAATGGAAAATCACTTCTACTATATATATATCAGTGACATACACATCATTAGGGGTGTTGCTAGAGTAAGAGGATGAAGCTAAGAAAGAAAGGACTATGCATTATATCAGCACAACTTTAGTTTCCTATGAGTTGAACTACTCAATTATCAAAAAGGCATGCCTAGTAGTGGTATTCACATCTCAAAAGATAAGACACTATATGTGAGAACATAAGGTGAAGCTAGTTACCAAGCTAGATCCACTTAAATATCTATTGGATAAAGAAACATTGATAGGAAGACTAGCAAAATGGGTCTTGGTATTAAATGAGTTTGATGTTAAGTATGTTGTTAGAAAAGCTATCAAGGGACACATGATAGCTAACCAACTTTTTGAATCACCATTGACAGATGACAAACCATTGCATATAGAGTTCCCTAATGAAGCAATCATGCACCTAACATAACATCCATGGAAGATTTATTTTGATGGTTCCTTCACACAGCAAGGATCGTGAGCAAGATGTTTTTTCATTACTCTGCAAGGATACAAGATACAAAAGGCATACAAGATGATATTTGTTAGGAATAATAGTCCACCAATACAACTAAGAAGGGAGGTGAATTAGTTGTATGACAGATTATTAAACTTTAAACTTTGAATAGCAACAATATCAAATCAAATAAACACAATTAATGCCAACACAATAACACAATATTTGTTGTCGATGAAACCCTATTAAAGGTAAAACCCTAGTGGGAATTAACACCCACCAATGATGTACTAAGAGTATAGTATCCTTGTTAGAAGATCTAGCCCTGTTAAGAGATAATTAAAGCATTATAGTACATAGTCCTTGTTAGAGGATAGACCCTATTAGGAGTCAAGAAAAAGAAGGGTAGGCTCACTTCCCAAAGAAGGTTATGTCCACCTTCAAAACTCACTGTTCGCAACACAAGTGTATATAAAGAAATGCAAAATTTTTGAACTGTCTGATAGCAACTATCTTTGCTTGATCATTTCCAATGAAGTATATAATTTATCCTCTACTCTACATCTAGCAGACACAAGCTCGTAGCTTCTACAATCCTCTTTTACATCACATACATTCTACCATCATGTCTTTTCAAAAGAAAACATCTTACATATATACCCTATTATATTTTACATGATCAGGTCAGCCAGTTAGGCTTTCCTAATGTACAAATGATTACATAACCCCTTGCTAAGATACACATGGTATATAAAAAAAGTATACAATAATTACATTATAACAATTAAGGACTGACATCCTTAATTCATGTTTTCCATCCATAATACATGCTACATCTCTGAAGTCGGCTTCCAAATAAGTCTTCTCCAGAAAACATGCCATAGATGACGTAATCCTACTTTTTGTATCTTGTACAAATCATCTAACATTCTTCAGTACCCTATATGTCATCCCTTAAGCTTACATACACTGAATCCTCATCACTTGTAAGATATACCCAAAACATAGAGACTTACTTTGTCAATTTCCACTTTCACTGTCTAGTAACTAGTCTTTACCAAAACATTAGTAACTCAGCCAATATGCAATAATACATCATGCGATCTTAGGTATAAGACCACAACACCTTTGTGGACACACAACTGACTTCACATGTTTTCTAACATCCATACAGTATCCGTACACTGTAATAACTAGCATGTTCTCTTCATAGAAACATATGTTGACATCAGTGACAAAACACAAATGACAACAATAGTAATTACAACATCACTCAACGTAGAGATTAAACTTATTAAATGTAACCATAAATCTCCTCAATGCATTAGAAATATCCAACAATCTCCCCCTTTGGTATTGATGTCAACATATGGGAAAATCCATCAACCCAAAGTTCTGTAACCAATCAGTTTTCACATAGTACAACTTCTCATAGTATCTCTCCATACAATCTCCCCATATAGTAGGGATTTTTTCATAGTATCTATCCCACTTTGATAATAATGGAAAAGGGTGCCATAAGTCATCAACTGTCTTCAACAACTATCTTCAACGATCACTCTCCCTAAGGAGTAGATCCATACATCAAGTCTAGAATATGATAAGTCTTTGAAAACCTCTAGACCAAAGCATCCCTGCATCATTTAATTCTCACTAGGAGGGGCATGTACCCTAAGCATACCTCTGAGATACTCAAAGGCATCTTTTGGCAATGACCTTGTAAAGATGTATGCTATTTGTTCCTTTGTGATAATTTATTCCAACCTTATTTCCTTCTCTTCTACCTTATCTCTCAAGAAGTGATACTTAATAGATATATGCTTAGTTTTAGAGTGCATCACAGGATTCTTTGACATGTTAACTATGTCAATGTTATCACAATGGTTAACCACTGGTTCATCAAAAGTTATTCCAATATCTTTCAATATTTATTTCATCCAAACAATTTGAGTGCAGTTAATAGCAGCAACAACATACTCTGATGTAGCAGTAGATTGAGCTATATAATGTTTCTTTTTACTTAACCATGAAACCAACCTTTTTCTAAGAAAAAATGTACCTCCACTAGTACTCTTCCTGTCACCAATATTCCCTTCCCAATCAACATCAGTATAAGCATGAAGTTCAAAGTTATCATTTCTATCATACCATAATCCATATTCCATTGTTCCTTTCAAATATATAAATATCCTTTTCATAGCAGCTAGGTGTGTCTCTTTAGGTTCTGCCTGATATCTAGCCACAATTCCAACAACATTAGCAATATCCGGTCTAGTGTGAGTCAAATATTGTAATCCACCAACCATTGATCTATACTTGGTCTGAAAAACACACTTTGTCTCATCATTACTTGAAATTTTATGACCAGTCACCATGGGTGTACTAACTGGTTTATAGTCTTCCATTCTAAACTTCTTCAACATTTCTTTAAGATACTTAGTCTGAGAAATAAAAATTTCAATCTTTCTTTGATTTATTTGCATTCCTAGAAAGAATTTCATTTCACCTATCATGGACATCTCAAATTTGTTTTTCATCTCTTTCAAAAATTTCTTACACATATCATCATTCCCTCCAAAGATAATATCATCAATAAAAACTTCTATAATCACAATTCCATCTTCACTACCTCTTAAATACAAGTTACTATCAGCATTACCTTTTCTGAACCCAAGGTGAAGTAAGTATTTGTCTAACCTTTCATACCAAGCCCTTGGAGCTTGATTTAGTCCATACAGTGCCTTCTTCAGCTTGCATACCATGTCTTCATCTTCGGATAGAGGAAATCCATCAGGTTGTTCTATGTAAACTTCTTCTTCAAGACCCCCATTCAGAAATGCAGATTTCACATCCATATGATATATGTTGAAGTCTTTATGTGCAGCATAAGCCAAGAATAATCTCACAGCTTCTATCCTAGCAACAGGAGAAAATGTCTCTTCAAAATCTATGCCTTCTTGTTGAGAATAACCTTTACATACCAATCTTGCTTTGTTTCTGAAAACCCACTTAGTTCCTATTACATTTTTGTCTTTAGGTCTAGGAACCAATTCCCAAGTGTTATTTTTCTTTATTTGATCTAATTCCTCTTGCATGGATTTGATCCATGATTCATCTCTACAAGCTTCATCAGTAGTCTTTGGTTCAACTTGAGAAATCAAACAAATTTCTTCCCTTGTCTTTGATCTAATCATTAGTCCTTGACTTGTATTCCCAATAATTTGATTTTTAGGATGGTTTTTTTTTACATACCTCCAAGTCTTAGGAATCTCAGTAGCCTCATTTGTGTCATAATCAAAAGTCTCATTTTCACATTCAGTTCAATAAGTTCTTCTTCTGTAGTAGTAGCATCCTCTTTGATCTTTGTATTCTGTTCACAATCATACATTCTCTCTTGTATCTAAAAATTTTCATCCATCTTCACATTGTTACTTTCAATCATCTTCCTTAATCTCATATTAAAACATTTGTATGCCTTTCTTTTAGTAGAATAACCAAGGAAAATACCTTCATCACTTCTAGCATCAAATTTACCTATCTCATCATCTCTTTTGATATAGCATTTACTACCAAAAATTCTAAAATATTTTATAGTAGGAGTATGATTAAACCACAATTCATAAGGAGTCTTACTTATACCTTCTATAATTTTAATTCTATTCAAAGTGTACACTATTGTCCCAACATCTTCTCTCCAATGCACATGATATATATTTACTTCAAGCAAAATTGTCCTAGCAGCATCCACTATTGTTATGTTTCTTCGCTCTACTGTCCCATTTTGTTGTGGAGTCCTAGGAGCAGAAGTCTGCCTTTGTATTCCATGTTCTTCGCAATATGAATTGAATAGATTTGAAGTAAATTCTCCACCTCTATCTGATCTCAAACATTTTATTTATAATACCTGATTCATTCTCTACTTTTTCTTTGAATGTCTTGAATTTGTCAAATGCTTCTGATTTTTCTTTCAAGTAAGTGACCCACTTCTTTCTAGAAAAGTCATCAACAAAAATTATAAAATACCTTTCACCATAGTATGATCTTGTCCTTGTAGGTCCACATAGGTCTGTATGTACCAAATCCAACTTTCCTTTTGTTGTATATGATTTTCTTTTATAACTTCTTCTAGTCTTCTTTCCCATAACACATTCTCTGCATATGATGTTATTTGGTTTCAAAATCTTTGGTAGGTCTCTTACTGCATTAGTCAAGATTTCCTTCATAATATTATCAAAATTAACATGACAAAATCTTATGTGCCATAACCAACTATCATCTACCTTCACAACAAAACAAGAGGCTCCATATGTATTTAATTCAAATGCATTACCTCTATATTTAGTATCGGTTGCAATCAATTTTCTTGTCTTACTTCTAATAAAACACTTTCCATCAATGAATTTTAATTGAAACTCTTTGTCCATTAGTTGTCCAACACTCAACAAGTTATGCTTAAGTCCATCAACAAGCAATACATTTTCAGTATTAGTCTTTCCATCCAAAGTAATAGATCCTACTCCTATGATAGGTTTAGGATCACTGTCTCTAAATCTTACAACACCACCATCATACTTCATTAGTTTAAAAAACTTGTTTTTGTCTCCAGTCATATGATGTGAGCAACCACTGTCTATAACCCATTCAAATTTCTTATCAGCATGTGATACTAAATATTTTTCCTCATGAACTATTTTTTCATCTTTAATAGAAATAAATCCAATCTCCTCATAATTCAAATCATCATCATCAGAAATACCTTCAATAGCATAATAACATTCCTTATCCTTTGAATACTTACACTTGAAAAACTTAGGTTTTTGCTTAGGAACTCTTGTAGGGCATCTAGATGCAAAGTGGCCTATTTTATTGCATGAAAAAAATTTCAAAGGTAACTTTCCTTCAAATTTACCCTTACCTCTATTTTCTCTACTAGCGATTAGTACAACAAGTTCATCTATCTTTCTTTCCTCTTCTTGTATCTATTCCCATTCCTCAACATATTCACCAAGCTCTTCTTTTATGTTGTCACTGCTAGTTCTCGTAAGTGCAGACATTTTCTTCTTATGAGAAGATTCTTTGAATGCAGTCTCAAATTTAGGTACAGAATCTCCCATTTCTATGACTTCAAAGGTAGTTATCTTTGCAATCAGCATTTCTCTACTAAAGTTTGGAGTCAAAGGTATGATTTCTTCTATAGTCTGAGCTTTGGTCTTGTAGACTAGTGTCAATGATCTAAGGATCTTTGCAATGACTTCTTCCTCTGCATAAGTGCCTCCAAAATTTCTAATTCCAATCACAACCTTTGTAACCCTTTGTACATAAGCCCTAATGCTTTCATCATCCTTCATTCGTACCTTCTCCATTCTTGTTTTCCAATTCTATAACTTTTCTTGTTTGGTAAACTTGTCTCCTTCATACAATGCTTCTAATCTTACCCAAATCTTTAACTTCAGTGAATTCTCCTTGAGAGATTACACTGATCAGTGCTTCCCTTATGACCATGTTATATGAAAATATCTTATTTTCATCATCAATAGCTTTTCCTAATTCATCCTCAACCTTCATAGCCACCTAATTCTTCATAATCATCTAGTAGTCAATGCCCAAACATAGAAAATGAGTTCACATCTTGTTCTTCCAATTGTCAAATTTTTCAGGATCAAATTTCGGACTATCCTTCCTATAGAACCCCATCTCCAAGATCAACTCAAGTTGTTAAGCTCTCTCTCTAAGGACCACTAGCTCTAATACCAATTTTTAGGAATAACAATCCACCAATACAATTGAGAGGGGGGGTGAATTAGTTGTATGACAGATTATTAAACTTTAAACTTTGAATAGCAGCAATATCAAATCAAATGAACACAATGAATGCCAACACAATAACACAATATTTTTTGTCGAGGAAACCCTGTTAAAGGTAAAACCCTGGTGGGAATTAACACCCACTAATGATGTACTGAGAGTATAGTATCCTTGTTAGAAGATCTAGCCCTGTTAGGAGCTGATTAAAGCATTACAGTACATAGTCCTTGTTATAGGACAGACCATGTTAGGAGTCAAGAAAAAGAAGGGTAGGCTCACTATCTAGGCTCACTGCCCAAAGAAGGTTATGTCCACCTTCAAAACTCATTGTTCACAACACAAGTGTATATAAAGAAATACACAATCTTTGAACTGTCCGATAGAAACTATCTTTTCTTGATCAGTTCCAATGAAGTATATAAATTATCCTCTATTGTACATCCAACTTCCACAATCCTCTTTTACATTACATACATTCTACCATCATGTCTTTTCAAAAGAAAATATCTTACATATATACCCTATTACATTTTACATGACCAGGTCCTCCAGTTAGGATTTCCTAATAGACATGATTACATAACCCCTTGCTAAGATATACATAGTATCTTTAAAAAGTATACAATAATTATATTATAATAATTAAGTACCATCATCCTTAATTCATGTTCTCCATCCATAATACATGCTACATCTTTGAAGTCGGCTTCCAAATAAGTCTTCTCCAGAAAACATGTCACAGCTGACATCATCCTACTTTCCATATCTTGCGTAGATCATATAAAATTCTTCATTACTCGATATGTCATCTCTTAAGCTCACATACATTGAATCCTCATCACCTGTAAGATATACCCAAAACATAGAGACTTACTCTGTTAACTTCCACTGTCACTGTCCAGTAACCAGTCTTTACCAAAATAATTATAACTCAGCCAATATGCAATACTACATCATGCAATCTTAGATATAAGACCACAACACCTTCATGGACACACAACTAACTTCACACATTCTAAAACATCCATACAGTATCTATACATTATAATAACCAGCTTGTTCTCTTCATAGAAACATATGTTGACATCAGTGACAAAACATGAATGACAACAACAGTAATTCCAACATCACTCAACGTAGTGATTAAACATATTAAATGTAACCAACAATCTCCTCAATGTATTAGCAATATCCAACAATATTTCCATGCACGAATAGCATAGAGAAATATGAAGCACTAGTAAATGGGTTAAAGCTAACAATAGAATAGAAGATCATTGAGTTAAATATTTATGGAGACTCATAGCTTATTATTAATCAGGTTAATGATCACTACCAGACAAAGGATGATAAGCTAATGCCCTATAAGAGAATGGTGGATGATCTAAAGAAATATTTTATCTATATTACATTTGAACAACTCCTAAGGTTAGAGAATAAAGCTACAGATGTGATGGCTACCTTAGCATCCATGCTACAAATGGAAGAGAATCACTTTCACTATGACTTCTTGGTGAAGAAACTTCCTTTTATAGCCTATGACTCACATGATTCAATAATTATATGTGCTATTGAAACCCAAGTCCTATCTAGATATGCCCATATATATTCCTATCTAAAAGACCAAACCTTCCCTGAAAATTATTCAAGAAATGAAAAAGATACCTCATAAGAGAAACATCGCATTATTTAATCATTTATAACAACTTGTATAGACATTCTCTAGATGGTACGCTACTTAGATGTTTAGAAAATGAAGAGTCAAGTCATGCATTAAAGGAAGTACATGAAGGTGTGTGTGGGTCTCACTCGAATGGATTTTCATTAGCTAAGAAACTATTAAGAGTGGGATACTACTGGCCTATAATGGAAAAAGATGCACAATTCAGTATGCCAAAACATGCAAGAAATGAAAATTCCATGACAACCTAATACATGCTCCAACTAGGGAGTTAATTCCCTTTATTACACCTTGGACATTTCAACAATGGGTTTTTTATTTAGTAGGTAACATTTACCCAAACTAATCCAATGGACATAAGTATATCATTACAACAACTAAATACTTTTAAAAATGGGTTGAACCTATACCACTAGCCAATCCTATAGGCAAGAAAATATCAATGTTTATCCTAAACTAAATCATTTGTAGGTATGTGATACCCTCATCAATTGTGACTGACAATGGGGGTCAATTCAAAAACAAAGACATAGATGACCTATGTCTACAATTCGAAATCACTCAACATTGTTCCTCGATCTAATACCTTCAAGGAAATGGACAGGCTGACGCATCAAACAAAACAAACTTTAAGATCTTGCATAGAATAGTGAGAAAATTTGGAAGAGACTAGCATTTACAAATAAATCCATCATTTTGGGCATACCACACCAAAATCATAACACCAACCAAAGAAACTCCTTTTGCACTGGTATATGGGTCTGAAGCGGTATTTCCAATTAAAGTAGATATTCCATCACTGAGGGTATCATTGAAAAAATTAGTCACTGATGAGGACTACACAATCTCTCAATTACAAGATTTAGAATTGATAGATGAGTGCAGACAACAGGAGTTTGATCATCTCAGTGTATACCAAAAGAGGATTTCAAGAGGTCACAATAAGATAGTAAAGCCAAGAACATTTCATGTAGGAGACCTAGTCTTAAAACAAAATCCGAAGAATCAACAACACCGCGAACAAAAGGGAAAGTTTGAACCCAACTAGCTGGGTGCCTTTGTCATCACAGCTTTATTTGGATCAGGATCCTATCAATTGGCTACACCTGAGGGAGATGTCCTACTAGATCCAATAAATACTCTCCACTTAAAAAGGTTTTATGTCTAACAATCTTGAGGAAACATTTGTACATCAAAAATAGTTCCTGAAGAAATACACAAAAAAAAAAAAGAAAAAAAGAGTTCCTGAAGAAATACAAAAACAACAAATACTGATCTTGAAAAAAATCAAAAACAATGGAAAAATTCCTGAAAAAAATGACTATCTTGGTGAAAACCTGGAAAGCAGGTGCCTTGGTTAGTCAAAGAAAAGAAAAAAAGAGAAAAAGAGAAAAAGTACAAAAAAATCTAAAAAGAGAAAAAGTATCTTGGTGAAAACTTGGTGAACAGGCGCCATGATAGAAAAAATAGAAAATTTTGTCCAAGTGGTGAAAACCTGGTAAACAGGCACTACTTGTAATCAACACTCTATCTCTCAATAGGACGTTTGAACGCTTGTCCAATCTAAAGTTCAGTTTGTATATATCTTCTAGTCACTTTTGTAACAATTAAATCTTGAGCCTTGCTATCAAAAAAATTATATTCTCCTAAGAATGAAATCCGTCTATATCAAAGTCCTAGGAAAGTTGTCTTACCTAGGCATAGTGGCATGGTCATGTATGTTGCAAGGTCACCTAGTCGCTATTAGGACTCTCTTCTAGGGTTTCGGTCATCCCTAGTTAGAAATTGTTAATAAATTATGCAACCAAAGGTATTTCTTAATACCACCAACCCAAAACAACAACAGTATTTCTTAATACTTGGACCTAAAGAGTGTTCCTAAACACTAAGTCATGGAGATAAGAGTGTTTCTAAACACTAACACTAAACATGCGAGACATTTAAACACAAATGATAATGAAAGAAATATCTATGATTGATAATATCTTTTAGTAGTGTTTGCAAACTAAATAAATGTGTTTCTTAACATTACACAATAACAATTGAATATTTTTGAAATAAATGGTGGATCATGTATTTCTAGATCTATCTTGATGATTTCCATGGACTAGAGTAACTTAAATTAAGGACTCGTGATTTTTTCTTCATAGTTTCCTAGGACTTGTTATTAATTTATGATTGTCGTGTTCCCTGGGTGACTTGATAATGTCTAAAAATGACTAGAGAAACAGAACTGGGGGCATAACATTTTTTTTATCTTCTGCTTGTTGTAATAAATCTTGTGATCTAAGGTGATTATATGGAATGGGTGTCTATGATAAATGCATCCATCACAATTGGAATGCCATGTATACCTCTACCTATTTCCTATGAAAGCTTTGGTGAGGTTGGATTTGTTTCCTTGTATATTTTAATATAAAAATGAAATGAAACAACTTCCTAGTAATGTGCATAAAGATGAGACTATACCCAAAGATATGAATAAGTAAAAGGTCATTGCAGATGTATATGTATATGTATACATATATATGTATATACATATGTATATGTATAGATATCTATGTATACATACATATGTATATACATGTATGTATATACATATATATGTATACATACATATGTATATACATAGATATGTATACATATACATATATATGTATACATATACATATATATGTATACATATACATATATATGTATAGACATATATATGTATACATACATATGTATATACATAGATATGTATACATATACATATATATGTATACATATACATATATATGTATATACATATGTATGTATACATATATATGTATACATATACATATATAGGTATACATATACATATATAGGTATACACATATACATATATATGTATACATATACATATATAGGTATACATATACATATATAGGTATACATATACATATATAGGTATACATATATGTATACCTATATATGTATATGTATACCTATATATGTATATACATATGTGTGTATATACATATATATGTATACATACATATGTATATACATATATATGTATACATACATATGTATATACATAGATATGTATACATATACATATATATGTATACATATCTATGTATACATATATATGTATATACATATGTATATACATATATAGGTATACATATACATATATAGGTATACATATACATATATAGGTATATATATACATATATATACTTATATATGTATATGTATACCTATATATGTATATGTATACCTATATATGTATATCTATACCTATATATGTATATACATATGTATGTATATACATATATATGTATATACATACATGTATATACATATATATGTATACATACATATGTATATACATAGATATGTATACATATACATATATAGGTATACATATACATATATATGTATACATATACATATATATGTATATGTATACCTATATATGTATATGTATACCTATATATATATGTATATACATAGATATGTATACATATACATATATAGGTATACATATACATATATATGTATACATATACATATATATGTATATGTATACCTATATATGTATATGTATACCTATATATGTATATGTATACATATCTATGTATATACATATGTATGTATACATATATATGTATACATACATATGTATATACATATATAGGTATACATATACATATATATGTATACATACATATGTATATACATAGATATGTATACATATATATGTATATGTATACATATCTATGTATATACATATGTATGTATACATATATATGTATATACATATATATGTATTATACATACATATGTATATACATATATAGGTATACATATACATATATAGGTATAACATATACATATATATACCTATATATGTATATGTATACCTATATATGTATATGTATACCTATATATGTATATACATATGTATGTATACATGCATATGTATATACATATATATGTATACATAAATATGTATATACATAGATATGTATACATATACATATATATGTATACATATACATATATATACATATGTATGTATATACATATGTATGTATACATATATATGTATATACATACATATGTATATATATGTATATGTATACATATCTATGTATATACATGTATATGTATACATATATATGTATATCATACATGTATATACATATGTATGCTATACATACATATGTATATATATGTATATGTATACATATATATGTATATGTATACATATCTATGTATACATACATATCTATATACATGTATGTATATACATATGTATGTATACATACATATGTATATACATATATAGGTATACATATACATATATAGGTATACATATACATACATATATATGTATATGTATACATATATATGTATATGTATACATATCTATGTATATACATATGTATGTATACATATATATGTATATACATACATGTATATACATATGTATATACATATATATGTATACATACATATGTATATACATAGATATGTATACATATACATATATAGGTATACATATACATATATAGGTATAGATATACATATATAGGTATATATATATGTATATATATAAGTATATAGGTATATATATACATATATAGGTATATATATACATATATAGGTATATATATACCTATATAGGTATATATATACCTATATATGTATATATATACATATATATGAGATATATACCTATATAGGTATATATCTACATATATATGTAGATATATACCTATATAGGTATATATCTGCATATATATCTATATATATGCATATATATGTATATATATGCATATATAGGTATATATGTACATATATATGTATATATGTACATATATATGTATATATGTACATATATATGTATATATGTACATATATATGTATATATATACCTATATATATACATATATATGTACATATATACATATATATGTACATATATGTATATATATGTATACCTATATATGTATATATATACCTATATATGTATATATATACCTATATATGTATATATATACCTATATATGTATATATATACCTATATATGTATATATATATGTACATATCTACATATATATGTACAGATCTACCTATATATGTACATATATAGGTATATATATACATATATATGTACATATATACATATATATGTATATACATATATCTACATATATATGTATATATGTATACATGTACATATATATGTATACATGTACATATATATGTATACGTGTACATATATATGTATATGTATACATATACATATATATGTACACGTATACATATATATGTACATGTATACATATATATGTATATATAGACATATATATATATACATATAGATATATATATACATATAGATATATATATATACATACATACATACATACATACATACATACATATATATATATATATATATATATATATATATATATATATATATATATATATTATATATATATATATATATATGTATGTATGTATGTATATGTTGCACAAGAACAAAAAAAAGTTTATATTAACAGGAAGTAATTGAAAAAATATTCTAGCCTATATGCTTTAATATTTAGGTTCTCTTTCAGAATAATGTATAGAATAAAAGTACTCATATATTCATGATTTTTAAATCTATCAGTGAAAATTGTACTAACCTATGAGGTCCTAACTACAAAGCTCTATGATGATAAGAGTCTCATCTTGAATAAACAATGACGTCCTAGAGGTCTAATCTAGGTGCATTGCATTGCATTAAGGTTCATTTTAGTTGCATTTTCATAGTTAGGTGCATTAGGTTCATTTTAGATGCATTTCATGTTTTAGATGCAATTAATTCATTTTAAATTGCATTCATTCTAATATAGTTTCATTTCATTTTAGTTGCATTAGTATGATAGTATGGATGTGATTAACTAACATCAATATGAGTAAAAATTCTAAAACCTCAACATTTACAAGTTTGACCAAGTACATCATAAAATCATAAAGATCAAAACAAAATGACTAAGTATTTATCACTAATATCTATATGTCTGTATTAATGCATCCATAATCATCCATGCACAAATAAAAGAGATGGACATACATCGCATCGCATTACAACTCATAAACATGCATAACGTGAAAGTACATCATAGAAAAAAGAATGTATATGTATTCATACATCTATAAAATATAAAAGTACAAAAATATCTACATATATTAGAGACATGATACAATGAAGTCAATAAATCAAGATCTATCTACTAACATGACCAAGTATGAACAAAGATGAGATCAATATCCAAAGTAGATAAGAATATCAACACAATGATACATCTGTAGAAATCAGATAATATCAATATCAACATGGTAACAAGGAATCAAAGTATCAATATGTATATCAGAGTCCAGAATATATCAAAGTATATATCAATAAAAAATGGAAAATGGTACAGGGTACATCAGAACATATACATATGTCAAAATAATACATCAAGAGTACAAATAAGAAATCATGTATGATTCCTACCCTCATCAACTTGAGGAGGATCGAGAGGAGGAGCATCAACTCTGGTAGGTACTGGAGGTGACATCCCACCCTCAAAATTTTGTGCTATAACATAATATAATGGAGCTCTCCGTTCCATAGGAATAGCCTGCAAATATAGACCAAAGTAATATGTGACTCTCTATCCCTGGTGGGAAGTCATATGTGCATATTTGTCTCTCTTTTCTCTGAGGGTGGCTATTTTCTCATCTATGTTGGCTCTTAGATGAGCAACCCTATCTTGTAAGGTAGTAACCTATGTCTACAATGAAGCCCTCTCTTGATCACATATAGATAATAGATCCCTATTTGGAGGAGGACCTCGAGGTGGTTTTCCACCTCCTCTGCCACCACTTCTCTCCCCAGGAGACCTCTTCTACTATTTCTACTCCTTTGAATGTGGTAGAAGTGGACCAAAATCTCTGCATGGAGGAATTTCTCAAAATCTCCTCTTTCAACCCTTCTAGTCTCCATCTCCTCCTGGGGCTCTTCATCTACCACCTCCACCACCCCCACCATCACCGCTCCCACCATCTCCTCCACCACCATCACCTCCTCCACCTCCATGATCTTCATCTCCATATCCTCTACCTTCACACCTATCCCTACCTCTACCCTTGTCTCTACCCCTACCAACATGACCTTGCCCTAGACCATCCTCAACAGGGTTATAGTCTAATGCGTCCTCGATAGGAGGAGAAATATCATCAAGTGTAGTGAAATGTTGAAAAGGATGTTGTGAATAATGGGCATGGAAACCCTCTATGATACCTCCATCAATAACCTCTGAAAGGTAATCCCATGCAACAGGAACCATCTAGGAGATCTCATGCAAAGTAGTCTCATAAGCCAATCAAGCTCCCAACTTACCCTCCTCATCTTTGACTTGGGTGTACATTGCTAAATCATGTGGCATGGATTGTACCCACCACTACTCTCTCATAACTCTAGTAACAACAAACCACTCTACAATGTATTAGGTGTACTCAATGAGATACCTACTCTAGAAAAAGAATGGTATCTATTGAGCATCGGTATGACACTCCTCACAGTCCAAATATGGTCTCTAGATGACATCAGTAACATCATCAAGCACATGCCTCTAGTACTCCATCTTTCTCAGGTGTGGTTTCTAAATCAAGCCAGAATACATGAAAATATAGGGAAGCTCTGAGTCCCTCTGTCGATCAACTATAGGATGTGTCATTGGGATATGGTCCCACACCAAAATCTATAATACAAGAATGCCAACATTCATAGTGTAATAATTTTGATACACAATCTCATGAGACTCACAGTACATGTGAGCTAAGATACAACTACCCCAAGACAAATGGTGAGGTAAATGGATTGTGTCCTCTATCACTCTGGACCAACCACACATGAATCTGTATTTTCCCCTATTTTTCATCAGAAGGACGTCAATCAAACTAGTAAGATATACAAGAAGACACTCATAGTGGGCCACCATATGATCCCATGACAGGTATTGACGTACAATAGCAGTATCCTGGAACAAACATCAAGAATTTTTCATTACCACAATTGTTTCAGCCTTGTATTTTGTTGGCAATTTGGCTGAGTTAGATACATAGATGTTGTCATTATGGCAACATATGACCTACATGAAGATCACATAGGACAGAGAGCAAGTATGACAGAGCGCAATGCAAAATTGTCTAAGTATGAGACGGTGTTTTTGCCAGTATACCCGAAGACATTTTTGATTAGCGATGTTGATTGGAGTAAGTTCAGTGATTGTACACTTGAAAATACATACTATGGTGACTATAGAAGACTCACTTGAGAGTGCAATCCAGTATGGCATGTACGGAAGAAGTTATGACAGTTTTACTGAAGACAGTGTTAAGCCGACAGGACAGAATATGAAGACAGAATTGGTAAAGAGTTAAGGGATTATTTTGTTTATCAAAATAATGTCTTAACAATATAAAGGGATGACATCCTAGATGTTAACCCTTGGGTGAAGATATATTTTTTATAATTCTTATGACAAGCCGACTGTAAGAGTTATTAATCTTAATAACTTGTATAAAGAGATGTAATGATGTAATTGTAACAAGATGATGAAGTTGTAATAGCGATAGTGAAAAAGAAAGTGAAGAGACATTGATGCAAAGTTATAAGAAGTATAAGGTTATGTACCTTAACCTATTTTGTAATCAATAAATATTTTATATTACTTTTTTGCGTAGTGGGCTCATCTAGTAATCATATTTTGTACTACCAACTCCTAGCAGGGTTGAGGCTTCTAACAAGGCCTATAGTCCCTTAATCAGGACTGAGAAACTATATGCATGTAATAGGCTCCTAACAGGGTCAACATCCTTAATAGGATACTTTTTATTAGTGGATCTTTGTGGGTACCATCCCCATCGGGGTTTTCCCTTGGCCAGGGTTTCCTCGAGAATAAATAATGTGTTATGAGTTCATTTGTTTTATTGCTATGAATGTTGTTTAGTTTTCTATGTTATGCATGTATTAAGATAATCTGTTATATCCATAATTGGGAAAAAGTAAAAGTTTGTAGAATAGTGATTCACCCCCCACTCTCAGTAGTCCCTATTTCTAACAATTGGTATCATAGCTTAGTTACTCAGAAAAGAATCATTCAAGGAAAGCCTAGCAGCTTGAGTAAGATCTCTATGGATATGGATCAGCTACAGAAGAATCTTGAAGAAGCTCTTGAACAATTTGATATGCTTACTGAAGAAAGAGACACTCTGAAAGGAAAATATGATGATGCAAAGAACCTCATTGAGAAACTGAAAAACAAGTTAGAAGATCTGAAATCATAAAAGCAATCTGAAATTCAAATTGAAGATTGTGATGACAACCTAGAAAAAGAAAATGAGATCCTTAAACATGAATTGAAGATAGAAAATCTGAAGCTAAGTCTGAAAGATGGAAATGGAAAGAATGAAGCAAATCTAAAATCTAAGAATGAAAATCTGAATCTTGAAAATGAAGGGCTAAAATATAAACTTGGTAAAGTAACATTTGAATTTGAGAAAGTCAATTTGCAGTATGCCAAACTTGAGA
Organism: Chamaecyparis obtusa; assembly: GCA_027943335.1. Lineage (NCBI taxonomy): Eukaryota > Viridiplantae > Streptophyta > Pinopsida > Cupressales > Cupressaceae > Chamaecyparis > Chamaecyparis obtusa. The sequence goes on along the minus strand of BSBK01008102.1, from coordinate 524,508 downwards.
AATAAAAAAACAATTGTGAAAGGTGAACTGACTCAATCTAAGTAGCAACTTGAAAGACTATATTCAACTAGTGAGAATATTGATGAACAAATGTCTTATCAAAAACCATTCTATGATAAAACTGGTCTTGGATTGAACACATCTAAAGAAAATGAAGAAAGCAAGGAACCAGATCTGAAAATGTATGAAAGCATAGATGAAAAGAAATATGATGAAATTGACAAATATAAAGATACACCTAAAGAAGAAGAACCACCTAAGCAAGAGGAGTCATCTAAAGGTATGCACAGAGAATTTAAAGGTAGATGCTTTACTTGTAATACTTTTGGTCATATGAAGAAAGATTACACAGGTAAGCAATTTAAACCTCTTAATGGTTATTGTTATAATTGTCATGGCTTTGGACATAGAGCTATTGAATGTAGAAAACCTAAATTTGTTGAGAATAATAATAGTAGTAGAATGTTTAGGAATACTAACCATGCAGATAAGAAACCTACTGAAGATACAAATAGGAGAAATGGAGTAGTATGTTATAGATGCAACAAAGTCAGACACATTGCTAGAAACTACAGATCATATATCAATCAACCTGGACCAAGATATGGAAACAATGGAATAGTTTGTAAAATATGTAACAAGATTGGACATACAAAAAGGTTTTTTAGAAATGAACAATAGATTTTTTTATCCTAATCCTAACCCTAGAAGTCATGCAAGGAGAAATGAAGATGCAAGTAATAGTCAAAAAGGATGTTGTAGTAATTCAGGAGAAGTGAAGTTTGTTAAAAGCACAGATCAAGGAAACACATTCAACACTAAAGTTAACCAAAAAGGTGAAGTATCAAGTGGTAAGAATGAATCTCTACCTAACCCATCTCAAAGTACTTAATTCATGAAAATTACAGTAGAATAGGAACTTAGATTAGTGTAGAAATTGATATATGGTGAATTGAGTCTTGCACAGTTAATGCAAGGTAGTATATGATGTATTGATGCTATGGTTAAGAGTGCATAGAAAAATATTATGTTTTGCAAGATCGCAAGAAGTTTTAAGTTTTGCAGGTAAGCAAAAACAACTTTTTGGAAAGAAGCGGCAAAGGAATTGAATGCGATGTCAGATCTATGTGAGATTGAAATGATAAAAGGTTATGATCAATAATATTTGATCATCAAAGTGAATACAAGTGCTAAGGACATCAAAGAGTAGTGATTGAAAGTGTTTTGCAAGGATTTGGTGAAGGATTTTCGTGTTGAATCTACACAAGCCCTAAATCATAGAATCGAGGTATTTTACTTGGCAGATCTCTATATCGGTTAACGAATTTGTAGAATTCATGGATGTTTCATTGATTCATAATGTAAGGGATAAGAATAGACCTAAAGTCAAAAGGGAACCAGTAGAACCCTCAAAGGAAGACCCTAAGTTAGCTTTATCATCCGTACCAGATGGAGTTTTACACCTAGAAAATGTTAGAAGCTATTTGGGATGCAAGCTTGAGACTCTCAATGACAGTGATTTTACTAAAGAATATGAAAATATTTACAATCAAGATATGTCATTGAAAGTAGGGTTTGAACATTTGAAAGATAATGAGATTATTAAGTATTCTCTACAATATGAGTTTGACAATGAAGAATGTACCAAGATAATTTTAAGCAGAATTCACAATGGAAAGTTTTGGTTAGATGACAGAGTGATAGATATCATAGCTGACCTAATTCTTGAGGTAACTGATCTATCTAAAATTGGAGTCATTCCTTTGAATGAGAAGAACATGAGGAAAATAGTTATAGACAACACAAATTCATCTTGCAATGGTAGGGGAATAGTAATTAGCAAGATACAGCAAGATGATGTTAGATATTTGTGCAAGGTCCTTACAACTAAGTTTTGTGCTAACTCTAGAGAAGATGACATGGCAGCAGGAATGATACATGTAGCCTATTTGATGTGTGTTGATAAAGTACAAGTTGACATGTGTGATATTTTGAGAATTCAGTTGTTTGAGAATTTGGAAAAGATAAAGAAGACTAAGTACTCTTAGTTTAGATTCTCATCATTAATCACTTAAATGTTTTTCCATTTATTAAGAAGATTTCCTTACACCATTGGTAATGATTGGAATGATGTTCAAACTACAATGGAAAGGATTAACAAAGTATACAGGAGACATCTTATTGACAAGTTCAATGAGAGTGCAGTGTTGGTCATTAAAAAATTTTAGAATTTGATGTCAAGCAGATCAAGGATCCCTCAGTCTTTAGTAGAAAAGTATAAGAATGAGATATGCTTTATGGTTGATACTGACTTTACATACATTGAAGTAGTAGAACCTAGAGTAGAATTCATAGACCCTCTTGGCTATGAAATCTTTTAGATTGAAACAGAAGAATATGTGAGCAGATTGCTTAAATGCAATATGGACATTCATAGCAACAGGTTTGGAACCTTTGAGGAGAACTTCAACTCCGCAAAGACTATCTTAGAAGAGAAACAATCAAAGAAAAGAGTTGAAAGTACAATCAATAAGATATTAAAGGACATAGGAATGTCTGAACAGGAATTTTTGATAGCTAAATAGATAGCAACAACAATTAGAGACATAGGACAAAAGGAAGTTTTATCTGCTCCACCTTTATCATCAGTTGTAGTATAGCAAGGAGACATACAAGTGAAAGTGGAAGAAATAGATAAAGATCAAGAAGTTAGAAAGTCCGCTAGATCATCCTCTTCTACACCTGGTAAAAGAGTGAAAGAGATTGCTACTGGACCAGGTAAAAGGCAAAAGACTTTAGTACCACTAGTTCAAAGAGACATTGCAGAAATTATAGATGATGAAGAGACCCCTATTAAGAAAAAAACTTGGAAGCCTAGAATTGAAAAAGTTAATGAAAAGATCATACAAGATGGAAACTTTTCAAAGTTGAACAAATACTATGACCTCTATGATTATGCAGAAAGATTGAACCTTGAAAATGCAGTGGTAAAGCACATGATATTAACTAACAAAAAGTTTGATACAATTCAGGGTAAGATACCTGATGATTTGTATGAAAAGTTAGTAAAAAGGAAGAAAAGAGCATCAGATGAAGATATCAAAATTAGAGAAAATCTTGTTAGGAAGCTATGTGATGTGAGAGATGAAGAACACTTCAAATAGATCATGAAGGATCTGAACACCCATTTGAGAACCAAGAAAAGAACAATTCAGATTATGGGAGGTAATTATGAAGAAATCAACAAGGAAACAAAACTATCAATAGTTAAAGTGATGACAGAAAGTGTTGAGAAATAATCAGTTGCAGTAGAACCAACAGAGCAAGTAAAGGAAGTAGAATAGCAGGATATTACCTCTCCACCAGCCATCAACATTGAAGATGAAACTATGAATGTGGAAGGAACCAAGATCACTCTGGATAGTGATGATAATCTTTTTAAGAACCTTGAGAACATTGTTGACAATTCGGCTTTTGAAGAGCAAGGCAATGCTAGAGGAGAAGAACAGAGAGACACAAGGATTGGAGAGCCTAAAGAGTCAAAAAAGCTAGAAGTTGCCCCTAGTCAAGAAGAAATTAGTCTTACTAGTAAGAAAACTCAAGTTGGATCTATATTTGAAATTTTTGGTAAAGAAGTAGATAATGATGATTAGATGGAATTGATCACATCTTTGAATAAGATTATTAGGAAGAACAAGAAAGTGAAAAGCCTTGAAGGATGCCTAAAATAATTAACTAGGAAGTTACAAAGTATTGTGACCACACAAATTGTAGAGGCAGACCCACTTGAAAGACCAAAGAAAGTGATGAACACATTTGATGATGAGTTTACCAACTTATCTGATATAGCTAAGGTGAAGGCACAAGCAACCTATGAGGCCAAACTACTTCTGGACATAAGCCAGAATATCAGGAATGATATCAACAGTCTTGATATATGTATAAAATATTTGAGAAGGAATCTAGAAAGAGGTAAAACTTTGTACATTCAGTGTACAAAATATGAGATCCTTATAGCAGAAGAAATGCAAAAGATTAAGATCAAAGAAGTAGAAATTCAAGAAGAGGTAAATCTCCTTTCAAGCCCCAATGTGAAGATACTTGATATTGAAAAGAAAATTTGCAAGATTTATGATGAGATAAGGATTTTACAAGATGACAAGGACAGGAAGCTGAAAAGATTCACTCTTCTAAGAGAGCATGTTTCTATCAAATTGAGCATTGTTGAAGGACAACTAGAAGAATGTCTTTCATCCAAGACATCTTTTCAGAAGTTCAGTTTTGCGAATCTCCAAGCCTGTGAAATTGCATCTTATGGATTGTGCACACTAATCAGTGTTGCAGATTCAATTAAGAAGGCATGGGAGAAAGAGTTAGAGGTCATGAAGATTAAATTTTCATATTGTGTTGCAAGCTTACTGGCTTTGCAATATTGAATCAAGGTATACCTTTTGTCTAAACACAGTTTTGTCACCCTCCTTACCCTTTTTTTTGTCATTGTTGTCAAAGGGGGAGAGATATATAGCAGAAAATTGTTATGAGTAATTGTTAAATATGATAAGGATGTATACTCCTAGGGGGAGTATAGTGTATAGATAATATTTATGCAGTTATAAGGATAGTATCTACATATTTTTGTTATGGCCAAAATTTTGAGATTTTTGAAGTTTTTTGACAAAGCCAATCTTCTCATATGTTGCCACCAATGACAAAGGGGGAGATTGTTGGAAATTTGGCTGAGTTAGATACATAGATGTTGTCATTATGGAAACATATTTTCATTATGGAAACATATGACCTACATGAAGATCACATAGGACAGAGAGCAAGTATGACAAAGCGCAATGCAAAATTGTCTAAGTATGAGACAGTGTTTTTGCCAGTGTAACCGAAGATAGTTTTGATTAGCGATGTTGATTGGAGTAAGTACACTACTTTCACACTTGAAAATAGATACTATGGTGACTATAGAAGAATCATCTAAGAGTGCAATTCATTATGACATGTACGAAAGAAGTTATGACAGTTTTATTGAAGACAGTGTTAAGCTAACAGGACAGAATATGAAGACAGAATTGGTAAAGAGTTAAGGGATTATTTTGTTTATCAAAATAATGCCTTAACAATATAAAGGGACAAAATTCTAGATGTAAACCCTTGGGTAAAGATATATTTTTTATAATGCTTATGAAAAGCCGACTATAAGAGTTATTAATCTTAATAACTCGTATAAAGAGATGTAATGATGTAATTGTAACAAGATGATGAAGTTGTAATAACGATAGTGAAAAAGCAAGTGAAGAGACATTCATGTGAAGTTACAAGTAGTATAAAGTTATGTACCTTGACCTATTTTTTAATCAGTAAATATTGTATATTACTTGTTTGGGCAGTGGGCTCATCTGGTAATCATATTTTGTACTACCAACTCCTAGCAGGGTTGAGGCTTCTAACAAGGCCTATAGTCCCTTAATCATGACTGAGACACTATATGCATGTAATAGGCTCCTAATAGAGTCAACATCCTTAACATGATAATTTTTATTAGTGGATCTTTTTGGTTACCATCCCCACCAGTGTTTTCTGATGTAAGGATAAAACTCCTTGGCTTAGTTTTCCACTCCCACCAAGAGATTTCTCTTATCTCCTAGTATCCTATGCTTCTATAGGATTTCATAATAGGCTTAGATCATTAAATAATTCCTATTCACTCTTTAATACAATATTCACACCTTGAAAACTCCAACTTGGATGATCCACACCTTAATTTTGGTTCTCTTTCTCACTTTCACTTAGATGGATCTAAGTGCCAAATCCACTAAAACTTCAAAAATTTCAAAATTCATTGTGGGGACCTTCTTCACATTTAATTCATTCATATTCCATCCCATTTTACTGATTTGGGAAGGTTCTTGGCTCATAGTTTTATCGGATTCAAGATTTCATCAAAAGAGACCTTGATTTTAGGCCTATTTCTAGTAGCCTTTTTTAATGGCTTTTTCCCTTTCTCGACCAAAATATCCAAACAACCTGAAAATATAGCTTTTGATATGGATACTCTTTTTCCTTAACTTGAAGATTATGAATTTCTAAGGCTCTGACACCATCCGTACACCTCCTTCCTAATATCAAGGAGAAACAGGGCTAAAAGGCCTAGTTTCTAGGACAGCCTGTCTAGGATTGATGAAAAATACTCAAAACCTATCCTAATGGATTGGTATGACTTCCCAATGCTTAGTATGGATAAATAACATGAAAAAATACCATAAAAATTCCTAGGGATGTGTTGTACCTCCCATTCCCCACATGAAATGACTTGATTTCTCCTTGTCAAGCCTCTAACCGGGTATGTCTAACTCGCCTAGGGCCTGATCATAAAGCTATCTCCCTTGCTCATGATGCTTCCTAACTTTAGATAAAATATTTAAAAAGGCCCAAATTGAATATTCAACCACTTATTTAGTGTTTCCATCATTTAAACTCATGTGGGAGCCACTTTTACAAATTATGTCACAGTGTGACCAAAAGAAAGGTCCTGAACTAAAACAACTTGTAAACTATGATAAAACTACTCTAAACCCTTAGAAAATAAAATTAAAAAGTCTTAAAAATGAATATAGAACACAAATCAACCACTTTATCAATGAATTTACAGCTACAAGTATGATTGTTCCTTCAAAAACCGAAATATCACTTCAAAAATAGAGTTGCAGAGCTACTTCCATTAACTCAAACTTTTACAATATGAAACCAATGCTCAGAGATTAGAGCCATAACTCCATTAGGTTTCTCCTCCACTATTCTAGGGCCTATTTTTTCAATCATAACCTCCCACAATCAAGGGAATCCGAGGCTAGCCATGTTGCATGCAATATTTGCAATTAGTGTAAATGTTGTTATGACAACATTCTTACAACACTTGGCAACTTTGATAGATGCCTTAATCCTATATTCTAGGCTTCTTATCCTCACATATTTCAAGGATCCAATATCATTCATGATCATCATATTTATTTAACAACCATTAACCATTCTTAGGCCTAAGACATATTAATGACTCAATCTCCCTAACTCCTAGCATTAAGAAATTTAAATAACAACTAACATAGGCTATTTGTGTGACCTTAGTCTTAGTGACTAATTCACCTAGCCAACATAAAAAAGACCTTATAAGGTCCTCAACCAACCTATACTAACTTCTTGACTTGGTTAGAGTCAAGTACAAGCCAAAATTGACTAACTAGTAGAGGTTAGCCTAGGTGCTCCTGCACCATCCTCCCCAAAATAAGAAGTTCAATCCACCCTTGGATTGATGAGGCTAGGATCAATTCCCAACATTTTGAACTCTATTTCCTTGACCCAAATAGCATCAGCAGCATTCTGCCCATACCTCTGAATGTGGTTCTCTTTATACTCTTTATGTCTAGTTTTCTTGTAGGTCCTTGTGTCTAGTACACTGTCTGCCTCTGTACCTGCAACAGTAGGAAGTTGAAGATCTTCCACATCCTTGATCACCTCATTGATATTATGGTCACTATTTTTCTATCATCCCTTGTAATGGACAAGGTTTAAAACATTAAAAATATTGGACAATCCACTGTCCTCCGACAGGTCTATCTTGAAGGCATTGTCACCATACCTTTCCAATATAGGACATGGTCCTATTCTCCTCATTTGCAGCTTATGAGGGACTCCTTTTGTCAACCTAGATTTTTTCAAGTGTATCATAACAAGATCACCAACTTTGAACTCCACTAACCTTCTAGTTTCATCTACCTTGGCTTTGTGCTTAGTGGTGTTGTCTACCAATGTCTTCCTCGCTGTTTCATGAACTTCTTGCATAGAAAATGAAAAGTCATCAGCATATGCACTTGCCTTGACTCCATCTTTTAAATCCCTCAACTCATAGACTCCTATAGGATGTAGGCCATATACAATTTCAAATGGACTCTTCCCGGTTGATCTATTGATAGTATCATTATAGGCATATTCAGCTTGCCAATCAATTGATCCCACTGCTGACCATACTCCTTAGTTAGGCATCTTAGAAGGTTTCCAAGGCTCCTATTTAAAACCTCTGTTTGACCATCAGTTTGGGGATGGTAGGCTGACCCAAAAGATAAGTTAGTACCCAATATTTGCCAAAGAGTCTTCCAAAAATGACTCATAAATTTTGTGTCTCTGTCTGAAACAATGTTGATTGGTAGTCCATGTATTCTCACTATCTCTTTGAAGAATAGAGATGCTATTTGACTTGCATCATGTGTAGTCTTGCATGGCACAAAGTGAGCCATCTTGCTGAATCTATCCACAATCACATACACACTGTCCATCCCTTGTCTTGTCTTGGGTAACCCAACTACAAAATCCATGCTTAAGCATTCCCATGGCCTAGTAGGAATTGGTAGTGGTTGATAAAGACCAGCATTTGTAGAAGTTCCCTTGGCCTTTTGACATACTACACAAATCTCCACATACCTCCTAACATCAAGATTCATTCTAGTCCAAAAGTAAAACCTTGAAACAAGGTCTTGAGTCTTAGTGATCCCAAAGTGACCACTCAAAGCACCATTATGTTTTTCTTGAATCAAATTCTCTCTAATGGAGCCTCTAGGAACACACAATTGATTCCCTTTGAACAAGAGATCACTTTGCAAATTATAATCAGCATATTTACTATGAAAATGATTCTTGTCTTCAGCACATACCTTGTAGATGTCAGCAAAGTCTTCATCATCTGCATATAGATCCTTGAAATGATCTATCCCCATGCTTTTCAACTGAATTTCTTGGAGAGTGAGGGCTCTTCTTGACAATGCATCAGCCACCTTGTTTAGTACACCCTTCTTGTGCTTGATATTGAAGGTGTAGGCTTGTAAATACTCAACCCACTTCATGTGTTTGTGACTCAACTTCTCTTGTGAATTCAGGAAGCTAAGTGCTTGATTATCTGAATACACAATGAACTCCTTGGGAAGCAAGTAGTGCCTCCACTTTCTTAGAGCTTGGACCAATGCATACATCTCTAATTCATATGAGGAGTACTTCCTCTTAGCCTCAATTAAATTTTCAGAATGGAAAGCCACCGGTCTACCCTCTTAGCTTAGAACAGCCCCAATTGCTACATTGCTAGCATCACATTCAATGGTGAATAGCTTCTCAAAGCTTGGCACCACCAATATAGGTTGGGTAGCTATCCTCTCCTTCAACAACTCAAACCTCTTATTAGCATTTTCATTCCACACAAACTTAGTTTGCATTCCTCCTTTGATAGTGTCTAACATAGGAGCAAAAATTGCACTAAATTGTCTAATAAACTTCCTATAGTATTGTGCAAGACCATGAAAAATCCTTACCTCAGTTGTTGACCTTGGAGTAGGCCAATTCATGATAGCCTCTACCTTGCTCTTATCCATTTTCAGATCGCCATGAGATAAAACAAACCCAAGATACACCAATTCTAACTTGATGAACTCACACCTCTCCAAATTGATCATCAACCTCTCTTCATCTAGCTTCTTGAAGATAATGTTAAGGTGCTCCAAATGATCACTCTTTGTCTTGCTAAAAACCAGTATATCATCTAGATATACAACTACAAACTTGCCTATGTAGTCCTTGAGTACTTCATTCATGAGCCTCATGAATGTAGAGGGGGCATTTGACAATCCAAATGGCATGACAAGCCATTCATACATCCCTTCATTGGTTTTGAAGGATTTCTTCCACTCATCTCCTTCATGGATTCTAATTTGGTGATAGCCACTCTTGAAGTCTATCTTGCTATAGTACCTTGCTTCACCTAAACAGTCCATTAAGTCTTCAATCCTAGGGATAGGGAACCTATATCTTATGGTTATCCTATTGATAGCCCTTGATTCAGTACATAGCCTCCAAGTTCCTCCCTTCTTATGTGCAAGTATAGTGGGTACAACACATGGACTAATACTCTTTCTAATTAGGCCTTGGTCTAAGAGTTTTTGTATTTGCCTTGCTATTTCCTCATTTTGTTGAGGGGTCATCTTATAGGCTACTTTTTTAGGTAGGGTAGCTCTTGGGATAAGGTCTATCCTATGACTTATGGCTCTTTGAGGGGGTAAGGCTGAAGGTTGACCATAACTTACAATGCCTTGGTAAGTCTGCAACATACCTTGAATCTCCTTTGGTAATTCAATCTTCTTAGTCACCTTGTCTTCACCTCCTTCTCTTGGTTTGCACACCAATGCATACCCTATGCCTTCACTCTCTTCCATGGTTTGTAGGAACTCTTTTTCACCTACCATAAGAACATTTGGACCTATTGTCTTTACTTCAGCATCCTCCAACAATGACTAAATTTTGAAGGTTGTATTATCCTTCTTGAAAGAATAGGAATTCTTTCCTCCATCATGCATGGCTTGGCGGTCAAATTGCCAAGGTCTACCTAGGAGAAAATGACATGCATCCATAGGCAACATGTCACATAAAAATTTGCCTTTGTACCTTCCAATGGAGAACTCCACACATGCTTGCTCATTCACTAACACATGTTGACCCTTATTGAGCCAAGTAACCTTGTAAGGATTGGTATGGGATATCCTTTTCAATTTGAGCCTGCTGACTGCTTCTTCTGACACTATATTATTAGTAGATCCTGAATCAATAATGACCCTACATACTTTCCCTATAATCTTGCATTTGATCCTAAACAAAGATCTTATTTGGCTTGGCTCCTCCTTCACCAGTTCCTTGATTAGAGTCCTCCTCATCATGAGGTTCTCTCCTTCCTTTGAATTTAATGGAATCTCAAAATTTTTATTTACTACATTTGTGTCTTCATGAACAAGGTTAGCTCTCTTATCACCTCCTTGTGATGAGCTGCCTTTCTCAGGGCATCTATAGGCAGGGTGCCCCATTTGATTGCAATGATAGCATTTCATATTGGCAAAATAATTTCCTCTTCCTCCTTGTGATGAACCACCACTTCTTCCTCTAAAGCTAGAGTTAGAATTTCTTCCTCTACCACCTCTACTTGAGCTTCCTTCCTGCTGCTCACTAAATTTTACCTCACCTTGAGCTCTTGAATCAGAACTTCTTCCACCATAGCCACCTCTTTGACCTTTAGTATCCTTGCCTTTACCTTTGCCTTTGGAGCTCTCTTGCTTTCTCTTGCTCTTCTCCTCTATCTTAAGGCCATTTGATAGAATTTCCTAATAGATTTGAAGTTCACTAGGCTCATCTCCTCTTGAATAGACCATTTGAGGCCATTCAAATACCTTGCTAGCTTGATGCTCTCATCTTCAACTACCTTGGACCTCAAACACAATTTTTGAAATTCCTCGATATATGCTTGGACATCCAAATATTTTTGCCTAAGATTGTGTCTCCTTCTATGCATTTGGACTTCATAGTCATCAATAAGATATTTTTTCTTAACTTTGGATACCATACCCTTCCATGTCACAATAGGACCTTTACCATCTTTTTCCCTCTCAGTTTGCACAAACTTCCACCAAGTAAGAGCTGAACCTCTTAGTCTAGACTTGGCCACCATTATCTTTTGTGCTTTAGAGATACCATCACATTCAAAATGGTTCTCTATCCTATCAATCCAATCCACAACTGAATCTGGATCCATTTGTCCACTAAAAAGTGGGACACCTTCTAAAGCCTTGCCACTCAATGCCTTCAGTGCTTTCAAGAATGGCTCTTCAGAAAGAACAGGGTTAGGAGCTAGTGCTTCTTCCTCCAAATCCAATTCTTTCTCCTTTGCTTCAGCTTCTTCTTTAAGGTCAATCTTCTCTTTGACCCTATCAGCTTTGTCTTGGACTTCACCCAAGAGCTACTCCATTTGAGCTAATCTTTGCCTTAACAATTTGTTATCCTCTTCTTGCTCCTCAACCTTCTTTGCTAGTTCAGCATTAGTCACCATGGATCTAGTTGGTTTATTCTCTCCTACTGATTTAGAAGATTGATGCATTAACCACAAGCTTGATCAACCAAGCTCTGATACCAATATGATGTAAGGATAAAACTCCTAGGCTTAGTTTTCCACTCCCACCAAGAGATTTCTCTTATCTCCTAGTATCCTATGCTTCTATAGGATTTCCTAATAGGCTTAGATCATTAACTAAGTCCTATTCACTCTTTACTACAAGATTCACACCTTGAAAACTCCACCTTGGATGATCCACACCTTAATTTTGGTTATCTTTCTCACTTTCACTTAGATGGATCTAAGTGCCAAATCCACTAAAACTTCAAAAATTTCAAAATTCATTGTGGGGACCTTCTTCAAATTTAATTAATTCATATTCCATCCCATTTGACTGATTTGGGAAGGTTCTTGGCTCATAGGTTTATCGGATTCAAGATTTCATCAAAAGAGACCTTAATTTTAGGCCTATTTCTAGTAGCCTTTTTGAATGGATTTTTCCCTTTCTCGACCAAAATCTCCAAACAACCTGAAAATATAACTTTATATATGGATACCCTTTTGGCTTAACTTTAATATTCTGAAGGTCTAAGGCTTTGACACCATCCATACACCTCCTTCCTAATATCAAGGAGAAACAAGGCTAAAAGGCCTAGTTTCTAGGACAACCTGTCTAGGATTGATGAAAAATGCTCAAACCTATCCTAATGGATTGGTACGACTTCCCAATGCTTAGGATGGATAACTAACATGAAAAAATACCATAAAAATTCCTGAGGACATGTTGTACCTCCCATTCCCCACATGAAATGACTTGATTTCTCCCTGTCAAGCCTCTAACCGGGCATGTCTAACTTGCCTAGGGCTTGATCATAAAGCTAGCTCCCTTTCTCATGATGCTTCCTACCTTTAGATGCAATATGTAAAGAGTCCCCACTTGAATATTAAACCACTTATTTAGTTTTTCCATTGTTGAAACTCACGTGGGAGCCATTTTTTACAAATTTTGTCACAGTGTGACCAAAAGAAAGGTCCTGAACTAAAACAACTTGTAAACTATGATAAAAATACTCTAAACCCTTAACAAATAAAATTAAAAAGTCTTAAAAATGACTATATAACATGACTTAACCACTGTATCAATTCATTTCCAGCTACAAGTATGATTGTTCCTTCAAAAATTGAAATATCAATTCAAAAATAGAGTTGCAGAGCTACTTCCATTAACTCAAACTTTTATAATATGCAACCAATGCTTGGAGATTCAAGCCATAACTCCATTAGGTGTCTCCTCCACTATTCTAGGGCCTATTTTGTCGAGCATAACCTCCCACAATCAAAGGAATCTAAGGTTAGCCATGTTGCATACAATATTTGCAATTAGTGTAAATGTTGTTATGACAACATTCTTACAACACTTGGCAACTTTGATAGATGCCTTAATCCTATATTCTAAGCTTCTTATGCTCACATATTTTGAGGATCCAAGATCTTTCATGATCATCATATTGATTTAACAACCATTAACCATTCTTAGGCCTAAGACATAGTAATGACTCAATCTCCCTAACTCCTAGCATTAAGAAATTTAAATAACAACTAACATAGGCTATTTTTGTGACCTTAGTCTTAGCGACTAATTCACCTAGCCAAAATTAAAAAATACCTTCTAAGGTCCTCAACCAACCTATACTAGCTTCTTAACTTGGCTAGAGTCAAGTACAAGCCAAAATTGACTAACTAGTAGAGGTTAGCCTAGGTGCTCCTACACCATTTTCCCTTGGCCAGGGTTTCCTCGAGAACAAATAATGTGTTATGAGTTAATTTATTTTATTGCTATGCATGTTGTTTAGTTTTCTATGTTATGTGTGCATTAAGATAATCTGTTATATCCATAATTAGGCAAAAGTAAAAGTTTCTAGAATACTGATTCACCCCCCCCTCTTAGTATTTCCTATTTCTAACAGTACTCAACATGAGCTCCCATGACTAGGACTCAGAAGATCCACCAGATATCCTTAGGGATAACAGTCATCTCCCTATTAGGTAAATAGAAGGTGTTGTGCTCTAAATTCCATCTCTCAACAAGAGCATTCAACAACCCTCAATTCGCCTGAATATCAGGTAAATCATCTAAACACTACATACCATAGTGAGCCACAACACATTGCTTCACTATAGTGAGATGCTTGGAGAGCTCCAAAACTTATGTCAATCTTAGACTCTAGAATGAAATGATACTAAAATGAGACTACAAACATGAATTTTATACTATGTCAACATCAGACAAGAGAAATTAAAGGCAAATTGGTGAAATAAGTCAAACAGATAACCTAAATTGAAGAAATTTTGAGTAGAAAACCAAAAATGATCCTGATCCCTGGATGTGATTTGGGATATACGAGATGTGATCTTGTAACAAGATGTGATCCTTCACATCTGAGATGTGATGCAAGATCTACAGGTTGTGATCTAGAATTCGGATGTGACTCTGTATTCACCAAAAATGTCATATTGATGGATGAATTCAAAAAGGTGGACAAAAATGACCGGATGCAACACAACAAGGTGTGATCCAGAATTTACTAGATGTGATCCAGAATTCAACTGAAAACCAGATGCGACATGAGTTTAACCTAATGCGAAACTATTTTCTAGGTGCGACCCTAAACTAAATTGGTCCTAAAAAGCTTAAAATATAATAAAAATTCAAATTGAAATATTCATAGGAAGCGTTATGAGGTACTCATTGGAGCCACATAGTGGGTCAATCAATCATGATGTCTAGCAAGCTCAAAACAATGTCACTCAACTGGAACTACCATTTCATCAGTCAGAGCTCTGAAATTACCAAAGGTGAAAAGTGAAAATGAATAGTAAAATGACCATTTTAGCCCTATTTAAGCCTCTTGGGGACCCTAATGACCAAGAGCATTTTCATGACAGGATGTTGTAGAAGCTTCATATCAAGACCAAAATTGAAATAGGTGATTTATATCACTTAAAGACGGTAAAAATGAAGTTGCAAAGAAAAGTCAACCTTAGAAAACAAAAGTCAACTATGGTCAAAATACTGTTGAAAAGGGGCATAATAAATAGAAATGGTAGCACAAATATGGCATATACATTTAGTAATAGTTATTCAAATGGACAGTCAACAAAAGTCAACATGTAACACAATTTAGGTCAATTACAGGCTAAAAGTACTCTACAGAGCATAAAATGATGAACAAAAGCTTTCCAGAAGCTGCACGAAGTAGTTTTCTCACTCACACTTTGAATTTGCACTTGAGGATATTTGTCAAACATCAATCAAATTGTTAGGATAATGGAAAGGTGAGTTAATGAGAGGGTAGGGGTGAATCGGTAACCTTAAAAACTTTTTCAATTGAATCCTTGTAACAATGTAATTCATTAATCGACTATAGTATTTACTATCTCCATTCATTCAATAACATAACTGAAATGTAAATACTTCTAATCTAATCAAATATGCATACATGAAACTTCATACACATAACACATGTATTTTGGTATCGCAAAAACTCTTGTTAGAAGGTAAAAATTGTGGTGGGGATAGAACCCACAAAGCTTCACTATTGCAATAAATAAAGTTGTCAGTTAAGGCTACAAAGATTGATCACTTCTAGTGGTCTTACCCTATTAGGAGTAACAAAAAGATCAGCTAGATCTACCTAGTTAGAGGATTTTAGCAACACTCTTCAAGTGTGCACTTGGTTAAGAGATTTTACATAAGACTATTAAGTCTACTTTATTAAGAGATTTAAATTCTGCTACAATGGTTAGAATGCAACAGTGAAATTGATCTGTAGATAGCAACTAACTTTGCCTAATTTCATATCTGATATGTACTTATCTCTTATCACCTCAATGTGATTGATCTCTTCTCTGAATATTGCCTATTAGCCTTTTGATCTAATATCTAATTTAGTCCTTGAATGCTCTATCAATGCTTTATCTTCACAACCTTGTCTGATCTTCAGATGTCCATTAGTGTGGCTACTTCATGTGTGATACTTCTTCAAAATGACATCTTTTTAATTCTTATAACAAAGGATTTTGACCTAATTAGGGTTATGGTAACTTCTTAGAAAACCTAAGATCAATGGTCAAAATGAATAACCTAAACATCATTACATAGAGATCGTGAATCATTAAATGATTACATCCATACTTAATCTTCACCTCAATCTTGGTAAACTATTTTCTTGCTCAGTGTAAACCATTTACCTCGTAGCTTGTGCCAATACAAACTTTTGTCATTTCTTGGTTTACTCAGTATACACTTCATTCATCACTCGATAATTCACTGACGCTTGGTATTTATGAATGCACAGTTAAACTTTGCTCAGTGCTCGGTAATCATCTGGCTCGATGTGAGTACTCAGTCAAGATTGTATTCAATTAGTATGGTATTCTGCCTTGTATTCTTCTTGGTATTTATGCTTTGTGTGTTGATTGACTTGAATTTTATATCTCCTTTACTAACTGAATCTGTGACACTAATGAAAGTTCATATAACTAACATTCTCCCCCTTTGGCAGTAGTGACAAAAACATGTGTATGCCTTGTTCAAAATTTCAAAACTTCAAAATTGTATACTCAAAATTGTAAACTCCCCCTTTGTATGTGCCTCGGTAAGTATACAAGCTATTTATACATGTCTTTTACCCTTGTGTTCTTTATAAGTATACATAATCTATACATATCTTTCCCCCTTTTTTTTGGACTAATGCCAAAAAGTGCATATACTTATAGTTTATCAAAAATATTTTGATGGATTTTCTTCAAGTTGGCAAAGAGGTTGTCCCATTCCTCTTTCAAATTGTCTAAGACAATTTTCTTTAGACCAACTTATGCAAGCATATAAAATATATTATCTATGATAGATAGCTCAGGGGTAGCTACAAGATCTTTACCTTTCTTTACATGCCTTGTCATCACCTCAATGTATGGTAACAAATCTTCTTGAAGCTCGATTGTTTGATCTTGTATTTTATCTATTTCTCTTCTCAACTTATTCCTTAACCCATGTATATGTTTTACCTTAGCATGATGTGCTTTGAATGTATTTGGGTTTTTTTGCAAGCTTTCTATGCTCTTCTGTAGATTAGTATCTAATTGCTTAAGCTTGTCATTGATCTCTGCAGTGAAGAGCTCGGTAGTGCAGAGCTTCTTCAAAATGGTGATTATCTATTGAATGATAAGTTGAATTTCACTAATGGTTTCAGATAATTTCACTTATGTATGGCCACTGATTGGCTGATTTTCTCTACAATTTTAAATTGGACTTTGGATTCAGCTCTTTCCTCAATTTTCTTCTTAGCATCAATGTTAGGAGAGTTGATGTCTCTGATTAGAGTTGCAATTTGATCAATGATGGGAGTTGCCTCATCAACATTGATATCAGGTAAAACTTGCATTAATATCTCTCTAACATCTTTTAATACTTGTTTATGCTTAATCTCTTGTCTCAATTTTTCTTGTGTTATCTTCCTTGTGCATAATTCACCATATCTCCGTAGTGCTTCAGGATCAAGGGTTCTTGAGTCACATGTAGGAATTTCAATAACTTCATCTAAAGTGACTGGACCTTTACCATGTTTCTTCTTCTTCTTCTTCTTCTTCTACTCTTGTGTGCTATATGTGGGGGATTTCTCATATGGTACTAGAGCTTTTGTCTCCATAGTGGACCTTGTTTGTTCAGTGGAGAAAATTTCCTCCTTGTCTTGCCCTTTTACTGTTCCCTCGGTCTAAGGTCCTTGGGCTTCTAGCCTAGTACCTATTATAGAATCATCAAAATTTATCTCATTTTTTGCTCCTTTATTTTTTTCCTCTTTTCTTTCAGGCCCAGTTGTCTCCTTGTTATATTTCTCATGCTACTCTTTGGTAGTGTCTTTCTATTACTCGGGTGTATGTTCCTCATGTTTCCCTTTAGTGGCAATATCTATGGCTTGCACCAAGATAGGTAAGTTACTCGGTAGCATTGTTTTTGTTGCCTCAATATTTATTTCTTCCTCGATATTTTCTGAGGTAATGTTAATATCTTCATCATCTTTTACTTCATCATCAAGATCTCCATCAGTGATATCTTCATTTGTCACTTCATCATTCCTATTTATAACAATTTTCTCGGGAGTATCCTATTTTTATTCCTCAATATAGCCTATAGGATAGAAATCTTTTGCATATGGCTCATCTTCTAGCTGCTCAGTGTTGGAGATGTGTATGGGATCTTCAGTTGGCTTGTGTGTAGTTAGATCTTCATCATCTAAATCTACTCTTTTACATTTCCCCTTGACACTCTGCTTTTGGATAATTGCTAATGTAGTTTGTTCTGCTTCAGCCTTAGCTTTCAAAATTTTAGTCCATAATTTTTTTCTATCTTCATCTACTTCTTCTTGTTTTCCCTTTAGTATATTGAGTTCTCTTCCCTTCAACAAAAAATTATTTTCATACTGTTTCATTAAATCATCAATCTCAGTAATTGAAAGATTGGGCATTTCCAAAATTAGAGATCTTTCTCTCATTTTCTTCTCGGTATGCAAGGCATAAGTCCATCTTGTTGATACCTTCTCATAGAGTTCTTTTGGAACATAACTTGAAAATTATACTACCATTCTTTTGAACTTGATCATCATGCAAATGATTTCTTCCTCCAATTTTTCTTGATCCTCGGTAGACATATGTACATATCAATTCATTTTAGGGTGAGCTAGTCTACCTATTTCTTTTATGCTCTTTACTAGCTCATGAATTGATTGAGCTTTATTTACAACTACTTTGAATTGACTAGTGTCTTCTTCTTCTTTAGATTCAACTTCATCGTTACATCTTATTATCTTTATCCTCTTTTTAGGTGGCTCAATGGATGCAGTAGCACCTCTCTTTTTATGGTAAGTCCTTGTTGGTGTTGGCCTTGTGATTTTTGAAACTCCTCATTTTAGGGTGGGGAAACATTTGTAGAGTATCTTGTCCTATCTTGTGTGGGAGTCTCTAGCTATTTCCTCTTCCCTATTATCTTCACTGGTGCAGCCTAAATTTCCTTATCTGACTCGGTATCCTCTTCATGTTCACTATTACCGATCAGTAGTTGTTCCTATGTTGCTTCTTCAACTAGCTTCTCCGCTTCTTCTTCATCTTCACCAAATTGTTTAGTCAAGGTATCCATTATTTTCTTGTATTTTCTTCCCACTTTTACTCTAACTAAGTCCATTTTGATTCTAAGATTAGCTTCTTCATAGGTTCCAAACCTATTTTCTTTGGTCTCTTTGGGCTCTTCCTAGAGTTCTTTATTGACCTAGAGGCTTGGTCAATATCAAGTTCATAGCCCATAGGGGGTAACCATGCATTCCTTGACTCAACCGATTTGATGAGAGTGGTGTTGGTGTCCACTAGAAAATACATATCTTCCTTGTACTTTTCTACTAACTGTGCAGTTATCTTGCTCCTCTTATACATTCTTTCTTTAAATTTACCAAAGTAATCATCCATTAATGCTTCAAAATTTTGACCCAAACTCTTTATATATTCACCAATTTGTATGATGACTGGTTTATTTATATCCCACTGTACATTACCAACTGATGGAAATAAATTTTGTAGATAGAAAAATATATAGACAAGAAGTGAACTAAAATTACAAGTTTTGGTCTTAGAAACATGGATATTCCTCATATTTTCTTCAAGTTGCTTCAACATTAGCTCGACAAGGTCTAATTGTAAGCCTTTCTTGACAATTTTGTAAGTTATGTCAACTACTCCACATGGGACATTGTTTGGTCTACTATATTGGAAAACTTTATAAGTAATTATATATAATCCAAATCTAGTTTCAGGATTGGTGATGGTGTTGATCCTCATGCCTC
Source organism: Chamaecyparis obtusa (assembly GCA_027943335.1). Lineage (NCBI taxonomy): Eukaryota > Viridiplantae > Streptophyta > Pinopsida > Cupressales > Cupressaceae > Chamaecyparis > Chamaecyparis obtusa. The sequence continues at coordinate 504,705 of BSBK01008102.1, read as the reverse complement.
TATCGTCCCACTTGGCTCCTATCATTTTTTCCATCTCACTCCTTGGTGGGTGCCTTAGGTATTTTGCCTTATCATTTTTTGGATAACCGGTAACCATGTGGATAACATCTTTAGTGATTTTAATCAGTTCATCTAACCACATCTTACCCTCATGTACTCGGTTGAGTACAATCCTAATCCACTCTATCTTGAACTCCTTCAGGAAATGAAGCACATTATTCAGACCTTTGATTTCTAGGTGTGTGTGTGTGTGTTCATCTTTTAGATTTCCATCCTGGTATGTGGATTGTAGCTCAAAATCTCTGATTTTTCTTATCTTGCAGTGAATATAAGATCGTATGTCTTGGACCAACAAAACCCTAAGCGGTATGCTCGAAAACATGCCTTTTTTATCAATTTGTGATGCAATCTTGGGATGTAATTTATATCTTGGTTCTTCATATGTTGAGGACTCGATCAATGTGACCTTCTTGTCACTGTTGGTCTTGGATTATGTGGTCTTTGATGAGGATGCCATTATTTCAACAATTTAGGGCTTCACAAAAATTATGTAAAAGGCTTGGTTAGCTACAAATTTACTTGAATCAGTCTCAAACTGCTCGTGATTTGCTCAAATCATTGTGAATGGCTCGGATTCACTTCGCTCAAATCTTTCTCAAATTGCTCTGGTTTTCTTTGGTTCATTGTGTGAAGAAATGAGCTATCTTCACTGTGTATATATACCCAAAAAACTTTTTCGGCCCGCTCAAAGTTTTGTAATAAATGCTTCACCTAACACAACTCGGTTAATAAAAAATGTTTGGTTATCTCTTTTGAAACTTTAGATTGGTTAACACTAGCATTTCTCAGTTGATTCTTCAACTTGGTTAACCTTAACACTTTAACCGAGTAACAAACTTTCACTCGATCATGCTTTTACCAACTACACATATTTCATGTTCAAAACATATAAAAACCTAGTGCATCTTATTTCATGTTGATTTGGTATTCATACATTAGATATAAGGAACTATTGTAAGATATAACTGATTTAAATTCAATTCCATACTTGATTTTCTTAGGTGGAGGTGGTGAAATCACCTAACCCAAATGATGAGGTGTCACTAAGTGTTGTTCTTGTTTCTACATTATCATTCATTTCTCTTCTCCACATTTTGTTCCTTATCCCCATGATTCCTTCAACGGTGTTCTCATTTGTATCAACATTCATTTTTGGTGCTCAGTCTCTACAGTCTTTACTTAAATGACTGACCTTGTGACAGTGCAAACACGTCATTCCAGAATTTGTCTAGTTTCTAGATTTTCCTCTCTAGTGCAATCTCATACAATTTGTTGCAATATGACCATATCTACTACATGCAGTGCAATTAACCCAAGTTTTGTAATCCCAAGTGTAAGCATTACCTTGTCTTTAGTTGATATGTCTTGTTTTTTCCTTTCAGTTTCTAGACTTAGTTCATCTCTGTCGCGCATTCCTTTGATATGTGTCCATGCATGTTGCAAGTATGAAAATTATTTTCCATGTAGTGTCTCTTAGGTGACTTATTCATATTTGATCTACACTCATATGCTTGATGTCCATACTTGTTATAATTATAAAAATAACCATCAAATTTAGGACTAGATTTAGGAATACCTTTTGCTTTGCTTGTGCAAACAATTGATGTGTGACCTAGTTTTCCACAATGATAGCATGAGAGTTTCTTTTGCCTTGGATTTGCATAGGCATTTTTTTGTTCAGCTTGTTTTGATGACTCTCCCTACTTGGTATAACCTAAACCTATAGTACTATCAAGTCTTCTTTGGCTATTTAGGAACTCATCCTCCGTTTTGGTACTTTATTCAGATTTCTTTATCATCTCATTATGTTGTTGTTGAATCTTCACTTTATTCTTCAATCTTTCATTGTCTTCCCTAATTCATTGATGTCTTCCAATCTTCTAGTGAGCTCATTGTTTACTTGGTTGATTTCTTGACTCATGACAACCATCTAATTGGAAATTTCAAAACAATGCTCGATAAGTCTCAGTATTTCAAATCCCTTTTCTTCCATATTTTCAGTCATTTTTCTTCTATCTTCAATAGCCAAATTCCTTTCTTGTTCAGTATACCTTGCATTGTTTATGACATCAATCATTCTTACCATTTGAGTCTCTTGACTGATTTGTAGTGCTTTCACTTGATCAGTAAGGTGTTGATTCTTTTCAGATAGATCTAATATGGTTCCTTCAAATGCATCAGTTATACTTCCAGATCCATATCCTTTAGATAGTTCCTCTATCTCTTCTTCCTGATAATCAATCCCATTGTGCCAAAATGCTAATTCCTTCATTTTGATCAGTAAATATCTTAGTTTTTTTTTTCACTTCCTTAAGTTGTTCCATGAGAATATGCATCTCCAATCTCTGATTTTCAATAGTCTTATCAAGCTTATACCTTTCCATCCTTAAGATATTTTCTCTTCGGTGATTAAACTTCCTCAACAAGAGAACTAGCTCTGATACCAATTGTTGAGATTATGGAAAGATGAGTTTCTGAGAGGGGAGAGGTGAATCAGTAACCTTAAAAACTTTTTCAACTGAATCCTTGTAACAATGTAATTCATTAACTAGCTATAGTATTTATTGTCTCCATTCATTCAATAACATAATTAAAATGTAAATACTTCTAATCTAATCAAATATGCATACATGAAACTTCATACACATGACACATGTATTTTAGTATCACAAAAACCTTTCTTAGAAGGTAAAAAATGCAGTGGGCATGGAACCCACAAAGCTTCACTATTGCAGTAGATAAGGTTGTCGATTAAAGCTACAAAGATTGATCACTTCTAGTGATATTACCCTGTTAGGAGTAACAAAAAGATCAGCTAGATCTACCTAGTTAGAGGATTTTAGCAACACTCTTCAAGTGTGCACTTGGTTAAGAGATTTTACATAAGACTGTTAAGTCTACTCTGTTAAGATATTTAAATTATGCTACAATGGTTAGAATGCAACAATGAATTTGATTTGTAGATAGCAACTAACTTTTCCTGATTTCAGCTCTGATATGTACTTATATGTTATCACCTTAATTGTTGGCATTAAGTAGAATTTCCACTAGTGACAACACTTATTTGCAGACAGTGCAAACCGAGCAGACAGTGCAAACCGAGCAGACAGTGCAAACTGAGCAGACAGTGCAAACCGAGCAGACAATGCAAACTGAGCAGACAATGCAAACCGAGCAGACAGTGCAAACCGAGCAAGTTAGTATAAACCGAGCAGGAGAGTGTAAACCGAGTAACATCATGTCTACCAAGTCACCAGTATTTACCGAGTTCAAAACCTACCGAGTGGTCAGTATGAACCGTGCCTTCACTTCTACCGAGTGCATGACGATGCCGAGTAATGCAGTGGACGCCGAGTATCAGAAAGTCACCGAGTTAGTTTGTAGGAACCGTGTAACCATACTTGGGCCGACTTAGTAGCACTTATGTTTATTTGTCAAGCCGACTTTGTAATTGTAATTGTAATTAATTGTTTAGACTTGTATATAAACAATGTTGTAAAGATGTCAAGATGTAATAGTATGAGTATGTATGTGAATAAAAAGAAAAGGCAGAGATAAGCGAATTACAAAGGGCTTCAGCAGTATAAGGAACAGCAAAGACAAATTCATCACAGAAGGTGATCAGTACATCAGCGAATCTCAATCAGCAATCCAGTTGCAAAGCAAGAGATCTACTATTTCATCCTAACAGGTGAATCAATACTAAATCCTTTAACCAGGTAGACTTAACAGTCTTTTGTAAAATCTCTTTACCGAGTGCATACTTCATTGTATGTTTGTAAATCCTTTAACAGGGTGGATTTAGCAATCCTTTTTTTGCTCCTAACAGGGCAGATCATCAGAAGTGATCAAATTGTAAGCCTTAACCGGCCAACTTTATTCTACAGTATTAAAGCTTTGTGGGTTTCATCCCCACCCCAGTTTTACTTTCTTTTTGGAAGGTTTCTGGGTAACCAAATCTATGTGTCACTGTTGTGAATGTTTTTAAGTTTCATGCTTTCTGTATGCAAAGGTTAAAGTAAATTACATGTTAATACATCTGTAATTGAAAGAAAATTTGGAGTTACTGATTCACCCCTCCCCTCTCAGTAACTCGGTTAATTCTTGAATATTTCCAACACTTAATATGATTGATCTCTTCTCTGAATATTGCTCAGTATCCTTCTGATCTATTATTTGATTCATTCCTTGAATTCTCTATCAATGCTCTATCTTCACAACCCTATCTTCTCTTCAGATGACTGTAAGTGCGGCTACTTCATGTGTGATACTTCTTCAAAATGACATCTTTTTAATTCTTATAAAAAAATATTTTCACCTAATTAGGGTTATGGTAACATCTTAGAAAACTTAAGATCAACGGTCGAAATGAATAACCTAAACATCATTAAATAGAGATAATGAATCATTAAATGATTACATCCATACTTAATCTTCACTTCGATCTTGGTAAACCATTTTCTTGCTCGATGTAAACCATTTACCTTATAGTTTGTGCCAATACAAACTTCTATGTTGTTTCTTTGTTTACTTGGTATACACTGCATTCATCACTCGATAATTCATTGATGCTCGGTATTTATGAATGCTCAATTAAACTTTTCTTGGTGCTCGGTAATCATCTGGCTCGATGTGAGTGCTTGGTCAAGACTGTATTCGATTGGTATGGTATTATGCCTTGTATTCTCCTCGATGTCTATGCTCTGTGTGTTGACCTACTAGCCTATTTTGTCTCCTTTATCGACTGAATGTGTGACACTGATGAAAATATATAACGAACACAAATATGGTCAAATCTCATCTTTGGTGGTCAAACTTGGTTAAAAAATGTTCTTTTAACACTAAAATCAATCTTAATTGAATTTTGACACATTCTAAATGATTTGTACTCAATTCTTACTCATTTCTATCAATTGAATATCTTCATGAATGCTTGAATATGCAACTTTTATCAAATTTATATTCCAATTTCGGTCCCAAGAGGGCATCATCATACCTAAAATTGAATATGTCAAAACCAATCAAAGGTTCAAATTCAATGAAATCCTCAACACTAGGGGCATGACAGTTATCTTCAATCAAGTTGACACTCTTGGGTAATTAACTTCAGACCAAGTTTATTATCTGTGCCTAAATCAAATTTTTTTGACATTGATCAATTTCATTGATTTAAATCAAATTGATTATTTGTCATCCTCATGGTCTTTCATATTCAGTTTGAGCATACCAAATCAAACTGGATATCCTGATTAACTTTTATCGATCTTTGTTCGATCAAGCTCGGAGTCGGTATGGAGGGATTTCATTCGATCAAGCTCAGAATTCGCAAACTAAGAGTAGTTCTTCCTACTGCTCTATAAATCTTTCAAATTCAGAGTAGATCTTACTGCTCTCTAAATCTCACAAATTCAGAGTGGTTCCCACTACTCTCTAAATCTCTTTGAATCTATTAGTTTCTACCAAATCGTTCTCTAAATCAATTATCTTTGAATTCATGTGTTGTTCACAAATCAATTCAAAGAGGGGCAAATGTAATCACCCAAAATCGGGCTAATAGAACCAAAGGCCCTATTTATCCTAATTCAGAGTAATCTCCTGATGATGTTAATTTGATTGTGGATTATTAACATAATTCAATAAAATCAATAAAATTCTTAAATCAAGGATTTAATCATCATTCATTGATCAATAAATCACATTAATTACATATAAGCCCAATTAATTAAATCAATCCCATTAAATGCATGGCTAAAAGAATTAATTTAAAAAAATTAATAAAAGGACTTAAAATTACATGTCAACTCTCAAGAGACAACAAGAACAAAATCAAACAATGAGAGGTGAGTCACATGGATCAAAGGAGGATGCATCTCAACCACTCCTCTCAAATTGCATCTCAACCGTTGAATTTAATGAAGTTCTATAAAAGAAGAATTTTAAACTCACAAAGAGATAGTTAATTGCATTCATACTTACATCTTGGTATTTTGATTTCATAGCTAATTAGTTCACACTTCATTTTAATAGCTTAATTGCTAAATAATAAATGGCATTGTTTAATTTCTCAGGTTTCTTAGTTAATTCGCATTGAATCTCTCATTCTAGTAGTGAATTGTCACTGTTTAGAGTTTAAGGCTGAGAGAAACTTATATTTTAATCATACTCTTGCTAGTTAGAGAGTAATAGGATGAATTTGTTAGTGTCCTTGATCTCGTATTTTCTTTATGAGCTAACAATCTAATGTCTTATTGAAGTGTTGTGTTGCAGAGTAACATGTACAACAATTCACACACACAATGTCTACCATGGCTACTCTATAGCGCCTCTCCAACTCTATTTAGTTGAAGATGGACATTGGTAAGTAACTCAAAGGGAGCGATGTGGGTAAGTAAACCCTTCACATTTTCTAATAGTTGTGATGCACATCAACATGTAGAGTTTACGATAGTTAAATATATTGTTTAATTTTATGTGTCATTGCTATTTTGATGGTTGATAAATAAATGTATTATTTTGAAAACCATACTAAGAATGATAAGATAAATGCAAAAATCCATTTTAATTTATTTATTTTGATAAAATTATTAATTCATTAATAATATTAAAAAAATAAAATCACAAGATATCTTTTGATATTTATTAAATTATCATTTTATTCTATATTAAAATTATACATTTTAAATTAGAAAGTTATCAAATATTATAACTATTTTATTTATAAAGTAAATGTTTTTACGTTTTTTAATTATATTAAATATGTATTCTTTTAATAATAATAAAAGAAAATTCTTTAAAAAAATCAATTTGCATTAAATGAATTTTAAATGAAGGGATAATTTTTCCTTTTTAGAAAAAGTAAAAAAGAAAGTTAAACTTACCATTTAGTATGTAAGAAAGGGGGGATACGTGAAAGTTTTTTTAAGTAGAAGCCTTTCTTTGACTTTGGAAACTTAAACATACCTTCCTAAAATTTTGTAGTAAGAGAGCATTATAAGACATGTATGTTAACTTGATTTCATATAATGCAATGAACAACTAATTCTATAAAGAAACTATAACAATTATATTCTATAGAAGATCAGTTACAATAACAAATGGAAAGGACAAGTTGAAAATGAACAATCACGTCGTTTGACTAGTATCTATTCTTGGTTAAGAAGAATGTAAGGATAGGGGGAGAAGGGAGATCCATTTTTAATGGTGCCCAAATTTTGGAGAGGGGAGATTTGGGAAGAAATGGGAAGATAGGCTAAGGAAATGGTTGTCTCCTTCATGCAATTTTATGTGTTTATATTAAACACTTCTCTATCTCAAATCACTGCCATAAGTCACTTTGGAAATTATCCATAATAGCTGTAATATAAATTGTTTCTTATTATATTATTGTATATTTAATTAAACATCTTTATGTCTTTGCTAAACTATAGTAGTCTAGACTACAACTATTATGTAAAAATTCAATGACATCAATTGTTGCATTTGTTGGCTGCATTTTCTTCTTCATTAAACTCATTGATCTTATCAACATATTTAACATCCATATCTATGCAATGAAGTTGCTGCTGTATAATCTAAGTCTTTGTTTTACAAATTTTAATATTGTTGTACATTATATGGAACAATAATTGCACCATAAACTTAATGCTTATGGACCATAATCTTTAATCACATCTACCTATCACAAATTGCTGGTTTTATTTTCTCTTTAAAATTACTATCGTATTTGTGTGAAACACTTACCCTTTTGTTTAACCATTGCTTGGGGAATTGGCCAACATGGAATACCGCCCCACAATCATTTGGAATATTTAGTATTGCATATTTCTATGTAAAAATGTGATTTATTTAATATTGTAGATATCTATGTAAAATCTTATTTATCTAGTTCTATAAATTCTTATGTAGAGTCTAATTTATTTTGTGCTGTGGATTCCCATCTAAAATTTAATGATAGTATTGTGACTGTAGTACTCTACTCCTAGTCTAATTTTCTTTATGTTATGACTATTTTAGGATGATAGATTATATCTTAAAAAATCATTGATGCTTATGATTTTACTGACCCCATACTTGCATGTGTATGGTTGACGTGTTTATTTTTTTATTTCTGTTTGACATGCCTGATGTGGTTGAAGGACGGAGTCGTAATTACATGTTTGCGAGATCCACACGATCGACCGATCCCCACCAGTCTGCTATATATTTATATATGTATGTACATGTGAGTTTTGTATGCAGGTTTGCAGGTACCGGGCATCGACTTCCCTGAATTGTCAAGATGAGCGTGCCCTATTGCAATATCTCAAATGGTAAGAGAGGGGAGATAACACAGATCCAAAACCCTAACCTAAGCTCATTTGTCCTAGGATTGGACAAGTATCAGTTTGACTACCCTACTCGGATTTGTCTAATTGACAGAAATTCGTGGATCTCTTTTTGGTGTTTGTTTGGTTTTACCTCGTTTGACTTCAGTTGATTTATTTCTTATGTGGGTGATTTTTTGTGATTTATTGATTAATGATTATAGTTAAAGTTTAATATTAATCATATTCCTATTTTTATTGGAGAAAATTTAATTAAAAGTCAAATATTTGATTATTTGGATTTAATGAATTATTTTATTAAAAATTAGATTTAACTATGCTTGTGTGTTTTATTAAATAATTAAATATTTTTAATTGCATGGTTTTAGGATGCTTTAAATATTTAATCTATTTAATATAATTTATTATTATTAACATGTGTATTATTGAAAAGTGAATTGTTCTCAAAAGTTATCAACTTGTTTTAAAAAGTCAAAGTTGATTTGTGCATGTAAAGTGTTTTTAATTATTAGTTGAGATTTATTTTTTATTTTTTATTTGGAGCTGATGTGGGAGTTAGCTGTTGAGTTATCTTTACGGTTGCATGAAATGGGGAATTGAATCTCTATTAGGGGGAATTGCATTCATTTTAGAGAGACAGATTTTGGAGGAAAAATTGGGCAGGCAGGTTGAAAGATTTTGGTAGAGAATTCAATTTTGGAAAAGCTTGGAGGTTTTGAGATTTTGGCTTCAGATGTGGTCTTCGTTCAAATGTTTTCTTTGGTGTTTGAGGTAGGAATTGAATTTCCTTATGTTTATGTCTTATGTATTTCAAAATAAAAGTGTCTTCATCGTGCCTAGTTGTGTGTCTATCTGGATCTCTGCTCTATGCTTTCCTCACTCTCCTCCTTATTTTGAATTGGACTACATGGGAATTTGGGTTGCGTGTGATCTTTGTTTCAGAATTCTAATATAGATTTTATTAAGATTAGAAGTTTGTGAAATTCTGGTTAAATTAGTATTAATTAGGGTTTATGGTTGTATTGATATTAGAAATTTATGTGAAAGAATTCATGATCCAAAACCCTAGGTTTGAAATTTTTCCAATTAGATGTTGTTGATAACATTAATTTTGATCTTGGAATATCAAGCGTTAATAAACTAAAATTCTTCTGATAAAAGAAAATAAAATTTATTTAACGCCTGTTGTTTTATTATGCTATGTTTCAATTCTTATTAAATTTTGCAAAATAAAATATAAATTACATATGATGTTTTTCCTTAAAAATAATATATGAAAAAAAAAAAAAATTAAAAATATATATATTAAAGGTTGGGGGGTTGTACCCCCCACACCTTTCGAAAAACTTGAGGGCTATCGTGCACGTAGTACCTGCACGGTACTAACGCATGACAATCCCCAAGGGGGCTACCGTGTGGTAGTACCGCAGGGTATTGACACACGTCAGTACCCTGCAAGGTACCGTGCGGGCCCCGTGTTCCCCCTTTTCTCTTTATTTTTCTTTCTTAAATAAAAATCATTTAAATTTTAGTTTAATTAAATGTTAATTTTTAGATTTAGTTTTATTTATTATTATTTATTATTATGAAGTTTATTTAAATGATATTCTTTTAGTTAATTGTAATTTGAAGAGATTCACATTTGTTAATTTTAATTTTTTTATCTATAACAAAGTAATTTTATTAATCATGAATTAATAATTACATAAGATACATAGTTTCATCGAATCCATTCCTAGATTTATATAGAAAAAAACCAATTGACCGGCCTAACCCAAATGCCATTAAACCACCCACCATAGCAGGGTGTCAAGAGATCAAACCCCTTTGCCAGACACACAAATAAACTTTCGCCCATCCACATTCGAGCCAAGACCAGGTCGTGAGACAAAAAACCAGAGGGGAAACCACCAAAAAACCACACCCATCTTCAGAGGAGGCATCAACAGACTAGGGCGTGAACCAAAAAACCAGAGGGGAAACTACCAAAAAACCCCGACATGCCTTCACGCTAATAGAACGAGCCACACCAAAAAAAACCATAACCATCAACACCAGTTAGACAGGTGCATTCGCCCGCCCTCTGCGACGACCCCGCTTCCATCTCAGGACATCAACATAAATAGCCCAATCAAAAACTATGGCCTTAGCCTCAGCTCGGCTCAAAGCAGCCTTCAAGCCAACCAACTTCTACCCAATATCCTTGCAATAGGCTATTTTATCCACCTTGCCCCCCACCATCGCAGGAAAGGGACCTTTCTGAACTTCATCCCATCAGCTTCATCCTCAAAACACTTAGAGTAATTAAAAACTAGGCCAGGATAAGCACACTCTAAAATAGAATCTAGCCACATTAACAGGTCATTACCGAAAAGACGCTCTGCCAGACTTTTAACCTCTGATTTCGGTTCACCAACCTACAGCGCCTAGGCTATAATCATCAAAACAACATCAACATTCGACCTCCATTTGCGCCTTCTTTCTTGGAATTGTGTCTCAAGCACCTCCAAAGTAGCTAAAGCTACCCCGTCATCCTTAAGAACCAGCAAGCCCATCATTCGCTCTTTACTGACCGGACCCTCAAAAGATTTTTGTTGTTTAACTATCCCCACCAAAAAGGAGGCCTCCATGGACACCCACAAAGAGAAAACACAACTACAAAAAATAAGAAAGAGCAGAGCACAACCACTGTTTGCACAAAAAACAAAGCCAATTTAAAGCCACAAGAGCCATTAAAGCCGCCACACCCATCAAAAATCTCCCTCGTGCCATCTATCAAACCATCAGACGGGGGCTCACAAACATCAAAGAAATCAAGGAAAAAATCATTAAAGAACGCTGCCAATCTCCAGAGGAGATGAAGAAATAATTCATCCATAACATTACTGACGACACCAACACCCGTGTCAGCAGTCACACCAGCTGACCCATCCGCAACTGACAAATGTCTCATCCGCTTACATCACCCTTTGTTAATATTTAATATAGATTAATTTGTAAATTAATTTATATTAATTTCCTATTTGGTATTATATCTAATGTTTAATTATTAAATAATTATTACTAATTAATGATCACTCTATTATATAATTGTTATTTATATTGATTAAATATTTATATCTTTTATTAATATGAAGTAATCTAGATGTTTTTGGATTAATTTTAATTAAGAGAATTATATTTATTGTGTACCAAATTAATATTGAATAATTAGAAATTTATATGATAAAGTTGTTTCAATTTATTAAACTTGGGTTAAATAATTTAGTGAATTTTTACATGCGCATTCATTGTAGTAAACTTATATTTTATATTTAATTATAAAATATAGGTAAAATAATTTATGTTTGTTTATGAATTAGTTGTACATTGGCATGGAGTAATTGAACGATAATATGTTCTTTTGCATGTGTATTAAATTCGAGAGTTGTTCAAAATGTTCTAATTGGCACCATGTATTTTACAAGAGTTATGTTTTTACTAAAATTGGGCATTTTTGTTCTATGGAATCCTTAGGATGAATATAGGAAATATTACTTCATTAAGGCTTTGTTGTGATGTTTATGTTAAGATTCTTTCAGGAGATTTATATAACTTTTGTGCTTGGATTCAATTATGATGAATATGAAATTTAAATAATTATAGATCAATTTCAGTTCTTTATGATGTCAGTGTTGTATTCTTCATTCCTAAAGTGTCTTGTTGTTCTTATTGTGATATTGGGATACTAGAAGACCTAGGAAAAAAAATAAAGGTCAGGGTATGTGTCAGTTGGACATGTTTTCAGTTATATTTTGGTGTATGTGAGTGTGTGTTCTGATTATATTCTGACTTGACCATATGGTCTCATGATGCTTTGTGTTCTGTTTATGGTATCTTTGTAATCATTTCTAGTTCTTGTGTGTGAAACTAGATATGGGATTACCTAGTTGTATACCTGATTTGATCTATGTGAGATCTATGAGCCTAGGGTAGTTTACCTAGATATGTAGTAGTAGGTGGCTTGCAATAAGCGTCGGGGCCCACAAATGGCTGTCAGGATCACTTATTGTAAGTATTGGTAATCAAGTAATAACTTAATATAACATTGAGAGATATTAAAATGAACCTAATAAGATATGTTTCCTCACCCAGGCGTTAGTGCTAGTACAGACTAAGATGGAGGATGAGATGATGCTTGCCGCCTTTTAAGGTGTGTGTCTAGCATAGTTAATGAATTCATTTGTACGAGAGGTCATTAATACCATGTATGATCAGTTGGGTGCCGGAATCCAGAGAGATTACCATGAAAAAACTCAAGGGTTAGAAGTACATGATGACACCTTCCTATGCATAGTCTAGTTATCCTACAAGTGTCGGTTGCCTTTGGATTAGTGAATCTTACCTTGTTATCGTTTGTACACCTTGAGTTAGAGAGCTTTCAGGATCCTTTCCTTAGCTTGTTCTATTTTTGTTTGTTATCCGAGTGGGATCTGTTGTTATCTCCTCAGCATGGTGGGAGTGGACCATTTAGGTTCACAAGGTCAGGTGGTAGTGATTCTTATACCATTTGAGATTCCAGGGTTTGTGTACCAGTGCAGGATGATCCATGTGGCAGTTGTTCCTTCTTGATCTTCATTGATGAAGTTGTGTTCTTCTTCTTCTTCTTCTTCTTCTTCTTCTTCTTCTTTGTGATCCTGTATCATTGTATCAGTTATTTAATGATATCATGTGTAATTCTTTTCGATTATTGTATTACATACCCTGCGACATGTGTAGTGGATGTAGGTTACTATGGATACCTTATGGTACCAGTTGTATTTATGTTATCTTATTTGTGATGTTGCATTTATCTTTCATTTGTTTATATGAGTTTTGTAATTGTACCCAATCTAAATTAATTAATTAATGTTAACATAATCTTTGTCGAGGAACCTTTGAGAGTTGTAACATGTGTTGGTTATTGTATTAATGTGAGTAAATGGTAATTGCTTCCGCATTGATGTTTATATTGTATGTTAACTTTTTTTTTTAAATTATGTTGCAACCTTAGTCGGATGTTTAGGTTAAGTTCTCCTAGGTTCCCTGGCAGGGCATTACACTTGGTATCAGAGCACTGAGCTCTACACTAGGACCTTTGGGAAGTTGTGTACCCATTAGATGTCTAAACTATCAAAACTGAAAACTAAACATAAACATATAACTCTTTTATGTTTGAGAACCATTAAATTACAACTAAACATTTATGTTTTGCTTCCTCTTAAATGTCTTTGAGATATCACTTTGTCTATTGATCACGATAGGTGATTTGATTGTCTATTGTGTTTGGGTACCCTCTCTGATGCATCTAGGGTGAAGAACCTTTGGATGGCATGAAGTGATTACTCCCTTGAATGTGGCTACCACTAGTCACCTTGTTATGTGGATGTTTTATAATTGATAATTTATTTTGGTCAATTGATGAATTGTTCGTGTTGTGTATGGGCTAGCATTAAATTTTTGGATTTTCTTATGCATGGACTAGTCACCTGAATCTCTTTTCGCTATCTATTTTGTGACACTACTCACACTTGACTTACTGTTGAAATATCACAGTACTTTTATGATTTAATGTTGAGCTTGAAATTCCCCCACTTGGGTTTGCCCTTTTTTAACTTTATGGTAGCTATTCCGAATGTTTGGTATTGTTGTCCCTATTATGTGATAAGTGTTGATTCTATCATGTTCATCATGAACCCTGGATAGTATGTATAAGGGAGGACATCGTAGAGATTGTACTATGTTTACTGTGTGAAATTAGAATCATTGTGTATCCTATACGTTTGCATTAGTGTTGCATTAAATAGATTTACATGAACTTCACAACTTATTATTTGATGAAGATACAAATGTGTGTTTTATGCAATTGATTATTGATGTTTTCTATAGTGATGAATGAATAAAGGTTTACAAATATTTTGAATTGTAAATGAATGATTGATCAATGCGACTTTCAGTTTATTCCTATCCAGAATTATATTGCTCATAATGACTGTACATCTTGTTCTTATTTTATGGCTTGTTTTTGGATGTTGTGTTTTGATTTTAATAAATGCTTCATGTTTGAGGGATGCATACACCTATCTATTTGTAGGCTTCTAGGAGTAAGCCTAATCCTAGGGGGGGTGGATGTAGTACCCCGCCCCTATTCTAATTTTTTTTATGTTATGACTATTTTAGGATGATAGATTATATGCTAGGAAATAATTGATGCTTATGATTTTCCTAACCCCATACTTGCATGTGTATGGTTGATGTGTTTGTTTTCTATTTCTATTTGACATGCTTGATGTGGTTGAGGGACGGAGTCATAGTTACTTGTTTGCGAGATCCACATGATCAGTCGATCCCCGCCATTGTCTGTTATATATTTATATATGTATGTACATGTGGATTTTGTATGCAGGTTTTTAGGTACCAGGCATCGATTTCCCTGAATTGTCAGGATGAGTGTGCCCTATCGCAATATCTCAAATGGTAAGGGAGGGGAGATAAAATAGATCCAAGACCCTAACCTAAGCCCATTTGTCGTAGGATTGGACAAGTATAAGTTTGACTACCCTACCTGAATTTGTCTAGTTGACAGGAATTCGTTGATCTCTTTCTGGTGTTTGCTTAGTTTTAATTTGTCTGGTTTTACCTCGTTTGGCTTTAGTTGATTTATTTCTTATGTGGGTGATTTTCTATGATTTATTGATTAATGATTATAGTTAAAATTTAATATTAATCATATTCCTATGTTTATTGGAGAAAATTTAATTAAAAGTCAAATATTTGATTATTTGGATTTAATGAATTATTTTATTGAAAATTAGATTTAATTATGCGTGTGTGCTTTATTAAATAATTAAATATTTAATTGCATGGTTTTAGGATGCTTTAAATATTTAATATATTTAATATAGATTTTTATTATTAACATGTGCATTATTGAAAAGTGAATTATTCTCAAAAGTTATCAACTTATTTTAAAAACTCAAAGTTGGGTTGTGCATGTAAAGTGTTTTTAATTATTAATTAAGATTTATTTTCAATTTCTAATTTGGAGTTGATGTGGGAGTTAGTTGTTGAGTTATCTTTAGGGTTGCATGAAATAGGGAATTGAATCTCTATTAGGGGGAATTGCATTCATTTTAGAGAGATAGGTTTTGGAGGAAAAATTGGGTAGGCAAGTTGAAAGATTTTGGTAGAGAATTCAATTTTGGGAAAGTTTGGAGGTTTTGGGATTTTGGCTTCAGATCTAGTCTTCGTTCGAATTTTTTCTTTGGTGTTTGAGGTAGGAATTGAATTTCCTTATGTTTATGTCTTATGTATTTCAAAATAGAAGTGTCTTCATAGTGTTAGGATTAACAAGGCAGAAATAACAATTATGTGCAAATATAACTAATATCAGAAAATAATAAACCACACAGAATAGAACACAATGGCACACAGATTTAACGTGGTTCACCCAATCCCTGGGCTACGTCCACCAACAGCGAGTCCAATATTATTATTATCCAGTGATTACAACCTGATTACAATCCGTAATCCCTTACAGCCCAATTCTGCCGCAAGTACTAAAATCATACTTCGTAAAAATCCCTAACCCTAAGCCATATTATACAATATTTTCCCGCTTTAGGGTTAGAATGAGTTATAAGTAGTCGGCCCAAATAACCGAAAAAAAGTAGTCGGCCTCAAAAGAATGAGCCAAGGCGAGGTCGGGAGGAAAAGTGTACAGTACTTTCCTGGATAGTACTTTCCTGATTAGTCACCACAAGCTAACAATCTCCCACTTGGTGACTGATCAGTATCCACACTATACTAAAAAACCTCCCACTTGGAGACTGATCCTATAGCAATACCGCTACCCACATGAGGCTCCCACTGGATTGAACCACCTTGGACTCAGTTGTTCCTTTATTTTGTTCAGTCTAAAAGACCAACTGAAGCTGAACATGAGTTCAACTTCTCCCTTGTTACTACCTTGGTAAACATATCTGCTGGATTATCATCAGTATGAATCTTTTCCAGCCTTAACTGTCCATCATCCAAAACTGATCGAATGAAATGGTACCGCAACTGTATGTGTTTTGTCTTTGAGTGCAAAGCAGAATTCTTTGCAAGATGAATGGCACTTTGGCTATCTGTATGTAGAAAATTATCCTTTTGTGGATGTCCCAATTCTTCCATGAAGAATTGAAGCCATATCATCTCCTTGGCTGCCTCTGTAGCAGCAACATACTCTGCCTCTGTAGTGGATAAAGAAACCACCTTTTGTAGTCGAGAAATCCAACTCACTGCTGTCCCACCAACAATAAATATATAACCTGTAGTACTCCGCCTGCTATCTATATCTCCTGCCAAATCTGAGTCAACATAGCCTTGTACAGTAGTAGTAGAACCCCCAAAGTGTAAACACTTACTGGATGTGCCTCTCAAATATCTGAGAATCCATTTGACTGCATTCCAATGCTCAATACCAGGGTTACTCATATAACGGCTAACGACTCCCACTGCGTGTGCAATATCTGGCCTAGTACATACCATAGCATACATTAAGCTCCCTACAGCTAAAGCATAAGGTACCTTAGACATTTTAGTCTCTTCTTCTGGTGTCTTGGGACACATATCCTTAGTCAATTTCAAATGACCAGGCAAAGGTGTGCTGACAGCTTTGGCATTTTCCATAGAGAAACGTTGCAACACCTTCTCAATATAATCAGCCTGAGATAGAGACAATTTCTTATTTTTCCTATCTCTACAAATTTTCATACCAAGGATTTGTTTTGCTGCCCCCAAATCCTTCATAGCAAAAGATTTTGCTAACTGTTGTTTCAACCCCTTAATATGATCCATGTTAGACCCAGCTACAAGCATATCATCAACATATAAACATAAAATAATGTAGCTGTCATCATCCAACCTCTTAAAATAAACACAATGGTCAGAATGACACCGACTATATCCATGCCCATTCATAAAAGTGTCAAATTTAATATACCATTGCCGAGGTGCTTGCTTCAAGCCATATAAACTTTTCTGCAATCTGCACACCAAATTCTCCTTACCCTTGACCTCAAATCCTTGTGGCTGAACCATATATATTTCTTCATCCAAATCACCATGAAGAAAGGCTGTTTTAACATCAAGCTGCTCTAAATGCAAATCTTCAGTAGCCACAATACTTAAAACAGTACGAATAGAAGTCATTTTAACAACTGGAGAAAATATCTCATCAAAATCAATACCATGTTTCTGTGCAAATCCTTTTACAACTAATCTGGCTTTAAATCTTTTCGTACCTCCATCCTCTTCTTTGATCCTGTAAACCCATTTATTCTGTAAAGCCCTTTTACCTGCAGGTAACTTACATAAATCCCATGTCTGATTTTTCAGCAAAGAGTCCATTTCATCTGTCATTGCAGACTCCCACTGAAGCTTTGTATCCACCTGCACAGCTTCATTATAACATTCAGGTTCACCAGCATCTATTAACAGAATAGAATACAAAGATGGAGAAAATCTTTCTGGAGATCTACTTAGCCTTGTTGACCGTCTAACACTCACTGGGGTGTGTGGTATTTGTTGTTGCTGTTGTTGCGGAGCATAAGGAACTACTGGAACATGAACTTGTGGAGTATCATCCAGTACTACATAGTCATTTTCTTTCTTCTCATGCTGCAGCAACAGATCTTTGTACAATACTTTCTCATTGAATATGACATCCCTGCTTC
Source organism: Chamaecyparis obtusa (assembly GCA_027943335.1). Taxonomy (NCBI): domain Eukaryota; kingdom Viridiplantae; phylum Streptophyta; class Pinopsida; order Cupressales; family Cupressaceae; genus Chamaecyparis; species Chamaecyparis obtusa. The sequence goes on along the minus strand of BSBK01008102.1, from coordinate 486,584 downwards.
TTACAATTTTATGATTTTCAAAATCCCAAAGCCTATAACCAAATTCATCAATGCCATACCCAACAAATACACATTTCTTTGACTTAGCTTCCAGCTTGGTTCTATTTTCAGAATCTATAAGTGCAAAAGCTTCACAACCAAAGGTTTTGAGAAAAGAATAACTCACCTTCTTACCACTCCATGCTTCCTCTGGAATACCACAGTCCAAAGGAGTAGAGGGGCCTCTATTGATTAAATAAACAGCAGTGTTCACTGCCTCTGCCCACATATTTTTGGGCAGCCTAGCATGCAACCTCATACTCCTTGCACGCTCCATTATTGTCCTGTTCATGCGTTCAGCCACTCCATTTTCTTGTGGAGTCTTTGGTACAGTTTTCTGCCTACGAATACCATTAGAGGAACAATATTCTTCAAATTCTGTGCTGCAATACTCACCACCATTATCAGATCTGAGACATTTTAACTTTTTACCAGTCTCAGTCTCAACCAAGCATTTCCATTTCTTAAAAGTTTGAAATACATTAGATTTCTGTCTAAGGAAATAAATCCATACTTTTCTTGTTGCATCATCTATAAATGTAACATAATACAGAGAGCCACCAAGGGAAGATACCTGAGCTGGTCCCCATACATCTGTATGCACAAGCTCTAATCTCTCATTTTTCTTTTCCTTCCCACTCTTCACAAAACTAACTCTCTTTTGTTTTCCATAAACACAACTTTCACAGAAATCCATATTGACACATTTCAGACCAGGTAAAACTTTCTTTGAATGAAGTAATTTCATACCTTTTTCACTCATGTGCCCGAGTCTATTGTGCCACAGTGCTGTGTCAAAATCTACAGCAACAGTTTGATGTTCTTCCTGCTCAACTGCAGCCACTATTCCTGAACATTCATTATCTTCTGAAACAATTAAAGTAGAAGGAACAGTATGACCTGTACAAAGATATAAGGTGCCTACTTTCACACCTTTTGCTACTACTAAGGAACCTTTTGAAACCTTCCAATTTTTATCATTAAAAGTAACTGTGCAACCCTCATCACCCAGTTGCCCTGCTGAAATTAAATTCCTACTCAGCCTTGGAACATGTCTTACCTCTTGTAGTAGCCAATGATTCCCATTCTGCAACTTAATCTTAATTTTTCCCTTTCCAACAATCTGACAGGGTTCATTATCTCCCAAATAAACTAGCCCAAAATCCCCTTGGACATAATCAACAAAATAACTTCTATGGGGTGTAGCATGAAATGAAGCCCCAGAATCTAAAACCCATGAATCATCAATACTTTCTAAGGACAAGAGCAAAGCATCCTCCTCAGATTTGTTACTTACCACATTTGCCTCCTTGTTTCCATCATTTTTGTCTCCTTGATCTTTCTTTCGAGACCAACAATCTTTCTTCTTATGACCTGGTTTTCCACAGTACCAGCAATCATTTGGCCCTTTAGATTCAGACCTCTTTCCCTTTGATTTTCCTCTTGATTTCCCACGATTTCCAGAGTTGTTTCCTCTATCTCTTGTTCTGCCTCTGCTTTCTGTGTTCAATACACTACCCGATGTGGATGCCCCTGAGCTTTTCCTACAAATTTCCTCACTCAATATAACACCAATAACATCATCATACTTTAGGGTATTAGAACCAGAAATAGAATTACTAACAGCCATTACCAAGCCATTCCAGCTTTCTGGCAAAGAACACAAAATCAAGAGAGCCCTAACCTCTTCATCAAAAGTAATTTTAACTGAGGTTAATTGAATTGTAACTGTATTAAACTCATTCAAATGATCAGTAACTGATCCACCTTCTACCATTTTCATATTAAATAAACGCTTCATAAGAAATACCTTGTTTGAAGCTGAAGGCTTTTCATACAACTTCGCTAGGGTTTCCATCAGATCTTTAGCTGTCTTTGCTTCAGTAATATTGAATGCCACCGATTGTGCCAAGCATAGACGAATACTCCCCAGTGCCTTCCTATCCAAAATATCCCAATCCTCCTGAGACATTGATTGCTCTTTCTTGGCTACTCCCTCTAATGGCCGCCATAGATCCTTCTGATAGAGATAATCCTCCATTTGCATCTTCCATAACTGGAAGTTCTGCCCATTAAACTTATCAACCTTCAGCCTACCCTCTTCTGCCATTTCTCCCACTTAACCGAGAGACTCTCCCACTAACTCGTGAGACCTGCTTCAGAGAATAGATGAAAGAACGAATGAAATAACCTCGCTCTGATACCACTTGTTAGGATTAACAAGGCAGAAATAACAATTATGTGCAAATATAACTAATATCAGAAAATAATAAACCACACAGAATAGAACACAATGGCACACAGATTTAACGTGGTTCACCCAATCCCTGGGCTACGTCCACCAACAGCGAGTCCAATATTATTATTATCCAGTGATTACAACCTGATTACAATCCGTAATCCCTTACAGCCCAATTCTGCCGCAAGTACTAAAATCATACTTCGTAAAAATCCCTAACCCTAAGCCATATTATACAATATTTTCCCGCTTTAGGGTTAGAATGAGTTATAAGTAGTCAGCCCAAATAACAGTACTTTCCTGTATAGTACTTTCCTGATTAGTCACCACAAGCTAACACATAGTGCCTGGTTGTGTGTCTATCTGGATCTCTGCTTTATGCTTTTGTCTCTCTGCTCCATATTCTGAATTGGACTGCATGGGAATCTAGGTTGCGTGTGATCTTTGTTTCAGACTTCTGGTATATATTTTATTAAGATTAGAAGTTTGTGAAATTTTGGTTGAATTAGTATTAATTAGGGTTTATGGTTGTATTGATATTAGGAATTTATGCGAAAGAATTCGTGATCCAAAACCATAGGTTTGGAATTTTTCCCAATTAGATGTTGTCGATAACATTAATTTTGATCTTGGAATATCAAGCGTTAATAAACTAAAATTCTTTTGATAAAAGAAAATAAAATTTATTTAACGCCTCCTATTTTATTATGCTATTTTTCAATTCTTATTAAATTTTGCAAAATAAAATATAAATTAAAAATGATGTTTTTCTTTAAAAATAATATATGTAAAAAAAAAAATTAAACAAAATATATATAAAAGGTTGGGGGGTTGTACCCACCACACCTTTCAGCAAACCCGAGGGCTTTCATGCATGCAGTACCTACATGATAATGACGCATGATAGACCCCAAGGGGGCTGTCGTGCAGTAGTACCGTAAGGTACTAACGCACATCAATACTCTACAAGGTACTGTGTGGGCCCCATGTTCCCCCTTTTTTCTTTATTTTGCTTTCTTAAATAAAAATCATTTAAATTTTCATTTAATTAAATGGTAATTTTTAGATTTAGTTTTATTTATTATTATTTATTATTTTATTTTTTTTAGACAAAAGTGGGCAAGCCACAAATAATATATTTATAATAACTGGTTCAAAGGCTCATCCATGGAAGAGACCAGAAAGAAACCCTGGAGTCATTATCGAATACAAGAATAATAATTCGAGAGGTTACAATAATCACTTTCTAGTCCACCCAACCTAAACCTATGAAACATTACATAATTTCTTGATTACAATAGTCGGGATACAAGATCAAAAATTCTTCACATGATGAAGAATTTGCTATCAACTGTACATTAGTGTGATAATGCTTAATCAGTAGCCAGATATCACTAAAATCAATCAAAATTACAAAATATCCATGTAGGATCAAAAAGTTTAACATCAACTAAAACTTATTCGACCATGTCGCAATGATCAAAAGGACCATGTTGGCAATGACCCTGCAAAAAACACCAAGAGTTTTCCCAGCCATTGGGTGGAGCATTTGGTGCCAGAGAAAACCAGCCATCATCAGTTTCACACCAACCGAAATAATCTGGATCAACAGACGGAGAGCCAGTATGCATTGTAGGCAAGTTTAGATCAGGAACAGGGGGTGCTCACAAGGGGTATAGTGGTGCCAAAGCAAGAATTGACTTCACCAGAGAAGACCATGGCATTCTATTGGATGTGTCCAGCAAATCAAACAATGCATTAATCATACTTTTAATGTTAGATTGAAGCTCCCTATAGATAGCATGAGAGACCACCAATAGAGTAGACTTTAGCAACCAAAAACTATGGCACTCAATAGCTCACTTTATACATTCATAAACCAACATATATTCATGCTTCATCAGAAGTAAATGGCGTGGAAACAAACCCCCTACAAGAGCTTTCCCATGCCATAAATCATATTTATGGACCGCAAGCAATAACTTATTATTAGCGATGAATTCTGGTTGAACCACCTTGTGTGCTATTATAAATAGGAGCTCCAGTGATTGAAGTAGATCAAATACATTTGACAGGAAAATGGATATCATTTGTGAAGGAAATAGAATGAATTTCAATTTGGGTTTGAGGATATTCTACCAATCAACCTCCGAATGGCCTTGTGAATGACAGGGGAATGGCAAATGAAAGCACTGTCAACAGAGGCATCGTCAACATGTACCAGTAATGAATGCTCTGTGATCCCAGGGAGGAAAATGAATTTTGAACTTACGTGGCATCAACTCCTCATGAAAGGTCTTGCAGGAATCACAGCGCAGGCAAAATCCATGCGAGAAATCCATATTAGCGTGAACTCATAGAGCAACAGTTTTGAGGGCGACAGAGACTAATATCACCAGCACCACCAAGAAAAACCCCAAATTTGCAACTATCTTTATTTCATCTCATATATAATGAACTGGCGGTCATATACAATGCATTCAACTATCACATGGCAAGCGTACTTTGCATAAATGTTGGCAAAATTCATGATGTGGCCGCGCGTGAGACAGGGTTTGGCAGCCGCCAAAAAGGAGAACAGAGCCATGTCATTATTGAAGTCATCATGAGAAGAACTGTTGCTAACCATCATGTGATAACCTCAACATACCATAAGAAACCTTTCAAATCAAGAATTTAAAGCCTCTTTATCTGAGATGATAACTTTTTGAAAATCATCATCAATGGTAATTATTATTTATTATTATGAAGTTTATTTAAATGATATTCTTTTAGTTAATTGTAATTTGAAGAGATTCACATTTGTTAATATTTAATATAGATTAATTTGTAAATTAATTTATATTAATTTCCTATTTGGTATTATATCTAATGTTTAATTATTTAATAATTATTACTAATTAATGATTAATCTATTATATAATTGATATTTATATTGATTAAATATTTATATCTTTTATTAATATGATGTAATTTAGATGTTTTTGGATTAATTTTAATTACGAGAATTATATTCATTTTGTGTACCAAATTAATATTGAATAATTAGAAATTTATATGATAAAGTTGTTTCAATTTATTAAACTTTGGTTAAATAGTTTAGTGAATTTTTGCATGCGCATTCATTGTAGTAAGCTTATATTTTATATTTAATTATAAAATATAGGTAAAACAATGTATGTTTGTTTATGAATTAGTTGTACATTTGCATGGAGTAATTGAACGATAATATGTTCTTTTGCATGTGTATTAAATTTGAGAGTTGTTCAAAATGTTCTAATTGGAAACATGTATTTTACAAGAGTTATGTTTTTACTAAAATTAGGCATTTTTGTTCTATGGAATCCTTAGGATGAATATAGGGAATATTCTTTCATTAAGGCTTTGTTGTAATGTTTATGTTAAGATTCTTTCAACAGATTTATATACTCTTGTGCTTGGATTCAATTATGATGAATATGGAATTTAAATACTTATAGATCAATTTCAGTTCTTTATGATGTGAGTGTTGTATTTTTCGTTCCTAGAGTGTCTTCTTGTGCTTATTGTGATATCGGGATACTAGAAGACCTAGGGGAAAAATAGAGGTCGAGGTATGTGTCAGTTGGACATGTTTTCAGTTATATTTTGGTGTATGTGTGCATGTTCTGATTATACCCCAACTTCACTCTATAGGCTCATGATGCTTTGTATTCTGTTTATGGTATCTTTGTAATCATTTCTAGTTCTTGTGTGTGAAACTGGATGTGGGATTACCTAGTTGTATATCTGATTTGATCTACGTGAGATCTGTGAACCTAGGGTAGTTTACCTAGATATGTAGTAGGAGGTGGCTTGCAATAAGTGATGGGGCCCACAAGTGGCTGCCAGGATCACTTATTGTAAGTATTGGTAATCAAGTGATAACTTAATATAACATTGAGAGATTAAAATGAACCTAATAAGATATGCTTCCTCACCCAGGCATTAGTGCTAGTATAGACTAAGATGGAGGATGAGATGATGCTTGTCACCTTTTAAGGTGTGTGTCTGGCATAGTTAATGGCTTCATCTGTACGAGAGGTCATTGATACCGTGTATGGTTACTTGGGTGTCGGGATCCAGAGAGATTACCAGGACAAAACTCAAGGGCTAGACGTACATGATGACACCTTCATATGCATAGTCTAGTTATTCTAGAAGTGTTGGTTGCCTCTGGATTAGTGAATCTTACCTTGCTATCTTGTATACACCTTGAGTTAGAGAGCTTTCAGGATCCTTTCCTTAGCTTGTTCTATTTTTATTTGTTATCCGAGTTGGATCTGTTGTTATCTCCTCAGCACGGTGGGAGTGGACCATTTAGGTTCACGAGGTCGGGTGGTAGTGATTCTTATACTATTTGAGATTCTGACATTCGTGTACTAGTGCTAGATGATCTCTATGGTAGTTGTTCCTTCCTGATCTTTATTGATGGATTTGTGTTCTTCTTCTTCTTCTCCTTCTTTGTGATCCTGTATCATTGTATCAGTTATTCAGTGATATCATGTATACTTTTTGTTTATTGTATCACATACCTTGCAACATGTGTAGTACATGTAGGTTATTATGGATACCTTATGGTACCAGTTGTATTTATGTTATCTTATTTGTGATGTTGCATTTATCTTTCATTTGTTTATATGAGTTTTGTAATTGTACCTAATCTAAATTAATTAATTAATGTTAACGTAATCTTCATCGAGGAACCCTTGAGATTTGTAACCTGTGTTGGTTATTGTATTAATGTGAGTAAATGGTAATTGCTTCCGCATTGATGTTTATCTTGTATGTTAACTTTTTTTTTTTAAATTATTCTGCAAACTTAGTCGCATGTTTAGGTTAAGTTTTCCTGGGTTCCCTGGTGGGGCATTACACTTGGTATCAAAGCACCAAGTTCTAAACTGGGAACTTTGGGAATTTGTGTGCCCATTAGATGTCTAAACTGTCAAAACTTGAAACCAAACATAGACATATAACTCTTTTATGTTTGAGAACCATTAAATTACAACTAAACATTTATGTTTTGCTTCCTCTTAAATGTCTTTGAGATATCACTTTGTCTATTGATTGTGATAGGCAATTTGATTGTCTATTGTGTTTGGGTACCCTCTCTTATGCATCTAGGGTGAGGAACCTTTGGATGGTGTGAAACGATTACTCCTTTGAATGTGGCTACCACTAGTCACCTTGTTATGTGGATATTTTATGATTGATGATTTATTTTAGTTGATTGATGAATTGTTCGTGTTGTGTATGGGCTAGCATTAAATTTTTGGATTTTATTATGCGTGGAATAGTCACCTAAATCTCTTTTCATTATCTATTTTGTGACACTGGTCACACTTGACTTACTGTTGAAATACAGTGGTACTTTTATGATTTAATGTTGAGCTTGGAATTCCCCCATTTGGGTTTGTCCTTTTTGAACTTTATGGTGGCTATTTCGAATGTTTGGTATTGTTGGCCCTGTTATGTGATAAGTGTTGATTCTTTCATGTTCATCGTGAACCCCTGATAGTATGTATAAGGGAGGACATCGTGGAGATGGTACTATATTTGTTGTGGGAAATTAGAATCATTGTGTATCCTATACGTTTGCATTAGTGTTGCATTAAATAGATTTACATGAACTTCACAACTTATTATTTGATGAAGATACGAATGTGTGTTTTATGAAATTGATTCTTGATGTTTTCTATAGTGATGAATGAATAAAGGTTTAGAACTATTTTGAATTGTAAATGAATGATTGATCAATGCGACTTTCAGTTTATTCCTAACCAGAATTATATTGCACATAATGACTATACATCATGTTCTTATTTTATGGCTTGTTTTTGGATGTTGTGTTTTGATTTTAATAAATGCTTCATGTTTGAGGGATGCATACCCCTATCTATTTGTAGGCTTCTAGGAGTAAGGCTAATCCTAGAGGGGGTGGATGTAGTACCCCACCCCTAGTCTGATTTTCTTTATGTTATGACTATTTTAGGATGATAGATTATATGTTAGAAAATCATTGATGCTTATGATTTTACTAACCCCATACTTGCATGTGTATGGTTGATGTGTTTGTTTTCTATTTCTCTTTGATGTGCCTAATGTGGTTGAGGGACGGAGTCGTAGTTACGTGCTTTTGAGATCCACAAGATCGGTTGATCCCCGCCATTGTCTGTTATATATTTATATATGTATGTATATGCGGGTTTTGTATGTTGGCTTGCAAGTACTGAGCATCTACTTCCCTGAATTGTCAGGATGAGCATGCCCTATCACAATATCTCAAATGGTAAGAGAGAGGAGATAACACAGATCCAAAACCCTAACCTAAGCCCATTTGTCCTAGGATTGGACAAGTATCAGTTTGACTACCCTACTCGGATTTGTCTAGTTGAGAGGAATTTGTGGATCTCTTTCTGGTGTTTGCTAGATTTTACTTTGTTTGGTTTTACCTCGTTTGGCCTCAGTTGATTTATTTCTTATGTGGGTGATTTTTTGTGATTTATTGATTAATGATTATAGTTAAAATTTAATATTAATCATATTCCTATGTTTATTGGAGAAAATTTAATTAATAGTCAAATATTTGATTATTTGGATTTAATGAATTATTTTATTGAAAATTAGATTTAATTATGCTTGTGTGCTTTATTAAATAATTAAATATTTAATTACATGGTTTTAGGATGCTTTAAATATTTAATCTATTTAATATAGATTTTTATTATTAACATGTGCATTATTGAAAAGTGAATTGTTCTCAAAAGTTATCGAGTTGTTTTAAAAAATCAAAGCTGAGTTGTGCATGTAAAGTGTTTTTAATTATTAATTAAGATTTATTTTCAATTTCTAATTTGGAGTTGATGTGTGAGTTAGTTGTTGAGTTATCTTTAGGGTTGCATGAAATAGGGAATTGAATCTCTATTAAGGGGAATTGCATTCATTTTAGAGAGACAGGTTTTGGAGGAAAAATTGGGCAGGCAGGTTGAAAGATTTTGGTAGAGAATTCAATTTTGGGCAAACTTGGAGGTTTTGGGATTTTAGCTTCAGATCTGGTCTTCGTTCAAATGTTTTCTTTGGTGTTTGAGGTAGGAATTGAATTTCCTTATGTTTATGTCTTATGTATTTCAAAATAGAAATTTCTTCATCGTGCCTGGTTGTGTGTCTGTCTGGATCTCTGCTCTATGTTTTTCTCTCTCTCCTCTGTAATCTGAATTGGATTGCATGAGAATCTAGGTTGTGTGTGATCTTTGTTTCAAAATTATGTTATAGATTTTATTAAGATTAGAAGTTTGTGAAATTCTGGTTAAATTAGTATTAATTAGGGTTTATGGTTGTGTTGATATTAGGAATTTATGGAAAGAATTTGTGATCCAAAACCCTAGGTTTGGAATTTTTCCCAATTAGATGTTGTCGATAACATTAATTTTGATCTTGGAATATCAAGTGTTAATAAACTAAAATTCTTTTGATAAAAGAAAATAAAATTTATTTAACGCCTGTTGTTTTATTATGCTACGTTTCAATTCTTATTAAATTTTGCAAAATAAAATATAATGTTTTTCTTTAAAAATAATATATGTAAAAAAAAAAATTAAAAATATATATATAATTAAAGGTTGGGGGGGTTGTATCCCCCACACCTTTCAGCAAACCCGAGGGCTTCCTTGCACGTAGTACCTACATGGTACTGACACACGATAGTCCCCAAAGGGGCTTCCATGCGGTAGTACCTTAGGGTACTAACGCACGTCAGTACCCTGTAGGGTACTGTGCAGGGCCCGTGTTCCCCATTTTTTCTTTATTTTGCTTTCTTATATAAAAATCATTTAAATTTTAGTTTAATTAAATGTTAATTTTTTGATTTAGTTTTATTTTTTATTATTTATTATTATGAAGTTTATTTAAATGATATTCTTTTAGTTAATTGTAATTTGAAGAGATTCACATTTGTTGATATTTAATATAGATTAATTTGTAAATTAATTTATATTAATTTCCTATTTGGTATTATATCTACTGTTTAATTATTTAATAATTATTACTAATCAATGATTACTTTATTATATAATTGATATTTATATTGATTAAATATTTATATCTTTTATTAATATGATGTAATTTAGATGTTTTTGGATTAATTTTAATTAAGAGAACTCTATCTATTTTGTGTGCCAAATTAATATTGAATAATTATAAATTTATATGATAAAGTTGTTTCAATTTATTAAACTTGGGTTAAATAGTTTAGTGAATTTTTTCATGCTCATTCATTGTAGTAAGCTTATATTTTATATTTAATTATAAAATACAGGTAAAATAATGTATGTTTGTTTATGAATTAGTTGTACATCTGCATGGAGTAATTGAACGATAATATGTTCTTTTGCATGTGTATTAAATTTGAGAGTTGTTCAAAATGTTCTAATTGGCAACATGTATTTTACAAGAGTTATGTTTTTACTAAAATTGGGCATTTTTTGTTCTATTGAATCCTTAGGATGAATATAGGGAATATTATTTCATTAAGGCTTTGTTGTAATGTTTATGTTAAGATTCTTTCAGGAGATTTATATACTTCTGTTCTTGGATTCAATTATGATGAATATTGAATTTAAATACTTATAGATCACTTTTAGTTCTTTATGATGTGAGTGTTGTATTCTTCGTTCCTAGAGTGTCTTGTTGTGCTTATTGTGATATCAGGATAATAGAAGACCTAGGGGAAAAATAGAGGTCGAGGTATGTGTCAATTAGACATGTTTTCAGTTACATTTTGGTATGTGTGTGTGTTTTTATTATACCATGACTTGACCATATGGGCTCATGATGCTTTGTATTCTATTTATGGTATCTTTGTAATCATTTCTAGTTCTTGTGTGTAAAACTAGATGTGGGATTACCTAGTTGTATACCTGATTTGATCTATGTGAGATCTGTGAGCCTAGGGTAGTTTACCGAGATATGTAGTAGGAGGTGGCTTGCAATAAGCGTCGGGGCCCACAAGTGTCTGTCAGGATGACTTATTGTAAGTATTAGTAATCAAGTGATAACTTAATATAACATTGAGAGATATTAAAATGAACCTAATAAGACCTGCTTCCTCACCCAGGTGTTAGTTCTTGTACAAACTAAGATGGAGGATGAGATGATGCTTGCTACCTTTTAAGGTGTGTGTCTGGCATAGTTAATTTTTTGGTTTGTACGAGAGGTCATTGATACCATGTATGGTTACTTGGGTGTCAGGATCTAGAGAGATTACCAGGACAAAACTCAAGGGTTAGACGTACATGATGACATCATCCTATGCATAGTCTAGTTATTCTACAAGTGTTAGTTTCCTCTGGATTAGTGAATCTTACGTCCTTGCTATCTTTTGTGCACCTTGAGCTAGAGAGATTTCAGGATTCTTTCCTTAGCTTGTTCTATTTTTGTTTGTTATCCGAGTGGGATATGTTGTTATCTCCTCAGCATGGTGGGAGTGGACCATTTAGGTTCATGAGGTCGGGTGGTAGTGATTCTTTTACCATTTGAGATTCTGGCGTTCATGTACCAGTGCTAGATGATCCCTATGGCAGTTGTTCCTTCTTGATCTTCATTGATGGAGTTTTCTTCTTCTTCTTCTTCTTCTTCTTCTTCTTCTTCTTTGTGATCTTGTATCATTTCATCAGTTATTTAGTGATATCATGTGTACTTCTTTTCGGCTATTATATTACATACCCTGCGACATGTGCAGTTGATGTAGGTTATTATGGATACCTTATGGTACCAATTGTATTTATGTTATCTTATTTGTGATGTTGCATTTATCTTTCATTTGTTTATATGAGTATTTTAATTGTACCTAATCTAAATTAATTAATTAATGTTAACGTAATCTTCGTCAAGGAACCCTTGAGAGTTGTAACTTGTGTTGGCTATTGTATTAATGTGAGTAAATGGTAATTGCTTCTGCATTGATGTTTATCTTGTATGTTAAATTTTTTAAAAAAAATATTCTGCAAACTTAGTCGCATGTTTAGGTTAAGTTCTCTTGGGTTCCTTGGCGGGGCATTATAGTGACTTAATAAAATCATATGGAATAGAGATAAGAATTGTTTATTAGTAGTTAATTTCACATAGTTGATATTTAAATATTAGTAGCAATACAAGTAAATTCTTTTGTAAAAAAAGAGAGATATGCTATATATATTTTTCCACATTTCTTGTTAATACACTCCTATTACTTATAAGTAATAGTAGAGATTAGTATTGTACACTAAGAAAGGAAATGTATGATCATTTTTAAAAAATTCTTATTTTAGATAGTAGTATTAGTTATATAAATCAATTTCTTAAATTGTTGACAAGTCTCTATAGTTTTAAGTTAAATGGTTTATTATTGGATTGAGTTGGGTACTAAAAGATCAGCTTAATTTGTTATGAATTTTAAGCTAGAATGAAATAATTAGTTTAATTTTTTATGACCTTGTAACTAGAATGAAATTGGTTTGTTTCTAGGTGGTATAGATTTACTTGAAAATGCATATAAATATTAGAGAAGTTAAAAGGTTACATGTATATACTCCTACAAATACATGTAATGTTTGTCTGATTTAAAATTTATATTGCCCTGTATTATTTATACAATTGTCCAATATTGTTGTATTTAGTTTCATTTAACTACTTATATAATGATGTGTGAGATTAGCATAGTTTGATCGAAGGAATTGATCTAGTAAACCCAGAGGAAGATTACATTCATATGGTACCATTTATATTGTTAGTAACATTAACCTATCTTATGTTTTATTTTTTGAGTCATCTATTTTCAATTATAGAGAATGAGATTGATTATTATATAGTAACTTTTGATCAAGAAGATATAATGATAGAATATTAGATATATAAATACTAATAATCTTGGCATGTTTTAAGTTTTATCTCATCTATAATTCATTTGATGATATTTTAGATTGTGATTGACTACTCTTTAGAACATAAATTAAAATTATTTGTACATTCTTAATCGATGATCATTACATATATCACAATGCTTTGGTAAATCAATTAATGGTATCTAAACGAAAGGGTAATATCATGTTAATTGCTTGTATGAGATTTTAGGATTATGCGTGTTCACATCTCTATTTGAATTATATATGATTAGTACCTATTATGAGTTTGAATTGGCAATTATATGTATGTTGTGCTCTCTTGTAGATGTTTATTATTATGGTTGTACATTTGTAGAAATGTCCTTTGTTCTCACAATCATTTATAGTGTAATTACAAATAAAATGTTATTCATTTAATTTTAACTATTAGAAGTAAAGGAGATATTGAACCTATGACATGTTTTCATGGGATTGTACAAAGTCCTTGGATTTTATGATGATTAGATTTATTAGATCATAATATTGATTTGATGAAGTCAATCCTAATTATGTTATTAATGTTCTGAATGTTGAGATTTCCTTAGGAGTTTATGGAATTTCATTCCTATGATTGTTTGCAAGATATTTTAGTGAATAATGCAATCGAGTTGATTTCAAGAACACTATATTAGCTTGGGTTGAAATCTAGTCTAAGTTATGGAATTGATGTCAAGTTATCAACTAAGTCTAGGAATTTTTCCCTATTCCACCTAAGTGGGTGGGAGATGATGAGGAAATTGTATGGGGAATGGGACCCTAGAAAGGGTTGTGTACTCACTTTCTTGATTTTATAAATAGATAGTTCAGAATGGGAAGATTCAAACTATTAAGTCTCTAAACGTGAATGTAGGCAAGGCCATTGATGATGAGCCCCCGAGGCTTAGGTCCAGTCCCTTAGGGTAAATGTCTTAAAGTTTTTAATGTAGTTATTTCACTTCTTCTCAATAATGAATCACATAGCTAAGATATCAATACAGTGTTTATTTATGATCATGTATCTAATGTTTGTACCTATTTTTTTAGACATGTGTGTAGTTATATGTATTGGACATGATGGTAATAATTAAAAAGCAAGTTAGCGATATTCATGTATGCAATGATAATCATTTGTAAATTGAGCATGACAATTAGTATAATCACTTTATTCTCTTGAATTCTATTTACATTATATAAATAAAATTTGATTATATTATTCTATCATTGTAATTAAAAAATATATATTCTACATGTTTTATTGTGTAATTGTGTCCTTGTGTAGAGGGATTCTGTGGTGGGGCATTACATACTCCCAGAAGGTGGCTACTCCTATGAATGGAAATACAAGAAAACATAAGTGCTCATCACATAATCACTCAGCATGATATCATCATCTCATCATGATGTTCACTATGGCTACTCCCAGAGGGTGAATAAATACAAGTGTTAAGTCATGGAGTCTATCACATGAAATCAACCATAGATACTCTCAAAGGGTGGAAAGAAAATGTGCACAAGTTCCCATCATGGAATCACTCAACATGATACTGCCATTTCATCATGATGTTCACCATAGCTAATCCCAAAGGGTGAATAAATACAAGTACAAAGTCATAGCATCCACCATGACTACTCCTAAAGAGTAGAACAAGGGCTTTCACCTCAAACTTATCTCTCATAGATAATAATTTATTAAAAGGGATGATACCTTAAATTTCTTCATCTTAGAGAAAAATGCTACAAGGGATGATACCTCAAATTTCTCTGACTCGGAGAAAATACTACAAGGGCTAACACCTCAAACTTCTCTCACAGAGAAGAATACAATAAGTAGATCTTTATGATGAAGTGGCTCTCTCTAAACCAAATATCAACCTTCTGATATCCTCATCTAAGGTTGATTCTAATGAAATATAAGACTCCCTCTGAATGTGAGTTCCTTCTCTTCAAAGAAACATCTCTAGCCACCAACTCAGTCTCATTACAAAAATTATCAAGTTCTTCCTTCCTTGAATTCAATCTCATATGCCTCTTGATCCATCTTGAAAGCATTTCAGAGAGAGATTAAAAATAGTTCTTAGAGCTAAACTATCCCAAAGAGAAATACCAATGCTAGAAGCATGCATGATTCACTATTCTAAGTTATTGCATGAATTAGCTACATAAAATTCATGATCAAAAGGTATAATCATAAAAATACTTATTTTTGGTAGTCAAAGGATAATGACCTCTAGGAAATACTCATACATCAAGGACCATTGATGGCGTTTAATCCATTTCTAACTTCCACCAATTAAATCATTTCTACTCTTACAGGAATCGGTGCTTAGATAAAAGGGTAGGATCTGTGACATCCTCATTGGAAACACCCAAGTTAATCTTATCATTCATTATATAAAGGTTTCTATATTGTAACTTAATCCCTAATGGATTATCAATGAGTCAATACTCATGTCATCAATAGTGATTCATTTCTAGACTTTTGTGGTATATTCTTCACGAATAGCTACTTGATTCATATAACAAGGTGGAAACTCTCAAATATTTGTCACCCAAAACTTATGTTGAATTCCTTGAAGTGCTCGATTAGTTTGGATTGTCGAATATGTGTCAGTCACCAAATTCTATGAGTGTTGATTACTCTTAGACTGATCTTAATAGTGCTCATTTCTTGAGATCTTACCCCTGTAACTTTAGTGGAGATCCATCATTGCACATCTTCTCCAACATCTAATGATTCACCCCTAAGCAGTCTAAGTCATTAGTAGAGGTAGTGTAGGTACATGCATCATGACAAAGAAGATCTTCTATAGTGAAAAAATCAACACAAACAAGTGGAATTTTGAAGGTCCACAAGGGACACTCAACACATTCAACATGGGACTAATCCCACTTCATTCTATGCGTTTATTCTTCCTCGCAGCCTGTAGTTGTAGATTAGACCAACGATGACCCCCACAAATAACAATAGTTCACATACTATGACATCTTGATCGACATAGACACAACTTGGTAGCGACATCTAGATTTTCCTTTTGGAGTATTCTCACAACTGCATCCTATTCAAATCCTCTGTTTTCCTACAGTCTCCATCATTATATCAACACTCAGCTCTTAACATCTTGAGAACTTGACTCATCTATACAACATGTTTTTTGTAAGTCAGGAATACATTGGTGATTAAACATGTACACCTACCTCCATGTAGTATACTCATCATGCCATCGATAGAAAGAATATATCTTTTACCACACAGGTGGATTTATTCTTCAAGTTGTTGAATGTAAGTGTCCACACCTTTCTCTATGCCTGATTATTCCTCCCAGGCTTTTCTCTAATACCATGTTGATGTTATAATTATTTGTATAATAGATAATGGGAGAGGAAGATTTATTCTTCCTTTATACTTATCAGTGGTGCCCCTTCACCAAGGGTCACCACTCTTTACATGTAGCTCCTTTAATTTAATAATTATATATTCAATATAATTATAATCATATAATTATATTATCACATAAGAATATAATAATTATATTATCTCACAATAATAATATAATAATTGTATTATCAATATACTTATTATATTATCAATATAATTATTATATCACAATAATTATATTATCACAACCTAAATGTTATCTACATCTTCCTAAAGGAATCCTACCATAGCTACAATAATATTAGCATGATGTATCAAAGAAGTAAACAAAGTTATTAGCTTTCTTAAAAAGTGGACATAGTCATTTATGGTAAACCACTATAAAATTGTTGTTTAATATTTCAAGTACTCAAATATCTATTTCTATTTTGAATTCCTTTTTAAATTTCTCTTTCAATTTTTTAACACAAGGTAGGTCTAACCCTTTTTTAGGTGACTTCTAGAATATCTAAAATCCTAAATAATAAATTTAAAATTCTAAATAGAAAAAACTAGACTAAAAATTTAATGTGTCATTTAATAACATTTAAAGAATAAAGTGATAGTGGCTAGTGGCACTTATTTCTCAAGAGGGGACATTATTTTTGGATGGCTACTGTACAAGAGTGCATCAAGATCTTAGTGAATTGGACTCACGTTATTCATAGAAGACAATGCTGACAAGTTTTGAAACTTGTGTGATAGCATTGTACACAAGTTTAATGATTTCAATTACCATATTACACGCAATGATCTGAGTTATAAATTTACATATGTAAAGGTAGATAACTAATTTTATTCACTTTGTTTCTCAAGAGCTTTGATTTCTCTGAATTATTGATTCTCATTCAATGGAAGTTGAGGTAACCAATATGACAAATCAAAATGAGCTTGTGAGCCCAACATGAGAGATTTTACACACTCGTCTATTTGGCATGTGCATTCACATCATTTGTGAGCTCAATGAACCATTTGACATCTCTCATGCAAAGAAAGAAATGTAATAAATCCTTCTTCGTTGAGGCCCATGCTTCTCCTATATTGTGGTACATTTATTTCTCCTATTTCCACATATAAACATCATTTAAATTTTATCACATTTTCACATTCTACTAGTGTACCATTCAATTATTCTAGATTTGATCATATTTGCATATCATTTAGTTGCAATGGATTTCATTGTGAGTATTTATATGGGTGCTTAATTGTATAGTAAGAATGAGAAAGGGGAGATGTAATGGAAGACAATAGAGGTGAATATTAAGGACCATGTATTTGTTCCATAGTTTCTTGCTTGTCACTTGGTATACGATAAGTTTTTGGAGGACTATGTTTCTGATATGCATTTAAGAAAGCTTCCCCTCTCTCATCCTCTTTGGGATTTCCACTTCCTTAACTAAAAAACCACAATAGGAGAATCTATTGCCATTATATACATCATGTTATCCTTAGATCGACAATCAAAAGATATGATATACATCCTTTTCTATCACAGTCATCTCTCTTGTTGGGAGATGGAAGGTCATTGTCTCTGACCTCCATCTCTCACGTATTGCAATCACCATCACTAGGTATTCCTACATGTGGGGAATCCTTTCTAGGAAATTGATGAGGAGGCAAGGGATCAGGTAGACCAACTAACTATCATTATACACAAGGTTTTTGCAAAGTATTGCAATCTCCACCAAGATCACCGTCTTATTCCTCCAACCCAACTACCAACACAAATCACCAAGATTAATACTCCCTTGAATTATTTAGTGGGCTACACAAGTATTTAGGGATTTGAAAGGCCCACTATACCAAACCAACATACTAACCTATGGAGTGATGTTCTTGCAACCAAACAACACAAAATAAATAGATTACTACAACCTAAGTCCACATTTCTGCAAGTGTTGACACATATGCCCTTGAACATACCTAATTACAATTAGGTCTCCTGATCAGGTAATTAGGTAGTAACTTTTGACTGCCTTAAGATTTATGAAAGCTAAAGCTCTTTTCAGATACCCTTTTAGGAGTTCTAAAAAATCCCTTGATCACAGGTTCTCAACCAACTTATATCCAACCCAACCAATACTGCTTCCAAAGGGCTGAAAGGACTTAGTTATACTTCTTCCACAAGTCTACTAACAAGTCTCAACTTCCCTAATCAAACTAGTCAATCATTAACCACATATTACATTAACACACTCCAAATAATGTCTCTTCCACATCAAACCCCTTCCCTAATCACTTCAATCAATTTCCAATCTTTGGACATACATCTTCATGTCTGTCACATTGAGATGCCAAGCCTAGGGTTGCTTGCTAAAAGTCACCACCTTGTTAGAATCTTCTATGAGAAACATAATTTTACAAGGCATCTAGGAGATCTACCAAACCTCACATCTTCAAGGAATTTAACTGGAGAATGATAGGTCGCAACTCATGATTTCACTGGGCCCTAGGTCTTTGTGGGTTTCAGACCACCTGAGAAAGATGGGTTTTCCAAATTAAATGGAGATTACTTCAGAAATTCAAACCAAATGGAAATAAAAGGTAACACTCATACATTTGTGAATCTACAACTTATTCATACTTTCCAAAAAAATAGTATACTGAATCTATAAAATGTAGACAAATGTATAGAAAAATCTGACTATATTATTGCTTCTCTTCTATCATGATTACATCCACATACACTAAACTCCAATAAAATTTATTCTGAGTTTTTAAAAACTCATTTCCAACAATCACAACCAGTTTGAACCATATTTCAAATGAAGTGACCATTGTAACAATCAAATACAACTTTCTTCCAAAGTTGCAAAGTTGTCACGATAATTGTTTACAACTTAATTACATAAAAAATAACTCAAATAGACAATTTATCACCCATTTGACCTTATTCAACTATAAAGGTCCTAAATGTACTACTTTTTCCAACTTTGGCTTACAATTGAATCAACCCATTACATGTTGCATGCAAATGACTCTTGGGGATTTATTACATCACTTCTACCCTACATAGTAATTAACATGCCATTGGGCTTATATCCATTTATTGAGGTGCTCCTGCACTAGAAACCTAGACCTATCTAGTCTACCCTCACCCAATCTGCTGGAGTAAATTGGTCATCCACTCTCATCACCATTACATTTCAATCTCTCAAAACAAGTGCATCTATGGACTACTACAAAACTAAACCCTCCTCATTTCAGATATAGGTACCCTAATAATACCACCCCCTGCTAACTATTATTTCCTACCCACTATCCCCCACCCCTTTCTTCTATTCATTTTTTTAACCCACATTCCCATCAGAGATTACTCTCTAAGGCCCTGACTAGCAGGAACACAATCCCACTGGTCTACCCCTTTTACCCTACAGGACCGCATTCCCATTGATCGTCATCCAGTGTAATCATTATCCCATTGAATGGTTTCACAATCATGTAGATGCGGGACCATGCTCCCATAAAACCCCTGTTATGACCCCAAAACCCTATGTATTTGTCAAGTCTGCTAGATCAAGATCCCACTGATCTGGACCCCTTTCCCACATATCACATTCTCATGAGAATACATTTCCCTAAGCTAAAAATGTATTGAATGTGAGAATAAAATAATAGAAAAAGTTCCAGGTTTTGATACTTAAGTCTCGGTCATCCACTCGATGATGTCAAATGCTCGTCATGACATCCATTTGGTGCCTCAACCACCCTACATGTGCCATCTCAACAATCATTCAATAAGCTCAGGAACCACAAATAAATCTCTCTCTCACTCAATTTTCCAAGGTCCTAGGATGCAAATGAGGCCATGTTTTACCCTTCTAAACTTATAAAGGCCCCTTTTAGGGAACCCTTTTCACCCTTTCAATGTACCTCAGGTGACCATTTTTCACCCTGTTTCTTCCCAAGACCTGTGTTTTGCATTTTGATCGCACTATTATGTTTTACTTTCCTCCCCCTTTCTTCCATCCTGTCGGGACAAAAATTCCTTTTGAGGTCCATCACCCAAGCCCCTTTTTTCTTTCTCATCTGCCTTCTCGAGGGGGCATCACCCTGTCTAACCAACATTATTTCCTCATTGTTTGGGGAAACATAGTTGCCTTTTTTTATTTTTGCGTCATCAATATTTTAAACTTCTTTGAAATGATGTCATTTTAACACCATTTCAAAAAGGGGCAAAATGTAGACACCTAAATCTGATTACCAATTCCTTAATCAAATTTAGCTCTTTTCTAGCCATTATTAATAAATATTTATTATTTAATTAATTCATGTCAACCTCCAAATTAATTAATTATAGTCTAAATAATTAAGTAACGCATAGCTATTTGAATAATTAAACCCCCTTCCTCTATTAATTAAATAAATACCCTTATTTGGTTAATTAATTCATTTAAATCCCTTTTCTATCTATTTGTTAATTAAATTAATCAATTTAATTTAATTTGAGCACATGATTCCAACTCAACCACCTAACCCATGATTCCAACTCAAGCCAACCCCTTCACACATACTAATCCCCACTTAATTAGTTAAACACCCTTATTTAGCTAAATAAGCATCCACTCATTCTCTCTCCCCCCACGTGTATTTTCCTAATTCTCCCACTTTCCCACTAATCATTCCTAATCCAAACCTAATCCTCTCCTAAATATTGTAGGAAAGGAAAATGAGGAAAACATGCACACAAGAGGAACTATCAAACTCTAAAATTGTACATAATTAACATATCCAAACATAAAAGAGATTGACACAAAAAAATGAAAACTATAAACAAAACTTCCTCAATTTGATAATTGTGTCCTTTCTTGCTTCTCTAAAGATTTGATGTAGCTCCCATATTGACACAATGAAAGAAAGATGTTGATAATATGACTATAATGATGATGAGAATATTCTAAAGAAGATGGTTAGTTTTGAATTGAAAACTTGATCTTAATTTATAGGAATTGGAGACCAAAATGTAGATTTGGAAATGAGAGTGTGAATTGGAAGATTGTCATAATTATGACAAATTGAATGCACAAATCAAGGAAAAAGTGGAAGGGAATGTGGAGGCAAATTTATAAGAAATTGGAGGCCAAATTAGTGGAGAAATAGATAGGGAAAGATGTAAGAAATCATGAAGCATAATCATAGCGGTTGGAAGCACAATTAGGGGGAAGGAATTTTTGTATTTAAAAACTCATTAATTCCCACCAAGATGAAAATTAGAAATAGGAATTTAGAAAATCCCATAAATGATGGAAATTATCCAATTAATTAATATATATTAATTAATTGTGGGGGCATACAAGAGGGAATAAATAAAGTCAGTTTATTTATTCAAAACTAGGGATAAAGCATGGGTTATTTACCCCTAAGGGAAAAATTAGTTGATTGATGACCAAAATGATGATGTTGATGTGAAATTGACTTGAATTTGATGATCTTGATGATTATTAGGAACAATTATATGGGTTTTGAAATTATTTAGGAAAAAGAACGAGGCATCGATGAACTTTGACAATACACTTGAACAATTATGATAAATATTGAGGATGATGAAATAGCATCAATGAACTTGGAAAATGCTATTGAATTGACTTGGACTAGATTTATGTCTATGAGGCATCGATGAACTTAGACAATGCCCTCAAATCGATGATGATTATGATGAGGCATCAATGAACTTGGAAAACTACTTGGATTGATGATGATGATGATGATGATGATGACGATGAGGCATCGATGAACTTGGAAAATTCTATTGAATTGACTTGGACTAGATTGATGTCGATGAGGAATCGATGAACTTGGACAATGCCCTCGAATCGATGATGATTATGATGAGACATTGATGAACTTGGAAAACTTCTTGGATTGATGATGATGATGATGATTATGAGGCATCAATGAACTTGGAAAATGCCTTGGATTGATGATGATGATGAGGCATCGATGAAATTGGAAACTTCCTTGGATTGATGATGATGATGATGATGATGAGGCATTGATGAAATTTGACAATTCTTGAAACTGACAAGATTGAAACTAGTTGAACAACATCAATGAAATTTGACAATGTCTTGGATTGATTTGACAGTGATTGATAAGGTTTAAATTGATTTGAAATGACTGATGATGAGGCATCGATCAAATTTGACAATGCCTTTGGATGGATTTGAGATTTATTTGATAGATTGAAATGATGTTGACAAGGTTGAGGCATCGATGAACTTTGACAATGCCTTTAACTGATAATGATGAGGCATTGATGAACTTTGACAATGTCTTTGGATAGATTTGAGATTGACTAAATGTGTTTGAAATTATCTTGGAATGATTAGGAAAGGATTAGGACTAATTTGGACTAATTTAGGAAGTTTTGACATGGTTTAGGATTGACTAGGATCGGTTTAGAAAAATTTAGGAATGTTTAGGATCAATTAAGATTTATTTAGGAATGTTCCAATGATAATTAGACTTGATTGATTCAGACAAAGAGATCAAGGCTGCGATGCAAGACGAGGGAAATGTTAGTAACTGATCAAATGAATTAACACAAGATAAAAGACATGTTAAAAGGGGACACACAAGTGTGAACCATTTTTAGGTATCTACAAATATTTGCAAAATCCTAATATTAGGATTAGAAAATCCAAACCCAACTCAAAATAAAATTCATGTCACATCCTCTCCAATCCCAACCTCCTCTCCACTTGTCAAACTTAAATGCCCTCTTACATCCTCAACCATATTATTCCAAATTTGTCCCCTCTATGTGATATTTTATTCCTTTCTCCCACTTTGTAGTGCCTCCCTCATTTACCTCCTTGCACGAACATCCTAATGGTGTGGTTTTGACTATCACACTCAAAGGGTAAGGTCATGTTGGTCCCATGTGAGGTGGAGTCCGCCATGAGGATTGTTTTGGAGCATGTTTTTGATGTTCTGTGTGAACTTGGAGACATAGGATGTGGTCTTGAATCACATTCCAGTGACACTTAGAGTTAGGGATGAGTCAGTCATGTGAATGAAGTGATTGGTATCTGCATTATGATTTGATGACATCATGAGTTGCACCGTGCCCAACTTTTCCTTATGTTCATCAGGAGATTATCTTTGGAGTCATGTCATGTTTTTTAAGAGACTCTATCTTTGTATTATCTTTCTGCATTATAGACTCAATAATTAGACAGTTATGTTGTTACATATGGATTTCTGTCCTGATGGATAGAGGCTTGACCATCATTTGTGATGTACTCCTTTTCTTGTTACTTATGTACTCATGTCAATAATTCTAGGACGCTCTATGTTGGATATACGATTAATTGAATTTAACTAATCTTTATAATAATACTATTGAGTGCATATTTTGTGGAAATTGAATTAGAAAAAGGAAACTAAAATAATAAAAGAAAAATAAAATTTAAATATATTCTAATGTAGTTAAAGATTGTTTTTTGAATGTATGTAATTTTCTGGAAGAAATGTAGTAGGGTAGGTGTGTGGTGTCGAGAATTGAGTAGGAAGAATGTACCCCTTCTGAATATTGAAATGTTTTTATTAGATATGAATTCTTACATAAATGACCATTTGAATCTATGCTATGTTGATACATGTAGGGTAAGGTCATGTTGGTCCCATGTGAGGTGGATTCCCCCAAGAAGATTTTTTTGGAGCATGTTTTTGATGTTCTCCGTGAACTTTGAGACATAGGATGTGGTCTTGAATCACATTCTAGTGACCCTTAGAGTTAGGAATGATTCGATCATGTGAATGCATTGATTGGTATCCACAATATGATTTGATGGCATCATGAGATGAACCTTTCCCAACTTTTCTTTATGTTCATGAAGAGATTATCTTTGGAGTCATGTCAGGTGTTTTAAGAGACTCTATCTTTGTATTATCTTTCTGCATTATAGACTTGGTAATTAGAAAGTTATGTTGTTACATATGGATTTGTGTCATGATGGATAGAGGCTTGATCGCCATTTTTGATGTACTCATTTTCTTTTTGCTTATGTACTCATGTCAATAATTCTAGGCTTGAACTTTGGGATTTGAGATAAGATGTAACTTTATAAAATATCTTCCCAACCCCAATTTCCTCTCATCCTCTCTCCCTATGATACTTGTCACAAGGATATGGGTTTGAGATAGCACAATCCATGTGCTTCTCCTCAAATGCATCTTGACCCTTCCTCAATTTTGATCTCAACCATGATGAACTACAACTAATTGAGAACCTGATTGAAGAACTTCAAGTGATTAGAGATCACCAAGCACTGAACTGTTATGTAAGATAATTGAATCAGTTTTATGTTGTCATTGATGTCAACTAGTTTTGATAGTACTTATTATGGAGTTTAAAACATCTAACACATCTGTAGAAGAGAAGAGAAAGATCAAGAACCGAGATATCTACATGGAGGAAGATGGATATGATAGATGAGGATAAGGAATGCTCTTGGTAACTTATTGATGAGTCTATGACTTCATATTGTTGACTTGATTATGTTGCATTAATCTGTTATGAAGTTGGGAGCAAAATATTACAAAGCAATGTGGTCAGTTAATGAAGCATTCCAGTATACACCAAGAAGTGTAGTGTATATCGAGCATAGTATAAACCGAGCTTGTGTTCACTAACACATTTCTTTATTAACCGAGTATGGACAAAAGAATGACATGATTAGTTTAGTTGACAGAAGTTGATGAGCTAGAAAGTACCTCGTGATCGGAGTGGAAAGATAAAGTTTGTTACGAGATCAACAGCTAGCAAAATTCAAGGAAGATCCAAAGGATAGAATTGAAACATGTTACTGACTCATCAGCCGGGGAAGGTTTAAGCGGCAAAATTAACGAAGGAGATTAAACGGCAAAATCTGATGGATGAAAAGAAAATGGTTTACTCATCTATTTAAAAGACTAGGGTTTCATTATGAAACTCATGCCGAAGGAAAGAATACTATAGATATATTGCTTGAAAAAGATTCATCCATGCCTGATCAAACTAGTTAAGGAGAACCGAACTGTAGAGATTACCGAACGTCAGAAAGCTATAACTGAGAGACAGTAAGTTACTGAATATTGTTGAATAGAATTGATATATTGATCAGAGGATTTGAATGAGCATAACATAGATCTGTACATCTAGAAATCAAGTTGTATTGTAATCAGATCACCTTTTGTTACATTTTAACCATTGTAATTATATAAATCTCTTAACCGAGTAGACTAGAAAGTCTTGTAATGTCATTCATAGAATGTACATTTTTTATCCTGTCAACTCCATAGTGAATGTTGGTTGGATGATAACGGTTAGTATTAAATCCTCTAACAAGGTCACACCTTACAGTGTGTTTTGTAACCTTTAACAGGGTTGGGTCTTCACTAACCTCACTTCAGAAGAGTGAACAATTTTTGGGTTACCGGTCCCAGGTGGGTTTTTCCTTTACATGGTTTCCACGTTAAATATCTTGTGTTATGTGTTGATTGTGATGATTGTTGGATATCATACTTTACATGTTGCATATTTGATTTGATCGGTAGTTACTATAAGTTATTAACTGGTAATTGATAAAAGCATAGACAATTTACTATTTTATGTTACCAAGCTGCAAAAATTTGTTTAAATTATTTTTTGATATACATTTTGTATTTGGGACTGTGGATAACTGATTCACCCCCCTCTCAGTTATTCTAACAATTGGTATCAGAGCGTATTGGTTGCTTGGAATAGATTTTTAAGGACTTCAACATAAAGATCACAAAATGTATAAGAGGGATGTGTCAAAGCTGAACAAGGACAACTTTACAATATGGCAAAGCCGAATGAAATTGTATATATCTAGAATTGGGAATTTTTCCCTCACACTATTAGAGAATGGCTACATTGCACCGCCCACTAGACCTTTGACTCTTGATCAACTAAGAGATAGACATGAGCATAACATTACTATGATGGAGATTACTATTTCTCTGACAGATGTTGAGTTTGAAGATATTAAAGATTGCACTACTGCTAAGGATATGTGGGATAAACTTGCTCAAGTTTATAGTGGTGATACAAATGTCAAGAGAGCTAGAGCCAAAAGTTTAAGAGGGAGATTCGATGATATGAAGATGAAAGAAGGAGAAAACATTATGAGTACGCAAACCAAATAAAGGAGGTAGTTCACGCTATCAGAGCATCTGATGGTGTTATTGATGAAGACACTATGGTAAGAAAAATTCTAAGGACTTTATTGCCTATTTATGCCATGAGAATATCTGCAATTCATGAAAATAGGTCAGCACCTAACATCACTCTCACTCTTGATAATCTGATTGGAAAGCTAATGACTTTTGAATTGAACAACTATGATAATAGTGTTGTACCAACTATTGAATATGCTTTTATGACTTCTCTAAAGATTGGTAAGTCTAGTAGTAGAAATAATAAGGATGATAGTGATAGAAATACTGATGATGAACTTGATGAGCTTGAAGCTTTTATGGCTAGGAGCTTACTGTTGGAGATTTTCCAGCAAGATAGTACTGACTATATGTTTTTCATTGATGAAAAAATATGGAAAGTAGCATGCATAGAAGTCTTATGCAATAAGCCTTCATCATATGTACCATGGACATTATATCAACATGATATCATGGGCGCAGAGGTTAACTATTAGTACAGACAGTTATATAGCAGCTAGTAGTGTTCCTGACAGAGTAACATGCAGTGTTCTATGTATGGTTGTCCATATAGTTATCATGGAGCCTTGCGTACTTGGATATATGTTGAAGACATGTTAGTGATGTTTCAGTCATGGACACATAGTCTTTTGATTAGTATAAGTGAAGTTATGCAGCCGCTATTTACCAGTAGCAGATTCATGTGTTTATCCAGAAGAGCCAACAAAGATTTTATTGGTTCTAGAGTTGCGCCTATCATGTGGGTATGCACCCTTGGATTTAAGCTTAGAGGAGATTTATTGATGTTCATTTAAGAGCACATGAAGTAATTCAGCTTGAGGAGAAAGATCTAGTTGTTTTGGTAGAGCCGACAGTGTGTAGCGTGCATCTACAATTATCTTATTGAACAAGTCCCAGAATGTGTTGCATGCTTAGTAGAGCTAACTGAATTATTATTGGAGTTTGTTATGGCTTCTCTAATATGATTTCAAGGTGGTTCTAATAGGCCAACTTGATTATATCATTTAGAGGAAAGATATTTATAGGCAGTCATTTGTGATTGCTTAAGTGTGGTTCATAGTTGTTTGAGAAGAGCAAAGCAGAGTGTGCAAAGTGTTGAGCCATCAAAAGAAGGTCTATGTGACCAAGTAAAGTGTTTGTGCTATACATTGGAACTGATCCATATAGCAGGTCTAAGCTTAGTTCACCAAGATCCAAATATAGTGTTTATCTGTTATTCAGAAGGTTGTAGCCTTCGCCCCTTTGAGCAGTGATCTCTAAGACAGTGCGTCCTCTCCCCTAATAGGGACTATTGTAAAAGACTCCTAATAGGGTCCAACCCTTGACAAGGTCTACTATACTTAAAGTATTGTAAAACAACTCCTAACAAGGTTAAGGATCTTCTAACAAGGATCATAATACACTAGTGCAGAATATTAGTCGGTGTTAATTCCCACCGGGGTTTTTACCTATTTGGGTTTCCCCGTAATCAAAATATTGTGTTGATTTCAAGTGTTCTTTCATTGTGTATATGCTTTATGTTTAAGTATACTTAATTGGATAAAGAATTGAATCTTGTAGATAACTGATTCACCCCCCCCCCCTCTCAGTTATCTCTTGGGACTATTGCTAACAATTACCTAAAGGAAAAGGTAGATATAGAGGCAAATTACCTTTAGCATGTTTTAACTACAAAGAGGTTGGTCATATTGCTGCTAGATGTCCAAATAGGAAGGAAGATGAAAAAAACAAGGTCTGATCTAGTGAATGAATCTATGGGAGAAGAGGCAACAAAAGTTACCGACACTACAACAGAGACAACTGAGATAATAATGATAAAGGCAAAAAGGTATGTTGCATTGCAGAAGAAAATGAATCAGAATCTGATTCAGATGATGATGTAGAAGTGGTATTTGGTGCTATGAAGGATGATTCTAAGGAAGAAGAAAGGTATGTAGAAACATCATTGATTTCTAAGGTTAATAAAAATGATACATGGATCATAGATAGTGGTTGTACACATCACATGACTAGTGATGAAGAAAAATTTAATCATCTTGAGCAATATAATGGAGGATCTATAAAAATGGGTAATGATACACCTTGTATGGTTAGAGGAAATGGATCCTTACTAATAAATGATACAATCCAATGTGATAATGCTTATTGGGTAGAAGGACTAAACTATAATTTGCTAACTGTGGCATAGCTGAACAATTCAGGTCACCGAGTAGCT
Organism: Chamaecyparis obtusa; assembly: GCA_027943335.1. Taxonomy (NCBI): domain Eukaryota; kingdom Viridiplantae; phylum Streptophyta; class Pinopsida; order Cupressales; family Cupressaceae; genus Chamaecyparis; species Chamaecyparis obtusa. The sequence continues at coordinate 457,578 of BSBK01008102.1, read as the reverse complement.
TTTGAGAGCAAGAAAGTAAAAATATTTGATGATAGACGAAGACTTGTTGGAACAGGAGCACAATCGAAAGGTAACTTGTTTTATCTTGATAATGTAGAGTCTTCTTGTTTAATGATGAAAAATGAAGATGCTTGGTTATGGCATAAAAGGTTATGTCATGTGAACTTTGATAACATGATTAAGATCAGTAAAAAGAAAAAGGTTAGAGGTCTGCCTAACTTATCTAAGCCTGATCATGTTATGTTCCATGAATGTCAGAAAGGTAAAATGAAAAAATCTAGTTTCAAAAGAAAAAATTATTCAACAAAGAAAATACTTGAGTTAGTTCACACCGACCTGTGTGGTCCCATGAGAACTCAGAGTTATTATGGAGATAGATATTTCATTCTTTTTGTTGATGATTATATTAGATCGATGATTGTCATGTTCTTGAAAGAAAAATCAGAGGCATTTAAGATGTTCAAGTGGTTTAAAGAGAAAGTAGAGAAAGAGACTGGTAAAGAATTGAAATGCATAAGATCTGATAGAGGAGGTGAATTTATTTATGATGAATTTACTAACTATCGTAATGAGCATGGTATAAAAAGATAGGTCTCTACACCAAGAACACCTCAGCAGAATGGAATTGTTGAAAGGAGGAATAGGTCAATAGTGTACACACAAAAGTAGTGCACTTGTCTAAGTCATTACATCAAAGGAAATCCATGAAAGGGAAACCTTCAATAGCGACCTAGAGCTCTTTATATATGGAGTTGCAAGATTGTAAAATTGCTCTCAACTAGAGCTAATAAACTTATGACCTTGCTAGTCAACCACACAATGAGAGATTCAAGTGAAGACAAGGGCAAGAATGTCAATATCTCCAAGAATCAAATGAAATGCAATGCAAGTAAGCTAAGAATGAGGATGCAAATATGCAAGCTATGCTATGAAAATGAAAGAACAATGCAACTAATCTATGAAAGGAAAGAACAAGTGTTACAAATCCTTCCTATTTAGACTATGTGAGATTAATCTATAGCATGAAGGAAATCTAAACTATGAATGCCATGATAATGAAACTACTATGCAAGAGTGAAAGCTATGAAAGCATGTAAATATGAGATCCAAGAATGCTCCAAATCTTCAAAAGCTCCAAAGTTACCTAGAAAACCTACAACATAACATTAGCATAAAATGAATATGGATATGCAAATGAGGAAAAGAGCTCTTCTTTTATAGGAAATGAGAAAGAATGGACCATGGAGATTAAGAGGAAAAAGACTTAATCAAGGGTGGAGCATCAAAGAGGAGAAATCCATGTGCACAAAATATCCTCCAATGAGAAAATAAGAGTTGACTTTTGTGTCCATATGAGACAAAAATTATTTTTTCCCTTTTTATAAAATAAGAATAATGCTTTATTTGTGCAACTTAGGATAAGAGGAAAAGTGGGGGCTTTTTATTTAATAAAAGGGGAGGAAATATTCCTTTTAATAGATAAAGACTTAGGATAAAATGGTTAGCCCAAGGAAAATAATCAAAAAAATGATAAAATAGGATTTGATCAAGAAAATTGATATATTTGGAAAATGTTGATTTTTGAAAATATTGATTCAGGGATTTGATAAATTGCTAAATGGGGGCCCAAAGTCTAGGCGACCATTTTAGGGTGCATACATTTGCCCCTCTTTAACTAATGTGTGATCATTTCAGGAACACATGCAGTCAAAGAAGAATTGAAATGTGAGTTCATTTTGGGATCACAAAACAACTCAGATGTGTGTTCATTTTGGGAACACGCCCGGACAAAGATAAACAAAAAGTTGAAAGACAAGACCAACACCGTCAGTGCTAGGTGCAAATCAAGCCTTAGAGAAAACTATCACCGTCACTGCTAGGCAATAATCAAGTTTGAAAAATAGGAGATAAAAATCGAAAGACAAAATCACCACCGTCGCTACTAGGTGATAATCAAGTCTAAAAATAAGAATCTCAAGCTGAGTTGAATGATAAAGCTAAATCAAAGATTAAAGCTGATAGGCACTGCCCCCTCTAAATTGAAATCAAAATTAGGTAGAGGAGAACAACAGATTGATAAAAGATGATCAAATCATAATGAAATCATAATCAAAGATAAAGGATAACATGATAACCATTAGGCAGTGAAAACTTGCCCTAGTGATGAATGAGAAGAAAAGAAATGGGGTGAATGGGGTGAATGGAAGACTAGAAGTGTGAAAGACATGAAAAGGAAGAAATTCCACCAAAGATCAAAGAATTGTGCCTCAAAAGGTTAGTCAACTGCACATGAGAAAGAGAAATTTTTGAAACATGATTTTGACTATCAAGATGAACTTGAATTTTGATTTCAAGTCAAAAAATAGATCTAGGACGTTGAAATTAGCTAAGGGTGCAATTTTCACGCAATTCTGAGGTATTTTGAAAATTAGGTCAAAAAGTCAAAATGCTATATAAGGGGCAAAAGTGTCATTTTCAAAATTATTTGTCATTTAGCCATTTGAGAATTTTGAGAGCTTAGAGAGAGAAAATGGCCTAGCAAGCAGTGATTCCCATCCACAGGTATCAGTTTGAGTGCGGTCGGTTGCACAACCAGCCTCCACACTATGCTGCCCTGGTGAGTTTTCAGAAAAAAATTTACTTTTTTGAGTCATTAATGAGCATTTAAGATATTTAGCACATTTTTTTTCAAAAATTTAAAAATTTAAAAATCTCAATTTTAAGAATTGGGTGATATATCATGTGATACTTTAGAAGTATCGCGCCCTTTAGAGAGAAACATCGCGCGATACTTCACAGGTCTTAGATGTATCACACGCGCGTAGACACCAGTATCGCATGATAACTGGTGAACTATCGCGCAATACCTGGTGAAGTATCACACAATCAAAGGTATATCACACTACTATAGGGAGAAGTATCACATGATACTTGTTCCAAAAGCAGTATTGCCCAAGTTAAAAATTTGATATTTTTAAGTATTTTTGAGCAAAAATGACATGGGTCTAGACAAGTTTACGTTGTATGTGTCTTGTACTGATTTTTAGACATTCATCATGATATGTACTGACATCTAGCTTGGTTTAATGGTTTACAGGAGCACTTTCTGACGTTACTCATCAGAGCGCCGAAGGTGGTAGGATTGAGATGCGTCCAAGATCTAGATGATCCGAGTGAGGCTGATATCTGAGCGATGGGATTTTGATACTTATTGTGATTCCCATATATCCGGGTTGATCATGGGTTGTTGACTACTCTTGCTGAGAGATGGCATAGTGAGCACAACACCTTCCACCTGCCCATAGAAGAGGCATCCATCACACTGGAGGATGTCTATCGGATTCTCTGAGTACCATGCCATGGCGAGCCTATAAGTATAATCATGCTTAAAGATATAATTGTTTAAATATAATGTTTCCATATGATGAAAACCTAACATGATTGTTTGCTGGCATAGGTGTACTATGATCAGGATGCCACTGAGGGACAATAGGTGATACAGGCTATGTTCCAAGACGTCACCATCCTGGATCATCATGTGAGCTGGGACAGATTGATCGATGATTTTGGAAAAGACTTTCCAGTCCCTTATATTGTTGCATCCATCATCTCATAGGTCCTGATGATTGATCATAGTCAGAAGGGATTCCCACTCAGCTGGGGTAGGTTACTGGTGGATTTGGTAGGTAAACCTTGATGCATGGCATGGGGACCCACCATACTTGTAGAGATGTATCATGAGTTACATGAGATTGTCTACAGGGACGGTCGAACATAGGCTTACGGTGCCATCCTAGCACAGGTATGGGCTTGGGAGCGCATCACTATGGTGCGCCCCAGGGTTCAGCTGAGAGAGCAGAGATATCTATTCATATATAGATATGCAGGATTTATATCACATGCCCATACTAGGGATGTGACATACTATAGGCAGATCTTGGATGAGATGACCTCCTTCATATGGAGGCCATACAGGGAGGTTGAGTCTTGGGGTGATGCAGAGGATGAGCTAAGCTACATGCTATGTAGCCGGCCATTACTAGGATGACATGCAAAGATAGTCGAGAGATTCTGCATCACTTGGGTATGGCGACAGTTCAGACGGCAGTAGCGGGTCTCAACAGAGACCACCACTTATGCGAGGTCTAGGGATGAGGAGGGACATGGGTGGCTACCCATGTTAGACCATCAACTAGCCATTGCGAAGATAGATGGAATTAGGAGGGAGCCTTGGGAGTACCTTCCCAATATGGTTGATGCAAGATATGATGCAGCATATAGGGCTGAGCGGCAGAGGGCACCATTCCCTCATTTCACAGTACTTGATGCCTCGATAATAGTTCAAGGTGGGGATGGGGATGATGGGGGAGATGGAGGAGATGGAGGGAGAGGGGGAGGGAGAGGGATGGAGAGAGATGAGGGCTCTAGATCAAGTGGCCAGAAATAGTCATGGGGACAGAGATTGGTGACTCCTAAGGATGAGATGAGACCAGCTCGCCAATAGGTAGAGGTACAGCAGGATCATCCTGCGGGAGGGGAGGACCTGAGAGCCAAGATATAGGCTTTAGAGGCTGAGATACAGTAGCTCAGGATCACCATAGTAGTTAGAGAGAAATAGCTCACTGATCAGTGGGCAGAGACAGAGCGGCAGGAGAGAGCCCTACAGGTTGCCCTTACAAAGAGATAGAGAGAGGTAGCACGAGCTGCATATTATCATGGTCTCTACATACAGGTAGTACCAGTGGGTTAGAGGGCTCCTTCCTACTCAGCAGTAGTGGGTAGATCAAATGTGGTACCAGATGCGGCACCACCTCCTCCACCACCAGGTCCTCGGGATGGTGGCAATGAGTCCTACATTTAGGGCTTAGGTTTAGATGTTTTGGACATATCATGAGACTTTGTGATCCAGATTTTGGGATCTCATATTGTATATTGTATGATGACATTGTGATATATATGAGATTACTGGATGTTTGATATATCTTGTGTTTACATCTCACTTGTGATGGATGTATCAATTTATGTATTGTCTTGTCATTTTGCTCAAAATGTATGTTATAAATGCTCATGTATATTCTCTCTCATAGATGTATGGTTGATTTTCAGGTGTATGATATAGACTCATGTTTCTGAAAATGACATTTTTGAGATATAGATATGATGATATGATTAACCCCTTGTGATGACAGGAATAGGTTGTGATGAAAGATAAGGAGCAAAAGACATGATCGAGAAAAGAGAAAATGAGCACAGTTGACCGACAGGTCCATGTAAGATGAAAAGGAGAGCTCTCTCCATATGCAAGATGCAAAACTAATCTAACATCACCCTAAAAATGCAAGCTACTATGAAAAGTGTTTGACTTGCAAGGTCACAACACTTATAGACATCTAATTATCATCATCGAGCATTATTGGTATCATCATAAGATCATACAATACACACTAGTATGACTATGGGTATATGAATATGATCTATATCAGATAGAATGTGGGAATCCCACCTAGGCACCAAAGACATGTAGGTCAAGATGACTAGTGCAATGAGATTACCTAAGTTTACTATAGCGAGATTATGCTTACATTAGGACATAAGAAGGTCAAGATGGCTATAAGCATGCACTCGCAAAATAGTCAAGGATAATACCTTGTCAATCCCTAGTGTCAAGTAAGACTAGCATAAATGCTCATGACAGTTAGGATCAACGAAATATACCCACAAGTAGATAAAAAAATAAAACATGTTCTCATACCCTCAGTCTTCTAGCTATGCATCATCGAAAACTTCTCAGGGAGAGACCACTCATCAAAGAAATCCTCATAGAAAGCACACAAAGAAAAATAAAGTCAACATATCTCAATTGAGTTGATTGTTTAAGTGTGTGTGTGTAGGTCATAGAGTCAAACTTTGAGTATCAAATTTTCTAATGAGTGATATCGCATCATACTTAGATTGGTGGGTAAGACATCTAATAAGTGTTGAGAAACACTCGACGCTAGGGTAGTGTTGAAAAACACAGTTTGGGGTGGTGTTGAAAAACACCTATTTGTGAAATGCCTCAAGAGACAAATGCACCTAAAGGACCTATGCTAACAGGTATGCCCCCTATACAAAAATAAAGACCAATTCCAGACCAAGTCAAATAAGGTCAAGGCATGATGGAGAATGGCTAAGTGTCGAGGATGCATGCTAAGAGACAAGGGTGCAAAGGCCTCAAGTAGCACCTATTTCCAGGTTTTCACCACTTGGAGAATTTTTTATTTTTTTAAATTTTTTTGTATTTTTGCTACCAAGGTGCCTGTTTCCAGGTTTTCACCAAGGCACTTTTTCTATTTTTTTAAATTTTTTGCATTTTTTTATTTTTTTGTATTTTTTCAGGACTTTATATGCTTTTTAGGATTTTTTCAGCATCATATATGAATTTTTTTTTGAAATTTTTCAGGATCCATAAATATGTACAAAGGATGCCCCCAGACAGATTAGGCATCATGGATAGAACTTCTTGAGGTGCAAAACATTAATAGGATTAGGGAGTTGTTCCCCCTATTCATTAGATAGCAAGTAAGTACCTGTCCCAAAAAGCTGTAGTAATAATGTATGGTCCAAGCTAATTAGGTTCAAATTTTCCCTTTTTTTCTCGATGTTGTTGGTTCTTAGGATTCTCACACAGGACAAGATCTCCTACTTGAAATTCTCTAGGGAAAACCTTCTTGTTGAATGCTTTGGACATACACTTTTGGTAGACTCTCATGTGATCAAAAGATGTTCTATGTTTCTCATCAAGAAGTTCCAATTCTTGCAATCTCATGGCATGATAATCTTCATCTGTAATCAAACCTTTGAGAGAGACTCTAAGTGAGGGAATCTCAACTTCTAAAGGTAATACTATGTCAGCACCATAAGTGAGGGAAAAAGGAGTAGCCCCTGTGGGAGTATGAATACTCATTCTATAGGCCCATAAGGCTGGATTGATCTGTAAGTGCTTGTCTCGACCATTCTTGTGAACTGTTCTGTGGAGAATCTTGAGAATGGTCTTATTAGAAGCCTATGTTTGTCCATTTCCTTATGGGAAGTAAATGGAGGACCAATGTTGTTTTATCTTGAACTTTTTGCAAAGGTGTGTAAGGTCCTTATTTTTGAATTGACCTCCATTGTCAGTGATTATCTCAAAAGGTATCCCAAATCGACAAATGATGTGATTCAATATGAACAAAGAGATTGTCTTTCCTGAAGCAACAGATAGGCTTCTACCCATTTGGTAAATTAGTCAATAGCAGTAATAATGACTTTATGTCCACCTGATGAGTTGGGATGAATTTTCCCAACAAGGTCAAAGGCCCAGCGCTAAAATGGCCAAGGAGAAATAGAAGGAATAAGCTCCCTACCCGAAGCATGAATCAGGATTCCATGTTTTTGACACTTTTCACATGATTTGGCAAAAGCTATAGCATCCATCTGCATTGTGGGCCAATAGTACCCCACCCTAAGCAACCTTTAGGCCATGGCAAGACCATTGGAATGTCCTCCACAAATGCCCTCGTGGATGTCAGCTAATGCTCGGTCAGACTCATCCTTTTCCAAGCACCTAAGAAGTGTCCCATCTAAACCCCTCCTATACATATCACCAAAGATAAGGGTATGGCGAGAGGCATTACAGACAAGGTTTCTTCTTTCAGAGTGATTAAAGGTTTTGGGGATGATGCCATCACGGAGGTATGAATAGATAGCACCATAATGGGAAGACTCATGAGTGACCAAGGTACAAATGACATGGCTTTCTAAGGAGTCAAAAATGGGGTGATGTAGCTCTTCCACGAGGAATTCAAATCTCAATTCATGTTGTTCCAACTAAAGGAGTGAGGCTAGTGTAGCCATAGCATCTGCTACCTTGTTTTCTGCTCTAGGGATATGTTGAAATGTCACAAATGTGAAGTATCAATGCAATGAATCAACCATCTTCTTATAAGGTATTAGTTTGTCATCCTTTGTTTGATATTCTTCATTAACTTGGCTGATAATCAATTGTGAGTCCCCATAAATGTGTAGCTCTATAATTCCCCATTCTATAGCCATTTTCAATCCATTGGTCAAGGCTTCATACTCAGCAATGTTGTTTGTGTAGTGGAATAATAACTTATAGGACTTAGGAATAGTATCTCCATGAGGAGAGACAAACAACACTCCAGCTCCTGAACCATTCTGCATAAAAGAGCCATCAAAGAACATCTTCCATGTTCTTGTAGTCATGTACATTACATTCTCATCTAGAAACTCAACTTTCATTGGTGCTTTGTCTCGGATTGGAAAATCAGCCAATTGGTCTACAATGGCTTGTCCTTTTACAGCCTTATGCTCAACATACTCTATGTCAAATTCTAAAAGAATCATCATCCATTTAGCAAGTCTACCTATGAGGGCGGCCTTACCAAGCAAGTACTTTAGAGGTCAATTTTGGCTATGAGGTGTATTGTATGTGCAAGCATGTAGTGATGCAACTTTTGGGAAGCAAACACCACCGCAAGGCAAGACTTTTCAATACTATTATAATTGACCTCATAGGAAACAAGTGTTTGGCTGATGTAATAGATAGCTCATTCTTTTCTAGTGTCATCAAGTTGAGCTAATAATGCCCCCAGGGAAGATTCTATTGCTGAGATGTACAAAATTAATGGTTTTCCTAGGATAGGAGCATTAAAATTGGAGGATTGGCCAAGTATTGCTTTATTTGATCTAGGCTCTTTTGGCAATCCTCATTCCAGGCACATGTGGTTCCTTTATGCAATGTCTTGTTGAATGGTTGAGCTCTATCTTCAAGCTATGAAATAAACCTCCATATGGATTGGAGTCATCCTTGAAGACTTCTCATTTGGCTGATATTTTTAGGAGGTGGCATATCTAATATAGCTTGAACCTTTTTGGGATCCACCTCTATTCCTTTGGCTAAAATTATGAATCCTAGAAGTTTACCTAATGTAACCCCAAATGCACACTTTTTCGGATTCAATCTTAACTGAAACTATTCCATTCGATCTAGAATTACTTCCAAATCTTCTAGGTGTGTATCCCTTTTCTTAGACTTGGCCAAGGTATCATCCACATAATCCTCCATGTTTTTATGCATCATATCATGAAATATTGTGGTCATAACTCTTTGGTATGTGGCTCCTACATTTTTTAATCCAAATGGCATAACGTTCCAACAATAGGTTCCCCATGCACATTTGAAGGCTGTCTTTTCTTGATCCTTAGGAGCTATTTTTATTTGGTTATAACCGGAAAAACCATCCATTAAAGAGTATATCTCATAGCTCGCAGTCATATCCACTATTATGTCTATGTTAGGGAGTGGAAAGTCATCCTTTGGGAAAGCTTTGTTGAGATCTCTAAAGTCTGTGCATACACAAATGGACCCATCATGCTTTGAAACTGGAACAATATTTGAGATCCACTCGGCATAGTCGATAGCTCTAATAAATCCTGCTCCTAAGAGCTTTTCTAATTCAGCCTTAACAAGGAGAGCTATGTGAGGATGCATTTTCCTCAACTTCTATTTTACTGGTTTAATTCCTGGAGCTATAGATAAGTGATGCATAATAAGATTAGTGTCAAGCCCTGGCATGTCTGAATATGTCCAAGAAAAATTGATTTTCTTCTTTTGTAAGAACTTTCTGTATGCCTCTTTTTCTTGCACTGACAGAGACTGAGCTAGATGAATCACCTGTGGAGCCTCTTCTATATTCAAATTTACTGGTTGTGTAGGCTCAATAAGAACTGATGACCTGTCTTGGAAATAACTTGGTAGGTTATTAAGTACCCCATCCTTAGGTGCCTCAAAGAGGTTTTCACCTTTGGATACGTCCTTTCTTTTTACTTTTTTGGGTTTTGACACCGCCACATAGTGGTTTTTGCCATCAGAACCATTTCTCTTTTTTTTCTTTTCTTTTATTTTGCGACTGAGGTACTTAATATCCAGCTCCGTCATACTTTTTGTAGGTTCATTGGTGGAAGAAACTACGGGTTCAAGAGCATTTAGGTAGCAAGGTACCTCATAGTCATTGTGAAAAGTGAGGAGCTGAGGCTCTTGACAAAGTTGTGACCAATCAATCAAATGATGGTTGACAAGGGGTAGGTCAATGACTAGTTCAACATTATTGATACAAAAGGTATTATCTCTGGTGATCGCATAGTTAGGATCTCTCAAGTCTCCCTCTAAGATACCTGAATTAGGGCTCGTCTTACCAAACGAAGCATCATCCACTAAGGCAATTCGGGGAGTCCCATCCTCTAGTCCTACACTAGGTTCATTGGTCATATCAGGTTGAGTACTGTAGGTGTGGACAACATCCATGTCCAAATCAACCATTCCATCTAAAAGAGAGTCCCACTCAAACTCATGTGAATCTATTTCTGAATCTCTACTAGGATATTTACACCAAGAAGGCTTAGGATGCCTTGATGTAGAAGGTTCAAGATTGTGAAGGGTATCACTTTCTTTGGTGTCTGTATTTTCAGCTGTTGAATCATCTGAATCCCCCCAAAGGAGATTGGTGGAAGGCACCCAATCATCAATCATGTCTTGCTAGTTTTGAAAATTGGGTGTATAATCTAAGTCACTGTCACTATCCATCGCAGCTAGGATAGGAACACTTTTGTTCTTTCCATTATCAAACCCTAGGCCAACCGTTGACTTAGTCCTATGACCAAAAAGAGCATGGTTGAGTGGTTCAGCCTTGGCATCTAACTTGTGACTGAGAGGGCCATGACCTGGGTAGCCCCCTTGCCTCACACAAAGTGGTTGCCCACAATAGATATTGGCTTTGTCATGGAAGTGCCAAAGACACAACCAAAGGAACACATATGGTGAGTAATCTTGGGGTGATCTAGGTTATTCCACTTGGATCAATCCTTGCACCAAGAAGCTAAGTAGAAAAATAGGGTGGCCTCTAACTATGGTTCTTAATAAGGGCTTCCATTCGTAGTACCCCTCTTGCTCCTCATAAAGGACTAGGACCTCGCGGCCTCAAGAGTACCTTAAGCATTCTTGCTCAATACTTTCCTCATGGTCACAATCCCACAAGTACTCACATCAAGCGAAGACAAGCACTGTGTCTACCAAAGTTTTGTGTCCTCGATAGCCTTGAGTTTATAGTGGGTCGAAATAGCTGGCAATAAGCTTGTCCCCACTTGGGTTGTTCCTCTTGATTGCTCAAGAGCAGGCCCGCTAAAGGATTCTAACAATCTAAACAAAAATTGGATCAACTTATGAGGTTCAAGGATTTTGTTTCACCACAAGGGTGAAGAGCATACTCCCCTTATCTCAAAGCTCTCTCCCAAACACACCAAGCAAAGTTCAATTACTCTCTTGCTTCCAAAATCCCAAGATGGGTCAAGATTTTCTGGTTCACCACAATGGTGAAGAGCATACTTCTCCTACCACCTCAAAATCTCTTCCACAAGATATTAAGTGCCTATGAAATGAAACAACTAGTATATGTCGCACTCAATAAAGAAAGCAATTAAACAAGCACTTGATTGGGTTTTTATGCTTTGGGCAGCCCTACAAAAACCATTAGTAGCCCTTCTGCATTTGAAGCTTTGACATGCATTCTTTTAGCAAAAAATATTTCAAGCAAATGCACCTACAACCACAACTTGTTAGGCCAACAAGGTTAGAACAATCCAAAATCCAGTTAGCTCTAAGCAATCCACTATCAAAAGTATTTAAAGCACTAAAGCTGAACACTTAATTCTTCAAATAAATGTGAAGTGAGTCCAAAAAGTGGAACATTTAACTCTTCACACAAACTTAAATCAAGTCAACACCTTAGAAAACTAATGAGATCAAGAAATCATAAAAGGGAGAACTTTGTGGAACACTTAATGCTCTTTTCAAGTAGACCCCTCCCCTATATATGAATGCTGACATTGCATCCAAAGGGTGAAAATGAGGGGTGATTAGAAATAAGTGAGTCCAACAACCTAATGTAGCCAACAAGATCAATCAAAAGTACTCTTCAAGTGAGTGTGAAGTGAGTCCAAAAAGTGGAACATTTAACTCCTCACACAAACTCAAGGTGAGTCCACACCTTAGAAAACTAATGAGATCAAGAAAGCATAAAAAGGGGGAAACTTTGTGGAACACTTAACTCTCTTTTCAAGTAGACCCCTCCCCTATATATGAATGCTGACCTTGCATCCAAAAGGTGAAAATGAGGGGTGATTAGAAATAAGCGAGTCCAACAACCCAATTTAGCTAACAAGATCAATCAAAATTACTCTAAAGTTGCTTATCAATACTACTCACAAGTGAAAAAGGGTTGAATCAATGGAATATTTAACTTTCCAAGAAAACATAGAGTGAGTCCACAAAGTGGTGCATTTAACTCCCTATGTAAACAAGGAATGAATCCATGCCCCCAATCACTCAATGAGATATTTGATATTGGAAACCAAGAAGCATTCACTTACACAAACTTGTAAAAATAAATCTATGTTCTTTCATTCACCATTAAGAGCATAAAAGAGATGTGCCTATGAAAGAAAGTAAACATTCAAGCCAAACACATGAGAGGTTCTTTTTTAGATCCAAAATCCAAATGAAGGTGCAAGAAACTAAGTAGAACTATGAAAATTAATTATGTCTAAGTGTAGGAAATAGAAACAGAAAGCTAACTAAATCAAGATTCGGCCAAAAAACCTCAAAAAGGCTCACTACCGAGTATAAAAATAGACTACAGACACCAGAATTATCACGCGACACTTCTCAGTGTATTGGAGCGATAATATTAGTCTGAGCGATACTTTGCTCTATACCCAGGTGATACTTCGTCCGAGACTAGGTGATAGTTCCTGAAACAGGTGGGTGATACTTGCGACAGGCGAAGTATCACTCGTGTATACAGAGAACTATCACGCGATATTCCTAGAATTATCGTGCGATACTCTGAGATAGAAAACCCAAAGACTGCGAATAAGTCCAAAAATCACTGAAAATATGACAGAAATGCAAAATTTAAAGGATAAAGCTAATCTACTCTACCCCACGGTGGGCACCAAAAATGTACACACAAAAGTAGTGCACTTATGTAAGTCATTACATCAAAGGAAATCCATGAAAGGGAAACCTTCAATAGCGACCTAGAGCTCTCTATGTATAGAGTTGCAAGATTGTAAAATTTCTCTCAACTAGAGCTAATAAACTTATGACCTTGCTAGTCAACCACACAATGAGAGATTCAAGTGAAGACAAGGGCAAGAATGTCAATATCTCCAAGAGTCAAATGAAATGCAATGCAAGTAAGCTAAGAATGAGGATGCAAATATGCAAGCTATGCTATGAAAATGAAAGAACAATGCAACTAATCTATGAAAGGAGAGAACAAATGTTACAAATCCTTCCTATTTAGACTATGTGAGATTAATCTATAACATTTGCATAAAATGAATATGGATATGCAAATGAGGAATAGAGCTCTTCTTTTATAAGAAATGAGAAAGAATGGACCATGGAGATTAAGAGGCAAAAGACTTAATCAAGGGTGGAGCATCAAAGAGGAGCATTCCATGTGCACAAAATATCCTCCAATGAGAAAATAAGAGTTGACTTTTGTGTCCATATGAGACAAAAAGTGTTTTTTCCCTTTTTATAAAATAAGAATAATGCTTTATTTGTGCAACTTAGGATAAGAGGAAAAGTGGGGGCTTTTTATTTAATAAAAGGGGAAGAAATATTCCTTTTAATAAATAAAGACTTAGGATAAAATGGTTAGGCCAAGGAAAATAATCGAAAAAATGATAAAATAAGATTTGATCAAGGAAATTGATATATTTGGAAAATGCTGATTTTTGAAAATATTGATTCAGGGATTTGATAAATTGCTAAATGGGGGCCCAAAGTCTAGGTGACCATTTTAGGGTGCATACAAATAGTTGATTGCGCAAGGACACTGATGATAGAGAAAAATGTTGCTCAGACATACTAGAGAGAGGCAATTAGCACAACTGTTTATGTTTTGAACCAAGTACAGTTGAAGAAGGAGACTAACAAAACACCCTATGAGTTATGGTTTGGACACAAACCCACTGTAAGTTATTTCAAAATTTTTGGAAGTAAATGCTTTATTCTGAAAGATTAAAGAAATGGAAAGTTTGACTCAAAAGGTGATGAAGGGATATTTCTTGGATATTCCACTAAAAGCAAAGCATATAAGTGTCTAAATAAAGTTACAAATAAAATGATAGAAAGTGCTAATGTCAGGGTTGATGAGTTTGATGACAAGAATCCAGAAGAAAGCACAAAAGAACTGAAAGAATATGGTAGATTCACATACATTGAACATCCAGAGTATCTACCGAAGCCGCAAACAGTGACAATCGGTCAGTAGGAAAACAACACCGAGGAACAGGAAAGAGAAATCAACGAGCAGGAAGGACCTACCGAGCAAGAAAATAAACCTGAACAAGATGAACAAGAAAGAAGAGATCAGATACTAGCAAGATTTGTCAGAAGAAATCATCTTGAGAACCAAATCATTGGCGACAAGCAAGCTGGCATACAAATGAGAAGTAAGTCAAGACAAGGTACATGATTAGTTTGTGAATATGAACCAAAAAATGTTAAAGTTGCATTGGAGAATGAAGAGTGGATAAATGCAATGAATGAAGAGATTGAATAGATAGAGAAAAACAAGACATGGACCTTAGTACCTAGACCCAAGGATAAGAATGTTATCGGTACTAAGTGGATCTTCAGAAACAAGCTGAATGAAAATGGAGAGGTTATAAGGAATAAAGCCAGACTAGTTTCCAAGGGGTATGCACAGGAGGAAGGAATTGACTATGGTGACACCTTTGCACCTGTTGCAAGACTAGAAGGAGTTTGAATGTTACTGGCCTATGCAGCACATAAGAAATTTAAATTTTATCAAATGGATGTTAAGTCTGCATTTCTAATTGGGATACTTGAAGAAGAAGTCTACATAGAACAACCAGAAGGGTTTGTAGATCCAGACAAGAAAGATATGGTATGTAGATTACATAAAGCTTTATATGGTTTGAAACAAGCACTGAGAGCCTGGTATGAAAGGCTACATACTTATTTGTTAAGTATTGAATTTGATAGAACTAGTGAGAACATCAATTTGTATATGAAAGGAGATACTGATGATACTATTCTAATTGTTGAAATGTTTGTGGATGATATTATCTTTGGAGGACAAGATCACATATGTAAATCATTTTCTAATGAGATGAGAAAAGAGTTTGAAATGTCTATGTTTGGAGAGATTAAGTTCTTTCTAGGACTACAGGTTATTCAACAAAATGATGGGATATTCATCACACAATCCAAGTATATAAAAGAAGTACTAAGAACATTTGGCATGGAAGATGATAAACTAGTTGGAAAACCAATGGTCATAGGCTGCAAATTGACTAAAGAGGATGAAACTACAGAGGTGAACCAGACATTGTACCGATCAATGATTGGTAATTTGATGTATGTAGTACATAATAGACCAGATATAGCACATGTTGTGGGGATTGTTGCTAGATTTTCTACAAATCCTAGGGAGTCACACATTATTGCTACAAAGAGAATCTTAAGATACCTGAAGAAAATAGAGGATTATGGATTATGGTATCCTAAGGATGGCAAGTTTGAACTTAAAGTATACACCGATGTTGATTGGGCTGAAAATGTGGATGATAGAAAAAGAACAATAGGAGGAGCATTTTTCTTTGGTGAAAGACTTGTTACCTAGACAAGTAAGAAGCAGTCTTGTATTTCCCAGTCTACAGCCGAAGCAGAGTATGTTGTTGCTACTACAAATTGTTCAAATATTGCTTATATTAAGAAAGTGTTAGAAGGAATGAATGAGGTAATCACTGGGCTGGTGATTATATACTGTGATAACACTAGTGCTATAAAAATTTCAAAGAATCTAGTGATGCACTCAAAAATAAAGCACATATCTATCAAGTATCACTACTTAAGAGAACAAGTGAAGCTAGAATTTGTTACATCTAAAGAGCAACTTGTTGACATATTTACAAAGCCTCTACTGAAAGATACATTTGAGTAATTAAGGACTAGACTTGGGGTCCATCCCTTGTCTACCGATCACTAATGTGATCTGGAGGTTGCATCAGCCTAATCTTATCAGAAGATCACTTATGTTGATGCAACATAGTTCACACTTTGGATTTCTATCTAAGGTTGTGAAAGATTTGAGAAACCAGTGGCATAATCAGTATACAAAGATACAGTAAATGCACAAGACAATAATGAGTTAATTGGCTACTACAGAGTTGTATGGTTTATGTTTTTCTTTGGCATTGTTGTCAAAGAGAGAGATAAACAATATGATAACCGAGGAGAAGATAGGAACATCTATCTAAGGGAGAGACAATTTGAAAAGATAAAGGGAGAGATAAACAGAAGGAACTTAAGAGCTACTACAGATCATATCTGTAGAAGATAGTCTGCACTTGCAATGTTGTTATGTAACGTAGTGATTAAACATATTAAGCTAGGGAGAGCTTACCAAGATACATCATTTGTTTACAGAGTTTTAGAATACATGTTTGGTATGTGTATGGTATACTTCATATTTCTTGAGCTTCCATCAATACCAAAGGGAGAGATTGATGAACTACAACTGATTCAGAACCTGATTGAAGAACTTCAAGTGATTAGAGATCACTGGACACTAAACTGTTATGTAAGATAATTGAATCAATTTTATGTTGTCATTGATGTCAACTAGTTTTGACATTACTTATCATGGAGTTGAAAACATCTAACACATCTGTAGAAGAGAAGAGAAAGATCAAGAACTGAGATATCTACATGGAGGAAGATGGATATGACATATAAGGATAAGGAATACTCTTGGTAACTTATTGATGAGTCTATGACTTCATATTGTTGACTTGATTATGTTGCATTAATCTGTTATGAAGTTGGGAGAAAAATGTTACAAAGTAGTGTGGTTAGTTAATGAAGCATTCCAGTGTATACCGAGCAGTGTAGTGTATACCGAGCACAGTATAAACCTAGCTTGTGTTCACCAATGCATTTCTTTGTTAACCGAGTATAGACAAAAGAATGAAATGATTAGTTTAGCTGACAAAAGTTGATGAGCTAGAAAGTACCTCATGATCGGAGTGGAAAGATAAAGTTTGTTACGAGATCAACGGCTAGAAAAATTCAAGGAAGATCCAAAGGATAGAATTGAAACATGTTACTGACACATCAGCTGAGGAAGGTTTAAGCAAAAAAATTAATGAAGGAGATTAAGCGGCAAAATCTGATGGATGAAAAGAAAATGGTTTACTCGTCTATTTAAGAGACTAGGTTTTCATTATGAAACTCATGCCAGAGGAAACAATAATGTAGAGATATTGCATGAACAAGCTTCATGCATGCCTGATCAAACTGGTTAAGGAGAACCGAACTACAAAGATTACCAAGCGTCAGAAAGCTATAACCGATAGACAGTAAGTTACTAAATATTGTTGAACAAAATTGATATATTAATCAAAGGATTTGAATGAGCATAACATAGATCTGTACATCTACAAATCAATTTGTATTGTAATTAGATCACCTTTTGTTACAGTTTAACCATTGTAATCAGATAAATCTCTTAACTGAGTAGACTAGAAAGTCTTGTAATGTCATTCATAGAATGTACATTTCTTATCTTATCAACCCCATAGTGAATGTTGGTTGGACGATAATGGTTAGTGTTAAATCTTCTAACAAGGTCACACCTTACAGTGTGTTTTGTAACCTTTAACAGGGTTGGGTCTTCACCGACCTCACTTTAGAAGAGTGAACAATTTTTGGGTTGCCGGTCCTAGGTGGTTTTTCCCTTTACAAGGTTTCCATGTTAAATCTCTTGTGTTATTTTTTGATTGAGATGATTATTGGATATCATACTTTACATGTTGCATATTTGATTTGATCGGTAGTTACTATAAGTTATTAACTAATAATTGGTAAAAGCACAGACAATTTACTATTTTATGTTATCGAGTTGCAGAAATTTGTTTAAATTATTTTTGGATATACATTTTGTATTTGGGACTGTGGATAACTGATTCACCCCCCTCTCAATTATTCTAACAAACCATCCATTTCCTCACTCTTTGGCCTATAAATTGAGGACTCATTTCCTCAAAAATCATCCACCATTTTGAAGAAAAGTTAGCATGCCCTTTGAAGAGAATGTCTAAGAACCACAACCTTATAATGCCAAAATCCCTACTCACCTTTGAATATTGAGCATACTTTGAGCACACATATCAACCTAAGCATTGGAACAATATACACAAAAAGGAGCTTCTTGAGGGTTTGCATGAGGTTTGCATATCCTAGTTAACTATTTTCTCCTTTTCATATTTTATCATAAATGTTGTATTGATTAGTATAGTGAATGTTTTAAATCTTTATTGTATTCTATTTTTCTATTATTATTTCATTCAATACACACATTTATAAATAAACACTATCAATAAACTATCCATTCTTTCCTCTTCTAACATACAAAGAAGTCTCAACATTATCATCAACTTCTAGGAAAATATTAGAAATGTCAAATCTAGGTTTTTATTCTTCTTCAACATAAAACAAAAATCCCTTATTTCTGACTCATAATCTAAAATACTAGCATCTTAATTAACATAGTAAGATTTCTTATTGAACTTCTTAAACTTCCACCTAGAGGACCTTTTTTTGTACACCTAGTAGCTAAATGATGAATCTTTCCACATCTAAAACATTTAAGGGGTAACATACCTTTGTATTTTCCAGTACCTCTCTCAAGCTTCCTTGCAAATTTCACTTCCATCTCATCTAAATATTTATCATCATCCATATCTTCCTCTAACTTTGTGGCTTTAAATGTTGTCTCATATCTACTCTTTTCTTTATCAAACTTCCTCAACTCAAATGCAGTCAGGGTGTTGAATAATTGTTTGTTAGAAAGTAAAGTCCACCAAGATAACTGAGAGGGGGGGAGTCACTTATCTGAATAAAAAAACTTTTATTAACCTTATTATATCTGAAACATGTAATCAACATAAAAAAAAACATATAAAGATAACCATACACAATGACACCAGATTTGTTAACTAGGGAACCTCTTGATCAGAGAGTAAACCCCGGTGGAGATGATACCCACAAAATTTGTACTAATATGAAAATTCTTTGTGAGAGGATGGACTCAATTAGGAGTCTTATGAAATATATTCAATACATATCAGTCCCTATTAGGAGACTTTGAATCCCTATAAGGAGATCCTAACCCTATTAGGAGTTTAAGGAAGACAAAAGGACCCACTGTCCAAACAGCTTCAAGGGAAAGATCACCTAACACACTGTCCAACTGATCTCTATATTATCCAAATAGAATAATACCAAGTATATCTAATCTCAACAACTTTTCTTCTCCTCTCTGACTGTGCCAAACCACACCAAATACTTCACCAAACCTCAATACCATATCTGCTCACTTCGCATCACTAATTCGCATCAATTTACATCCACATCTTACATTTTACATTGCACACATCAATAAAGGAAAAATCATCTTTCCTTTATAGCGTGTAAAATATTTCATAATTGAGTTGGCCAATTAAGCTCAACCAATTAAAAAATATAGAACATTACACGTTATAAATATTTCCATAATTACATAAAATCGTCGACTTACAAACTTAATAAATCTTCACACGTGCAACCTCTAACTATGCTGACTCATCCAAGTTTCCTCTGTAATTTCTTCAACCTCTGTATAACTTCACTTGACTAGATTCTATCCTTGTTATGACATATAATCCGATTATCACAAACCGCTTCTCAGGAACACTGTCAAAATATAGTTTCCACAAGATTACTCATAACTAATGCATATACTTGAATTCCCATACATGCTCTTAACCATGATATGAGGACACCATAAGAAACATGTCCTCAACTACACATAACCTCATCTTCAATAAACTATGTGTGCTAATCCAAACTTTGTCTGCTAATCTTCAATATAATCAATATGTTGACATCAATGACAAACACAGTCATGAATGCAACATGTGACTACTCCATAAATGTCAAAATACTCCCCCATAGGAAATATTCAACATTCATTCTAATAATCTCCCTCATTGGTATTGATGGAAACATAGATGAAAAACATCCAAGTTCCATGAATATCAAAAAAATAAAAATGCAACATTGTTGCTCTTGCTTTGAATTTTAAAATCATCTTCATCAATCATCAAATCCTCTCCATCAATCATTTTAATATTTTTCATGTATCCTTCTCCCCCATTGACATCAATGACAAAGAAAGCATCACTATGTCAATCCAATAAAAGCTCAAATGTCCAAAGGCACTGTTCAAGATACCTTTTACAAGAGTCCTTCACGACTCAACTCAAAAACATGGATAGTCCCCCATAGAGAAAGCATCAGCATACAATCCAGAAAGATAGAACTCTATACCACTGGACTGATGCAACTTTCTACATCACTACTCAAAAGTAGGCTGGGGCATAACCCCAAGCATACCTCAAAAATACTCAAATGTATCTTTAGGTAAAGGCTTTGTAAATATATTTTCAATCTGCTCCTTTGTGCTAATATACTCAAGTCTGACTTCTTTCTCTGCAACTTTCTCGCTTATAACATGATACTTTATCTCTATATGTTTTGTCTTAGAATGTAACACAAGATTCTTAGACATACTTATTGTACTTGTGTTATCACAATGTATGATAACAGGCTCATTAAACTTAATTCCAATATCCTTCAATATTTGTTTCATCCATATTATCGTAAATTATTTGTTGCTGGTACATATTCTTCTTCTGTTGTAATCTGTGAGATACAATTTTGTTTCTTACTTCACCAAGAAACCAATCTTCCTCCAAGAAAAAATGCTACACCACTTGTACTCTTTTTATCATCCACACTACATCTCTAATCCATGTTTTCATATGTACATAGGGTAAAGTCATTTGATTTATCATACCACAACCCATAATCAGGTGTTCCTTTCAAATATCTGAATATACTCTTTACTGTTGCATAATGTGATTCCTTAGGATCAGCTTGAAATCTCACAACAATTCCAAATGCATGTGCAATATCTAGTCTTGTGTGAGTTAGATATTGCAAACCTCCAATCATAGATTTGTACTTCCTTTGTTCAACTGCAGGAGTCTCATATGTGCTAGATAACTTATAACCAATTACCATAGGTGTACCAACCACCTTACAATTTTCCAAACCAAATCTCTACAATAGGTCTTTCAGATACTTAGTCTGGGATAAGAAAATACCATCACTGTTTTGCACAATCTATAAACCCAAGAAAAATTTCATTTCTCCAATCATGCTCATCTCAATTTTTGTCTTCATTTCATCAAAAAATTTATCACTTGCCTCATCTTCTCATCCAAAGATTATATCATCAACAAAAATAACTACAATCAATAGACCATTCTCTATTTCTTTTAGATGTAAATTGTTGTCTGCAGTACCTTTAGCAAATCCGAATTTTGCCAAATATTTATTCAATCTCACATACCAGGTTCTAGGTGCTTTATTTAGTCCATATAGTCTTTGTTCAATTTACAAACCATGTCTCCTTCTTGAGTCAAAGGAAAATCATCTGCCTGCTTAATGTAGACTTCTTCTTCTAATTCACCATTTATAAATGTTGACTTCACATCTATCTGATACACTTTGAATTTCTTATAAGCTGCACGGGCCAAAAACATTCTTACTACTTCAATTCTTGTAATAGCTGCAAAGGTTTCTTCATAATCAATACCTTCTTGTTGGGTGACCCCACAATAGTGGGTTACACTTTTTTAGACATGCTGATTTTTACTGAAATAATACATTTTTAATAAAATATGATGATTTAAGCCTTGAGAGGTTCCATTTGAAGGAATTAATTACACATGGTTAGCTCAAATCCTCTTAGATAAAAAAAATATTGATATAACATATATATTCCTCATTCATACCTACAATGGAGTCTCCTTCGCACCTATTAAAATGCTGACAAAAAATCACTTCAACTTTATCTTTGGTAGATCAAATGACTCCATTTGATAAACCTATCTATTTAGTAAGGTACTACCAAGAAAAACATTTCCAATGATTATAATGTTAATATATATTAAGTTTATAATGACTTTGTATTTTTAGTTTTACTAAACATAGATATTTCACCGTATGTCTACCTCTATGTTTGACGCTTATGGAAAAATCGTAAATGAGAGAAAAAAAATTCTCAAAAATATCTATGTCCTAGGTATTGAAGTTCTCTTTCTATCAAAAAAATAAAAAATGAAATTGGATAAATACACGACAAGTTATAAGCTATGTAGTTAAGGTATGTCAAAATTATGGTTTAGTCAACTTCAAATGTAACTAAAATATGAAATAATCATGATAATTTTGTCAAACCAATTGCATGCCCTCTGTATGGATGTTACAAAACTAAATTCGAAAGAAGCACATTGATATCTATTTTAGAAAAAAAAGTTATGCTCTATGAAAACAATGTAACTCTTTGAAAATGACATTTTCAACAACATACCAGTTTTCATGGGAGAAATAAAAAATAATTTAAATCAATTCAAAAATAAAATATATATATTTAGAATCTAGACACAAAATCCTAAAATAATCTAATTTACTTCATCTTCTGATTTCAAACGGTTTAACGACAATATGCATCTTAATTTGAAAGTTTTTTTCAAAATATAGAGTTTAGTGTCCATTAAGGCAAAAAGGTCTAACCCACTATTGTGGGTTCACCCTATAGTAGTTATTCTTTACATACCAGTCTTGCTTTTTTTCTTACAACTTCACCTTGTTCATTCATCTTGTTTTTAAAAACCCATTTAGTTCCAATAACATTTTTGTCCTTAGGTCTCGGAACTAGTTCCCAAGTGTTATTCTTCTCAATCTGATCTAATTCTTCCTTCATTGCTTAAATCCAATTGTTATATTTACAAGCTTCATCAATAGTCTTAGGTTCAATTTGAGAAATTAAACATAATTCTTCTTGTACCTTATTTCTTGTCATAACTCCTCTATCTTTGCTCCCAATGATCTGATTAGCTGGATGATCCCTTACAAGATTCTTATTAGGTGTTACTGTCTCAACTCTTGCTTCAAATATTGGTTTAGATCTTGGTTCTTCTCTTTGTTCTTCATCATGAATCTCATTCTACAAATCATTGTTAGTTTCATAAAATAACTCAACATTTTCTTGATTAATTTTAGGATAGGCTTCTTCATCTAAATCATAATCAAGTACTCTTTCTTGAATTCTGAACTTCTCATCCACTTTAACATTTGCGCCCTCAACAATAGTCTTAGTTCTCTTATTAAAACATCTATAAGCTTTGATTTTCAATGAATAACCAAGGAACATACCTTCACCACTTCTTGGATCAAACTTTCCAATATCATCATCTCTCTTAATGTAACACTTACTTCCAAAGATTCTGAAATATTTTACTGATGGTGCATGTCCAAACCATAATTCATAAGGAGTTTTATCTGTATCTGCTCTGATCTGAACTCTATTTATTATATACACTGTTGTGTTTATTGCTTCTCTCCAAAATATCTTTGCTACATCATTCTCAAACAGCATAGCTCTTGATACTTCAGTTACTGATATGTTTCTTCTTTCAACAATACCATTTTGTTCATGTGTTTTAGGGGTTGAAAGTTGTCTCTTAATGCCATTCACTTCAAAGAAAGTATTAAATTCTTTTGAAGTAAATTCTCCACCTCTATTAGATCTTAAACATTTAATGTTCATTCTTGATTCATTCTCAACTCTATTCTTAAGTAATCTAAACTTTTCAAATGCTTATCAACTTTCTTTAAGAAATACTACCCACATCATCCTAGTAAAATCATCAACAAGAATCATAAAATACCTTTCACATTGAATCCTCTTGTTCTTATAGGACCACTTAGATCTGTATGAACAATCTCCAATTTTGCTGTTGTGGTGAACTTCTTGCTGGGAAAAGAACTTCTCTTATGTTTTTCCATAACACATTCCTTGCACATCATGTTAGTAGGTTTCACAATTTTAGGTAAATCTCTTATTGCAAATTAGTATGTGCTTTCACATTGTTATGAAAGTTTATGTGACAAAACCTTTTGTGCCATAATCATCATCAACTTTAGTAATCAAACATGTCATCTCAGTAGGATTCAAATGAAATACATTACCTCTGGTTCTTGCTCATGTTCCAATCAACTTACCATTCTTATCCTTGATCATACAAGTCTTTTCAGTAAACTAAACTTGATACCCCTTACATCAACTAAATATCCAACACTTAAAATATTATGTTTCAATCCATCCACAAAGTAAATATCATCAATGTTAGTCTTTCCATCAAGAGTAATAGATCATATTCCTTTTATTCGGCAAGGTGCATTGTTTCCAACTCTAACAATTCCTCCATCATAATTGTTAAACTTTATAAACTTATTCATATCATCAATCATATGATGTGAACAACCACTATCTATGATCCAATCAGTTTTCTTTTCAACTTGTGACACTAAAGCTTTTTCCTCTTTGACTTCTATTTCAGAATTTTCTTCTTTTATTGCAACAAATCCTATATCATCACTTTCATTATCACTCTCACTTAAGAATTTCTCAATACTAGTTTCAAATTCTTCATCATTAGCATAATAACATTCTTTAGGTCTTCTAGCCTTAAAATTATTCTTATATTTCTTCACTCTCTTAGGAAATTTAGATGCAAAATGACCATATTCTTGACATGTCCAACATTTAAAGATTTTATTACCTTCCAGTTCTGTTTTCACAAGCAAGGAAATTCCTTCTTCAATCTTTCTATCTTCTTCAATCTTAGATATGTTGTTGCTGGAATAATCTCCACTAACACTTGCACTCCTTGAAAAAGTAGGGAGAACACTAATTAGTGTACTGAAGGCAATTTCAATCCTAGGTAAATCTCCAAATTGTTTCAGACTTATCTCTGCTACTTCCAATCTTTCAAGAAGAGTTTATCTAGTAAACTTCTTAGTACAAGGTATGACTTGTTCAATCATTTGCGTTGTCTTCTTAAATGTTGGGGTAAAGGTTTTCAAGATCTTCCATATGATCTCATCTTAATCCTTATTACCTTCACAAGCTTTGATACCTGCAAAAATCTCTGATATTCTACCAATATACCTTCTAAAAGATTCATCTTCCATCATTTTTGCTTCTTGAAATAAACATATCCAATTTTGTAATATGATTCTCTTAGTATGTTTATCACCTTCAAAAGTAGCTTCCAAAGCTAACCAAATTTCATGAGATGTTTTTAGAGTTTTTACCTGATTGTATTCATTCAGGAAGAGCTGACAAAAGTGCTTCTCTGGAAAGTATGTTACACATGAATAGATCTCTTTATTTCTCATTGAAATCCTCAATCTTTTCTTCTTCAATAATAAATTTCTCATTCTTTGTGATCAACCAATATCCTGGTCCTAAACATAGAAAATGTGTCTTCATCTTCTCTTCCTAGCTGTCATAGTTTACTCCATCAAATTTAGGACTTTCTTTCCCAAAGTGACTCACCACGAATCTCCTTAAGATGTTAAAATTTTCCTTCAAGAACCTGATGCTCTGATACCAATTATTAGAAAGTAAAGTCCACCAAGATAACTGAGAGGGGGGGAATCAGTTATCTGAATAAAATAACTTTTATTAACCTTATTATATCTGAAACATGTAATCAACATAAACAACAACCATAGAAAGATAACCATACACAATGACACCAGATTTGTTAACTAGGGAATCTCTTGATCAGAGAGTAAACTCTAGTGGGGATGGTACCCACAAAAGATGTACTGATTTGAAAATTCCTTGTGAGAGGATGGACTTGGTTAGGAGTCTTATGAAATACACTCAATACATATCAGTCCTTGTTAGGAGACTTTGAATCCCTGTGAGGAGATTCTAACCTTGTTAGGAGTTTAAGGAAGACATAAGGACTCACTGTCCAAACAACTTCAAGGGAAAGATCGCTGAACACAGTGTCCAATTGATATTTGTATTATCCAAATAGAATAATACCAAGTATATCTGATCTCAACAACTTTTCTTCTACTCTCTAACTATGCCAAACTGCACCAAATTTCACTAGACCTCATACCAGATCTTCTCACTTCATATCACTAATTCACATCAATTTACATCCACATCTTACATTTCACATTACACACATCAATCAAGGAAAAATAATCCTTCCTTTATATCGTGCACAATATTTCATAATTGATTCGACCAATTAAGCTTAACCAATTACAAAATATACAACATTACAAGTTATATAATATTCCATAATTACATAAAACTGTCAGCTTACAAACTTAATAAATCTTCACACGTGCAACCTCTGGCTATGTTGAATCATCTAGGTCACCTTTGCAATTTCTTCAACCTTTGTATAACTTCTCTTGACCAGATTCTATCCTTATTAGGAGATATAATCCGACTATCATAAACTGCTTCTCAGGAACACTATCAGTCTATACAGTTTCCACAAGATTACTCATAACTAATGCAAATACTTGAATTTACATATGCACTCTTAACCATGATATTAGGACACCATAAGAAACATGTCCTCAACTCTGCATAACCTCATCTATAATACACTATGTGCGGTAATCCAAACTCTATCTGCTATTCTACTAATCTTTAGTATAATCAGTATGTTGACATCAATGACAAACACAATCATGAATGCAACATGTGACTGCTCCAGAAATACTATAATACTCCCCCATAGGAAATATTCAACCTTCATGCTAACATTGTTCTCTGGTAAACTTCTTTGGATCATAAAATTCTTCAATTACTGAGATCTTGTTGATGTAACTATCTAGTAGGGACATCAAAATATTATCCATAACATCTTCATTTGTAATATTTCCTCCTTGATTCTTGACTTCATTCATTGAATTGTCAACTCTCTGAAAGTAGCTTCTAATTTTTTCACCTTTGTCCATTCTTAGACTCTCATAATGTTTCTTAATTGTTAAATTCTTAGATAACTTAACTCTATCATTTCCAAGTCATAAATCTCTTTTAAATTTTGCCAAACTTTGTAAGTAGTTTTCAATGAAATAATATTAGCTAACTTTGTCTTTGATAAAGAACTAAAGATTTCATACCTTTCTTTCTCATTCTCCTCATAAGATATGATTTCATCTTGAGTATTGAGGCTATTATGAGGAAAACCATACTTCTTCTCCATATGCTTCCAAGTAGTGTAACTAATTGAGATCGTGTATTGTCTTATCTTCTCTTTCCATGAACTGTAGTTAGATCCATCAAATATAGGGATGTTTAGTTTGTGCAACATTAGACCTACCTCAAGTGGTTAAGATATCCTATGAAAAACCAATATCTAATATCAATTGTTGAATAGGGCGAATAACTGAAAAGGGGGTGATTCAGTTATTCACAAATATTTGCTTAAACTTTTATTGAACCAGTAAGAACTTAAACCAATTAGAAACCTAGAACAGATGTAAACATGAAATCAAAGAACCATAAACACAATGAACACCAAAATTTATGTGGAAACCCAAACTAGGAAAGACCACGAAGAAGTTAATTCTCATGAAATAAACACCAGTTAAGGTGACACTAGTTAAGGTGATTTTTCACAAGGACTCACTGCTAGTTTTCCTCACTATAGGTTGCCTCACTATCGATTAGGCTAACTACCTTTTTACAAAAGAGGCTAACTATCAATACAAATAGGCTCACTACCAATATAATTAGGCTCATTGCTAGAATATAAGAAACGAGTTTAAATCCACTCTTAAAACCACTTTCAATGACACTCTATGACACACAAATGATAAAATAGTCTACTATCGATTGCATCAACTCACATGAACATCAACACATAGATCTTTCCTTCTCAGATTCACATTCACTTTGCATATTACTTGCATATAAGAATCACACCAACAACTAACAATATCGCTATTATTACATTGCTTGATGCCATCAACCAAATCAGCCTAGAATAATTTAAAATAGGTCACATTGAAGCATTCCCATGGTGGTAAGGAATGAAACATCGACCACCTTGCTCAATACAACATGCCTCGTGCATATCAACATCATACACCATCTCTAAGATCTTCAGTATGAACATATAGGATTCATATGTTTATACTTAAAATGCATCTACTGAAGCACAATGAGCACGTCCAAGATAGGACCAAACCCAAACAAATGTTCCATAATAAGTTGCACACTAAACAGAACTAGCACCGATACAAATAAGTGAAAATATTTAAAGCACATCATTCAATTCACACTTCTACAGATACACCTACTACCAATAAACCAAAATAACCAAACTATATCCACAACTCTTCTATGCATCATACATGTTGACATCAATGAAAACCATTAATGAAAAGAACAAGAATAACATCAACTTCACATTCTAACAAGCCCTCTCTAGCTAAATCCTTGAAAGAGAAGATCAACTATAATGTCAAGCTCAAAACATAACTCTATCAAGTACATTCCCAACTAGTATCTATTGCTAAAGATCACAATAGATCCCTTCTCAAAACTATGAAGTTCATTGTAAAGGAACGCGTGCTTGATACTCTTGGAGAAAACTGAAGGTTTTTTTAATTGTAACTTGCAAGTTTCTCTTGTATTGTTTCACATAGAGTTTCTATTTTTAAATGCTTCACATTATAATGTCTTGTTGGAGTTGTAGCCAATCTTTGATTCTTCATTCAAGACTCTTTCCTTAAAAGACTTCTTTATTATATAAATTATTTCTTAATTAATATATGTAATTTTCTAGTTAAAAAAATATTTGAGAAATAATATGCTAATTAAAAATTAATGTACTTTAGTAGTCAATACGTGTACAAATATATATGTTAGATAACTAAGAGAGGGGGTGAATCAGTTATCTTAGGTCCCTTAACAATTTTCAACATTCAAATCTTCTCGGAAGATAGTCTATGCAATCAGATTTAAAAAATTAACAGACCACAACAGTATTCATCATAATATCAAAAAATAGAATGCAAAATATTCAATCACAAATTAACACCAGTATTAATGTGGAAACCCAATTTGGGAAAACCACTGCGGGAATTATCACCCACAAAATAATTCACTCTTTTGAAATGAGCACAGTTAAAAGCCAATCATGTTAAAAATTACAAACACATTTGCTAGATGTGACCCTGTTAGGGGATTTTCACCAAAGATCAACTAGATCTTTCACCCTATAATGAGTGGCCTTATTAGAGGACTTTAGAACATTCATTAGTGTTAGTATATAGATTTTCCTTCCTAATAAAATTGAAACTATCTTTAAACTCTCTTGCCCATATAGAAGGAAAAACCAATACAACAGTTGAGTTTGTCACTCACAACAAAACTCTCTATGATTAAAGGAGTAGCTACCTTATATAAAGATCAATCTTGATAATCTATTTATTCAAAAAGAATGAAAGCAATAAAAATGAATATACTTTTGACCTAAAAGTAAGAAAGGCCTTTTCAATTCTTCATATAAAATGACTATAGAGAGATTTATGCTCTAAGAAAGATTCACATTCATCTATCCAACTGAATAAGATTGCAAAAGAAACACTCCCAGAATGATCGATCCAACATATATACTGAAATAAATTGAAGAATGGATAAATGATCATAGAACATACACACACATTATAGCAACACACATATAATTCCAACTGAAATCAAGATACATGTAATACTCAGACCAAATGATCCAAGACAGATACTATTATCTATTATATATATCAACTGATACTATATCATATGTTCCAATCCAAAATATAACCATTAATCGAATCTACTTGCACTAAATAACAAAATAGCTAAGTTTCTATCACCAGAGAACTGACCCTTGTGAGGTCACTCAAAAAATATAGCCGTGCAGGGCTTCATCAGTTTTCGTAACTAAAAGTCTATTCAAGGAAAATGCAACTAACACCCTAAACCACTTGGAACTTGTCCATTAAAAGACTAATTAACTGATTAACTTTTCTCGGCATCTACATTGGTGGCAATGTCAGCTGCTTTGCGCATAACAGTCCATTCTTCAAAAGCCGCTGCAAATCTCTCCAGCATCTCTTGGTTTGATTAAGGAACCAAACTCAGCCTTTGTTCCCAGATACGCTTACAGTTTTGCAACTCTTCCAACTTAGTCTTCAGTGTATTTATCTATTCATCGCCAATAACCATTAGTGATTGCACCCGGGCTATAACCGAGCAATCATGAGCTTCCATCTCTTTAGCATCTTTCAACCCTTGTGCCTTTTCTACGTAGGATTCCTTCATCTTGGTTACATCAATCCCAATTTTAACTTCATTTTTAGACAACTTGTATAGGCAATCAACATGATTACTAAGCATTTCTTTAATACAGGCAATTGCCTTCAGGACTTGACTAGACTCCTCAATACCTTGATCAAAAAGTGAACACTACCATTCTTGATTAACCTTGGCAACAAATAACAAACTGGCATCGGCATCAAGTATTGGTTTCTTAGTTAAAAACTTATCTATACCATAGACAAAAGCTTCGTCCAGATTGGATATCTCTATCTCCAAAATATCCCTTTTCACTTCTCAAAGTTTATTATTAGCCTCAAAAACATCTACTAGGGAGGAATATCTCTTGGTGATATCTTCATAAGCTAGTGCAAAATGATTTAATTTTTCAACAACTTCTCCCATCTAGTTATAAAAAGCTTTAGACAATGACCTTTCTTTTTGGACTTGGTTGAGGAACCTCTGATTATATGGTGACTTGACATCCAAATTCAATGGAACCATCGTGAGAGGCTAATGAACAAGATTCTACAACTGCTGAATGTATTTTTCCATCTCACATAGAGCCTACTTCAATTTTGCTTTATCTTCTACATCTTTGAGTACTCTATGATTGATGTTCTTGTTCATGAAATTTAGAATCTTTAGATCTGCCACCATGGAAGCCACTCCCAAGTCTATTTTCTACACACTTAAATTTTGTTTAGTGACCTCGGCACTAGTCTTGTGAGAATTAGGCTTGAACATCTCAGCAACCCAATGCCTTGTACTTGGGTCTATATCTAACATAGTTTCCATCTTAGGCTTCTTTGTCCTTGGGGATTTTCCAAGATATTTGCTGACCAAGTCACCAATAGGAACTAAAGTAGGAATGATGTTCCTCTTCTTGTTTATAGACAAATCCAACCAATTTGGAGTCTTCGGTGTGGTATTCTGTAAGGAAATAGTAGTGCCTAGATTGTTTGGAGTGATTGGATCCTGTTGGCCTGTACTCCCACTACCTCCTGCTGATACTGGATCCATGGTTGATGCTTTGATTCTTTTTAATCTTTTGAACTATCTTATGCTGGGCTCTTCTGTGTTAGAATCAAGAATAATGCAGAAAGATGGGTCTACTTTCTCACCTCTTTTACTTCTCTCCCTGGTAAACCTCACAGTGTCATTAGAAACCAACTCTGAATCTTCAATGTTAGGGATTTATGGAGGATCTGATCTACCTTCAGATAGCAACGGTTTAATCTTATTAGTCAAGACGGAAGAAGGTTCAATTTTTGGAGTCCTTAGACTCCCCCTAGTTCTCAGCGTAGGGGCTACTTGAATTTTCTTTAGTTGAGCTTTAAGTCATTGCTTTGTTCTCTGGAAAACCTCCTTAGTCAAATACTTTATATCTTCTTCCTCCTTTTCAGTCCAATCAACTCTACGGATCACCACTTCAGCGTATGATGTCATGCATTATGATTCCAATACATCTTCATCCTCATCCTTTATGTTTCTAATGCTGAAAGGAAGTTTTAAAGCAGCAATTTGCTTAAGAGAAAATCTGGAGTGCAGTCTCTTTGAAACCTCAACTTCATCCATGCAGTCATCCCAGAAGTCCTCTAACTCTGGTTGGTGAAGAAACATGGCATCTAACCTGAAATGGCTCTTGAAAAAACCCTTGCTATCAAAATAATTCCTTGCTTGATATGGTTGGAGGTTCATTTCTTTCAGCTCATTTATCAAGAAGGCAAGATCATGCATTAGCCTGAATCTATAATGCCCAAGTTCTAGTGGGAAAAAGGCACCAATACCTCGCTTAACCCTGTATTTCCTTTCTACCATCAACAACTATCTCCCAACCTCAAGTAGAATACACTTGTCCAAACAATACCTAGGAAGTTTCAGGAGAGCATCACTGAAGCTTCCTACTCTCAAATAGATAAAGGTAGGGAACTGAATATAAAAAATTACCATAAATCTTCACAAATTCCAGGGCTTCTTCTGATATCCTACAATTAGGTTTTCCCCTCAGCTCAAAAACTAGTTTGGACATAAAAGTATCATGCACTTCCTTAAAACCTATGGGATTTCTTCCCTTTTGTAATAGGGGATGGTACTCATAAATGGTCATACTGCTATTCCACTCTTCATGTGGTAGACCATCCCAAATTCTATAGATGGTGAGGATATAAAATAGGTAAGAGGACATATATAAACTTGAAATCAGGGTTGGCTAGAACAATCCTTCATGTAGTTGCTCCGCTATGATTTTGGCCTAATCAACCACATTACCCAAGTCTAGAATGGCCTGCACAAAAATGTACATCCAGTCTTCCCAATAGGTATCTATGGGGTTACCTCTCACTCTGTTTAACATTATTGTTGTATCCCTTACTTCCCTAAACAAATGATCTTTCCCCAAGGACCTAGGTAGACGAGAACCCCCTTTTTATGGGTTTAACAGCCAGTCTCTAGCTATGTTGTTCCTATATTCCTTCTTGTTTTGCTCAAAGTCCATTAGGGATTTTTCAATAATCCAATCGCCATAAACCTCTGCTGATGGAATCTTGAGGGCACCCATTATTACTTCTCTATTTATATTTACCAGAACTTCACCACTTTATGTATCTAGATACACCTCCCAGTCTTATTATATCTGTTACGACATTCCATAACTAGTTCTGGGCATGGGATGACTTCAGGAAAATTGGCCGCTTCTAACAAACCACTTCCTACAATCCTGATAGATATGGCCTCATCAACTATTTTCCTTAATCTTTGCACAATTTCTTCGATATCATCATCCACTATCACTATATCTCTCATTTTGGGCAAACAACTACCGATGGGAGAAAATTTATTCTCCTTCACAAACTTTACTTTGGAGAAAGACATAGTGGAATAAAATTTGAAAAATTCCTAAGAACATTGGATGAAAAGCAAATAAGAACCTAGCTCTTTTCTTAAAATGAATAATCCAAAGGAAACACAGAGCCAAGGTTATTGTGAAACTCACCACTTTTTTGCCTGCTAGTAATTTACCGCGATGCTCCAAGACACTTCTAGAAAATAAACCAAGATGGAATGAAGAAAAAAAAGGAGAGGGAAAATAAATACACATTTCGCTTCAATTCCCATCAAATCGAGAGGTATGACATGCAATAACTCACTCCACCGCAGTAACTGCTAACAAACTATTTTGTACGCTCCATTTTAGAAAGGAAATCACTTAAGCCGAGCTGGCATCATCTTTCTAGTCCCATCAGTCATTTCAAAATCAAAAAGCAAGGATTTGGCTCGCAGCTGCTTTATTTCGGTATTATTACATCTTGAAATCCAATCCTTGAACTATAAAATGAGTTCAAAGCATAGGATTCACCATGACTTTGATTATGTATGCACTTAACAATCACGGTGGACCCCTAGGACATTTACAACAAGCTTGGAATTTTTTGAAGATTGACACTAAGGCTTCAGCGTGGAATACTTCAATGCAAAGTTGTTAAAGTGCATGTTAAGATGTGAACTTTGAACCATGGAAAAGTAGGTTCAAAGTTCAAAATTCAATTTACTAACTACAAAAGGACACGCGACTGTGACCAAAATAAATTAGACTCTCACATGAAGATGCTTTTTCATAATGCTCTTTGGGGGAAAATGATTTGAACTTTGAACTTTGAACTAGCGGTTCAAGTTCAAAGTTCAAGGTTCAATTTACAATTTGAAACTTTACAAAGGCAAAAATTGTTGCACTTGGAAAGATTAAAAATTTATTTGACTAGCAATAGGTGGCTCCGACTGGGGATTAGGACTGTGAGGGACTAAACAATGGATCCTAGATCTCTGGTTTCACACTAGACTAACTACAACACACACAACTAACCTAAAGCATGGCAAAGTTGTATATACAAAGCACCACTGGACTGACTACAACTCAAACAGCTTTAGATCTTGCCCGTTATAAGATAAGGGCATTTCAGTTCCATCTCCATACCTGATTCTGAAAGAATTAGGTCCCAAAACCTGACTAATTTCAAAAGGCCCTTTCTAAAGGGATTCAAATTTACTGTACGCACCCCGAGGTTCTTTTCTTTTATCCCATAACATCACTTTATCATTTTCCATGAACTTCCTGGGCCTGGCCTGCCTATCAAAAATATTCTTCACCTTGGATTGATGCAATGCTATGTGGTTTACCATTTCTTCTCTTTCTTCCTGAATTTTTCTTAGGTACATGATCCTTTTATCTAACCCATCAAAGAAAGTCTAATTTTCAATCACCTTTTGCAACTTTATTGCTACAAGCTCTAGAGGCAGTGAGAGTTGAGCTTCTACTCCATAGACCAGTTCAAATGGAGTCATACATATAGCTCTCTTGGGAGAAGTTTGATTAGCTCAAAGGGCTTCAAATAATCTTTTGTGCCAGTCTTTAGAATTTTCACCTACCAACTTCTTCATGATGGAGATTAAATTTTTATTGGTAGATTCGGCCTACCCATTTCCCTGGGGAAAGTAATCAGATGAATGTGATAATTGAATCCCGTTATCATAGCAGAATAGTTGCATCTCTTGAGAGGAGAAATTCTATGCATTATTAGCTACAATCTTCACAGGAACACCAAATCTAACCAAAATGTTTTCTTTCAAGAAGGAACAAACCGCTTCCAAAGTTATTTTTCTCACTGCAACAGCTTCTACCCATTTAGTAAAATAGTTTATTGCTGTTAAAATATGGGTATGTCTGACACTTGATGGGGGATTTATTGGCCCAATAAAATCTAAACCCCATTGCTTGAATGGCTCCTCAATTATTACTGGCCTTAAGGGAAGAGCAGCTAAATGTGGCTTACTGGAAAATAACTTACATTTCTTGCATTGCACTACCCATTTGTACGCGTCCTTAAACATTCTGGGCCAGTAATAGCAGTTCCTCAAAATTTTGAAAGCTTTTACTGTTGATGAGAAGTGTCCACCACATGCTTCACTATGAAAGGATTGAAGTAACTTCTTCTGTTGATCCTCATCCACACACCTGAGAAACATCCCATCAAACCCTCTTTTATATAGAATATCATCCACTATGACATATTTGGCTGCTTTGAGCTTCAAATTTCTTTTCTCCTTTGTTTTAAGATGATCTGGACACTCTCCATAGGTGAGATAAAAGGTTACATTTGAGAACCATGTATCTTTCAGTCCTGTGAATAAAGATAGAGGGATGTCATCTTCAGAAGCTATGTCATTTTCTACGATCAATTTGCAGAGGCCCTGACCTTTGATGAATGTGATAGGTTTGATCTCTAAATCAAACTCTTGAACTTTACCCACCCAATTGGCTCTTTTATTCATGGACACTTCCTGTTGAGTTAGGATACTCTTAACAACAGAATTTGGAACATATATCGTGGAATGAGAATGCAGAATGTAATATCGGAATCACTTGATGGCTTTAACAACTACATAGGCCTAATTTTCTATGGTTGAATACTTCAATTCATGATTCTTTGAAGGAACACTCATAAAGGAAATGGGAACCTCCTCGCCAACCTCATTCTTTTGTAGTAGGACGCCTGACATGGTGTGCTCAGATGCATAACAATGTATCACAAAGTCCTTTCAAAAATTTGGATGAGCAAGGACTGGGGCTTGTGCAATTGCTTCTTTAACCTCATCAAAAGACTTCTTGGCCTCATCATTCCATCTGAAAGTTTTCTTCTCACTTAACAGGTTCACCATGGGTCTAGTTGTCTCTGAAAAAACTAGCACAAATCTCCTCATAAAGTTGATTTGCCCAAAGAAAGACCTTATCCCACTTCTATGAGATGGAAAACATAGTTGTTAAATCACCCGCACCCTCTCTGGATCTATTGCAAGTCCCTTTTTTGAGACTTTGTGACCTAACAATTTTCCCTCAGTCACATAGAAAATAGATTTCTTGGGATTTAAAGATATCCCCTGATTTCTGCATTCTTGGAGAATGAGCTTTAGATCTTTAGGATGCTTCTTCCTTCTTCAGGAGAAAATAGTCATATCATCAAGGTACACCATGGTCACTTTATTCATTAGATGATTGAAGGAAGAATTCATGGCTCACTGGAATGTTGCCCCTGCATTGATCAAACCAAATGGCATTCGGTTATATGCAAATGTACCCCAAGGGGTAGTGAATGATATTTTGTGTTGGTCCTCAGGAGCCACACTAATTTGGTTATACCCTAAGAATCCATCTAGCATTGAAATCATTTCAGACCCTGCTACCATCTGAAGGATATGGTCCATATTGGGGAGAGCAAAATTATCTTTCAAACTAGACTAGTTAAGGTTCCTAAAATCAATGCAGATTTGAATTTCTCCATTTTTCTTATGAATAGGAACTATGTTTGCTACCCAGGTAGAATTATGGATTGGGTAAATTATTTTAGCTTTAAGCATTTTTTCTACCTCTCTGAAAATTGCATCAGCCACCCTAGTGTTATAATTTCTCAATTTTTGGCTAAAGGGTTTGGCTCCTGACTTTAGAGGAATATGATGTTGAAACTTCCCCTTTTTGAAATCCTTCAAATCCTCATACGACCATGCAAACACATCTTAGAATTCTCACAGCAATCTGGTGAATACCACCCTCTCTATAGGAGTACAACATGTACCCAAGTTAACAAATTTAGGGTCTTCATCACTTCCAATATTTACTTTCTCATAATTACTGGATTGTTCCTCTTTTGTCTCATTGGTCTGGACAACAAAATAGTCTTTGCGGTCAAACAGGTTTTCCATGGTCACAAGACCTTTGGGAATATGATTTCCCTTGAGCTGAATAACATTCTCAACTTTCTCAACCTCTTCATCTACACAGAACTCTTAACACTCAAACTCTGACCCTTCGAAAAATATAGAAGAAAACTTCTCAATACCTTGAAGAAAAGACAATACATGAGCATCATCACTAAAGACCTGCCAGGAATTAGCATTATCGGGTACATTAGGTTGATGGACAAGCACAATGGTATATTTATTACTATCAAAGTCAGGATGAGGAATAAGTAGTGCGATAGAACCAGCAAGGGCATCTGCTCTGGAATTCATTTCTCTAGGTACGGATTCAATGGAAAAAGATTTGAATCCTTCAACCTCATCCCAAACTCTATTCCTGTAGTGTTTCATCCTCTCATTCCTCACTGCATATTTTCCCCTTGTTTTACAATCAACTCAACATCTCCTTTTACCCTTAGTAATTTGATGCCTTTTCTTTTTGCTTCTTGAATCCAGAGTAACATAGCTTCATACTCTGCGGTGTTATTAGTATCTCAAATTCAAGCTTGAAAGCAAAAGGAAATTTTTCTTCAGTTGGAGATATCAGTACCACCCTAGCACCTGAACTAGTAGATGAACAACTCCCATCAAATTCCATGGTCCACAGCTCTTCATTGTCAGTACATTTTTCATTCATGACATCAATTTCTGGCATGATCAAATAATTAGAAAAATTAGTTTCCTGATACAAGATGTGAGACTTAGGATCATCAGAGGGAAAAATAATGTATTTACACTTAGTCTTAGGTTGTAAAGGGACCCTCTTATCTCCAATAGGAATGATAGCCTGAGACTAGTCTAATTTGATCTCTCCACCAGGTCTCTACAAAAGGTTCTGCTCAAGAGCATACCATAACTAGCTGGTATGTCAACCACTAGGAAGGTCAACTTGAGCCTCTTGTCAAGAAAAGATGCTAATGCAACTTGAGCATCCTTGATTTGGCCAATCAAAAGAACTTTCTTAGAATCCATGGAGTAGCACCTACCAAAATTTTTTGTTAAGGGAAAATCAACAGCTTTTTCTACTGAAGAGGGCATGATGTTATCAGAAGCTCTAGAATCTATAATACAATTGCTAAGTTTATGGCCATGAATGAATAACAACACATAGAAAGGCTCGGGTTTCCCTATTACATAAGAAAATCCTGAGGATTCAAGATTGATGATGGGCTTTTTAACTTCAGGTTGTTTAATGTTTGGGTTAGTAGGGATTTCACTAGTGGATACAGTATTTGTTTGATTGGACTACACAATAGGGGAGGAACTCTTCACATAAGCAACCAATTTATCCAATTCACCAGGGTTTGATTTCAAATATTCAACAAGGGATATTTGGATTTTAGATGACTTACAAAATTCTATGAAATCAAAGGAGGGTTTAGAGTCTAACCTTTTAAGGATTTTAATTCCTGACGATTCACTCCTTGGAGTCTTTGTGCTACTACCAGCTTGACTCATTGGTTCTTTGTCCTTCTTGCCTTGGAAAGGAGATGAAGCGTGGCTGTGAAATTTTCCACCTTGCTGAGCTCAGGTAAGCACTAAACATGAAGGATGCTCTAGAGTCATAAGAATGTCACCACCTCATTCTGAATCAGACTCATATTCAAGATAGTAACTCACGGAGTCGCCAGGTCCTCCAAAGTTTTCTTCATTGCTAGGGATTTCCACAATTGTTTCTTTATTGGCCTCCACTTGCTTGTACTGCACCATCTCAAGGTAAGAATCACCATCATGCTCATCAGTCAAATGAAAGATACACATGTTGCTTTTAGCAGGAGGTGCTTTAATCTGAAGTCTCGACTGATGTGGTAAAGTATTTGACTATTTTCCATAATTTCCTGTTCCTTGGTTTCCATACCTCCTAGGAATGTCTGGATATGGAGCAAGAGGAGACTTCGACATTTGCCTTTTAAGGGTAATCATGTCATTGACCAGTCTTTGAACAATAGGATCAGAAGATCCAAAAGTAGATGGTTGATTATTTGGAGTCTGTACCTCTCTTCTCCATTTACCGACAATTATTATATCATCTTCAAGTTCCACTGCTAATGCTTGGGTGGCTGCCAAGTCTACCACCCTACCTCATCTTAGATGGAAACTAATATCCAGAGGCATAGCATTTATAAAGAACCCCTTCATGTTCTCATTACTAGGATGATGAGCATTTGGAATTTGTTGCAAGATTTTATTAAACTTGGCAATAAATTCTTGCATTGGTTCGTGCATCTCCTTCTTTAACTGTGAGAGTTGCAATAGTAAAGAATGTTCATCATCTATAGATTTAAAATGAGCCTCAAAGGTCATTCTCATGGCATTCTAGTTTGTA
The DNA here is from genome assembly GCA_027943335.1 of Chamaecyparis obtusa. Classification (NCBI taxonomy): domain Eukaryota; kingdom Viridiplantae; phylum Streptophyta; class Pinopsida; order Cupressales; family Cupressaceae; genus Chamaecyparis; species Chamaecyparis obtusa. Next base: position 418,026 of record BSBK01008102.1, on the reverse strand, counting down.
ATAGAGCCATTGGGTAAATGACGAAACCAATATGCAACAGCTTCATTCAGTGTCTGGACAAAAAGGCGAATAGCCACATCTTTCGAACTCACTCCTATAACACTACAAGCATGTTGAACACATTAATATGATCACTCAGGGAGACTCTACCATCTCCACTAAACTTAGGTAGAATATCTCTGGCCCATTTGGGCAAAGCTTGTAGATTAAATTTGGTTAGATCAAGGGGGCCAACCTGAGCTCCCCAAGGTTGGTTCTGGGCCATGATTGGTAAAGAAAAATTTAGAGGTTGAGGATTGAAAAGAGATGGGACTAATGTACCAGATAATGTAAGGGCTTGAAAACCAGAAATAGATGAAGTTAGCTTGGTAGGTGAAGATGGCCTACTAGTAGTTTGAAACCTCCTTCTCATAGGTATATTAGGGGTGGAGTTCAACTGCTTTAGTGCTTCAAAATCTTCATCAACTAAACCTTTAGCTTTATCACCTCTTGTGTACCTCTTCTCTGCCAGTTTATTAATTGAAACTAAAATAGGGGTATAGATAAACAAAAACCTATCTTCAAGGCCTTTGAGCAGCTCTATCTACTATAGCAGCTTCTTGGGCTACAGGTAAACCTCTCAGCCACCCTCCAATTTCCTCTTCTTCTTTGATCACTAACCTCACTTGTTGATATTGTTGACCACTTGTTCTCAGATTCGAAGCCGTTGCATTAAGATCAACTATAATGTCTTCTTGGGTGTATGAGAAGTTAAGGTTAGGTTGTAACACTGGGAGAAGTTCTTGCTGACTAGGTACTCTATCAACAGGTAGCACCATAATTGATCATTCAATTAAAATCTTAAACCCTGGTCTACTCATTAGACTCCCCAGCGGAGTCACCAAAAATTTGTTAGTATATAGATTTTCCTTCCTAATAAAATTGAAATTATCTTTAAACTCTCTTTCCCATATAGAAGGAAAAACCAATACAACAGTTGAGTTTGTCACTCATGAAAAAACTCTCTCTACGATTAAAGGAGTAGCTACCTTATAAAAAGATCAATCTTGATAATCCATTTATTCAAAAAGAATGAAAGCAATAAAAATGAATATACTTTTGACCTGAAAGTAAGAAAGGCCTTTTCAATTCTTCATATAAAATGACTATAGAGAGATTTATGCTCTGAGAAAGATTCACATTCATCTAGCCAACTGACTAAGATTGCAAAAGAAACACTCCTAGAATGATCAATCCAACATATATACTGAAATAAATTGAAGAATGGATAAATGATCATAGAACATACACACAGATTATAGCAACATGCATATAATTCCAACTGAATTCAAGATACATGTAATATTCAGACCAATTGATCCAAGAAAGATACTATTATCTATTATAGATATCAACTGATACTATATCATATGTTCCAATCCAAAATATAACCATTAATCGAATGTACTTGCAGTAAATAACAAAATAGCTAAGTTTATGTCACCAAAGAACCGACCCTTGTGAGGTCACTCAAAAATTAATAAATAGCTGCACAGGGCTTCATCAGTTTTCATAACTAAAAGTCTATTCAAGGAAAATGCAACTAACACCCTAAGCCACTTGGAACTTGTCCATTCAAAGACTTATTAACTGATTAACTTTTCTTGGCATCTGCATTGGTGGCAGCGTTAGCTACTTTGCGCATGTCAGTCCATTCTTCCAAAGCCATCGTGAATCTCTCCAACATCTCTTGGTTCGGTGAAGGAATGAATCTGAGGCTTTGTTCCTAGATACACTTACAATTTTGCAACTATTCTAGCTTATTCTTCAATGTGTTTATCTATTCATCACCAAGAATCGTTAGTGATTGCACCCAGGCTATAACTGAGCAATCATGAGCTTCCATCTCTTTAGCATCTTTCAACCCTTGTGCCTTTTCTATGTAGGATTCCTTCATCTTGGTTACATCAATCCCAATTTTAACTTCATTTTTAGACAGCTTGTATAGGCAATCAACATGATTACTAAGTATTTCTTCAACACAGGCAATTACCTTCAAGACCTAACTAGACTCCTCAATACCTTGATAAAAAAGTGAACACTGCCATTCTCGATTAACCTTGGCAACACATAACAAACTGGCATTGGCATCAGGTTTTGGTTTCTCAGTTAAAAACTTGTCTATACCATAGACAAAAGCTTCCTCTAGATTGGATATCTCTATTTCCAGAATATCCCTTTTCACTTCTTAGAGTTTAGTATTAGCCTCAACAACATCTACCAAGGAGGAAGATCTCTTGGTGATATCTTCATAAGCCAATGCAAAACGATTTACTTTTTCACCAATTTCTCCCATCCAATTATAAAATGCTTTAGACAATGACCTTTCTTTGTGGACTTGGTTGAGGAACCTCTGATTATCTGGTGACTTGACATCTAGATTCAATGGAACCATCATGAGAGGCTGAGGAATAGGATTTTGCAGCTGCTAAATGCATTTTGCCATCTCACATAGAGCCTGCTTCAATTTTGCTTTATCTTCTGCATCTTTTATTACTCTATGATTGATCTTCTTGTTCGCAAAATTCAAAATCTTTAGATCTGCAACCCTGGAAGCCACTCCCAAGTCTATTTTCTACACATTGAAATCTTGTTTAGTGACCTCGGCACTAGTCTTGTCAGAATTAGGCTTGAACATCTTAGCAACCCAATGCCCTGTACTTGGGTCTATATCTAACATAGATTCCATCTTAGGATTCTTTGTCCTTGGGGATTTTCCAAGATATTTTCTGACCAAGTCACCAATAGGAACTGAAGTAGGAACGATGTTCCTCTTCTTGTTTATAGACAAATCCAGCCAGTTTGGAGTCTTCGGTGTTGTATTCTATAAGGAAATAGCAGTGCCTAGATTGTTTGGAGTGACTGGATCCTATTGTCATGTACTCCCACTACCTCCTACTCATACTGAATCCATGGTTGATGCTTTTCTTCTTTTTAATCTTTTGAACTATCTTGCACTAGGCTCTTCTATGTCAAAATCAAGAACAATGCAAAAAGATGGGTCTACTTTCTCACCTCTTTTACTTCTCTTCCTGGTAAACCTCACAGTGTCATTAGAAACCAACTTTGATTCTTCAATGTTAGGGATTTTTGGAGGATATGAGCTACCTACTGTTAGAATAACTGAGAGGGGGGTGAATTAGTTATCCAGTGTCCCAATTCAAAATGTATAATCCAAAACAAATCTACAACTTCTGCTACTCGGTAAACATAAAATACTTTCACTGTCTGTGTCTTTACCGATTCTCAGTCTAAACTTTATAATAGTTACTGATTAAATCTAACATGTAATATGCAAAGTATGATAACAAACAAATATCACAATCAACACATAACACAAGAGATTTAACGTGGAAACCTTGTGAAGGGAAAAACCACCTTGGACCACCAACCCAAAATTGTTCACTCTTCTGAAGTGAGGTCGATGAAGACCCAACCCTATTAAAGGTTACAAACACACTATTAGGTGTGACCTTGTTAGAGGATTTTAGACCAAAAGTTATCGTCCAACTAGCAGTCACTTTGGGTTTGATAGGATAACAACATTCACTCTATGAATGAAACATCAAAAGACTTTCATAGTCTACTCAGTTAAGAGATTTGACCATGTACAATGGTTAAATATGTAATAGTAGATGATCTTTCTTGAAACAACTTTAATTGCAGTTTACAGATCAATGTTCAGCTCATTCAAATCTTTTTGATCAATATACCACTTCAAATTCAATACTATATCAACTTACTGTCCATCGGTAATTACTCTTTGTAGCTCGGTAATTGTTCTGTAGCTCGGTTCTTATTAACCAGTATGATCAAAATGCATGAAAACTTGTTCACGCGATAATTCTGTAGTATCTTCTTCTTCCAGTTGTGTTTCAACAATGAAACCAATGTCTCTTATATAGACGAGTAAATCATTTTCTTTTCCTCCATTAGATTTGGTCACTTAATCATATTCATAGATTTTGCCACTTTAAGCTTCTTCAACTGATGTGTCAGTAACATGTTACAATCTACTCCATTAGATCCTTTTGATTTATGTTAGTCGTCGATCTTCATAACAAACCTTATATGTTACCTCGATTTCATACACTTTACAACTCATCACTTTATTGGCTAAACTGATCATTTAATTCTTTTTTGTTTTGCTCGGTTAACAAAGAAATGTGTCAGTGAACATAAGCTCAATTAACACTACACTCGGTATACACTACATTCCGTCGATGTATACTAAAATGCTTTATTTACCGACAACACTGCTTTGTGTCTTTCAGCTCTATTCTTCATCATAGATGAATGCAACATAATAAAGTCAATTTGATCAAGTCATAGACTCATCAACATGTTACTCAATGTATTCCTTATACTCATTTGACATATACATCTTCCTCATGTAGATATTTTTGTTCTTCATCTCTTTCACCTTTCTTTAGATTTGTCGGTATAGTAACTTACAAGATAAGTAATGTCAAGCTAGTTGACATCAATGACAACATAATACTAATTTAATCATCTTGCATATCTAATCATCAACTCCTTTAGTAATCTTGAATTACAGATTCTCCATTTAGGTTCTAAATCAGTTGTAGTTCATCAATCTCTCCCTTTGGCATTGATGGCAACTCAAGTAATATGAAATGTACCATACACATACCAAACATGTATTCTACAACTCTGTAATCAAATGTTGTGTAAGCTCTCCCTGGCTTAATATGTTTAATCAATACGTTACTAACCAGCATTATGAAATACAACTTTATCATTTTGTAGATATAATCTTTTCAGCTCTCAGGTTCCTGTTCCTATTTCTTTCTTTCAGATTATCTCTCCCTTAGATAGTTCTCATCGGTGCATATCTCTCTTTTTCCTTTTCATATTATTTATCTCTCCCTTTGACAACAATGCCAAAGAAACAAATAAACAATCAGCTCTTGTAGTAGCTAAGTAACTCTCTGTTGTCCATTACTTCCTCTGTATCTTAGTATATTGATATCCCAGTCTATTTCAGTTCTTCAAACTTAATCACAACCTTGAACAATATCCAAAGTGTGAACTATGCTGCATCAACATGTGTGATCATCTGATAAGATTAGGCTGATGCAACATCCATATCGCATTAGTGATTGATAGTCAAGGGACGGACCCCAAGTCTAGTCCTCAAATATCCAAATGTGTCCTTCAGTAGAGGCTTTGTAAAAATGTCTGCAAGTTGTTCTTTAGATGTAACAAATTCTAACTTCACTTGCTTCTCTTGCACTTGTTCTCTTAATTAGTGATACTTAATTAATATATGCTTTGTCTTAGAGTGCATCACTAGATTCTTTGAAATATTAATAGCACTTGTGTTGTCACAGTATATGATCACCGGGTCAGTGATTACCTCATTCATTCCTTCCAACACTTGCTTGATACATGCAATGTTTGAGAAATTAGTAGCAGCAGCAACATACTCTGCTTCAGCTATAGACTAAGAAATACAAGCCTGCTTTTTACTTGTCCAGGTTACAAGTCTTTCACCAAAGAAAAATGCTCCTCTGGTGGTACTTTTTCTGTCATCCACATTTCTAGCCCAATCAGCATCGGCATAAACCTTCAACTTAAACTTACCTTCCTTAGGATACCATAATCCATAATCCTCTATCTTTTTCAGATATCTTAAGATCCTTTTGGTAGCAATCATGTGTTATTCTCTAGGATTAGCAGAATATCTAGCAACAATTCCCACAGCATGTACTATATTTAGTCTATTGTGAACTACATACATTAGTTTACCAATCATGGATTAGTAAAGTGTCTGGTTTACCTCTGTAGTTTCATCTTCCTTTGTCATTTTACTTCCAGTAGCCATCGGTGTTCCTACAAGTTTAGCATCTTCCATGCCAAATGTCTTCAAGACTTCCTTTATGTACTTGGACTGTGTGATGAATATCCCATCACTCTGCTAAATCACTTGTAATCCGAGAAAGAATTTAATCTCTCCGAACATATACATTTCAAACTCATTCCTCATGTCATCAGCAAAATATTTACATACATGATCTTGACCTCCAAAAATAATATCATCAACAAAAATTTCAGCAATATGAATAGTGTCATCAGTATCACCTTTCATGTACAAATTGTTGTTTTCACTAGTTCTTACAAATCCAATACTTAACAAGTAAGTATGCAGCCTTTCATACCATGCTCTTAGTGCTTGCTTCAAACCATATAAAGCTTTGTGTAATCTACATACCATGTTTCTGTTGTCTAGATCGACAAATCCTTCAAGTTTTTCTATGTAGACCTCTTCTTCAAGTATACCATTCAGAAATGCTGACTTCACATCCATTTGATAAACTTAAATTTCTTGTGTGCAATGCATGCAAGTAGCATTCTAACTCCTTCCAATCTAGCAATAGGTGCAAATGTCTCACCATAGTCAATGCCTTCTTCATGTGCATAGCCCTTGCATACCAATCTCAATTTATTTCTTATCACTTCACCATTTTCATTCAGCTTGTTTCTAAATATCCATTTAGTACCGATAACATTATTATCTTTAGGTCAGGGTACTAAGGACCAAGTTTTGTTTTTCTCTATTTGTTATATCTCCTCCTTCATTGTATTAACCCATTCTTCATTCTCTAATGCAACTTTCACATTCTTTGGTTCAAATTCACAAACAAAACATGTACCTTGTCTTGTTTTGCTTCTTGTCTACATTCGAGCTTGTCTATTTCCAATAATTTGTGTCTCAAGATGATGTCTTCTGACAAAACTAGCTAGTACTCAGTTTCTTCTTTCTTGTTCATCGTGTTCAAGTTCATGTGCTTGTTCGGTAGCACCATCTTATTCGTCGATTTCCCTTTCCTATTCCTCAGGGTTATTTTCCTGTTGACCGATTATCACAAGTTACGACTTTGGTAGATAGTCAGGAAGTTCAATTGAAGTGAATCTACCATAGTCTTCCGGTTCCTTTCTTTCTTCTGTGTTCATGTCATCAAACTCATCAACATGGACATTAGTACTTTCAATCATCTTATTTGTAACCTTATTCAGACATTTGTATGCTTTACTTTTAGTAGAATATCCTAAGAATATTCCTTCATCACCTTTAGAATCAAATTTCCCATTTCTCTCATCTTTCAGAATAAAACATTTTCTTCCAAAAATCCTGAAATAACTTACAGTAGGTTTGTGTCCAAACCATAGCTCATAAGGTGTTTGGTTGGTGTCCTTCTTCAGTTGTACTCAGTTAAGTAGATATACAACTATACTGAAAACTTCCCTCCAATATGTTTGAGCAACATTCTTTTGTATCATCAGTGTCCTAGCACAGTCAATGATTGATCGGTTCCTTCTTTCAACAATCCCATTATGCTGAGGTGTTCTCGGTGTAGAGACCTGTCTCTTAATACCATTCTCATTACAAAAATTAGTAAATTCATCAGAGATAAATTCACCTCCACTATCAGATCTTAAGCATTTAATTTCTTTTCCAGTCTCTTTTTCTACCTTTGCCTTATACCATTTAAACATCTTAAATGCTTCAGATTTCTCTTTCAGGAACATAATAGTCATCAATCTAGTATAGTCATCAACAAAAAGAATAAAGTATCTATCACCATGATAGCTCTGAGTTCTCATAGGACCACATAGATCGGTATGAACCAACTCAAGTATCTTCTTTGTTGAGTAGTCTTTTCTCTTAAAATTAGACTTAGTCATCTTACCTTTCTGACATTCATGGCACATAGCATGATTTAGTTTTGACAAGTTAGACAACCCTCTAACTCTTTTCTTCTTACTAATCTTGATCATGTTATCGAAATTCACATGACATAACCTCTTATGCCACAACCATGCATCTTCATCCTTCATTAATAAACAAGAAGACTGATCAATAACAAGATAAAATAGATTACCTTTGGATTGTGTACCGGTTCTGACAAGTCTTCCTCCATTATCATAGATTCTTACCTTTCTGCTCTCAAAAGAAAGTCAGTGGCCTGAGTTATTCAATTGTACCACACTTAAAAAAATTATAGTTCAGTCCATCTACCCAATATGCATTTTCACATTTTATTCTATCATTAATCATCAGTGAACCTTTACCTCTCACCATACAAGGTGCATCATTTCCCATTCTAACAGATCGACAATCGTATTCATCAAGTAGATCAAATTTCTCTATATCACCAGTCATATGATGTGTACAGCCACTATCTATTATCCATGTATCATTTCTGCTTACTTTAGAGATCAGTGTTGTTTCTTCATGTTTCTCTTCTTCCTCTAAATCATCTTTCATAGCAATAAATACTACTTCTACATCATCATCAGTGTCAGATTAAGATTCAAATTCTTTGGCTATGTAACATACCTTTTTCCCTTTGTCATAGCTATCTTAGTTGTCTCTGTTGTTGTGTCGATAGCCTCTGTTGACTCTTCTCCCATAGCTTCCTTCAGATCGGTCTTTGGATCTATCATCATCTTTCTTATTCGGACATCTAGCAGCGATGTGGCCAACTTCTTTACAATTAAAACATGCCAAGGGTAACTTGCCTCTATACCTTCCCTTACCTTTGGGAAATCTTCTAGCCACAAGAGCTTCAAGCTCATGAAGCTCATCATTGGTATTACTATCACTATCATTGTTCTTATCATTCCTGCTACTAGACTTACCAATCTTCAAAGAAGACATGAAAGCAGATTCAACAGAAGGTACAACACTGTTGTCAAACTTATTCAATTCAAAGGTTGTAAGCTTATCGATCAGAGTGTCAAGAGTGAGGTTGGATGTAGCCCTTATTTCATGAATTGCAAAGATCTTGATCGCATAAACTGGCAGCAAGGTTCTAAGAATCTTGCTTATCACTGTTTCATCGTCAATAACTCAACTGGATGCTCTAATAGCATGTACTACCTCTTTTAGTCTATTTGTATATTGCACAATGTTCTCACCTTCTTTCATCTTCATATCATCAAATTGACCTCTTAGGCTTTCTACTCTGGCTCTCTTAACATTCCCATCTCCACTATATATTAGAGTCAACTTGTCCCACATGGTCTTAGCTATATCACAATCCTTGATGTCTTCAAACTCGGCATCGACACAGGTAGCAACAAGTTCCATCATAGTGATATTGTGTTCATGCCTATCCTTCAACTGATCAACTGTCAGGGGACCTGGTGTCAGTTCAATGTAGCCATTCTCCATCAGTTCTAGTGCAGAATTCCCAATTCCAGATATGTGCAATTTCACCCAGCTTTGCCATATTGAGAAGTTATCTTTGTTCAGCTTTGGCACTTCCCTCTTATTCATCTTGAGACCTTTTTGCTGGAGTCCTTAAAACTTTGTTCTAAGCAACCGAAGCTCTGATACCAATTGTTAAAATAACTAAGAGGGGGGTGAATCAGTTATCTAGTGTCCCAATTCAAAATGTATAATCCAAAACAAATCTACAACTTCTACTACTCGGTAAACATAAAATACTTTCACCGTCTGTGTCTTTACTGATTGTCAGTCTAAACTTTATAATAGTTACCAATTAAATCTAACATGTAATATGCAAAGTATGATAACAAACAAATATCACAATCAACACATAACATAAGAGATTTAACATGGAAACCTTGTGAAGGGAAAAACCACCTGGGACCGGCAACCCAAAATTGTTCACTCTTCTGAAGTGAGGTCAGTGAGACCCAACCCTGTTAAAGGTTACAAACACACTATTAGGTGTGACCTTGTTAGAGGATTTTAGACTAGAAGTTATTGTCCAACCAGCAGTCACTTTGGGGTTGACAGGATAACAATGTTCACTCTATGAATGAAACATCAAAAGACTTTCATAGTCCACTCGGTTAAGAGATTTGACTGTGTACAATGGTTAAATATGTAACAGTAGATGATCTTCCTTGAAACAACTTTAATTGCAGTTTACAGATCAATGTTCATCTCATTCAAATCTTTCTGATCAATATACCACTTCAGATTCAATACTATATCAACTTACTGTCCATTGGTAATTACTCTTTATAGCTCGGTAATTTTTTTGCAGCTCAGTTCTTATTAACTAGTATGATCAGAATGCATGAAAACTTGTTCACGTGATAATTCTGCAGTATCTTCTTCTTCCGGCTGTGTTTCAAAAATGAAACCAATGTCTCTTATATATACAAGTAAATGATTTTCTTTTCCTCCATCAGATTTTACTACTTAATCATATTCATAGATTTTGCCTCTTTAAGCTTCTTTAGATGATGTGTTAGTAACACGTTACAATTTTCTCCATTAGATCCTTTTGATTTATGTTAGCCGTTGATCTTCATAACAAACCTTATCTGTTACCTCAATTTCATACACTTTACAACTCATCACTTTATTGGCTAAACTGATCATTTAATTCCGTTTTGTTTTGCTTGGTTAACAAAGAAATGCATCAGTGAACACAAGCTCAGTTAACACTATGCTTGGTATACACTACATTTCATCGATGTATACTAGAATGCTTTATTTACCAACAACACTACTTTGTGTCTTTCAGCTCTATTCTTCATCATAGATGAATGCAACATAATAAAGTCAATTTCATCAAGTCATAGACTCATCAACAAGTTAATCAATGTATTCCTTATACTCATCTGACATATACATCTTCCTCATGTAGATATTTATGTTCTTCATCTCTTTCACCTTTCTTCAGATGTGTCAGTATAGTAACTTAACAGATAAGTACTGTCAAGCTAGTTGACATCAATGACAACATAATACTGATTTAATCATCTTGCATATCTAATCATCAACTCCTTTAGTAATCTTGAATTATAGATTCTCCATTCAGGTTCTAAATCAGTTGTAGTTCATCACCTACAGACATCAACAGTTTAATCTTATTAGTCAAGACAGGAGAAGGTTCAATTTTTGCAGTCCTTACACTCATCCTAGTTCTCAGCGTAGGGGCTACTTGAATTTTCTTTCGTTGAGCTTTAAGCCATTGCTCTGTTCTCTGGAAAACCTCCTTAGTCAAAGACTTTATATCTTCTTCCTCCTTTTCAGTCCAATCAACTCTTTTGATCACCACTTCAGCATCTGATGTCATGCATTTTGATTCCAATACATCTTCATCCTCATCCTTTATGTTTCTGATGCTGAAAGGAAGTTTTAAAGCAGCAATTTGCTTAAGAGAAAATCTGGAGTGCAGTCTCTTTGACGCCTCAACTTCATCCATGCAATCATCCCAGAAGTCCTCTAACTCTGGTTCGTGAAGAAACATGGCATCTAACCTGAAATGGCTCTCCACAAAACCCTTGCTATCAAAATAATTCCTTGCTTGATATGGTTGGAGGTTCATTTCTTTCAGCTCATTTATCAAGAAGGCAAAATCATGCATTAGCTTGAATCTATAATGCCCAAGTTCTAGTGGGAAAAAGGCACCAATACCTCGCTTAACCCTGTATTTCCTTTCTACCATCAGCAACTGTCTCCCAACCTCAAGTAGAATACACTTGTCCAAAAAATACCTAGGAAGTTTCAAGGGAGCATCACTGAAGCCTCCTACTCTCAAATAGCTAAAGGTAGGGAACTAAATATAAAAATTGCCATAAATCTCCATAAATTCCATGGCTTCTTCTGATATCTTGCAATTAGGTTTTCCCCTCAGCTCAAAAACTAGTTTGGATATAAAAGTATCATGCACTTCCTTAAAACCTGTGGGATTTCTTCCCTTTTGTAACATGGGATGGTACTCATAAATGGTTATACTGCTATTCCACTCTTCATGTGGCAAACCATCCCAAATTCTACAGATGGCGAGGATATAAAATAGGTAAGAGGACATATATAAACTTGAAATCAGGGCTGGCTGGGACAATCCTTCATGTAGCTTCTCCACTATGATTTCGGCCCAATCAACAACATTACCCGTCTAGAATGGCCTGTACGAAAATGTACATCCAGTCTTCCCAGTAGGTATCTATGGGGTTACCTCTCACTGTGTTTAACATTACTGTTATATCCCTTACTTCCCTAAACAAATGATCTTTCCACAAGGACTGAGGTAGACAAGAACGCCCTTTTTTGGGGTTTAACAGCCAATCTCTAGCTATGTTGTTCCTATATTCCTTCTTGTTCTGCTCAAAGTCTGCTAGGGCTTTTTCAATACTCCAATCCCCATAAAGCTCTACTGATGGAATTTTGAGGGCACCCATTATTACTTCTCTGTTTATATTTACTAGAACTTCACCACTTTCTGTATAGATACACCTCTCAGTCTTATTATATCTATCACGACATTCCATAACTAGTTCTGGGCATGGGATGACTTCAGGAAAATCGGTCGCTTCTAACAAACCACTTCCTACAATCCTGATAGATATGGCCTCATCAACTGTTTCCCTTAATCTTTGCATAATTTCTTCGATATTATCATCCACTATCACTGTATCTCTCATTTCAAGTAGACAACTACCGATGGGAGAAAATTTATTGTCCTTCACAAACTTTACTTTGGAGAAAGACATAATGGAATAAAATTTGTAGAATTCCTAAGAACACTTGGATGAAAAGAAAACAAGGACCTAGCTCTTTTCTTAAAATGAAGAATCCAAAGGAAAAATAGAGCCAAGGTTACTGTGAAACTCATCGCTTTTCTACCTGCTAGTAATTTACCTCGACGCTCCAAGACGCTTCCAGAAAATAAACCAAGATGGAATGAAGAAACAAAAGGAGAGGGAAAATAAATACACACTTCACTTCAATTCCCATCAAATCAAGAGGTCTGACTTGCAATAACTCATTCCACTGCAATAATTGCTAACAACCTATTTTGCACGCTCCATTTCAGAAAGGAAATCACCTAAGCCAAGTTGGCATCACCTTTCCAGACCCATCAGTCATCTCAAAATTAAAAAAGCAAGGATTTGGCTTGCGGCTGCTTTATTTCGGTATTATTACATCTTGAAATCTGATCCTTGAACTATAAAATGAGTTCAAAGCACAAGATTCACGATGACTTTGATTTATGTATGCACTTAGCAATCACGGTGGGCCCCTAGGACATTTACAACAAGCTTGGAATTTTGTGAAGATTGACACTAAGGCTTCAACATGGAATACTTCAATGCAAAGTTGTTAAAGTGCATGTTAAGATGTGAACTTTGAACCGTGGAAAAGTAGGTTCAAAGTTCAAAATAAAATTTACTGACTGCAAAAGGACACGCGACTGTGACCAAAATAAATTAGACTCTCACATGAAGACGCTTTTACCTAACACTCATTGGGGGAAAATGATTTGAACTTTGAACTTTGAACTAGCGGTTCAAGTTCAAAGTTCAAGGTTCAATTTACAATTTGAAACTTTACAAAGGTGAAAATTGTTGCACTTAGAAAGATTAAAAAATTATTTGACTGAAAACAGTTAGAATGCCACCTTACAAAGGATTTAGAAATTAGGACTATTAAATCCACTTGGTTAAGATATTTTCTACTAAAATGGTTAGAAACTAATGATGAAATGATCTGTTAAAATATGCAACTACCTTTGCATGTTCAGATCTTCTTTCTGCTCATTTGTTCTCTTCAAACTCTTCCTTTCTGGTTGATCAATACACACACTTCATCTGATCACTTTTCTTCACTTCATTCACATGTTCCTTCAACTCTTTTCTGCTCAATGTATCCTTCTTTTCAATTTGACTATCTGTTTTGGATATCAACAATTCAACAACAACAATAGTATCAACATCAACAACATGATCATCGTGATCATCCTTTTTATATATAAATTTTGCCGCTTAATCCTATCACCACTTAATCTCATCCATTTGATCAAACATGTAGCTTGGTAAAATGTTTTATGATTCTTGCTAGTTGTATCTTTACCTTGGAACTTGAACTTTTCCTTGATCTCAAACAAATCACTAAATCTTCACCATTTATCTGTACCTAACAATTCTGATTTCTTGATTTTATTAACTGACTTTGTTCCTTCCATATAATCTTCTAGATCAATCCAGATCTTCACACGATGTCATATTTTACTTGATTCCTTGATTAACCGGCCAACTTCATCTACTTGAGTAAGTCTTTCTACTCGGTTAGCATTCACTCGATTAACTGTGAATGGCCAATATATTTACTTACCGAAAACTATTTCCAGCTTGGGAAAACACATCGTTTCCTTATCTTTCAACTTTACAACTTCAATCCTTTATTACTGACAAACATAACGGATTTTTGCATCATTCTAACACTTTATTAAATTATGTAAAATAATCAAATCAATATTACCCTGTCATAAACTGATTCAACATTTTCCCAATTAAGCTCATATACTTAACATCACTTCTTTATTTCATCTTCTATCTTTTCTAATCATTTCTCCTCTCAACATCTCATATTTCAGATTGATATGACAACTTGAAATCAGTAAGTCAATAAGATTGACATCAATGACAACATAACAACTAATCCAATCCTTCTACATACCTTTCAGTTCTCAGTTGACCTTGTTCATTCTTATCACTTAGTTAAATAACAATCTTATCAGTGTAGCAATCTCACCAGTTTGGGTAATAATATATGTATAACTCTACCTTTCATAAGTCACATCAAAGAGACAACTAATTAAATGGCAACACGAGTCAATGAGTAATGTCTAATGTAGGTCTATTATTTTTTGGATTATTTTTAAACAATAAATACATAGCGTATTAGACTTTATCCTAAATGCCCAAAGCACTAAACAATAAGTTTGAACTTTTAACTCAAAAAACATAAGTTCACTAGTAGCTCGGTAAAAATTAAATATGTCATTTAAGGCCTTTAAGTATACAAAGGTAAGGTAGATGGCTAGTGGAACCTCTCTTTTAATGATGGGACTTATAAATAGCACTTGATATTTTCTAGTAGATAGTCATCTATAATTATACTTTCTAGAATATAGGCATCCACGCACCTGATATCTACACTTACATATATTAAAAATGATTAGTTAAGAAATAATATATACTTATGAAAAAAAATTACTTAAGTAATCACTACATGTGTAACTATAGAACACTTAGTTCTAAAGTCCTCTAATATGATTATTAGAGGACTTTAGAACATTCGTTAGAATGCCACCTTAAAAAGGATTTAGAAATTAGGACTATTAAATCTACTCAATTTAGAGATTTTCTACTACAATCATGGTTAGAAAATAATGGTGAAATGATCTGTTAAAATATGCAACTACCTTTGCATGTTTAGATCTTCTTTCCGCTCATTTGTTCTCTTCAAACTCTTCCTTTCTGGGTGATCAATAAACACACTTCATCTGATCAATTTTCTTCACTTCATTCACATGTTCCTTCAACTCTTTTCTGCTTAGTGTATCCTTCTTTTCAATTTGACTATCTATTTTGGATATCAATAATTCAGCAACAACAATAGTATCAACATCAACAACATGATCATCATGATCATCCTTTATGTATATAAATTTTGCCGCTTAATCCTATCACCGCTTAATCTCATCCATTCAATCAAATCTGTAGCTTGGTAAAATGTTTTATGATTCTTGCTAGTTGTATCTTTACCTTGGAACTTGGACTTTTCTTGGATCTCAAACAAATCGCTAAATCTTCACCATTTATCTGTACCTAATGATTATGATTTGTTGATTTTATTAACTGACTTTGTTCCTTCCTTATAATCTTCTAGATCAATCCAGATCTTCACATGATGTCATCTTTTACTTGATTCCTTAATTAACTGGCCAACTTCATCTACTTGATTAAGTCTTTCTACTCGGTTAGCATTCACTCGGTTAACTATGAATGGCCAATATATTTACTTACCGACAACTATTTCTAGCTTGGTAAAACACATCGTTTCCTTATCTTTTCACTTTACAGCTTCAATCCTTTATTATTGATAAACATAACGGATTTGTACATCATTCTAACACTTTATTAAATTATGTAAAATAATCAAATCAATATTACATTGTCAGAAACCAAATTAACAATTTCCCAACTAAGCTCATATACTTAACATCACTTCTTTATTTCATCTTCTATCTTTACTAATCATTTCTCCTCTCAACATCTCATATTTCAGATTGATATGACAACTTGAAATCAGTAAGTCAATAAGCTTGACATCAATGACAACATAACAACTAATCCAATCCTTCTATATACCTTTCAGTGCTCAGTTGACCTTGTTCATTCTTATCACTTAGTTGAATAACAATCTTATCAGTGTAGCAATCTCATCAGTTTGGGTAACAATATATGTATAACTCTACCTTTCATAAGTCACATCAAAGAGACACCTAATTAAATGGAAACACATGAGTCAATGAGTATTCTCTAATGTAGGTCTATTCTTTTTTGGATTATTTTTAGACAATAAATACATAGCATATTAGACTTTATCCTAAATGCTCGAAGCACTAAAGAATAAGTTTGAACTTTTAACTCAAAAAACATAAGTTCACTAGTAGCTTAGTGAAAATTAAATATGTCAGTTAAGGACTTTAAGTATACAAAGGTAAGGTAGATGGCTAGTGGCACCTGTATTTTAATGATGGGACTTATAAATAGCACTTGATATTTTCTAGCACATAGTCATCTATAATGATACTTTCTAGAACATAGGCATCCATGCACCTGATATCTACACTTACATATATTAAAAATTATTAGTTAAGAAATAATATATACTTATGAAAAAATATTACTTAAGTAATCACTACATGTGTAACTATAGAACACCACATGTGTAACTATAGAACACTATGTTCTAAAGTCCTCTAATATGATTATTAGAGGACTTTAGAACATTTGTTAGAATGCCACCTTACAAAGGATTTAGAAATTAGGACTAATAATTCCACTCGGTTAAGAGATTTTCTACTACAATGGTTAGAAAGTAATGGTGAAATGATCTGTTAAAATATGCAACTACCTTTGCATGTTCAGATCTTCTGTCTCCTCATTTGTTCTCTTCGAACTCTTCCTTTCTGGCTGATCAATACACACTTCATCTGATCACTTTTCTTCACTTCATTCACATGTTCCTTTAACTTCTTTTTGCTCAGTGTATCCTTCTTTTCAATTTGACTATATGTTTTGGATATCAACAATTCAGCAACAACAATAGTATCAACATCAACAACATGATCATCCTTTTTATATATAAAATTTTCCTCTTAATTCTATCACCGCTTAATCTCATCCATTCGATCAGACATGTAGCTTGGTAAAACATTTTATGATTCTTTCTAGTTGTATGTTTACCTTGGAACTTGAACTTTTCTTGGATCTCAAACAAATCGCTAAATCATCACCATTTATCTATACTTAACGATTCTGATTTGTTGATTTTATTAACTGACTTTGTTCCTTCCTTATAATCTTCTAGATCAATCCAGATCTTCACACGATGTTGTCTTTTACTTGATTCCTTGATTAATCGGCCAACTTCATCTACTTGGATAAGTCTTTCTACTCGGTTAGCATTCACTCGATTAACTGTGAATGGCCAATATATTTACTTACCAACAACTATTTCTAGCTTGGCAAAACACATCGTTTCCTTATCTTTTCACTTTACAACTTCAATCCTTTATTACCGACAAACATAACGGATTTG
Source organism: Chamaecyparis obtusa (assembly GCA_027943335.1). Taxonomy (NCBI): domain Eukaryota; kingdom Viridiplantae; phylum Streptophyta; class Pinopsida; order Cupressales; family Cupressaceae; genus Chamaecyparis; species Chamaecyparis obtusa. The sequence goes on along the minus strand of BSBK01008102.1, from coordinate 400,361 downwards.
TGCATCATTCTAACACTTTATTAAATTATGTAAAATAATCAAATCAATATTACTTTGTCATAAACCGATTCAACAATTTCCTAATTAAGCTCATATACTTAACATCACTTCTTTATTTCATTTTCTATCTTTACTAATCATTTCTCCTCTCAACATCTCATATTTCAGATTGATATGACAACTTGAAATCAGTACTTGTCAATAAGCTTGACATTAATGACAACATAACAACTAATCCAATCCTTCTACATACCTTTCAGTGCTCGGTTGACCTTGTTGATTCTTATCACTTAGTTGAATAACAATCTTATTAGCGTAGCAATCTCATTAGTTTGGGTAACAATATATGTATAACTCTACCTTTCATAAGTCGCATCAAAGAGACAACCAATTAAATGGCAACACATGAGTCAATGAGTAATGTCTAATGTATATCTATTTTTTTTTGGATGATTTTTAGACGATAAATACATAGCATATTAGACTTTATCCTAAATGCCCAAAGTACTAAACAATAAGTTTGAACTTTTAACTCAAAAAACATAAGTTCAATAGTAGCTCGGTGAAAATTAAATATGTCATTTAAGGACTTTAAGTATACAAAGGTAAGGTAGATGGCTAGTGGAACCTCTCTTTTAATGATGGGACTTATAAATAGCACTTGATATTTTCTAGCACATAGTCATCTATAATTATACTTTCTAGAACATATGCATCCATGCACCTGATATCTACACTTACATATATTAAAAATTATTAGTTAAGAAATAATATATACTTATGAAAAAATATTACTTAAGTAATCACTACATGTGTAACTACAGAACACTATGTTCTAAAGTCCTCTAATATGATTATTAGAGTACTTTAGAACATTCGTTAGAATGCCACCTTACAAAGGATTTAGAAATTAGGACTATTAAATCCACTAGGTTAAGAGATTTTCTACTACAATGGTTAGAAAATAATGGTGAAATGATCTGTTAAAATATGCAACTACCTTTGCATGTTCAGATCTTCTTTCTGCTCATTTGTTCTCTTCAAACTCTTCCTTTCTGGCTGATCAATACTCACACTTCATCTGATCACTTTTCTTCACTTCATTCACATGTTCCTTCAACTCTTTTCTGCTCAATGTATCCTTCTTTTCAATTTGACTATTTGTTTTGGATATCAACAATTCAGCAACAACAATAGTATCAACATCAACAACATGATCATCGTGATCATCCTTTATGTATATAAATTTTGCCGCTTAATCATATCACCGCTTAATCTCATCCATTCAATCAAATGTGTAGATTGGTAAAACGTTTTATGATTCTTGCTAGTTGTATCTTTACCTTGGAACTTGGACTTTTCTTGGATCTCAAACAAATCGCTAAATCTTCACCATTTATCTGTACCTAACAATTCTGATTTGTTGGTTTATTAACTGACTTTTTTCCTTCCTTATAATCTTCTAGATCAATCCAGATCTTCACACGATGTTGTCTTTTACTTGATTCCTTGATTAATCGGCCAACTTCATCTACTTGGATAAGTCTTTCTACTCGGTTAGCATTCACTCGGTTAACTGTGAATGGCCAATATATTTACTTACCAACAACTATTTCTAGCTTGGCAAAACACATCGTTTCCTTATCTTTTCACTTTAAAACTTCAATCCTTTATTACTGACAAACATAACGGATTTGTGCATCATTCTAACACTTTATTAAATTATGTAAAATAATCAAATCAATATTACCTTGTCATAAACCGATTCAACAATTTCCCAATTAAGCTCATATACTTAACATCACTTCTTTATTTCATTTTCTATCTTTACTAATCATTTCTCCTCCCAACATCTCATATTTAAGATTGATATGACAACTTGAAATCAGTACTTGTCAATAAGCTTGACATTAATGACAACATAACAACTAATCCAATCCTTCTACATACCTTTCAGTGCTCGATTGACCTTGTTGATTCTTATCACTTAGTTGAATAACAATCTTATTAGTGTAGCAATCTCATCAGTTTGGGTAACAATATATGTATAACTCTACCTTTCATAAGTCGCATCAAAGAGACAACCAATTAAATGGCAACACATGAGTCAATGAGTAATGTCTAATGTATATCTATTTTTTTTTGGATGATTTTTAGACGATAAATACATAGCATATTAGACTTTATCCTAAATGCCCAAAGTACTAAACAATAAGTTTGAACTTTTAACTCAAAAAACATAAGTTCAATAGTAGCTCGGTGAAAATTAAATATGTCATTTAAGGACTTTAAGTATACAAAGGTAAGGTAGATGGCTAGTGGAACCTCTCTTTTAATGATGGGACTTATAAATAGCACTTGATATTTTCTAGCACATAGTCATCTATAATTATACTTTCTAGAACATATGCATCCATGCACCTGATATCTACACTTACATATATTAAAAATTATTAGTTAAGAAATAATATATACTTATGAAAAAATATTACTTAAGTAATCACTACATGTGTAACTACAGAACACTATGTTCTAAAGTCCTCTAATATGATTATTAGAGGACTTTACAACATTCGTTAGAATGCCACCTTACAAAGGATTTAGAAATTAGGACTATTAAATCCACTAGGTTAAGAGATTTTCTGCTACAATGGTAAGAAAATAATGGTGAAATGATCTGTTAAAATATGCAACTACCTTTGCATGTTCAGATCTTCTTTCTGCTCATTTGTTCTCTTCAAACTCTTCCTTTCTGGCTGATCAATACTCACACTTCATCTGATCACTTTTCTTCACTTCATTCACATGTTCCTTCAACTCTTTTCTGCTCAATGTATCCTTCTTTTCAATTTGACTATTTATTTTGGATATCAACAATTCAGCAACAACAACAGTATCAACATCAACAACATGATCATCGTGATCATCCTTTATGTATATAAATTTTGCCGCTTAATCATATCACCGCTTAATGTCATCCATTCAATCAAATCTGTAGCTTGGTAAAACGTTTTATGATTCTTGCTAGTTGTATCTTTACCTTGGAACTGGGACTTTTCTTGGATCTCAAACAAATCGCTAAATCTTCACCATTTATCTGTACCTAACAATTCTGATTTGTTGGTTTATTAACTGACTTTTTTCCTTCCTTATAATCTTCTAGATCAATCCAGATCTTCACACGATGTCATCTTTTACTTGATTCCTTGATTAATCGACCAACTTCATCTACTTGGATAAGTCTTTCTACTCGGTTAGCATTCACTCGGTTAACTGTGAATGACCAATATATTTACTTATCGACAACTATTTCTAGCTTGGTAAAACACATCGTTTCCTTATCTTTTCACTTTACAACTTCAATCCTTTATTACCGACAAACATAATGGATTTGTGCATCATTCTAACACTTTATTAAATTATGTAAAATAATCAAATCAATATTACCTTGTCATAAACCGATTCAACAATTTCCCAATTAAGCGCATATACTTAACATCACTTCTTTATTTCATTTTCTATCTTTACTAATCATTTCTCCTCTCAACATCTCATATTTCAGATTGATATTACAACTTGAAATCAGTACTTGTCAATAAGCTTGACATTAATGAAAACATAACAACTAATCCAATCCTTCTACATACCTTTCAGTGCTCGGTTGACCTTGTTGATTCTTATCACTTAGTTGAATAACAATCTTATCAATGTTGCAATCTCATCAGTTTGGGTAACAATATATTTATAACTCTACCTTTCATAAGTCGCATCAAAGAGACAACTAATTAAATGGCAACACGAGTCAATGAGTAATGTCTAATGTATATCTTTTTTTTTTTTGGATTATTTTTAGACGATAAATATATAGCATATTAGACTTTATCCTAAATGCCCAAAGAACTAAACAATAAGTTTGAACTTTTAACTCAAAAAACATAAGTTCAATAGTAGCTCGGTGAAAATTAAATATGTCATTTAAGGACTTTAAGTATACAAAGGTAAGGTAGATGGCTAGTGGCACCTCTCTTTTAATGATGAGACTTATAAATAGCACTTTATATTTTCTAGCACATAGTCATCTATAATTATACTTTCTAGAACATATGCATCCATGCACCTGATATCTACACTTACATATATTAAAAATTATTAGTTAAGAAATAATATATACTTATGAAAAAATATTACTTAAGTAATCACTACATGTGTAACTACAGAACACTATGTTCTAAAGTCCTCTAATATGATTATAAGAGGACTTTAGAACATTCGTTAGAATGCCACCTTACAAAGGATTTAGAAATTAGGACTATTAAATCCACTAGGTTAAGAGATTTTCTGCTACAATGGTTAGAAAATAATGGTGAAATGATCTGTTAAAATATGCAACTACCTTTGCATGTTCAGATCTTCTTTCTGCTCATTTGTTCTCTTCAAACTCTTCCTTTCTGGCTAATCAATACTCACACTTCACCTGATCACTTTTCTTCACTTCATTCACATGTTCCTTCAACTCTTTTCTGGTCAATTTATCCTTCTTTTCAATTTGACTATTTGTTTTGGATATCAACAATTCAGCAACAACAACAGTATCAACATCAACAACATGATCATCGTGATCATCCTTTATGTATATAAATTTTGCCGCTTAATCATATCACCGCTTAATCTCATCCATTCAATCAAATCTGTAGCTTGCTAAAATGTTTTATGATTCTTGCTAGTTGTATCTTTACCTTGGAACTTGGACTTTTCTTGGATCTCAAACAAATCGCTAAATCTTCACCATTTATCTGTACCTAACAATTCTGATTTGTTGATTTTATTAACTGACTTTGTTCCTTCCTTATAATCTTCTAGATTAATCTAGATCTTCACACGATGTCATCTTTTACTTGATTCCTTGATTAATCGACCAACTTCATCTACTTGGATAAGTCTTTCTACTCGGTTAGCATTCACTCGGTTAACTGTGAATGACCAATATATTTACTTATCGACAACTATTTCTAGCTTGGTAAAACACATCGTTTCCTTATCTTTTCACTTTACAACTTCAATCCTTTATTACCGACAAACATAATAGATTTGTGCATCATTCTAACACTTTATTAAATTATGTAAAATAATCAAATCAATATTACCTTGTCATAAACCGATTCAACAATTTCCCAATTAAGCTCATATACTTAACATCACTTCTCTATTTTATTTTCTATCTTTACTAATCATTTCTCCTCTCAACATCTCATATTTCAGATTGATATGACAACTTGAAATCAGTACTTGTCAATAAGCTTGACATTAATGACAACATAACAACTAATCCAATCCTTCTACATACCTTTCAGTGCTCGGTTGACCTTGTTGATTCTTATCACTTAGTTGAATAACAATCTTATCAATGTAGCAATCTCATCAGTTTGGGTAACAATATATTTATAACTCTACCTTTCATAAGTCACATCAAACAGACAACTAGTTAAATGGCAACACGAGTCAATGAGTAATGTCTAATGTATATCTTTTTTTTTTTGGATTATTTTTAGACGATAAATACATAGCATATTAGACTTTATCCTAAATGCCCAAAGTACTAAACAATAAGTTTGAACTTTTAACTCAAAAAACATAAGTTCAATAGTAGCTCGGTGAAAATTAAATATGTCATTTAAGGACTTTAAGTATACAAAGGTAAGGTAGATGGCTAGTGGCACCTCTCTTTTAATGATGCGACTTATAAATAGCACTTGATGTTTTCTAGCACATAGTCATCTATAATTATACTTTCTAGAACATATGCATCCATGCACCTGATATCTACACTTACATATATTAAAAATTATTAGTTAAGAAATAATATATACTTATGAAAAAATATTACTTAAGTAATCACTACAAGTGTAACTACAGAACACTATGTTCTAAAGTCCTCTAATATGATTATTAGAGGACTTTACAACATTCGTTAGAATGCCACCTTACAAAGGATTTAGAAATTAGGACTATTAAATCCACTAGGTTAAGAGATTTTCTGCTACAATGGTAAGAAAATAATGGTGAAATGATCTGTTAAAATATGCAACTACCTTTGCATGTTCAGATCTTCTTTCTGCTCATTTGTTCTCTTCAAACTCTTCCTTTCTGGCTGATCAATACTCACACTTCATCTGATCACTTTTCTTCACTTCATTCACATGTTCCTTCAACTCTTTTCTGCTCAATGTATCCTTCTTTTCAATTTGACTATTTGTTTTGGATATCAACAATTCAGCAACAACAACAGTATCAACATCAACAACATGATCATCGTGATCATCCTTTATGTATATAAATTTTGCCGCTTAATCATATCACCGCTTAATCTCATCCATTCAATCAAATCTGTAGCTTGGTAAAACGTTTTATGATTCTTGCTAGTTGTATCTTTACCTTGGAACTTGGACTTTTCTTGGATCTCAAACAAATCGCTAAATCTTCACCATTTATCTGTACCTAACAATTCTGATTTGTTGATTTTAATAACTGACTTTGTTCCTTCCTTATAATCTTCTAGATTAATCTAGATCTTCACACGATGTCATCTTTTACTTGATTCCTTGATTAACCGACCAACTTCATCTACTTGGATAAGTCTTTCTACTCGGTTAGCATTCACTCGGTTAACTGTGAATGACCAATATATTTACTTATCGACAACTATTTCTAGCTTGGTAAAACACATCGTTTCCTTATCTTTTCACTTTACAACTTCAATCCTTTATTACCGACAAACATAACGGATTTGTGCATCATTCTAACACTTTATTAAATTATGTAAAATAATCAAATCAATATTACCTTGTCATAAACCGATTCAACAATTTCCCAATTAAGCTCATATACTTAACATCACTTCTTTATTTCATTTTCTATCTTTACTAATCATTTCTCCTCTCAACATCTCATATTTCAGATTGATATGACAACTTGAAATCAGTACTTGTCAATAAGCTTTGCATTAATGACAACATAACAACTAATCCAATCCTTCTACATACCTTTCAGTGCTCGGTTGACCTTGTTGATTCTTATCACTTAGTTGAATAACAATCTTATCAATGTAGCTATCTCATCAGTTTGGGTAACAATATATTTATAACTCTACCTTTCATAAGTCGCATCAAAGAGACAACTAATTAAATGGCAACACGAGTAAATGAGTAATGTCTAATGTATATCTTTTTTTTTTTTGGATTATTTTTAGACGATAAATACATAGCATATTAGACTTTATCCTAAATGCCCAAAGTACTAAACAATAAGTTTGAACTTTTAACTCAAAAAACATAAGTTCAATAGTAGCTCGGTGAAAATTAAATATGTCATTTAAGGACTTTAAGTATACAAAGGTAAGGTAGATGGCTAGTGGCACCTCTCTTTTAATGATGAGACTTATAAATAGCACTTGATATTTTCTAGCACATAGTCATCTATAATTATACTTTCTAGAACATATGCATCCATGCACCTGATATCTACACTTACATATATTAAAAATTATTAGTTAAGAAATAATATATACTTATGAAAAAATATTACTTAAGTAATCACTACATGTGTAACTACAGAACACTATGTTCTAAAGTCCTCTAATATGATTATTAGAGGACTTTAGAACATTCGTTAGAATGCCACCTTACAAAGGATTTAGAAATTAGGACTATTAAATCCACTAGGTTAAGAGATTTTCTGCTACAATGGTTAGAAAATAATGGTGAAATGATCTGTTAAAATATGTAACTACCTTTGCATGTTCAGATCTTCTTTCTGCTCATTTGTTCTCTTCAAACTCTTCCTTTCTGGCTGATCAATACTCACACTTCATCTGATCACTTTTCTTCACTTCATTCACATGTTCCTTCAACTCTTTTTTGCTCAATGTATCCTTCTTTTCAATTTGACTATTTGTTTTGGATATCAACAATTCAGCAACAACAACAGTATCAACATCAACAACATGATCATCGTGATCATCCTTTATGTATATAAATTTTGCCGCTTAATCATATCACCGCTTAATCTCATCCATTCAATCAAATCTGTAGCTTGGTAAAACATTTTATGATTCTTGCTAGTTGTATCTTTACCTTGGAACTTGGACTTTTCTTGGATCTCAAACAAATCGCTAAATCTTCACCATTTATCTGTACCTAACAATTCTGATTTGTTGATTTTATTAACTGACTTTGTTCCTTCCTTATAATCTTCTAGATTAATCTAGATCTTCACACGATGTCATCTTTTACTTGATTTCTTGATTAATCGACCAACTTCATCTACTTGGATAAGTCTTTCTACTCGGTTAGCATTCACTCGGTTAACTGTGAATGACCAATATATTTACTTATCGACAACTATTTCTAGCTTGGTAAAACACATCATTTCCTTATCTTTTCACTTTACAACTTCAATCCTTTATTACCGACAAACATAACGGATTTGTGCATCATTCTAACACTTTATTAAATTATGTAAAATAATCAAATCAATATTACCTTGTCATAAACCGATTCAACAATTTCCCAATTAAGCTCATATACTTAACATCACTTCTTTATTTCATTTTCTATCTTTACTAATCATTTCTCCTCTCAACATCTCATATTTCAGATTGATATGACAACTTGAAATCAGTACTTGTCAATAAGCTTGACATTAATGACAACATAACAACTAATCCAATCCTTCTACATACCTTTCAGTGCTCGGTTGACCTTGTTGATTCTTATCACTTAGTTGAATAACAATCTTATCAATGTAGCAATCTCATCAGTTTGGGTAACAATATATGTATAACTCTACCTTTCATAAGTCGCATCAAAGAGACAACTAATTAAATGGCAACACGAGTCAATGAGTAATGTCTAATGTATATCTTTTTTTTTTTGGATTATTTTTAGACAATAAATACATAGCATATTAGACTTTATCCTAAATGCCCAAAGTACTAAACAATAAGTTTGAACTTTTAACTCAAAAAACATAAGTTCAATAGTAGCTCGGTGAAAATTAAATATGTCATTTAAGGACTTTAAGTATACAAAGGTAAGGTAGATGGCTAGTGGCACCTCTCTTTTAATGATGAGACTTATAAATAGCACTTGATATTTTCTAGCACATAGTCATCTATAATTATACTTTCTAGAACATATGCATCCATGCACCTGATATCTACACTTACATATATTAAAAATTATTAGTTAAGAAATAATATATACTTATGAAAAAATATTACTTAAGTAATCACTACATGTGTAACTACAGAACACTATGTTCTAAAGTCCTCTAATATGATTATTAGAGGACTTTAGAACATTCGTTAGAATGCCACCTTACAAAGGATTTAGAAATTAGGACTATTAAATCCACTAGGTTAAGAGATTTTCTGCTACAATGGTTAGAAAATAATGGTGAAATGATCTGTTAAAATATGCAACTACCTTTGCATGTTCAGATCTTCTTTCTGCTCATTTGTTCTCTTCAAACTCTTGCTTTCTGGCTGATTAATACTCACACTTCAGCTGGTCAATTTTCTTCACTTCATTCACATGTTCCTTCAACTCTTTTCTGCTCAATGTATCCTTCTTTTCAATTTGACTATTTGTTTTGGATATCAACAATTCAACAACAAGAACAGTATCAACATCAACAACATGATCATCGTGATCATCCTTTATGTATATAAATTTTGCCACTTAATCATATCACCGCTTAATCTCATCCATTCAATCAAATTTGTAGCTTGGTAAAACATTTTATGATTCTTGCTAGTTGTATCTTTACCTTGGAACTTGGACTTTTCTTGGATCTCAAACAAATCGCTAAATCTTCACCATTTATCTGTACCTAACAATTCTGATTTGTTGATTTTATTAACTGACTTTGTTCCTTCCTTATAATCTTCTAGATTAATCTAGATCTTCACACGATGTCATCTTTTACTTGATTCCTTGATTAATCGACCAACTTCATCTACTTGGATAAGTCTTTCTACTCGGTTAGCATTCACTCGGTTAACTGTGAATGACCAATATATTTACTTATCGACAACTATTTCTAGCTTGGTAAAACACATCGTTTCCTTATCTTTTCACTTTACAACTTCAATCCTTTATTACCGACAAACATAACGGATTTGTGCATCATTCTAACACTTTATTAAATTATGTAAAATAATCAAATCAATATTACCTTGTCATAAACCGATTCAACAATTTCCCAATTAAGCTCATATACTTAACATCACTTCTTTATTTCATTTTCTATCTTTACTAATCATTTCTCCTCCCAACATCTCATATTTCAGATTGATATGACAACTTGAAATCAGTACTTGTCAATAAGCTTGACATTAATGACAACATAACAACTAATCCAATCCTTCTACATACCTTTCAGTGCTCGGTTGACCTTGTTGATTCTTATCACTTAGTTGAATAACAATCTTATCAATGTAGCAATCTCATCAGTTTGGGTAACAATATATGTATAACTCTACCTTTCATAAGTCGCATCAAAGAGACAACTAATTAAATGGCAACACGAGTCAATGAGTAATGTCTAATGTATATCTTTTTTTTTTTGGATTATTTTTAGACGATAAATACATAGCATATTAGACTTTATCCTAAATGCCCAAAGTACTAAACAATAAGTTGGAACTTTTAACTCAAAAAACATAAGTTCAATAGTAGCTCGGTGAAAATTAAATATGTCATTTAAGGACTTTAAGTATACAAAGGTAAGGTAGATGGCTAGTGGTACCTCTCTTTTAATGATGAGACTTATAAATAGCACTTGATATTTTCTAGCACATAGTCATCTATAATTATACTTTCTAGAACATATGCATCCATGCACCTGATATCTACACTTACATATATTAAAAATTATTAGTTAAGAAATAATATATACTTATGAAAAAATATTACTTAAGTAATCACTACATGTGTAACTACAGAACACTATGTTCTAAAGTCCTCTAATATGATTATTAGAGGACTTTAGAACATTCGTTAGAATGCCACCTTACAAAGGATTTAGAAATTAGGACTATTAAATCCACTAGGTTAAGAGATTTTCTGCTACAATGGTTAGAAAATAATGGTGAAATGATCTGTTAAAATATGCAACTACCTTTGCATGTTCAGATCTTCTTTCTGCTCATTTGTTCTCTTCAAACTCTTCCTTTCTGGCTGATCAATACTCACACTTCATCTGATCACTTTTCTTCACTTCATTCACATGTTCCTTCAACTCTTTTCTGCTCAATGTATCCTTCTTTTCAATTTGACTATTTATTTTGGATATCAACAATTCAGCAACAACAACAGTATCAACATCAACAACATGATCATCGTGATCATCCTTTATGTATATAAATTTTGCCGCTTAATCATATCACCGCTTAATGTCATCCATTCAATCAAATCTGTAGCTTGGTAAAACGTTTTATGATTCTTGCTAGTTGTATCTTTACCTTGGAACTTGGACTTTTCTTGGATCTCAAACAAATCGCTAAATCTTCACCATTTATCTGTACCTAACAATTCTGATTTGTTGATTTTATTAACTGACTTTGTTCCTTCCTTGTAATCTTCTAGATTAATCTAGATCTTCACACGATGTCATCTTTTACTTGATTCCTTGATTAATCGACCAACTTCATCTACTTGGATAAGTCTTTCTACTCGGTTAGCATTCACTCGGTTAACTGTGAATGACCAATATATTTACTTATCGACAACTATTTCTAGCTTGGTAAAACACATCGTTTCCTTATCTTTTCACTTTACAACTTCAATCCTTTATTACCGACAAACATAATGGATTTGTGCATCATTCTAACACTTTATTAAATTATGTAAAATAATCAAATCAATATTACCTTGTCATAAACCGATTCAACAATTTCCCAATTAAGCTCATATACTTAACATCACTTCTTTATTTCATTTTCTATCTTTACTAATCATTTCTCCTCTCAACATCTCATATTTCAGATTGATATGACAACTTGAAATCAGTACTTGTCGATAAGCTTGACATTAATGACAACATAACAACTAATCCAATCCTTCTACATACCTTTCAGTGCTCGGTTGACCTTGTTGATTCTTATCACTTAGTTGAATAACAATCTTATCAATGTAGCTATCTCATCAGTTTGGGTAACAATATATGTATAACTCTACCTTTCATAAGTCGCATCAAAGAGACAACTAATTAAATGGCAACACGAGTCAATGAGTAATGTCTAATGTATATCTTTTTTTTTTTGGATTATTTTTAGACGATAAATACATAGCATATTAGACTTTATCCTAAATGCCCAAAGTACCAAACAATAAGTTTGAACTTTTAACTCAAAAAACATAAGTTCAATAGTAGCTCGGTGAAAATTAAATATGTCATTTAAGGACTTTAAGTATACAAAGGTAAGGTAGATGGCTAGTGGCACCTATCTTTTAATGATGAGACTTATAAATAGCACTTGATATTTTCTAGCACATAGTCATCTATAATTATACTTTCTAGAACATATGCATCCATGCACTTGTTATCTACACTTACATATATTAAAAATTATTAGTTAAGAAATAATATATACTTATGAATAAATATTACTTAAGTAATCACTACATATGCAACTATACCTTTCACCATTCAGATCAAAGAAGCAACTAATTGTAGGACAACACGTGAATAAATCAATAATACATGTCCATGGTTTTGTGAATGTGAAGTTAAATGGTCACCACTTTGCAATTGCTCAATCTTTTCATTTTATTGATGTCTCTTTATATTCGAAGAACTAAACAATTATATATATATATATATATCACTACAAATTGGACATATTTGATGTACCGAAGAAGTGAAGAGTGGACATAGTCATTTATGGTAAACCACTATTAAATTGTTGTTTAATTTTTTTGCTCAAATCTCTATTTCAATTTTGATTTTTTTTTAAATTGTTCTTTCATTTTTTAAATACAAGGTAAGTCTAAACATTTTTGGGGCGACTTCTAGAATATCTAAAACCCTAAATAATAAATTTGAACTTGTAAATAAAAAGAAAACATAAATATATTGGAAATTTAACTTGTCATTTAATAACATTTATTTTAACACAAGATAGGTCTAACCCTTTTTAGGCCACTTCTAGAATATCTAAAACCCTAAATAATAAATTTGAACTTCTGAACTTAAAAAATCATAAATACACTGAAATTTTAACGTGTCCTTTAATAACATTTAAAGAATAGGGTGGTGTTGGCAAAGCGGCACTTATTTCTCAAGAGGGGACATTGTTGTTTGATGGCTACTGCACAAGAGTGCATCAAGATCCCAGTGAATTGGACTCACGTTGTTCATAGATGGCGGTGCTGACAAGTTCTGAAACTTGTACGATAGCATTGCACACAAGTTTAATGATTTCAGCTACCATATTACGCGTAACGGCCAGAGTTATAAATTTACATCTGTAAAGCTAGAAAACTACTTCGATTCTCTCTGTATTCAAGAGCTCTCATAGGTCTGATAGCTTTCTTCAGTTCAAAAAAAAGAGCTCTGATAGCTCTGAATCACTGATTCACATTCAATGGCAGTTGAGGTAATCAGTATGACAAATGAGAATGAGCTTGTGAGTCCAACTGGAGGGATTTTACACACTCCTCCATTTGGCATGTGTATTCACTTCGTTTGTGAGCTCGACGAACCAGTCGATATCTCTCATGCTAAGAAAGCTATCCGAGAAATCCTTCTCCCTCGAGGCCCGCGCTTCTCCTCTATTGTGGTACATTTCTTTCTTCCATTTCCACATATACCCATCTTTTACATCTGATCAGATTTCCACATTCTACCAGTGTATCATTTAGCTGTTCTGGATTTGATCAGATTTGCATATCATTTAACTGCTGTGGATTTCATTTTGGGTGCTTGATTGCAGACTAAGAATGAGGAAGGGGTGCTGCAATGGCAGACAACAGAGGTGAATATTGAGGATCATGTATTTGTTCCACAGTTTCCTGCTGGTCACATGGTCTACGACAAGCTTGTGGAGGACTATGTTTCTGATATGCATTTAAGAAAGCTTCCCCACTCTCGCCCTCTTTGGGAGTTCCACTTCCTTAACTACAAAACCACAACGGGAGAATCCACAGTCATTATAAATGTGCATCACATGCTGGGAGATGGTGTTTCTCTTATGGCTTTAGCAATAGCCTGCTCTACCACCAAGCCTGATAATCCAGCCCTTCTCCCATTTACACCTCCTTCCCAACAGAAAAAGCCTCCGGCACAAATTCATGAAAGTTCTTATACTGGTTTGCTTGGGTTGAAATTTCTTTACAGAATATGGAGTCTGCTTTTCACACTTGTGGTTGTAATGTTCTGCACTTTACAAGATCTTATTGCTAGTTTTCTTCGTTTGACATGGATGGAGGATAGTAGCTTCCCTATCAGAGGGCCTCCTGGTGTAGAGATGTTGCCTAAAGTTATGGCGTCTGCTACCTTTTCGCTACAAGATGTTTGGAAAATTAAGAAATCTGTTGGAGGGGTAAGTTCTTGCTTCTTGACTTATAGCCTCGTTTCTACTTGCGTTATGATTTCAGTTGCAGTTTGTGAACTTGGTTTGATTTTGATTTTATTTACAGAGTGTTAATGATGTGATATTGGGTGTGGTGTTCTGTGGGTTTCGACGGTACTGCGAGATGGTTCTTCCTGGTCTGGCTCGTAACCCAATAAATCAGTCTTAATTTTGTATTTGGTCTTGAAAACTTACAACTCATTCAAAATCGTTGCTTCAATTAATGCAGACCCAAGACAAATAGAGAATCTGAGAGTAACAGCTCTCGCTCTGATGAACTCAAGATCTCAGCCTGGCTTAAAGGTTTTGTAGACATTTTTTTTTTAACGATTGGCATTGCATTGAGGTTTAAAAAGTTTTTTTCATATTGCCTGTGGGTTTCTCTGTCTTATCTGCTCCTGCATTGCTTAGCTTGTCAAGTGCTTATTTTGATAGTGCCTTTGTCGAATTGTCCTAGAGGACATGAGTTGTTAATGAAAGAGGAGTGTCGCTTATATTTAGATGGAGTTGAACAGCCCACTTCTTTGTTGTCCCTATGGGGATTTCATAAATTTGGGGAAATGGAAACCTCTCTGTACTTGGCTCATGCTCTGGTATTGATTGGTTAAGGCTACATGAATTGGGTTTCTATAAATTCTTTTGTCAAAATATTGATAAAAAATTAAATATTTGTAAATGGAGGAATTAATATTTGATAGGAGTTATGAATTAGTGATATCAGATTTCCACAATCCATATTAACAATTCGAATGAGCTGTCCTTGTTCTTTATTTGCCTGGAAATAATTCAGGCAAATAGATATCCTTCCGTCTTTAGCTTGTACTCTACTATTGAATAGTTACCTCAATCTAGATTTAAAACCCTAATTGAAATGAGCTAGTCTTTAGCTTGTACTCTACTATTGAAATTAGATTTAAAATCCTCATTGAAACGGGCTGTCCTTATTCTTTATTTATCTGGAAATAGTTCAGTCCTGGAATCTAGGTTTAAAACCCTCTACCAATATATATAATAAGAAATTACAAAATTTTAAATAAAAGCTAACTATAAAATCAAGATCTTATCAAATATGAAATCAAAATCTAACACACATTATCCTTGTCATCATTGGACTGAACTGTCCCTGCCCTCTCTATCTATGTGGAGTAGATCTAGAAGAATTAAATCTGAAACCATCATCCTATTCTCCAATGGCTTGAACATCTGATCTACTCTGAGGATTTAAACTTTACTAGATTTTGATTGTAAAAGGCATATATTTTTCAGTTTATGAAATTGATGTAATTTTAATCCATCATTAATTTTTAAGTGTTGAAATCTTAATAGATTATCACATTATTCAGTACATTATAAATACCATTAACAAAACCAAAAAAATCTTATACTATGAGAAAAACAGTAAGCCCCCCTAGCCCTTAAATCAAAATCGTGATCTAAAAACAGTAAGCCCTTAAATAAGTTTAGAAGAACAGTCTAAATTACTGAATTTGAATTATTAATTATCAGGATCAAGTGAGTTAGAGAAGAGAATAAATCTGTTAAACATTTTCCAATCAACATTTCAGATTATATTTTTTATAATCCATTATAAGGTAAACTGAGTTGGAGACAAGAATCAATATATCATAGAATACGGTGTGAATTGTAGATAGAAAAACGTTTATAAAATCAAATCTAAAAAAATGAAATTGACAAATGATTGATTGCGATTTCATATTAGTAATCTTATAAATAATGTTATATGTCTGATAATGTTATTGATCTAAAACTGATGTTATCTCTCACATAATTCCTTAAGCGAAAGCTGTTGACTTTACAAGTCACAACATTTATCGCTCTCTGTTTAAAAATGCTTTCCCTATTAAGTCCATCCTCGAATTGGCAGAACATCAAATGCTCTACGCTGTCCTATTAAGCCACAGGACATTTTTTGCACTCTCTTTAAAAATGCTCTTTATTGCTTTCTAAGATTATATGTTCAAGTTTCAGGGCTTAAAATTCAAGCAGGACATCACAGAAAGTGCTAGCTGTTATTGGATGCCTATTGATAATTGAGTTCTAGTTTGTCTGACAAAAAGGAAATGGTGCAGAATCTGGAGGAGATGACAAAACCCGGAACAGAAACTCCCTGGGGAAACCGGTGGGGATTTTCGCAGCTGGCAGTTCCCATGGAAGGTTTTGAGAAGCCATTGGAGTATGTTCTCAGGGCAAAGCGGATGGCAGATAAGAAGAAAATGTCGGTAGCAGTCACTGTAACCAACAAAGTAATAAGCTGCATTACACGATTCAGAGGTCCCAAGGTAACTACTATTGTACTGCACCTCATAAATACATATCTACTTTAAAGCGTTGACCTTGATCATTCTTTGTATGCTGTGTTTTAATTTTGGCAGGTTACAGCCCAAGCTCTGTACAATACGCTGGCCAATACAACGCTTACGGTATCGAATATGAATGGACCTGCAGAGAAGTTGGAAGTGGCGGGATACGGAGTTAGAAATGGTTTTTTTTCAGTGTCAGGTGCTCCTCAGGTAAAGTGATTGTTATACGACAAAGTTTTGATAGAATTCTTTTAATTTTCTAACTATTTTTGGTCTCTTAAATTGGTCCTGTGGAGGTCAGTAAAATTTCTTTCAACAGAAGATTAACATAGAGATTTGTTTTGATTCTTCAGACTATTATGGTAACGTGTATGAGATACACAGACAACATAAGAATGCAAGTAATAGCAACAAAGGGTTATGTGGATGCAAACAAGCTTTCTAAATGCTTTGAGGAAGCATTTTTCGCGATCAGAGATGGCTGATGTAAGAAAAACTGATGGTAACTGCATTGCCCAAAGATTAGAGATACTATATTTCCATGGCTTGGAATGATTATTGTATTTGTTTTTTGGATTTTCATTGCCAATAAGTTGCTGTATCATCTCTTATTATATTATGTGAAACACCACTAATATATAAAATATATTATCATTTAATTTTATTCACTATAACAAGTGTTCCAGTGACCTTTTGAGAAATGCTGGACATTGACAAAGATATTTATATTTATTTGTTTATTTAATAAATTAATGATAAAATTAATATTAATGTTATAGCAAGTGTCTGTTTCATAATTGTGATTATAACTAGCAATTCCACTTTGGTGTGCAATGGGTATGCCGAACAGGTATTAAAGGTCAATTAAGAAAAAAATTAATTTATTTCTTCATATATTTGTGTAATTCATGAGATCTACAAGAGAGTGAAATAAAGATAAGGATAAAGAGATAATGGTCGGGGACAAAAGTAAAGAGAGAACTGAGAATAATTAGAGAGATAGAAAGATGGGGCAATAGGGAGAGAAATGAAGGGGGAGAGAGAGGGGGAGAGGGAGAGGGAGAGGGGGAGAGAGGGAAAATTATCCTCCTACCATGATTATGATGGAGAATAAATGCATATAGATGACAATAGTTTGCATGAAATTGTTTGTTGTAGAAATGATTATTATTATTATGTGAGACATTGATCAATGACAACTAAGTACTTACATGATTGTAAATGTCAATCTATTGTAGACTCTAAATACTTTAAATATAAAAAATTAATAAAAAAGAATCATATAAATTTATTTAATAACAAATATTCATCATTAATAATACAAAAGAATAAAATCAATTACATGATTGTTCCTACAAACCATCAAGTTGAATTCAAGGTAAAATACAAAATTATTTATTTTTTCAATATGCCTTTACTTACGCTCTTAAATATGATTAATAATGTATTGAGTAAATATTTAAATTTGTACAAAAACAATAAGCAATAGTTGTAGTTGTGAACACCAAAATCACTATTATCTTATAAAGATTATATTTTTTCCTAAAAATTTGACACCCCTATTTTTAAGAAATAGTACATTTTGATGTTATGTAAAATATTCCCTAACAAGAGATGATGTTAATGTTCAATTGACATTGTTTTTATTCTGAAAGATGATTTATGGAGTTTTAACTCACGCATTGTCAAGGTTGTGTCTATTATGAAATGAAATAATCAACATAGGAAAACATAATTGCTCCATATGTAGTCTAAATTGAAATAATTTTAAAAAATTATATTAAAATTGTAAAGTTGAAAATCTATCTTAACTTTTAAAGAATCTTTTTAAGTAAAACCAAACATAATTTTTTAAGATAAGGTATAAAACCTATTAGAAAAATAAAGAGTCAATTCGATATATGGGTGGTCTCACAATAGTGAGTTTCATTTTTTGGCCAACTTTGATATAGAGATCAACATTATGAGAAAAACATTCACTTTCGAATATCTCTTGCCACAAAACTATTAAGAATTTGAAGATGATGTAAACTACAATTTTTTATAATTTTTTTTCTAGTTTTTAAATATATTTAAAAAAAAAAAATTATTTAAATTTATTTTTCCTTCTTTTTCGAAAAGTGGTTTGCGTGAAAAAATTATGTTTTTAAGGAGGTACTGTCATTTGGATCAGCATAACTTTTTTTAAAAATATGATAACGATGTAATTTTTGTGAGATTATATTTGTAACTTCAATATCTAAAGGATGCAATTAGTTTTATTCATTTTGGGTTAATATTTCATAGTTTATTAAATTCTAAAGTGATAATAACTGTAATTTAAATATAAGGTCACTTGGATCGCTCTAACTTGATCTGTGTATATTGAAATTTATTTTTTCCTTTGTTTTAATTTATAAAAAGGTAACACAAATATGCTTTTTCTACATATTTTTTATAATTTACTATTTTTTCCAAAGTCTTGAAGAGACAGGTTGTTGAATGACCAAACAACTTATGTTTAGTTAAAATAATAATTAAAAGTGATAATGAATTCAATATGTATTAAAATTATATTCGTTAGAAAACTTGTTCCAAATAGCATCGTTTGACATCGCATGTTAGAAAAAACCATCTTGTTTGGTCTTTGGTACAGGCCTCGAAAGATCATTTTTTTGAAGTTCACTCATTTTGTGAGGGCAAAATTTCAGTTTTGAGGTCTTCGCGCAAAGACCCCCTTCGCATGAAGCCTCTTGAGGGTCTTCGTGTGAAGACCTTTTGCACAAAGCTTCCCAAGTGAAAATTCCAACAAAAAACACCCCGCCAGATTTTTTGTCTAGGTACTTCGTGCGAAGTATATACTTCGAGCGAAGTCGGCAAGTGTGTTTATTTTGTAAAATTTTTTTGAATGGTATAAAACTAAAATATTTTGTTTGTATTTTATATCAAATTGCAATTAATAAATTCGCATTTTCTATTATTGAAGACATTTTTAGCAGGAGGATTACTATTTCTATTTTTTCAAAAACATAATTTTGGAGAGGAAAAATATTAGATTAAACTATTTTTTGAAGAAGAAAATTTTTGTTGACGATCTTGTGGAAGACATTTTTTGGAGATCGAATAAATGGGGAACAAGAAGGGAAGACAAAGTAAATCTTCGAGA
The DNA here is from genome assembly GCA_027943335.1 of Chamaecyparis obtusa. Taxonomy (NCBI): domain Eukaryota; kingdom Viridiplantae; phylum Streptophyta; class Pinopsida; order Cupressales; family Cupressaceae; genus Chamaecyparis; species Chamaecyparis obtusa. The sequence continues at coordinate 380,263 of BSBK01008102.1, read as the reverse complement.
ACAAGGTCATCCGGTACTGAACAAAGAAATCATGAAGCTACATTGACATATTATCATAAAACTAAAGAAGCTGAAGGACAAGTCGAAGTAGGAGGGTCAAGTCAAGTCGAAGAATTGCACATTGAAGAAGGGTCGGGATCACTCCTTACGGAAGCTCAAACAATTGATGTTGGAGAAGGGTCAAGATCATGTGCTCCTACTGATATGGATGAACTTTTAAATTTAGCTCAAACTGTAAAGATAAATATTAATTATAGAAACTTAGATCATTTACTTACAATAGATGTGGAGAATTTGAGATCACTTGCTAATGTTCAACCCTTAAGTCTTGCTAAAAAGAGATCAATGAATATGATAGCAAGAGAAATATTGGGTAAATTTGATAATTTTGAAACACTTGAACAAACTCAATTGCTTTCAGTTGTACTTATAAATAAAAAGTTGGAAGGGGCATTAAAATTATTGGGTATAGACACATCATCAAAGAGAAAAGTTGTTGACTTGCAAACTGATATGATTGAAAATCTTAGGAAAGGTTTGAACCAGCTAGGGAAGCGATCTCGAACTAAAGATAAGACCATTATAAGAAAAGTTATGTTGACATCCATTGTAGGTAACACTATGGGACGAAAAAGACAGATATCTTCAGTTTCATCTCAATTTGGTTTTAATAGGAAAACAATATCACGATATGTTAATAGGAGAATACTTTTGGATGATAGCACCTTGGAAGACAATTGAGAAATCATGTGTAGAGCTCCTCATTTTGATAGGATTGATGAAAGAATAAAAAATTTGGTCACATCATTTTGGAATGATAATACACGTCCTTCATCAATCACTAGAGATGTTATCAGACATAAAATTTCAGCTAATCAATATGAATATCATACGAAACATTGGTTAGACACAACACAATATGAAATGTATGTGTCATTTTGTAGTTCTAATCCTAATATAAAGATTGGGCAAACATTGTTTGAAAGATTGAAGCCATATTATATCAAGACAAACAAAATGTTTGAAACTTGTTGTCGTTATCATATTGAATTTGATCTCCACTATCAAGTTTTTCGAAAGTTTGTAGAAGACACTTATGGTTTTGAAAATGCTTCTCCTACTAGATGAAGTGAGTTCATCTCATCCATTTTATGTGACAAAAGAGATGATGTAGCTGGACAAATAAATTGCATAAAATGAATATGTCAAACATGTGCTGATTTGTCTCTTTTTCTTTTGAAAAATGAAAATATTGATGTAACAAAGATGGTAAATTGCAAGAGTTACAAATATGTAAAGAATGAAACAAAATTTGGGAAAGAATCCAAAAGGTTAGAATATGTTGAAGAGGAGATAAATGTTGGACTATTTATGAAAAAATTTAAAAAATTGATTCAACCCTACATTCATCATGCATTTTTTGCAAAGTGGCAAGCACAACAATTACAAACACTGAGAGACAATTTCCCACTTGGAACTATTGTATCAGTTGTTGATTTTATAGGAAATTATTCTTTTGTTTATCAAAAGGTAATTTAATTAGAATACTATTTTTTAGAGAAAATTACTATTATGGTACATGTGTGTTATCGACACTCACAATTAGATTTAGATGGTATTCAGAGCACATTTGAAGCACAGGTCATCAAGAAGGAATATCATTTTTATATAAGTTATGATAGAGAGCATGACATTCATTATGTAGAACACTGCTTCAAGATGTTTTTTGCAAATTTAAAAGAAAGAGGTATAAAAATTGATAAACATTATGTTTGGTCAAATGGATGTGATGCACAATTCAAATAATTGAGACCATTTTATGCACTATGTAGATATCATCGTAATGAAAACATACCACATGTCTAGAGTTTCTTTAAGAGTGGACATGGAAAAGGTGAACATGATGGTGTCGGAGCTTGCATCAAAGACGCTATACGAAAGTATCAAATGAATTATGAGGGAGTGCATATAAAAAATGCACATGATGTGGTTGAATGGTGCAAGACACATTTCACACTAAATGAGAATGACACGTCATCAGGATTGACTCAGGCGGTGCCATATAGAAAATTTTGGGAGATAAAATGTATGCACACATTTTTAAATTATTTGAAAGAGTTCAAAAATTTTATGATATATTTTATTCAAATTATATTTATATAGAATGTATTATATATGTATTTGTTTAGTTGTGGATAGAAAAATTATGCATAGTTGCAATAGGATAGAAAATATGCGATCTTTGCATTCAGTTATGAGTACGAATTGTCGCAATTGGATGTTGAACACTAGGGACTATTCATGATTTTGTTATCACTACATTGCTGACAATTATGAGGAATGTATCAATCAAGATCGTGGATATGTAGGCGTATAGAATCTAGTGCCACTAGTTGTTACTGATACATTTGATAGCTCGAAGAAGATGAAAACTTTGATGATGTCCCTTTGATTTCTACTGATTACGATCATATCTCAGGATTGGTCAAAATTGGTAAGTATATATATTTCACATTATATGGTATATTGAGCTGCATGTATAGATAGATAGATAGATAGATTTATAGATTGAACTAAGTAAATTTTAAGATCTCACACATGTATATATAAATTTACTGTGCAGGAGATGTCTTTGCAGTGATTGCTGAGCGTGGAAATGTAGAAGTAGTTGGTTATTATTTACTGCGTTGTACTGCAGAGAGGATGAAATTACTTGAACCTGAAGAAAGTGATGAAATGTTGTTCCCCATAGGTTTGTATATGGTTTACATCAATATATTGAACTCAATTTGTAAATTTTAAATTTCAACCTTATAACAAATTTCAAATTGAGTTTGTTTAAATTTATATATTGTTAAAATTTGTGACTTGTAGGTTCAGTTGTTTTAGAGGGAACATATTTCAAGCAAATCAAAGTAATTCAACATGGTATTCACTTTGTTGATTACGAACCAGACAATAAGGTGTTTCAATATAGTCACCTAGTAGTTGCCACATCCATTTGTCTTCATATAGTTAAATCTCAACGTGGACGTCGTAAGTGGAGACTAGATAGTGAGGATCATGAGAGAATATTACATGTTCTCCATGAAAGGTCTGAACCACTTGAGTTGGTCTAAAATGTATAATATGTATACTTATTTCTTGTGTTAGGAGCTACTTGATATCTCTGGATTAAATTTCATTATACTTTGTTTATATATTTAAACATATGATGGACTATAATTTGTTGATATATGATGGACCTATTTGATGGTTCAATGGTTTTAATATATAGAATTTTATATGTATACTTTGATTATTCAATAATTTTTATAGATTGCATATTAGTTAAAGATTTTATGTATGCTTTGATTATTCAATGATTTTTATGATACTTTTTATGATGCTTATGATTTCTAGATCCCCTTAAGACCTCCCCTTAAGACACTAAAAAATGATGAAATTAGTTAAATTACTTATGACGTGTGTTAGTTCTAGAATTTGTTACATGTATTAACTAATTTTTTTTTATGATATTAATTCTAGATCCCCTTAAGACCTCCCCTTAAGACACTAAAAAATGACGAAATTAGTTATATTACTTATGACATGTGTTAGTTCTAGAATTAGTTAGAATAGTTATTATCCATTAGTTACATTTACTAACTAGTTATTTTTTATGATATTAATTCTAGATCCCCTTAAGACCTCCCCTTAAGACACTAAAAAATGATGAAATTAGTTAGATTACTTATGACATGTGTTAGTTCTAGAATTAGTTAGAATAGTTATTGTCTATTAGTTACATGTATTAACTAGTTATTTTTTATGATATTAATTCTAGATCCCCTTAAGATCTCCCCTTAATATTTCTTATTAGTTAAAGATCCCTTTAAGACAGTAAAAAATAATGAAATTAGTTAGATTACTTATCATATCTAATCAATTCATATCAGCTAATCAAATAAAACCATGTAATCAAATCATCTAGTCAAATTATATATCATCAAATAAAATCATCTAATCAAATCAAATCATATCATATCATTTAATCAAATAAAACCATCTAATCAAATCATATATCATCAAATAAAATCCTCTAATTAAATCATCTAATCAAATCAAATCATATCATATCATCTAATAAAATAAAGCCATCTAATCAAATCATATATCATCAAATAAAATCATATTATCTAATCATATCATCTAATAAAATATATGTCTCGAATCATATGTCTCTAATCAAATATAAGTACATCTAATCAAATATATGTCTCGAATCATAAACTGAAAATATCAAACATATACTAATGACATATATAATGAGTCTCAAATAAAAGATATGTGCAACATGTCCTAAACTAGGGAGTCATCTAGGCGCATGCGAACAGAGCGACCCTCTGAGCGACTGCCACGAGCATCCTCTGGCTGTGAGACAACAACTGATCCCTGCGAATATAAATGCATGTATATATAATAATAATCTAAAATAATTAAAATATTATAAATGCATGTTTAAACTTACATATTTTTAAAACTTACATGACCACTACTAGGTGTCACATCTGCTGAATCGTTCATATGAAAAGCATCCTCTAGTTGTAAAGCAGCAACTAACACTGTAAATTTAGTGTACAATAGTTGGTTATATACATGTGCATAGTATATATATTATGTAAAGTACTTGAAATATATAAATACATGTGTACACATGCATGCTTAAACATACATATATCTAAAACTTACCTGACCACTAGTAGGTGTCACATCAAATGGATCTCTCATATGAAGATGCTCTTAGCCCACACTAGAGGTAACATGCTCTGCTAACTGTGCCTGCAAAATATTATACATTGAACAAACATCAATACACATGTCTACAATTAATTGTTCAATAAAACTCCTAAGATTTTTTTTTTTTTTTTATAATATGTACCCAAGTCTCAGGAGCAAGAGGATCATCAGCGCGCTGCACCATCGTATCATCAAATGAAACTACATCACCCACACCACCTAAGGTCCCGAACCTCTCTAGTAATGAGGAGTGTAGGGGTGACACTAGCTGGGAGGGGAGTGATGTAGAACCTGAACCATTTGGATGCAATAACATATCCATAAATGACCCAACATCAGTACCAACGTCCACCTGACCCAACCCACGCAACTGCTCATCAAAAGTGTCTAGGCCCTCAGTGGTGATGTGCACATATCCAACCTGTATACTTGGCTCTGCAGTTGTAGAGTGATCTGTGGGTGCAAAGCGCTCTGCACTATGCTCTGCCTAACTAGTAGATGGTGCATCTTGTATCGGTGGAACTACAGGACCCCGTGCAAGTCTAATGAAATCTCTGACTGAATGTATTGGGATCTTGTGCGTGTCAGTAATATGAGAATACGCCTACATGAGATCCTCCAAAAATTAAAGGGCCATATCTAAATGACTATGATGACCCGATAGTGCTCGTATCTCTCTAGGTACATGAAGACCTGCAACTCTATATGTCTCATCAGTCACACTTGCAGTAGTACTAGATGAAGCCTCAGAAGATGATCTAGCTCTACTCGGTCTAGTCAAAATGTATGTGCCCACTAAATCTGAAGTGATGGATGTGGCTACAAAAGCAATCTGTCCTATACTATCCACTACTCCCCTTTGAGAAGCAATGATGACTCTATCTGCAGTAGCAGCCATCGCCGATGCCACTGCCGGAGTCCTATGCCCAACTAGTTGTCTACGAGGCTGTACAACTTAATTAGCCCTACGATACTGATCGTGGTCTGCAACCCTACCAAGCCCGTGACCATAATATGCTGGAAGATCTAAATAGTTGACCCTGAGTCCCAAACGGAACTCAACGTACAACTGCTGTGCAAAATATAATAGAATCTGGTTGTTATTTGGATAATGACCATGTGCTGTAAGAAACTGAGGGTATATCATACATGCGATCTGAGGAATCACACACCATGTGACTTGATATGCCCTCAGAGTGGCCCTCCCATCATAATGTGGGAAAACCTCTCGTTTGATGATTTCCTTGGGGACAAGGCTCTGAATCATCGCTAAGGAAACATCGCTTGAGACTTTGGCCCTCAACTCTCCAAAAATGGTCTCAACTACTTGAGGCGTGAAGGAGTGAGACCTTAATCTGGCAGTCATAGTCTCCAAACTGGTCAATATAGTAGCACAAGTATCTCTATATATACCATCTACTAAAGACGTACAAATATACTCTCTAAGTCATGCCATCTCTATGTCAGCAATATGAAAAATGGTCTGCATATCAAGAGTTTGGGGTGCATCTTGAGTGGCCATCTAGATACATAACATGTGAAAGCTAAGTGTTAATGATTAAGTACTTGATTACATGTTATAACTGCATGTAAATGGAAAAAAATATCTAAATATATAAAATTATAGGTCCTATTAGGTCATGTAAGTGGTCTTATTAGGTCTTAAAGGTCCTATGATGTACTAATTGGTATTAATAGGTCCTATTACGTCACACAGGTGGTCTTATTTAGGTCTTAAGGATCCTAAGATGTACTAATTAGTATTAATAGGTCCTATTACATCACATAAGTGGTCTTATTAGGTCTTAAGGGTCATCTTATGTACTAATTGGTATTAATAGGTCATATTAGGTCAAGTGAGTGGTCCTAGAGTGTCTTAAGGGGTCATGGGTAACATAAGAGGTCATAAGGTATAGATAAGGGTCCTAGAGTGTCTTAAGGGGTCGTGGATAACATAAGAGGTCATAAGGTATAGATAAGGGTCCTAGAGTGTCTTAAGGGGTTGTAGATAACATAAGAGGTCATAAGGTATAGATAATGGTCCTAGAGTGTCTTAAGGGGTCGTGGCTAATATAATAGGTCATAAGGTATAGATAAGGGTCGTAGAGTGTCTTAAGGGGTCATGGGTAACATAAGAGGTCATAAGGTATAAATAAGGGTCCTAGAGTGTCTTAAGGGTTTGTGGGTAACATAAGAGGTCCTAAGGTATAGATAAGGGTCCTAGAGTGTCTTAAGGGGTCGTGGGTAACATAAGAGGTCATAAGGTATAGATAAGGATCCTAGAGTGTCTTAAGGGGTCGTGGGTAACATAAGAGGTCCTAAGGTATAGATAAGGGTCCTAGAGTGTCTTAAGGGGTCGTGGGTAACATAAGAGGTCCTAAGGTATAGATAAGGGTCCTAGAGTGTCTTAAGGGGTCGTAGATAACATAAGAGGTCCTAAGGGGTCCTAAGGGATCCAGATAAGAGTCCTAGAATGTTAATGGGTCGTAGGTGCAATAAGTGGTCCTAGAGTGTCTTAAGGGGTCGTGGGTAACATAAGAGGTCATAAGCTATAGATAAGGGTCTTAGAGTGTCTTAAGGGGTCGTGGGTAACATAAGATGTCATAAGCTATAGATAAGGGTCCTAGAGTGTCTTAAGGCGTCGTGGGTGACATAAGAGGTCCTAAGGTATAGATAAGAATCCTAGAGTGTCTTAAGGGGTCATGGGTAACATAAGAGGTCCTAAGGTATATATAAGAGTCCTAGAGTGTATTAAGGGGTCATGGGTAACATAAGATGTCATAAGCTATAGATAAGGGTCGTAAAGTGTCTTAAGGGGTCATGGGTAACATAAGTGGTCCTAGAGTGTCTTAAGGGGTCGTGGGTAACATAAGATGTCATAAGCTATAGATAAGGGTCCTAGAGTGTCTTAAGGCATCATGGGTTACATAAGAGGTCCTAAGGTATAGATAAGAATCCTAGAGTGTCTTAAGGGGTTGTGGGTAACATAAGAGGTCCTAAGGTATAGATAAGAGTCCTAGAGTGTCTTAAGGGGTCGTGGGTAACATAAGAGGTCATAAGCTATAGATACGGGTCCTAGAGTGTTTTAAGGGGTCATGGGTAACATAAGAGGTCCTAAAGTATAGATACGAGTCCTAGAGTGTCTTAAGGGGTTGTGGGTAACATAAGAGGTCATAAGCTATAGATAAGGGTCCTAGAGTGTCTTAAGGGGTCGTGGGTAACATAAGTAGTCCTAGAGTGTCTTAAGGGGTCGTGGGTAACAAAAGATGTCATAAGCTATAGATAAGGGTCCTAGAGTGTCTTAAGGGGTCGTGGGTAACATAAGAGGTCCTAAGGTATAGATAAGAGTCCTAGAGTGTCTTAAGGGGTCGTGGGCAACATAAAAGGTCCTAAGGGGTCCTAGGTTACATTAGTGGATCCTTGTATATATTAATTGAATCTAAGATACATAAATGTGTCATAGGATAACCCAAGATATGTTAATGGGTCTTCAGGATCCGAATGGGTCATATATGTTTTAAAATGTCGTAAGGGATGTATAATGGTCCAATAATATTAATGGGTCGTAGATGTGATAAGTGGTCTAAGAGGTCCTAGGACATCCTAAGATTCTTTAATGGGTCTTGGGGGTCCTAAGGTTTCATATTTGTTTTAAGATTTCATAAGGGATCCAGATAAGAGTCCTAGAATGTTAATGAGTCGTAGGTGCAATAAGTGGTCGTAGAGTGTCTTAAGGGGTCGTGGGTAACATAAGAGGTCCTAAGGTATAGATAAGGGTCCTAGAGTGTCTTAAGGGGTCGTAGGTAACATAAGAGGTCCTAAGGGATCTAGATAAGAGTCCTAGAATGTTAATGGGTCGTAGGTGCAATAAGTGGTCCTAGAGTGTCTTAAGGGGTCGTGGGTAACAATGGGTCCTAGATGTGTCTTAAGATAATGTAAGGGATGACTAAGGGTCAGGTAGAGTGTCTTAAGGGGTCGAGGGTAACATAAGAGGTCCTAGGTTATATTAATGGATCCTCGTATGATATTAATTGAATCTAAGATACATAAATGTGTCCTAGGACAACCTAAGATATGTTAATGGGTCTTGATGATCTGAATGGGTCATATATGTCTTAAAATGTTGTAAGGGATGTATAATGGTCCAACAATGTTAATGGGTCATAGATGTGATAAGTGGTCTAAGGGATCTTAGGTTACATTAATTGATACTAGTATGTCTTAAGGGTTCTTGTGGGCAATGATGGGTTTGCATATGTATTAACATAAGCTAAGATAGATGAATGTGTCCTAGGACATTTAAAGATATAATAATGGGTCGTATGGGTCCTAAGGGGTCCTATGTGTCTTAAGATGTCATAAGTGATACGTAATGGTCCTAGAATGTCTTAAGGGGTTGTAGGCCTCATAATAGGTCCTAAGAGATCATAGGTTACATTAATTCATTCTAGAATATGTCTTAAGGATCCTTGAGGGAAACAATGAGTCCCTTGTATGTATTAATGGAACCTAACATGTACATCAATGGGTCATATGACATCCTAATATGTATTATAAGATCTTGAGATTCCTAAGGGATCCTAAGTGTCTTAATATGTCGTAAGGGAGGAATAAGGGTCCTAGAAACTTACTGTACTACAATTTTTAAATGTTTTCTAACATACTACTAGATCATTTTCAAAAATTTAACTATGATTTTCTAAGATTTCTACAAACTAAAAATTATTTAAAATAACTAACTAACTAATATTTACTAAATTTACTAAAAATGCGTTTACATGTGAGAGAGAGAGAGATTCCTAATATTTGCAACTTTAAACTTGAAATTTAGAAAAAAATATTTTTAATAATTTTTGCAAGATCTTAATGTTTTCTAACATTTTCTAACATTTCTACTACAGTTTCTAATGTTTTGTAAATATTTTCTAACAGTTGCTAACAAACTACTACGGTTTTCTACCATTTTCTAACATATTCTAACATTTATACTATGATTTTTAATATTTCTATCATTTTCTAATATTTAATTACGATTTTCTAACATTCTACTATCAATTTCTAACATATTAGATAATATTTAACTACGATTTTCTAACATTTCTACAAATAAAAAATTATTTAAAACAAATAACTAACTAAAATAAATAATTTACAAAAAAAAATGAGAAAAATGCATGTACTTGATACTGCTAACAATCCGAAGATGTCGAAAAAGCTTGGGAGGTGCTGACATGCTGATGTGCTAAGGTGCTTCACTCCAAGGCCTGGGGTCTGCAAAATCCAACAATGACAATGACAAATAAAAAACAAACATCGAAAATATATAACGAAATTTGGCCCAAAGGGGCTTCGCGCGAAGACCCCCTTCGCGCGAAAGGGGGTCTTTGCGTGAAGTGGGTCCACCACTTCGCCCGAAGTAACAACTTCACACGAAGACTCTAAAATTTTATTTTTCCCCACAACACTGATTTTGTTCATCCCTAAAAATGGGACACAACTTTGTGGGATCACCCATATGTTATTGTTATAATATAATATTATATATAAAATAAAAATAAACAACAAATATATTTTAATGTACTATTTTATTTTCATATAGTATAAACATATTTAATATTTACATTGTAATATATATATATATATATATATATATATATATATATATATATATATATATATATATATATATATATATATATATATATATATATATATATATATATATATATATATATAAAATGCAAACCACCAATAAATAATATTAGTAATATTTCTATATATGTAGAATCTATTATTTATATATTATAATATAATTATTAAAAAAGTTAAATAAAAGTTTTACTAATTTATTTATTATACATGTAATCTTATAATTGTTATTATATATAATTAATAATGTATGAATTATATTTATTATTTATGTATGTTATAATTGCTTGCAAATGGGGTTGTATGCAAAGTGGGTTTAATCATGGAGTAGGATTGGGATGGGTGAGTTTCTTGAAAGTTTGGGTGTTTCACCCATGTCTAGATGCAATAAGTGCTAAGTGTTCCATTCATTCTCATGAGAGATGGATTCTTGTGAACCACTACTCATGATACATAGGTCAATGACTCGAAAACTATACAATTGAATCATGATAGCAATATTGTAACAAAAAATTATTAAATATTTTATTTTATTTGTTGGAAATATTCAAGACTAGCCAAGTTACTGAGAGGGGAGGGGTGAATCAGTAACTTCGAAACTTTTTACAAATTGCAGATCTTAACAATATTCCAAATAACATTTAGCTCATTGATCTAGTTGCATGCATGAGAAATTGAAAACATAAAACGTTCATAACACTTTAACACAAAGATTTGGTGACCCATAAACCTTCCAAATAGAAAGTAAAACTAGGGTGGGGATGATACCCACAAAACTTCAATACTGCAGTATAAAGTTGGCCAGTTAAGGCTTACAATGATCACTTCTGATGATCTACCCTGTTAGGAGCAATTAGGACTGCTAGGTCCACCTTGTTAGAGGATTTACAAACATACAATGAAGTATGCACTTGGTTAAGAGATTTTACAAAAGACTGTTAAGTCTACCCTGTTAAAGGATTTCAAGCTGATTCACCTGTTAGGATGAAACAATAGATCTCTTACTTGCAACTATACTTGCTGATTGAGATTCTTTGATGTACTGATCACCTTTTGTGATAAATATGTCTCTGCTGTTCCTTATACTATTGTAGCCCTTTGTAATTCACCTATCTTTGCCTTTCTTGCATCTTCGCATATGCACATATACTCTTCCACACACTTCTCTCTTTTTCACACATTACTTACACTTTGGATATGATACAAAATATTACTTTTATATCAATCCACAACAATTACAAAGTCAGCTGCTGAAATACAAGTCAACACAAGTATTACTGAGTCGGCCCTGATGTAGTTACAAAGTTCCTGCAAACTAACTCGGTGACTTTCTGATACTCGGCATCCACTGCAATACTCGGCATCATCATGATCTCGGTAGGAGTGGAGGCTCGGTCCATACTAACCACTCAGTCATAGTTTCAAACTCGGTATACATTGGAGACTCGGTAGATACAGTGTCACTCGGTAGAAACTGAATTCCCTGTTTACTATGCTGGCACTCGGTAAACACTGCTCATCTCATCACTCGGTAATGATAACTCGATAAGCACTATGAAGCTCGGTCTACTCGGTAAGCACTATTCTGCTCGGATTGCTCGGTAAACACTGCAAAGCTCGGTAAGCACATAGAATCTGAATAAGTGTTGTCACTAATGACAAACATACTTAATGCCAACAATCTCCCCCTTTGGCATTAGTGACAAAAACACTTATTGCCCAAAACTTATATACACAAATCATGCTGAATCTGTTTTAGATTTTTCAAAAATTTATCTTTGTCATTCTGCTGTATATACATTTCATGTCTCCCCCATATAGTATACATATATACAAGTATCTTATATCTCCTATATCTCCTGTTCTCATATCTTCCCCATTCATCACATACTCTCCCCCTTTTTGACAATAATGCCAAAGGTGTATATACAAATATTTTACACGGAGATGCCAAAATGTGAGAGAAAATCAGAATGTACCTTGCCAATCAGTGCTAGAGTTCTATCCCAATTATCTTGCAAAATATTGCATGTATGAATTGCCACTTGGACTTCTGTAGAGAGTTCAATCATGTGATCTGCAATTGAAAACTAATTGTCATGGATCAATGTTTTTGAGTGTGCAATATGCTTTTGCATTATATCCATGATGGGAAGGATCATGTTCTGAATATCTATTAGTGTGGACCTGATCCTTGCATCCTCTTTCAACAATTCTGATTGCATATCAGATAAGAATCTGATTTTCATATGATGTGCAGAGCTTGAACTAGGTTCAAGTTGCAGCTTTTGTGCACTCACTTTCAGATCCTCATCAATTTTATTCAATTTGTCCTTAATTTCCTTAGAGAACTCGACAACATTACATAACTTGACAAAAAGTGATGTGGATCTGAAAGTCAGTGCACAAAAGTTGCAACTTGAACCTAGTTCAAGCTCTGCACATCATATGAAAATCAAATTCTTATCTGATATGCCTCTTTTTTTTTATGAATAGTCGTTAGCTATTTCCGGCTTTGCCATGTGAACTCTGTGAGGTGATTTTTATGTCCCTCGACCCCTTTTTTGTGAATATGTAACTTTAATATTTTATTAATAGAAAAGACACTATTCATCAAAAAAATATTTTTTAAATTGTATCAAATTATTTATAATGCATTTGAAGTTCTTAAATGACATTAAATTTTCACCAAAATATTAGTGTAATTATGTTTTTGAGTTAAAAGTTCAAATTTATTGGTTGGGGTTTTGGATTTTAAAGATATTGTTTTATGTTAGGAAGGGAGCTCATGTATGTCTTCACTCATCAAGGAAACATATGAACTTGTTCATGGATGCAATCTTCAATGCTAGATCTCATCATTTGCTACCTTATAAATGATTGAAATGCGTATCCAATTCTTGATGAGAGATTAATTCCTTGATGTATGATGTTTGGATGGATTGATCTTCAAATGCAGAGGGGAGACACCCTTTTATAGTGAACCTCAATGAAACATTTGAAAAACCCAAATTAGGCTGATATGGATAAAAATTTCTTGCTCACTAAAGTCCAATCGTTAACATGTTTAAAATTGGTCTCTTTTTGGCTAGACATTGGTGCTTAGCACTATAGTCCATTAGGACTAGGGTGCTAGGTGTCCTAGTCTAGTCTTGGAGGGCTATAAGAGAGTTTGGGGAACTACTAGGCCATAATGTTGGCAATGTCAAGCATCGGGATGAGTAAGATAAGTCGAGTCATGTGACATTACATCAGGAGCACCAAAGTGAGGATTAGGTGAACATTTAATTGTATGAGGATGCAAATGTTGGCATTACTTGATGCTAACTGATGAAGTGCCTATTGGTGTTGCAATGAGATAGATTTGATTTCATAAGGATCAATTATTGAGTTGTCATTGATGTCAACTATTGATCTAGTGTTGTTAGTATGTTGTTGAGTATATGAATGGTGGACAAAATATTTTGGTGAGATTTAGTTGTAGCGATTCATAAGGAAAACTCAGTGATGTCTCAGAATGTTAAATGTATGACCGCTATTGTTGAAAAATTGATCGGTGAGTTAGTTATGATCAGAGGAAGGTTAATAGTGCACTTTCTAGAATAATTAGTGACAAACAATAAGTGATTTGTCTGGTTTGTCAACTCTGTGTTATGTCTTGTAATGCGGTTATAAGATATGGTTGCCAATAGTGTTTCGATGCTATGGTTTCAATTGCACTATTTTGGATGACCAGAGAGGAAGATAGAAGACCGAAGAACATATTCAGAATTGTTAACAGGTTGAAGTGTTAAAGTTTTTGAGCAACAAAGATTAAATATTTCATCAGTGATGGGTGAAAGTGTTGCAGTGATCAAGGTTAATTCAGTCATAATCTGATGATGTGTATTAAGATAGGAGGTGATGATCTAGCATTATATTATTCGATGCTAGCATGTGGAGAAGATTCAAGAAAATTGAAATGTGTAGTCAAAATGAGTTTGACTCTTGGACTCAAATTTCTATGTAAATCATCTTGATAGATGATGCGGTATAGGAAATTTATTGTATACAATTTATATTGTTGTATAATGGACTAGATCTAACAGAAAAGATTGAAATTTGAATTTTATGTCGTTTAGGGAAATTGTAAGGTGGTGGAAAACATAAGGGTTTGATGAACAATATATAAATGATGAAGTTGATAGTTTTGAGTGTTGATCGTGTATGAAGCAAGTGTGGTGTAAATTACAAGTTGTGATCAAGCCAAGGAAGAGACAAGTATGGTGAGAAGACATTTTGTTCTTCAATGGATATAATCAAGAAGATGTAGTGCTATTTTTACAAATAATTATTCATGTTGTTCCCTAATAGTTACAACAGTAAAAAATCCAACTAACAGGGTGGGTCCTAGCAGGTCCCTATTGTAAATTCTCTAACAAGGTGGCCCATTAGATTGTGTTTGAAGTCCTATAACAAGGCTACTCTTGACAGGGTAAAGTTTTTAACAGACCTAAAGGTAAATCCCTTAATCGGGTAGCATGTAACAATGCTTTTGTAAAACTCCTAATAGGATTAAGCTCCACATAGGGCATACTTTAGAAAGGTACATCATTTAGTGGGTATCAATCCCAACTATATTTTTTTCCTGATTTGGGTTTCCATGAGATAAATATATGTGTTAAGTGTTTCATTATTTTGTGAATGTGTATATGGTTAAGATTTTCATTTAATATGGTTAAAAGATAAAGTTATGAATGTAGTGGTAAAGTTTAAAGAGTAAAAACTTGGATAATTGATAGACTACTGATTCACCCCTCCCCTCTCAGTAATTAGATCTTAGTATTAATAGTAAAAGATTACATTTTCCCCCTACTTTAGTGGGAGTATGTGTTAGTATTGAGAAATGTTGAGAGGGGGGAGGGGGTCAAGCGGTGATGAATTAGTGTTCTAAAGCTTTTAGCTCTATTGATTTGATTCATTAACCATTAACTAAAAGCAATGAAAAGTAAACAATTGAAACACAAAACAAACATCCACAAACTCACAACACCATGAATTTTGTGTGGAAAGAAGGTTAAGGGAAAAACCACGGTGGTGATGGAACCTATAATTATCTCTAGACAAATAAATATGTTAAACCGATTAAGGGAAATAGTACAAAATGAAATGCACTTACATTCAGGCCCACTACCTAGAGCTCATTGTTAAGATTACAACATATAGAGGCTTACAATCATACAAAAGATTTGGACTATAATCTAAAATAGTGAACTGAGAAATAACATCAACTATGCCTATGTAGTTCCATTCAAGTAAAATACATAGACATCAGCCTTGTTACAAGTAGTGGTTGTCATTGCACCAAAAGATCAACTTGTTAATGCCCGATACAACCACTAGACTTATAGAAGACACAGGAGGCGGTTAAGCCATGTTACGAATCTCGTGGGGAGTGTTGACCATTTTTCCAACAATCTCCCCCTCAGTGTTACCCGAGGAGATTCAAACTTGTGACCAGGCTATGATACCACTTGTTACAAGTAGTGGTTGTCGTTGCACCAAAAGATTGACCTATTAATGCCCGATACAACCACTAGACTTATAGAAGACACATGAGGCGGTTAAGCCATGTCATGAATCCCATGGGGGGCGCTGACCATTTTTCCAACAAGCCTAACCTCAGAAATTAGGTTCTTCACATACACAAAATATCAATATATCATCTACGACTTTCACATAATGTCTCTTTCTAATTGCATCACAAAATCTCCACAAAACCTTGAGCTTATATATACTTAATAAAAAAGTATAATAAGTTAACTTGTTGGCTCAAGAACAAAACATGTAACATGTAGAACCTTGACCAAAAAATAAATTATATCTTCATGCTAACATCAACCAAAGAATAGATATCATCTATCATGTCACCTCTACCAATAATTATGCTCAAACTGATTGGATCATAGATCTCTTAGGATCCCTATTTGATCCAACATCTGATTGTCATTGTCCTTCACACTTAACTATAATTTTGATACTCAGAAAATTATATCTCCAACAAATAATAACATAATCAAGTGTGATCAAAAGATCTCATATAATATACCTTTTAGAATCTTCCTCTAACTTCGTAACTTGATATTCAACCGAACCTGTCCATATTGATCCTTTTACTGATCCTATGTGATGTCCTCTATTCTACCATACTTATCCAAATCTTCATTCTAACCTTCGATATAACAAAAATCTATCAAGTGGCCATAAGAGGCATATGTAGTTGCCATCAATGATAATATACACATTATCCAACACAGTGTCTCTTGCCAACAATCTCCCCCTTTGGCATTGATGACAACACTTAGTGAAAAATGACCAAGTGTTTAAGAAAAATGGAAAACTCTAGAAATTCTCTCCTTAACCAAAAATTTGTGCTCCTCTTGAGCTAAATAACTCATTTTACATCCTTTATCTCTCTCCCTTTTTCATCAATGGAAAAGGTTGGGATCTCCCTCAAAATTCAGCTACACAAATCCTATATCATTCGCCTATATACGTAAGTGTGCAAAGGATACTTACAATAGTTTAAATATGTCTGAGAGATTCTTCCACAGAGCTACAAAATGTATGTCCCAACTCTTCTTAATGCTCTCTAAAAGCTAAATCTGTCCACAAACTGCATATGCCAACCTTTCTTCTTCAACCAAATCAGTTGCATCTGGAAATTCATAGGTTGCAACTTCTTCTTTTAGACTTCTCAACAAAATATCAAGTTTAGGAAAAATCAATTTCATTAGATCTCTAATCCTTCCCTTTACTCTATCTCTCTTAGTGATGAGTTCTAATTTTATCATTAAGTGTTTCCATTTGTGCTAAATGAACCGATGCTAACTCCTTGAAGGGATCAAATCCTTGTGGTATTTTTGATAGTTTAGCCTCACTTTCCTTAAGGATTTTGTCAATATCTTCTACATGCTTAGGATAATCAACACAAGATTTATAAACTTCACCTCCTTCTGATAATGCATCCTACAGTTGCTGAATAGCAACTCCCAATGAAGTCTTATCCTTGGAAATCATGATATTCAACCGATTTTTCATCTACTAATATTGAATTCATTTTGAACTTCAAATCATTATTGCAAATTTCTCTAAGGATTCAAAATGAGTTCCAACCGTATCTAATAGTCCTTCAAGCGAAATAGATGTAGATTTATTTATATCAAATTTATGATTTGGCATGATCTTCCCTAAAACATCTATTTCCCTAGATATAATTCTATTCCCCTTCTCATTATTCCTCAGAATTCACTCTCTTTTTTTGGCATTAGCTATCATATCAAGTCCCATCAACTGATATTTACTAAGAGTGTATGATTCAATTGGACCTTGATAATATTCATATCAATGATTCGTTTCCCAAGAATTTAGTCATTGCCTCTGTAGTGTCTCTTGCCTCCCGAACTTGCTCATATTTCACTTCTTGATTCTTCTCAAGAGTCTTCTCTTCCATAGGATCTAGTTTTTCTCTCACTTCCTCATCCTTTAGTTTTTCATCATGAATTACATATGCATCTACCTCTGCTTCTCCTTTGTCTACTTCCTCATGTGTTACTTTTGACTTATCATCTGCACTATCTTTTGTTACTTCATCTATTACCTCCTTATATTCATCATCTTTCATAGTCACCTAATAATTTTATATTCCATGTATATTTTCCTCATCATCATTTGTTGTAGAGAGTGTTACAGGTACACCAGAGATAAAGAAATTTGATTCCACATCAATTGTCTAAAATTATGCATGCATCATGGATTCTTGTATTTCTTTCTAATGCTCCTGTAATGGTCCTTCATACCAGTTTTCCAACAATATTTTACTTATCACCTCATCAGTCTTCTCGACAACTTCATCAATCTTACCACTAATAATTAGGTTTATCCTTGTTTTGGTTAGCAATTCCCTCTTAGCTTCTTCAAGTATTATTTTCAACTCATCTATTTCTATAACCAGACATTTTCTATTTAGGTGTCCCTCTCTAATTCTTTTTTCTTCTTCCAATGCAATCAATCTCCTTTCCTCAAGATTAACAAATAGATCATTAGGAATTTCCCCTTTGATCTCAATAAATGATCTATTAAATTTATTCAGATATGCTATTACCCCTTCCTCTAATTTTCTCTTCTCTTATTCATCATATATCTATGATTATATTTATTTAACTGAACTAAAATTCTATGCACAGTTAGTTTCTTGAACACATCATCCACAATAAATTGTGGCTTACTAGTAACACCTTGTTCAGGTATCTTATTAATTACCACTTTTTCTACCTTGGCTCCTTTGGTCCTCTTCTTCTTCTTTGAATCATCTGAATAAGTGGAATCATCTGTATCATCAACATTTGTTCTCTTATGAGACCTTTTCCTTTTTGTCTTTACCCTTTTTCTTCTTGATTTAGAAACTACCTTTGGTTTCACCGATTTAGGCTTTGTTACATTTGATGCATGTATCCTAACTTACGATTTAACTACTGCCACCTTTTCTAATGGACTAATTGATCTCTTCATTGAACTTTGAGTAGATATACCACCAGTTGATTATTTGAAAGGTATGTAGGGTGGAGGTCCATCATCATCCACATTGATATGATTTTCTACTTCATATTTCTTCTTTTCTTCCTCTCATGCTTTCTTCTAGCTTCAATTATTTTCTCTTTAGTGAAACCCATCCTTTCACCCATAGCTTCAACTTATTTTCTCATGTTTATCTTCATGGTAGGTGTGTTTAACTCTAAATGTAATTTCAAACTCTTCTCCTTGTAGGTACCAAACCTCTCTTCATTAAGATCAATCAGTTTTGTGTTGTAGGAAAAACTAATCCATGTGGAAAAAGTTCAACATGAAAATGTTAGGCTAAATCAACATTCAAATTAAATTAACATATTAACTTTCATCGTATACTAAATTTCATTCCACAACCTTTTATAGCTAAACAAGTGCGCCTAATCTTGTTTGTTTTTTCTTTTTTAGGTTATTGTGGACGCACTCTCTACTTAACACAATATATTGATCCCAAATGATTAAATGATAAAAATGTAAAATAGATGAAAGACATTAAATGCTTCAAGGAGTAGTTATTGTGCAACTACCCTCAAATATTCAATGTAAATGATGCAAGTAGGTATATGATAAATGCAAGATATAAACTAACATTGAATGAAAACTAACATTGAATGAAAACTAACAAAGAAGCATCAATGCAACTACCATGATATCAAATCTATATTGAATGAAAAAAACTACCAAATGTTAGTATGAAATCACTATAATGGAAGCTCTACAAGATAATAATTCAAACTAGCATGTGATAATACTAATGCAAATATGAGATACAAATTGCTCTTAGCAAGGCCTCTTTATACTTTTTGGAGGGGATTGGTGAGGTGGCATCTATGTGGAATCCACATAGGTTCCACAAGGGAGACACATAATCCATGCAAAGTCCAAGGTTGTTCACACATGTTTGAGAAACTTGAGATGTGATGGGTGCATATGTACTTCAAGTACACATGTAATAGATGTCATGGATCTTGTAAGAGATCTTAAACAATAGAACACTTTTAGAAAGATGTAAGAGTGTGTCATAAAGGTTATAAGAAACCTTGTTCACACAAATTTAGAATTTCTTGAAAAGGTGATTTTTTGGAAAATTTCTCACACGTGTGAGAAAACAACTAGGACTAATGGTTGTAGGAATGAAGAAATTAGGTTAATTAATCTTAATTGATTAATGGACATGTCTATTAGCTATAACGTGATGGGTGTACGGTATGATCTAGGTCTAGATTATGATTAAATTAAATAAGTTTTAATTTAATCATTGTTCAAAAGAATAAGTCATGTGAGGGGTTAAATAAATAGAATTTATTTAAAGAGAAATTATGGAGGAAAAGTGCATAAACTTAAATTTAATACATTAGGAATGAGTATTCAAATTAAATTTTAGTACTTAGGAGATGAACTTATTTAATTAAATAAATAGAAGAACATAACATAAATAACCAATTGTGTAATTAATTACAATGTTATTAAAAATACACTAATTAAATAAAATTTAATTAATGTTAAGGGATGATTTTAGGTGTCTACATTTTTCCCCTCTTTGATGCGACATCGAAATGACATCACATCAAACAAAAAGAAAAATAAGATGCCACCGAGAGAAATGAGTACCTAAGAGTTGTGTCGAGCGACAATGGTGAGAGAGTGTGCCCCCTCAATAAAATTATGCAAAATATAAGTTTTGGGCAATTTTCTTGAAAAAAGGTGAATGAGTAGAAAAATTAGTAGGAAAGGTGTGTAAAGGGGGTTTGGCATAGACCTAGGGTAGATTGGGGACTTTAAGCCCCAATTGGGATGGGGAAATAGTGAATACATAAGAGCCTCACAATACAAAATGGAAAATGAAACTAACATATGCAACTAGCTACAATGCCGAAGGATTTTGGGGATTGTATTGTGTTAATATATTAGAGCACACCCTAGTTTGATTTTGTACTTAACACTATGCACCAAGGCATGAGGAACTAAAAATGGAAATGTGTCAAGTACATGATAAAAAAAGGTCAAAGACAACCATATGCCTTATGACACCATGAAATGGAAGACCATGATGCCTTGTGACAATAGGATGCAAAGACCATGATAAATGCAAAAAATATAACACATACAAGAAACAAGAAAGAATGCACAACAACTCAAAAGAAAACTAACATTTTTTCCCTAGTCAAGCTGAAAACTATTTGATGGATTGATTGATGATGATTTATTGAGGATGAAAAAGTTAACGATAAGAACAATGCACATCCAAAGGATTGGGAAGGATACATCTCATGATGATGATTTGATTAAAATTAGATCAATGGACTATCAGCTGATTTGGATCAAGATGATGGATTGATTAAAGATTAGTTTACTAGATTACAAGACTGGATTAATTGGATTAGCATTGATTTCACTTGATTGGATTGATTGAGATTTTTGGATCATTTTTATTTTTATTTTTATTTTTGTATTTTTAATTTTGGATGAGGAGATGGAGGTGGAATGAGATTGGAAGATAAGTTATTTAGATCAGATGAGAGGAGTAGAGATAGATTGGATTGAATAAGATAGAAAGAAGGGAAATTGATTATAATAGGAAGATAAATGGATTTGATTTGAAAAGATTATATGCATAAGATGAATTAAAAAGGATGGAAAGGGGGGGGATTGATTGGATTGGAAGATAAATAGATTGGTTAGAATGAAATTTAAGGATAAGATGATTTGGATAAGATTGGATTGGAAGATAAATGATTTGGATAAGATGAGTGGAGAAGAAGGCAAACATATGAAATAGCATGTGACTAGATGATGAATAAGATAGTTTGGAAAGGATATGATAAGATGATGGATGAAGGGGGAAATAGATTGGATATGATTTAGGAAAGGATAAATGGATTGGATAGGATAGAAGAAAGGAAAATTGATTGGATAGGAAGATAAATGCATAGAGGATGAAAGAAGAGAAATTGATTAGATTAGAAGATAAATGGATTTGGATAAGATTTGGTTGGAAGGTAAATGAATTGAAAAGGATGGAAGTGGGGAAAATTGATTGGATTAGAAGATAAATGGGTTTAATATGGAAGTAATGGATGGGATTGAGTTGAAATATGGATAATACATAGAATGGATTGGGACCAATGAAAAGGGAGAACCAAGCCATGATAAATATAAGGGGTATGGAGATATTGTGTGGATGGAAGATAGAGGGATGGAATGGATAGTGATAGGATATGGGGAATTAAAGATAGGGAAAAGTGGGGGATGAAGATCTAAATACTACATTTCAAAGGAGTTAAATCCCCTAAACTACAGGGAGAATGGATGGAAAAGTGGTGGAGAAAGAATAAATTAAATAGATTGATCATGTGTAAATGATATGTATGGAGGGAATGGAGGCTTGTGTATGGTCCAAAGCATGCATTGATTTTTTTATTGTTTTAGCATCTTTAGTTTTATGAAGGTAAAATGTAAGAAAGTGGAAGGTGGATGGAAGGGATATGAATAGGATAGGGGATAATGATATGGAGGATATGGATAGGATGGGATAATAGATAATATATGGAGGAAATTCATGGGATAATCAAGATGAAGGACATGGGAAAGGAGGATGAACTGTATAGGATTATAGATGGAGGAAGTGAATATGACAAGGACTGTGATATGGATAGGATGTGGATAAGGATGTCAAGATCAAATATGTCAAAGTGGATGGACTTATTATGGAATGATGGATAGTGGGTGGATAATGACTAAGTAACATGGTAGGTGCATACAAATGGATGGAATGAATAGGATAGTCAAGATCAAAGATAGGTAAAATATAGAATTGTGGATGGTAGATAGGGTATGTGGAAGATATGTGTGGTAGCATAGTGGGAATGGAGGTTTCTCCCAAGTATACAGTGCGAGGAGATGAGGATAAGTGAGTGGATGTATAAGGGGATTGAAAGACAATGGATATATGATAGAAATATGGAGGGAAGTACTCAAGCATCTAGTTCCATGAATGGTATCCCTTGATATTTTATTTTTTATTTTTTCTTATTAATAATGTATCAAGGTAGTTTGGATGTTTTCTCATAGACATTGGTAGGATGGTTGGATGGGAGATGAAATGGATTAGGGGATGGAGGATAAGGATTTATGTGAAAGATTGGATTAAAGGGGTTGAAGGACGAGGGATGAATGTTTGGAAGACTTGTGAATAAATGGATGGGGGAGTTGGGAATATCACCATTGGGAAACACCTTGAAGGGTGGTGGAGTGGTGGAGGAGCATATTTTGAAGGAGATGGAGAGGAAATGTGGGCTTTGGGATATAAGGACCCAAAATAGATGAAGGAGTGGAATTGGGTTCATAAGGACCCAAAATGGATGTGGAAGATAGATGATTAGATGAATTATGAGTGGAAGAATATTTTTTATCAGCAACATTGGATTCCAATTTGGATTTTTCTTTGACATTCTTTTCTTCTACAAGTAGCGTGAGAGTCTACATATTTTTTCATTTTTTTCATTTTAAGCCTTTTTGGCCTTTTGAATTTTTTCTTTCTTTTGGATCATATTTTTCTTTTCTTGAGCATGTCTTTTAGATGGGACATTTTAATCCATTTGTTTTTGTGGATTGTTGGCTTTCTACATTTTAGCATTGGCATTAAATTTTATTCCATTAGCCATGGTATGGGTGCATGAGGATGAATGGTGTGGAAGGTTTATGGATGGAATGATGGAGGGGGGATGTTGGAATGGATTCAAGGATGTGTACCTTTGTGGATCTTTATTAGAGATTTGAGGTGATGGGGTAGTAGAAATGGATGGAAGGGAGAAGGTATTATCTTTGGGACATAATGACCCAAAATGGAGGTAGGTGAGGAAGGGATGGATTTTTGGACATAAGGGCCAAAAATAGATTTGGAATATGAGGAGGGAATGTAGTATTGGACATAAGGGCCCAAAATAGATTTGGAATAGGGGTGATAGGAACACTTAAGTTTATATGGATCAATTTTGGATATGGAAGGGGTGGAAGGTTTACCAGCATCTTGAGACATTATTTCTTCAATGGGATACTTATTATTTTGATCAAAAGATGTGATTCCATGTGAATGGGGATGAGAGGTGGGAGGATTGATAAGCCCTTGGAGGGATCAATTTTGGATAAATGTGGAGGAACCAAGCTTAGGTGTATGGGATTCATGGATGGATAGGATAGGTGTAGTGGGACCTTGTGGATGATTAGGATCATGCCATAGAGATAAAGGGGTACTTTGATATCGAATTTTAAGAGGATTATGTAGTGGAGTGGAAGGGATGATTGGATCATGAGATGGAGTGATTTGATCTTGACATGGAAGTGGATTAGTGGATTGGATATAAGGAATATCTTTACTAAGTGGAGGGTAAGTGGATGATAAGTCTTTACATGGAAGGGAATCATTAGATAGGATAGAGGGAATCTCTTTATCTTGATTAGGAATGGTATCATGAGGTGGATCAAGAGGGATAAGTCAATCATGGGGTATAAAGGGATCATAGGATGGAGAAAATGGGAGGCTTAGATCTTCAAATGGAAATGTATCGTAAGATGGAGAAATGCTTAGATCTAGAGGAATCTATGTTAGCATGCTTTGGAACAAGGTCTTTAAATGTTTAAACTTGTGAGGATGATGTGGTGAAGGATGTGGAAGCTTCAACTTGAGTGGATGGAGGGATGAAGGACTCAAAAAACCTAGGAGATTGAGGTATGTCTTGATTTGGATATTATTGTGGTGGGTGCATGACTTTGGGTGGTTGTGAAACTTAGACTAGAGTGGGGATTTAGACTCCTTTTCTAGTATTTTGTCCCAATTAATGGAAAAATTCTTGAAAGATGGTGATGGTGTTGGTTTTGGAGGATTAGGATTGTGTGGAGGTTGAGGTGTAGGTAGGGGATTGAGATGGTGGTTTTGGACATTAAGCTCAAAGTATGGGAGATTAGGTGGAGGATTGGGATTGGATGGGAGATGGGGATTATGGATTTGGACAAATGGGGAAGGAAATATGTATTCAAAGGAAAAAAAATTATTTTTACCCCCATTTTGTAAACTTAGGACAATATTGTTAAGTTATTCAATCTCTTGGGAAAGATCACATATTTTGGAGGGATGAAGTTGTATATGGAGGGAATCATATGTGGGTGAAGGATAATGAGCTAGATTTCCCTTGTCAAAGGTAGAGGAAAGATAAGGAATGTGAGATGGATTGGGATTGGATATGATGTGTTGAGGATTGATTTGGTAGGTGGGTTGGATTAGAGGTATGGTTTGAGGATTAGGTTTTAGCACTTTAAAGTCCTCAATAATTTTTTGAAACCAATCCATATTCATGATGTTTGAATGAGAGGTTTTGGAATTGGATTAGAAGATACTGTGGATGAATATTAAGAATGGATGAAGTGAAATATTTGATGAGAGATGAAATATGAACTTAGGACTAGGAGAAAGTTTGGACATTATTTTTTATTTAAGAGGGAAGGGCCTCAAGGATTTGATTGTTTTTATTTGATGATGGATTTAATTTATTTGATTTGATTGGATTTGTTTTTATTGATTTGATTTGATTGATTGGATTATGAGGGTAGGGCCTCAAGGATTGGATTGATTTGACTTTGATGATTGGGTTGTGAGGGAAAGGCATCAAGGATTGGATTAATTTGATTTTGGTTATTTGATTGAATTCCAAAGATTATGATGGTTCTCCTAAGACAAAAGTAGAATATTTTATGAATATTTGAATTAGAAGATACTGTGGATAAAGATTTGAATTAAGAACTGCTGAACTTTTAAAGATAGATGAGGGATATTTGGAGGAATTAAATGGATAATGTGATTGGTTTGGATGAAGGGGATAAATGGATGGAATAGGATTTGGTTTGAATGATATGAATTTGACAAGTGTATTGGATTAGAATGATGATTATGTAATTA
Organism: Chamaecyparis obtusa; assembly: GCA_027943335.1. Lineage (NCBI taxonomy): Eukaryota > Viridiplantae > Streptophyta > Pinopsida > Cupressales > Cupressaceae > Chamaecyparis > Chamaecyparis obtusa. Next base: position 354,279 of record BSBK01008102.1, on the reverse strand, counting down.
GATTGGAAGGAAGATGAATGATGAGATTGGATTAAGAAAATGGATGTTGGTTTAGGTTATGAAGGATGATTAAGATGAAGATTAAGACCTTGATTGAATGATTATGAATATGGATAAGTTATTAGGATGATTAGGATAAGATGGATGAATAGGACCTTAAGTGGATTAGGTAAATTGATTAGGATTAGGGTCCTAAATGATGGATTATGAATGAATTAAGTATGATTAGGATAAGAGGAATGAAGAGAAGGATTAAGAATGATTAGGATAAGGTGATTATGGATGACTAAGATAGGATGTTGAAGATGAAAGAGGATTAAGATGATTTGGAGAAAAGTAATGATTAGGATGAATAGGAAGATTATGGATAATTGGAATGAATTAGGGAGATGAAAAAGGATTTTTTTGATGATTAAGAGATGACGATTAGAATGATTAGGGAAGATTAATATTAGAGGAATGATTAAGAAGGTTGTAAATGACTTGGAGGAAGTGATTAGGATGAAATGAATGATGAAGAAGAAAGATACTTAGAATGATTAAGTGATGAATATGACTTAGATGAAATAATTAGGATGAATAGAATGACGAAGAAGGATGTGAGTTAGGATGATTAAGAGATGAAGAGGAAGGATGATTAGGATATGGAGGAATAATTTAAGATGTAGATGAATGATTTGGATGATTGAATTAGATTAGGAAGATTACTAAAGATTTTATGGATGATAAGGAGATGATGACTAGGATGGTTAGAGGTGATTAAGATTTGGAGGTTAATTTTTCCCAATTTTATCAATGTGATTTCTCTCCAATTGTTTTTGTAGAAAAGTTAATTTCTAATGTTTTTCCAAGGTTTGATAAGTCTTTTATTTCTAGCGGAGATGATAGTCTTAGGTCAAAGATGACCGATCTATAGAGATGATGGTCTTAGGGCAGAGATGACAATTCTAGGACGCAGATGATAGTCTCACGTCAGAGATGATAATTTATGATCAGACAACTTTTTGACTACTTTTGACTAATTTTTGACATATTTGATTGATTTGATTTGATATCAAGTTATCTTATTAAGTGGAAAGAACTATTTTTCAAACATTCAATCATAAATACAAGTAAAAGATATTTCTAAAAATAGTTTCGTAGGGGACAAAGAAACCTTGAAGAATCCAAACAATAGTGACAATACAACTGATGTTGGATAATATAACTTCGCAATGTGTGTGTTTTGGTGACCTTTTCAAGTCACATAAATTTCCATGAGTCTTAGCACAAATAGAAGACACTCAAGCAATATCTACCTAAGGAATTAGCTTAGTTTCAAAACCTTTTCCCACAACTTGGATATCATGTTGGCTCACACAACCCTGTCACTCCCTAGAGGGTGCCCGTGTTTTTTCCTTTGCAAGAGCTCAATAGAAAATGGTCAGAGGAGACTACACAATGAGACCTCCAATATCATATTATCTACCTCAAAATTCTCAAGGGGATATTTATGGTGAGTATATTCAAGAGAGATTCTTGCCCCTCCTTGTCCAAAGATTATGAGGCTTTTAGAAGTGAATTGGGTAGGCTACTACTCTAGAGGTGTCTAGTAAGGGAATCTATTTGAATACACCCTTCGTAGTCACACAAGAATGATTGAGGCCTATATCCCTATGATGGAATGCACTTGTCCTCCACGAATTTAATCTAAAGGAGGTATTTGATTATAGTGGGTTGGAAGGGCCGGGTTCACCTTCTTCCCACTTGGGTCATTCTCACAAGATTTTTATTTCAATGATAGGCCTTCTAAAGGTAAGAATAAAAAAGAAAATGGAGTTCAAGTAAAGGTTTCAATTTATTATTTTACCTCAAGGGGAAAAGAGAATACTCTCCTACTTTTTTTGTTCTCCCAAACACAAAAAACATGCGTTAATTCCCAAGGCTCCTTTTTAAGTGAGCTATCAAATGGGTTTCCTGGTATTTTATTATCTTATAAAGACAAGAGCATACTCCCCTACCAATTGAAAACCACTACAAGTGAACCTTTTTTAATGTGCCTAAGAAATCAAATCTAATGAAACAAAAATATTTATTTGTATCTCTTAGGCAACCTACAAAATAAACATGTGAGTAGTTTCTTGCTTTACTCTTCAACCAACGTCCTACAAGACCAAAATATTAGTAGTTTCACTTGTAATTTATTGGCCAAAAGTCCTGCAAGAGTTAGTATTTCACAAAAAATTAGATAGGTCAATAACCCTAAATTTATAAAATATTTGGATTTTTAGCTAAATAGAGTGCGGATGAAAAAACCAAGTCACAGATGACAAAACCAAGTCACAGATGATAGAATATAAATTTTTTTTTCTGGCACGTGTCAGTCTATACTGGCACAGTTTATGAGGATCTTAAACGACAATTTAATAAGCATAGATGACAATTTCTGGAGACAGATGTTTACACAGATGACAAAGCCAGGTTGCAAATGAAACTACATAAAACAAAAATGAAATTGCATGTATGAACCTACAAGTTACAAAAAAATTATGTAATTTTTAATTTTGAAGGGACGTGGGTCCCACTAGGCGTGCTAAAAAAGTGTTATGAGAAAAACTAATCTCTGTGAAACAAGCTCAACATGAAAATATTACGATAAATCAACATTCAAATCACATTAACATATTAACTTGCATCCTACACTAAAGTTCATTCCACAAGCTTTTATGAGCTAAACAAGTGCACCCAAGCTTGTTTGTTTTTTCTCTTTTAGGTTATTGTGGATGTGCTCTCTACTTAACACAATATATTGATCCCGAATGATTAAATGATAAAAATGTAAACTAGATTAAATACATTAATTAATTCAAGGAGTAGTTATTGTGCAACTACCCTCAAAGATTCAATGTAAATGATGCAAGTAGGTATATGATAAATGCAATATCTAAACTAACATTGAATGAAAACTAACAAAGAAACATCAATGCAACTACCATGATATCAAATCTATATTTAATGTAAACAAATACCAAAGGTTAGTATGAAATCACTATAATTAAAGCACTACAAGCTCATAATTCAAACTAGCATGATAATACTAATGCAAATATGAGATGCAAATTGCACTTGGCAAGGCCTCTATTTATACTTTTTTGGAGGGGATTGGTGAGGTGGAATCTATGTGGCATCCACATAGGTACTACAAGGGAGACACACAAGCCATGCAAAGTCCAAGGTTTCTCACACATGTGCGAGAAACTTGGAATGCGATGGGTGCATGTGTACTTCAAGTACACATGTAAGAGATCTGATGAATCTTGTAAGAGATCTTGATCAATAGAACAATTTTAGAAAGATGTAAGAGTATCTCATCAAGGTTGTAAGAAACCTTGTTTACATAAATTTAGAATTTCTTGAAAAGGTATTTTTTTGGAAATTTTCTCACACATGCATGAGAAAATAATTAGGACTAATGGTTGTAGGAATGAAGAAATTAGGTTAATTAATCTCAATTAATTAGTGGATAGGTCTATTAGCTAGAAAGTGATGGGTGTAGGGTAGGATCTAGGTCTAGATTATGATTAAATTAAGAATTTATTTAAAGAGGAATTATGGAAGAAAACTGTAATGAATAAAATTTAATACATTGGGAATGAGTATTTAAATTAAATTTAAATACTTAGGAGATGATCTTATTTAATTAAATAATTAAAAGAACATTAAAATAAATAACCAATTGTGTAATTAATTACAATGTTATTAAAAAGACACTAATTAATTAAAATTTAATTAATGTTAAGGGACAATTTTAGGCATCTATAGGTTTATCTAGTATATCTTTCACATAAGCTTCAAGTAGAATAGGTTATACTTCATAACCCATAGGCATGATCCAGTGAGTTCTTGGGTCAGTTTCCCCTGCAAGACAATCATCAATTTTAACCATGAAACAAACAATGTTTTCACATCTCTCCACAATTTCCCTCAGGATTCTATATATGTTATGCATCTCCTTTTGAAAGGTCTTGAAATATCCTCATAATTATTTTTTCACCGTTTGCTAATTATGCACTATATAGTACTATCTGATCTATATTGCCAATGGTATGTCTTTCTTCCATGTAATTCCCCCAATCCATGGAAAGTAATCCATTAAATAGAAGAATATATGTATGATCAATGATAATACTTACCTTTCTTTCTTATCTTTACCAAATTATCCATAAGATACAATATTAGTATATCATAGACATCATATTTAAAGGTTTGTCTAGCCAAATGAATTGATCATATATTCTACTAAGAACAAGTCTAATCCATTCTAATTCATCAAAGGTGTGAAACTTCATAACCTAAGATAACTTCATAGTCTCTAAAACTTTGAATTAATCTTTCAGTTGACCATTTTCACATAGGGATTCATACATCTTAAGTATTGAATACTCACCTAGCTCCTCAATATTGCAATGAATGTATGTCCTAATGTATTCTACATCCAATACTCCATAAGGAACATGAGAAAAATATCTAACAAGGTCATCTTCTATAGATTTATGTAGGTGTTTCTTAAGTTCAGGTTGTGATCTATCCTTGATATCAATTACCATAGGTGTATCCATAGTTACCAATCAGATTTATCAAGTCACGGAGTGATAAATACCTTTTTATGACAACAATGAGGGTTTGCAAGTTTTACCTAGGAAAAAGATTTCAACCTTTTCTCAAATATCCACAATCTCATTCTCAAGATAGAGCAGTACCAAATGATGTCATAGAATTCCCTTTTAGTCCTTCACATGCTTCAAAAATAAGTTTCAATAAATGCGTTTAACCCTAACTCAAAAAGCTATTTGTAGCCAGTGATAAAAAAATATGTCTGTGATCCTCAAAAAAAGATTTTAATCCATCAAAAGTAGTTCCATTAGGATTCAAATTAAACTCTACATCTAACTCCATACATCACTTCCACCAATCCTTTAGATTCAAGGGTAAGGTAAGATTTTTCTATAAAATCTCTCCCTTATGTCTATGGCCTAATCAATTTTTTGATGAGATATTCACACCAGAATCTAGTGTGATCTGTCCAGTAGCATCAATTATATTTTACCTTATCCATGTCTTTCTCATTACTTTCTCAAATTCTTCTACATCAATAATTTTATTTCCCTTATCATCTCACACCTTATTTCTTTCTACCAAACCTCTTTCATTCACATTAGCTTTGTTGTATCTATAATTCTTTGCAATATGACTAAAATTATTGCAATTAAACCACATCACATTTGAGTTTCCATACCTTGAATTCACTTCATTTATCCTTAGTTTACATTTATTCACTATGTGACCAAAGTTGTTTTATTTGTGACATGTAATATTCCCTCTAATCACATTATTGTTCACTTTGACTCTGCACTCACTTGAATTGTGTTCATAACTATAGCAAGTGTAACAGTAATAAAAAAAAGATGTGGCATTAGGTCTTCTTCTTCACTCCGCTCTATAACCAAATTTGTTGCATGTAAAGTGTTTACCATTGAAATTTGGTTTCCTCATAGGTGTCTTATTAGGTTCTCTAGTTTGATTCCTTGATGAATTAATTTTCTCACTCGATCCAAAACTTTCTCCCTTCTCAAAGCTAAGTCTATGTGTATCTCCTTTTTGTCTTTGACTCTCAAGTTGTGCATCAATATTCATTAAACTAGATTTGAAATTTTATTTAAATCCATTAGTTGTGGAAAAATCACTCATATTAACTTCATTAACCCTTTCAAGATATTGTTCATTATGTTTGGCTTCATCAAGATCAAGTTGCATCTATCCAATCTGACAATTCAATTTGTGGTATTCATCTGGCTTATCTTTCAAGGACTTTTCAAGATGTTCTTGAGTCTTTTTCTTTTCCTCAATTTAATTAGTCAACTTCATGACCATGGCTTCCATCTCATGTTTTAGGTTATATTTTTTTTTCATAAGCTGCTCACATTGATAAGATTTGTCCTTCATGGCTGGTGAGTCACAAGTGCTTCCTTTTAGCTTCAACTTATCAACAAGATCTTTTCTTTTTTCTCTGGATTTGTTCAACTACTCCATAAGACTCTCTATAAAGCTTTCAACCTCTTTGACTTTCTCTTTCAGTTCAATATTTTTAGCATTTGAGTTATTGACATCTTCAAGTGCAACCAAGAGTTGTCTTTGAACACTACTAGACATTGTTGAATCACCCATCAAAACCTTCCTCAAGCTATCAGACTTTCTCTAGGCATAATGCTTTGATACCAATTGTTGGTATTGAAGAACATTGAGAGGGGGAGTGAATCAGTTTTCTAAAATTTTTAGCTCCACCGATCTAATTCTTTAACCATAAACTAAAAGAAATGAAAAGTAAACAACTGAAGCACAAATAAAATATCCACAAACTTATAACACCATGATTTTTCAATGGAAAATTGTTTAAGGGAAAAACTACAATGTTGATGGAACCCACAATTATCTCTATAGAAATAAAGATGCCAACCTTGTTAATGGAAATAGTGCAAAATGGAACGCACTAGCATTTATGCTCACAACCTAGAGATCACTAGTATTACAACATATAGATGTTTACTACCATACAAAATATTTGGACTTCAATCTCAAATAGTGAATTGAGAAATAACATCAACTATGCCTATACAATTCCATTTAGGTTCAATACATATACATCAACCTAACCTCAAAAATGAGGTTATTTGCATACACATAATCTCAGTATATCATCTTTGACTTTCACACAATATTCATTTCCAATCACATCACAAAATAGCCACAAAAATTTGAGCTTATATATGCAAAAGAAAAGTATAATAATTTAACGTGTTGGATCAAGAAAAAAACATGTAATGTGTAGAACCTTAACCAAAATAATAATCAGATCTTCATGCTAACCTCAACCAAAGCATAGATATCATCCATCATGTTGGCTCTACCCATAATTATGCTCAAACTGATTGGACCATCAATTTGTTTAGATTGTTGATTGATCCAGCATCTGAATGTCACTATCCTTCACACTTAATATAAAACCCAATACCCAAAAATTTATATCTCAAAAAAATAACATAAGCAAGAATGATCACAGGATGTCATAGAATATACTTTTTATAATATTCCTCTAACTTTTCAACTTGATATTTAACTGAGTCTTTCCATACCGATCCTGTATATTGTCCCTTGTTCTACCATACTTAGACAATTTTTCATTCAGACCTTCGATAAAACAAAAATTTGTCAAGTGGCCATAAGAGACCTCTGTAGTTTTCATCAATGACAACATAGAAATTATCCAATGCAATGTCTCTTACCAACAGTATGAACTTATGCTCATACTTGATAAATTATACGATAGCATAAAATGTTAGGAATAGTCCCAAGAGATAACTGAGAGGGGGGGGTGAATCAGTTATCTACAAGATTCAATTATTTATCCAATTAAGTATATACAAACATTAAGCATAAACACAATGAAAGAAAACTTAACACAACACCACAATTTTGGTTTCGGGGAAACCCAAATAGGTAAAAACCCCGATGGAAATTGACACCCACTAATAATCTGCACTAGTGTATTATGATCCCTGTTAGAAGACCTTACAACCCTGTTAGGAGTTGATCTTTACAATTCATTAAGTACAGTGACCTGGTCAAGGGTCAGACCTTATTAGGAGTCTTTTACAATTAACCCTGTTAGGGGTGAGGATGCACTGTCTGTGAGCTCACTTCTCAAAGGGGTGAAGGCTACAACCTTCTATTTAACAAATACACACTATATCTAAATCTTGGTGAACTGCATGTAGACCTACTATCTTGATCAATTCCAATGAATAGAATATACTCTCTACTATGTCACATAGACCTTCTTCTGATGGCTCAACACTTTGCACTCTCTGGTCTGCTCTTTTCTTTCAACTATCAGCCATACTTAGCAATCAAAAATGACTGCCCATAAATATCTTTCCTCTAAATGATATAATCAAGTCAGCCTATTAGAACCATCTTAAAATCATATTAGAGAAATAATACAAATCTCCAATAACATCTCAGTCCGCTCTACTAAGCACGCAACATAAATTAGGACTACACAATTCCATGTGAGTAGACACAATGCTACACATAGTCGGCTCCACCAAATTAACTTCAACTTTCCTCTAATGCTGAATTATGTTATGTGCTCTTAAAAAAACATTCTTAACTCTCCTCTTAACATAAATCCAAGCGTGCATACCGAGATGATAGGTGCAACTACCACAATCATATAAACACTGTCGACTCTTCCAGATAGACTCAGGAAATTGTGACTGTCAACTAGAGACTTCATAACTCAACCTATACTGCATATCTGACTTTACATCCATGAAAATAACATCATACATATGTCTACAACATAAATATAAATGCACAAGGCTCTACTACAACCATACCGCAAACCATATATAGAACTATTCCTGGTACCTGTCAGAAATACTCACTGATATACACAACTGTATTACTATCTTTAATCAGAATCAACCTCTACGTCTATGATATCATGCTGATAACATATCCATGCAACATATGCTCAAGGTTCTCACCATAAAGCTTCCATGCATGCTGCTTACCATATGTTGTCATCAATGAAAAATATACAATCAGCAATCTGGCTTGCTGGCAAATCTCCAACGATCTCCCCCTTTGGCATTGATGGCAACATAATAAATGAAAAACACCACCAATCCAAATGTATAATATTTTTATAATATTCTCCATTTCCTCAACAAAACTCCCCCAAGGATGAATCCTCCATCTCTTATTGTTTTGTTCCTTCTTGCTAAGTACTCACTCCCCCTTGCTGCAATTATTTACATTCTCCATTTCCTTAGGAAAACTTCCTTAAGGATGAACTACTATATTATTTACTATTTTTCATGACTATATACTCCCCCTTTGACATCAATGGCAAAGGGCGCCAAACCATTTAAGCACCGGTACTATTCATGTGGTAGAGTAGTCAACCTTTCATCAGTAGCTGAGGACTAATGCATTCCTGCTATCTCTAATCAGATTCAGGGAAGGGAATTACTCCCAGCTTCTCCTTGAGATACTCAAAAGTATCCTTAGGTAAAGGATTTGTAAATATGTTTGCTAGCTGATCTTTTGTGCTCATATAGTCCACCTTTACTTCTTTCTCTGCTAATTTATCTCTTAGGAAGTGATATTTATCTCAATGTGTTTTGTCTTTGCATGCATCACAGGGTTCTTTGACATGTTAATAGTGCTAGTGTTATCACAATGAATAACAATAGGATAATCAATCTAAATACCAAAATCCTTTATCATCTACTTGATCCACATAATTGTGGAACAATTCAATGCTGTTGCTACATATTCTGCTTCTGTTGTTGACTGAGAGATACAATTATGCTTCTTGCTTGTCCAAGTGACAAGTCTATCACTAAGAAATATTGCTCCTCCTGAGGTAGTCTTTCTGTCATCCATGCATCCTACCCAATCTGCATCTGTATATACATGAAGTTCTACATTCTCTAAATTAGGATACCATAAACCATAGTCTAAGGTTCCATTCAAATATCTGAATATTCTTTTTACTTCCATGAGATGACTTTGGTTAGGTTCTGCTGCAAATCTTCCAACAATACTAATTACATTGGAAATTTTTGGTCTTTTTTGAGTAAGATATATAAGTTTACCAATCATATACTTATACAAGGTTATGTCTACTACTAGTGAATCATCTTCTTTTGAAAGCTTGCATCCAGTTATCATAGGAGTACTTACTAGTTTGCAATCATCCATCTTGAATTTCTTCAAGATCTCTTTCACATACTTGGTCTGATTTATGAATATACCTTTGTCTGCTGTTGCACATTCAATCCCAAAAAGTACTTGATAGGTCCAATCATGCTCATCTCAAATTCGCTCTGCATCTCCTTAGCAAATTCAGCACTGAGCTTGTCATTACCACCAAAGATAATGTCATCAACAAATATGGCAACTAACAATAATCCATCAGATGTTTCTCTTATGAATAAATTACAATCTATTGCTCCTTTCTTGAATCCAATCTTTGTCAAATATCCATCAAGTCTTTCATACCATGCTCTAGGGGCTTGCTTAAGTCCATAGAGGGCTTTCTTCAATCTGCATACCATATTAGGTTTGTCTGATAAGGTGAATCCTTTAGGCTACTCTGTGTATACTTCTTCCTTCAACTCTCCATTTAGGAATGTTGACTTAAAATCCATCTGGTATACCTTAAAATATTTGAAGGTAGCATAGGCAAGAAATAACTTTATGGCCTCCAATCTGCTTACATGGGAAAATATATCTGAATAATCAATTCCTTCTCTTTGCGCATATCCTTTATACACTAGTCTTACTTTGTTTCTTACCACTATTCCATCTTCATTCATCTTATTTCTAAATATCCATTTTATTCCTATTAAATTCTTATCACTAGGCCTAGGGACCAATTCCCATGTCTCATTCTTAATTATCTGATCTAGCTCTTCTTTCATTGCTTCATGCCAATCTAAATCATTACATGCATCTTCAACACTTAAGGGTTCAATCTGTGATAGTAAACATACTTCTTCATTTGCTATGGAACTCTTTGCTTTTGATCTTGTCATGAATTTGCTGCTTTGATCTCCAATGATGTCTTCCTTTGAATGATATCTAGATGTGAATTTAGGAACATTGGGTATATCTTTCTCATCTGCCTTTTGTGTTTCTTCTTCACTTGTTTCAGGGTCATTGAATAGAACATCTATGCTGTCAAACATTTCTTCAACAACTGCTTCACTACTTGTAGGTCTAGGTTCTTCTTCAATCATAGGTGCATAATCATGGTATCTCTCTTGAATCATAAACTTCTCATCAATCTTAACATGAGCACTTTCAATGATTTTCTTCAATCTGAGATTAAAACATCTATAAGCTTTTCTTTTGGTAGAGTAACCAAGAAAAATACCTTCATCACTTCTTGCATCAAACTTGCCAATTGCTTCATCTCTCTTGATGTAGAACTTGCTTCCAAAGATTTTGAAGTATTTCACTGTAGGTACATTCCCAAACCATAGCTCATATGGTGTCTTGTCTGCACCTGGCCTCAATTGAATTCTATTGATTGTGTAGACTGAAGTATTGAATGCATCTCTCCAATAGGTGTGTGCAACCTTTCTTTCAATCATGATGGTGCACGCTATATCAAGAATGATCCTATTCCCTCTTTCTACAATTCCATTCTGTTGAGGGGTTCTAGGAGTACTTAGCTATCTTTTTATCCCATGTTCTTCATATTACTCATAAAATCTATCAGAGGTGAATTCTCCTCCTCTATCTGATCTTAGACATTTAATCTTCAATCCAGACTCATTTTCAACCTTAGCTTTGAATATTTTGAACTTGTCAAATGCTTCTGATTTTTCCTTTAAGAATGCAACCCACATCATTCTAGAATAATCATCAACAAACAAAATGAAATACCATTCACCATATTATGATCTTGTTTGAGTTGGTCCACATAGGTCTGTATGTATTAGATCCAACTTGTTCTCTACTGAATTAAGCTTTCTTCTGAATGAATTCCTTACATGCTTTCCCATCACACATTCCCTACATATTGCATAAACTAGTTTTGCAATGCTAGGAAGATCTCTTACTACCTTTACATTAGTTATCTTTACTATGTTATCAAAATTGATATGACAGTCTTTTGTGCCATAACCAACTATCATCTACTTTAGCAAAAAAATAACTTGCTTCAGGATTAAGTTGAAAAACATTACCTTTAGTCTTTGATCCTGATGCAATCATTTCACCTTCCTTGTTGTTAATGATACATTTGTTATCTTTGAACTCCAACTGGTAACCTTTGTCAAGTAGCTGTCCAACACTTAGTAGGTTATGCTGCAAACCATTGACATATAGAACATCATCAATGTTGTTCTTTCCATCCAGGGTGATGGCTCCTCTACTAATGATATGTTTAGGAGTGTTGTCTCCAAATCTAACCATGTCTCCTTTGTATCTATCCAGATGTACAAATCTATCTTTATCTCCTATCATGTGGTGTGAGCAACCACTGTCAATGATCCAATCTATCCTAGTGTCATCTTGTGAAATCTGTGCTAACTCTTGTGCATTCTTTTCATCTTCAAGAGAAATGAATCCAATTTCATCCTCTACTGATTCTTCATCTGATACTCCATCTCCAACATAGTAACATTCATTTGTATACTTAGGCTAGTAGTTATTTTTGGACTTCTTAACTCTTATAGGACACTTGGATGCAAAGTGACCAATCTTATTACATGAAAAACATTTGAATGGTAATTGACCTTCATATTTACCTTTTCCTTTCTTTTCTCTTTTAGAAATCATAGAAATGTAATCATCTCATGTTTTCTCTTCATCATCATCATCAAAGTTACCAGAGGTGTTCAAAGATTTCTTACCATGGACTGAAGCTTTGAATGTTGTTTCACTTTTAGGTTATGTCTTTAATCTTGATATCTCAAAGGCTGAAAGCTTGCTGATTAAAGTCTCTCTTTTAAAGTCTTTTGTGGACTGCATAGTTTCATCTAGGATGCATATCTTGTTGTCATATTCTAGTGTCAAGGTAGTCATCAATTTATCCATTATGTCTTCTTCTGAGATTTCTCCACCATTGTTTCTGATTCTTTCAATTGCTTCATTAATCCTTTGATTGTAGGCTCTGACATTCTCATTAGGTAGCATCTATAATGTATTGTATCTTTTCTTCCATGTCTTTCTACGTGCATTCATGGCTTGAATGTCTCCTTCAAACATGTCTTCTAGGTATTTCCATATCTTATAGGCTTTGTCCATTTTATTGATCTCTTAAAATTCACTGTCAGATAGGGCATTGATAAAGGCTTCTTTGGAAATAGCATTTGAAGTGAACATCTCCTTTTTATTCAAGGTTGCATCTTCTTTTGCAAGATCTTCTAGCGAAGGAATCTCAATTTCTTTGGTAGCTACTTCAAAAATCTCAATGGAAATGCACTGTAAATGTTTCATAATTTTGTTCTTCCAATCTAGATATTTCTCTCCATCAAACTTAGGAATTTCTTTTCTAAAGAATGCCATCTAATCAACCTCAAGCTGTTAGACTTTCTCTCCGAGGCACTTGGATCTGATACTAATTGTTAGGAATAGTCCCAAGAGATAACTAAGCGGGGGGGGGGTGAATCAATTATCTAAAAGATTCAATTCTTTATCAAATTAAGTATATAAGAACATTAAGCATAAAAAAAATGAAATAAAAATTAACACAACACCACAATTTTGGTTACGAGGAAACCCAAATAGGTAAAAACCTCGATGGGAATTGACACCCACTAATAATCTGCACTAGTGTATTATGATCCCTATTAGAAGACCTTACAAACCTGTTAGGAGTTGATCTTTACAATGCATTAAGTATAGTGACCTGGTCAAGGGTTGGACCCTATTAGGAGTATTTTACAATTAACCCTGTTAGGGGTGAAGACACACTGTCTGAGAGCTCACTGGTCAAAGGGGTGAAGGTTGCAACCTTCTATTTAAAAAATAGACACTATATCTGAATCTTGGTGAACTACGTGTAGACCTATTGTCTTGATCAGTTCCAATTAATAGCATATACTCTCTACTATGTCACATAGACCTTCTTCTAATGGCTCAACACTTCGCACTCTCTGCTCTACTCTTTTCTTTTAACTATCAGCCATACTTAGCAATCACAAATGACTGCCTATAAATATCTTTCCTCTAAATGATATAATCAAGTTGGCCTATTAGAACCATCTTGAAATAATATTAGAGAAACAATACAACTCTCTAATAACATCTTAGTTGGCTCTACTAAGCATGCAACATAAATTAGGACTACACAATTCCATGTGAGTAGACGCAACGCTACACACAGTCGGCTCCACCAAATTAACTCCAACTTTCTTCTAATGCTGAATTATGTTATGTAATCTTAACCAAACATTCTTAACTCTCCTCTTAACATAAATCCAAGAGTGCATACTAAGATGATAGGTGCAACTACCGCAATCATATAAACACTGTCGACTCTTCCCGATAGACTCAAAAAATGGTGACTGTCAACTAGAGACTTCATAACTCAACATGTACTACATATTTGCTCTATTTACATGAACATAACATCATACATATGTCCACAACATAAATATAAACATGCAAGGCTCTACTGCAACCGTACTACAAATCATATATAGAACTATTCCTGGGACCTGTCAGAAACATTCACTGATATACACAACTGTATTATTGTCTTTACTTAGAATCAACCTCTATGTCTATGATATCATCTTGATAACATATCCATGAAATATATGCTCAAGGCTCTCTCCATCAGGCTTCCATGCATATTGCTTACCATATGTTGTCATCAATGTCAAACATACAGTCAACAATCTGACTTGCTAGAAAATCTCCAACATAAAATGACTTTCACAAAGATACAAAATAGACAATAAAATACTAAGATGGTAGGGACTTAGACTATCATCTATCTCAATTAAAGATAAAAGGAGAAATATGCTCGACACATGTTATACACACATCAAGCATACAAGAGGAAAGAAAAAGAAACATGATTTCTTGGACTAGTTAGGTGTTTCTTACTATGAGTCATATAACAAGAGAAGAGACAAGATCATGTGACTTCCTAGCCTAGCAAGGTGCTCCTTACTATGAGTCATGAAAAAAACAAAAGACTCAAATCACTCTAGAAGGGATTCTTTATGTAATGCCTCACCTAGGAACCCTTGGACAAAATAGTCAAACATACACTATCAGATAAGCAATAACTTTAAAAAAAATAAATACATCAACTATGCATCATTCCTTAACATAACCGAATGAAAGATCAAGTCATTAGTCACTTAGACAAGAATAAAACACAATAAAATCTAAGGGTCTAGTGGCTCCAAACATAGGATTCACAATAATGTCTATTATAGAAGTTTCATGATGCATAGGCATGCATAAGCCCTTAATTAGGGTGTAATTTCATCTAGGAACCACTAGGGAAGCATGCTTAAACATATGAGAATCAAATAAAAAACTCAAATAGTAAATTAGAAAAGACACCAAAGGTAAACAAAGATGTCAATTTCCACAGAAGTTGATCTCTGACATGTAGATAATGATTGCTAGTCAATTAATTAGATTGGGATGTCTCAATGTAGTGAGGTAGAGTTGACGATCTGGGGGGCACAAACATTGAATAGCTTAGGTGTCGATTGAGATAAACATAAGAACCAATTTCGATATAGTATTATTTAGGTGGCTAGATTGTCTTTGTCCAGTGAGGTGGATACATCGATTACTAGGTGGAGGCATCGATTAGCAGAAATGCTAGAATGGAGGCAAATATGTTTATATGGGAGCCTCCTCCAAAAATTTGAGTTTTTTGACATGACAAAGTTTTCTTAATGGCCTCATTAGCTTAACTATTCACATAGTACACATGAGGGGTGCTAACGTAACAATAATTGAGTAGAAATATGATAAAAAGTGTACATGAACCATTATTACAATAGGATCAAATATTCATTAGTGCTAATACAAGTATGAAACATACGTATACAAGTATAATACTAGAAGGATCATAGTTTAACATCTAAATTAGGACTACTTGAATACTTGTTCACTGGTCCCCAATAGTGGTTGGTCATGCCACCTGACCATGAGGAACCATAGGCACTCCCTGTTGGATATTGCTAATGCATGGGGTAGTGATTGATACATTTAATATGTTTAATCACTACATTACTGAATGGGCATTCATACTGTTGTCATTTGTGGTTTGTCACTGATATCAACATATGTTTATGTGAAGAGTACATGATGATTATGACAGTGTACAGACACTTTACAGATGTTTCAGAACGTGCAAGGATAGATGAGAGTGTAGGAAGATGTTGTGATCTTGTATCCAAGATTGCATCATGTAATGTTTCATATTGAATGAGTTACAGATGTTTTTGTGAGGATTGGTTCCTAGACAGTGACAATGGAAGTTGATAGAGTGAGTCTTTGTGTTCTTGGTATATCTTACAAAAGATATGGATTAGGTGTATGTGATCTTAAGAGATGAAAGACAAGGCACTGATGGATGTTCTTTGGTTAGCACAAGGTATAGAATGTTGGACGATGTCAGCTGTGGTGTGTGATCTGGAGAAGACTTATTTGGGATTTGACTTCAGAGGTGTAGCATGCATTTTGTTTGGCAAATGTAAATTAAGGATGTCGGTCCTTAATTGATGTAATTGAATCATTGTATACTTATTTTAGGTATCGTGTGTATCTTAGCAAGAGTTTATGTAAATAGGAAAGCCTAATGGGCCAACTTGATCATGTAGAATGTAATAGGGTATATATGTAAGATCTTTTCTTTGGAAAAGATATGGTGATAATATATGTGATGTAAAAGGAATTGGAAGATCTACGAGCTTGTGTCTGTTGTATGTAGAGTAGAGTATTACTGGTGAACTTCATTGGAAGTGATCAAGCAAAGATAGTTGTTGATGGATAGTTCAAAATATTGTGTATGACTCCATATACACTTGTTGCAAATAGTGAGTTCTGAAGGTGGATTTAACATTTTTAAGGTAGTGAGCCCACCCTTCTTTCTTGAATCCTAACACGGTCTGTCCTCTAACAAGGACTGTGTACTATAATGTTTCAATAAGCTCCTAACAAGGCTAAATCTTCTAACAAGGATACTATACTCTCAGTACATTATTTGTGGGTGCTAATTCCCACTGCGGTGTTTACCTTTAATAGGGTTTCCCCGAAACCAAAATATTGTGTTGTTGAGTTGGCATTCATTGTGTTCATTGAATCTAATATTGCAACTATTCAATCCTTCATACAACTGATTCACCCCCCCCCCCCTCTTAGTTGTATTGTGGACTATTATTCCTAACAATTGGCATTAGAGCTACTGGTCCTTAGAGAGAAAGCTTAGCAACTTGAGGTGATCTTGGAGATGGCATTCTATAGGAAGGATAGTCCAAAATTTGATCCTAAAAAATTTAACAGTTGGAACAACAAGATGTGAACTCATTTGGTATTTTTAGGCATTGACTACTGGTTGATTACAAAGAATAAGGTAGCTATGAAATCTAAGAATGAATTACCATCATCTACTGAGATGAGAAGAAGATATTTTCACTTAACATGGTTGCAAGGGAAGCATTAATCAGTGCACTCTTTGAAGGAGAATTTACTAAAGTTAAAGACTTGGATTCAGCATACCAGATTTGGCAAAGATTAGAAGCATTATATGAAGGAGACAAGTATACCAAGCAAGAAAAGTTATAGAATTGGAAAAAAAAGATGGAGAAGCTACAAATGAATGAGGATGAAAGCATTAGGGCTTATGTCCAAAGGGTTACAGAAGTTGTAGTTGAAATTAGAAACTGTGGAGGCACTTATGAAGAAGAAGAAGTTGTTGCGAAGATCCTTAGATCATTGACACCTACTTAAAAGTTTAAGGCTATATCTATTCAAGAGACTATACCTCTAACTCCAAAATTTAGTAGAGAGATGTTGATTGCAAAGGTAACTACCTTTGAAGCTACTAAATTGGGAGATTCTATACCTAAAGTTGAATATGCATTTAAAGAATCTACACACAAGAAGATAATGTTTGCACTTCTGAGCACCAGCAGTGAGAACCTAAAAGAAGAGCTCGGTGAATATGCTGAGGAATGGGAATAGATACAAGCAGAGGAAAGAAATATGGATGAACTTGTTACACTAATTGCTAGAAGAGAAAAGAGAGGTAAGAGTAAATTTAAAGGAAAATTACCTTTGAAATGTTTTTCATGCAATACGGTAGGTCATTTTTCATCCAGATGTCCTACAAGAGTTCCTAAGTACAAGCCTAAGTTTTTCAAATCTAAGTATTCAAAGGATAAGGAATGTTATTATGCTAGTGAAGGAATTTTTGATGATGATGATTTAGATTATGAGGAGATTGGATTTGTTTCTATTAAAGATGAACCAATACATGAGGAAAATAATTTAGTATCTCATGTTGATAAGAAATCTAAATGGATCATAGATAGTGGTTGTTCACATCATATGACTGGAGATAAAAATAAGTTTGTTAAATTAGTAAAGTATGATGGTGGTGTTGTGAGGTTTGGAGATAATCTTCCTAACCCTATCATAGGAGTAGGATCTATTACTCTGGATGGAAAAACTAATACTGATAATGTACTACTTGTTGATGGACTTAAGCATAACTTATAAAGTGTTGGACAGTTGATGGACATGCATAGAGTTTCAGTTACAATTCAATGATGGTAAATGTTTTATTAGAAGTAAGGCATGAAATTTGATTGCAACCGGTACTAAATCTAGAGGTAATGTATTTGAATTAAATACATCTAGAGCTTCTTATTTTATTGCAAAAGTAGATGAAAGTTGGTTATGGCACAAAAGGTTTTGTCATGTTAAATTTCACAATATTGTGAAGGCAAGTTTGACTAAAGCAGTAAGAGATCTACCAAAGATTGTGAAACCATCTAACATTGTATGCAGAGAATGTGTTATGGGAAAATGTACTAGTAGCAGTTACAAAAGAAAAGCATATACATCAAAAGAAAAGTTGGATCTGGTACATACAGACCTATGTGGACCTACAAGGACAAAATCATACTATGGTGAAAGATATTTCATACTTTTTGTTGATGACTTTTTGAGAATGATGTGGGTTACTTACTTGAAAGAGAATTCAAAAGCATTTGATAAATTCAAGATATTCAAGGCAAAAGTAGAGAATGAATCAGGTTTAAAGATAAAATATTTAAGATCAGACAGAGGTGGAGATTTTACTTTAGACTTATTCAATTCATACTGTGAAGATCATGGAATACAAAGACAAACATTTTCTCCTATGACTCCACAACAGAATGGGATAGCAGAGTGAAGAAACATGACTATACTTGATGTTGCTAGGATAATATTGATTGAAGGGAATTTATCTCATGTGCATTGGAGAGAGGCAATTGTGACAACGGTGTACACATTTAACAGAGTTCAAATCAAAGAAGGTACAAATAAGATCCCTTATGAATTATGGTTTAACCATATTCCTACTGTAAAATATTTTAGAATATTTGGTAGTAAATGCTATATCAAGAGAGATGATGAAATATAGAAGTTTGATGCTAGAAGTGATGAGGGAATTTTTCTTGGCTATTCTACTAAGAGCAAGGCTTACAAATATTTCAATTTGAGATTAAGAAAAAATGATTGAAAGTAACAATGTGAAGATAGATGAAAGGTTTTAGATACAAGAGAGAATGTATGACTGTAATCAGGCTACATAGATCAAAGAGGCTGTTGCTGCATAAGGAGAAGAAATTGTTGAGACTGAATGCGAAAATGACATTTGTGATAATGACATAGATAAGACTATTGAATTTCCTAAAACTCTGAGGTATGTAAAGAACAATCATCATAAAAAGTAAATTATTGGTAATACAAATCAAGGTGTATTGACTAGGTCAAAGGTTAGAGAAGAAATTTGTTTGATTTCTCAAGTTGAACCAAAGAATACAGATGAAGCTTGCAAAGATGAATCTTGGATAAATGCTATGAAAGAAGAGTTAGATCAGATAAAGAAGAATAACACTTGGGAATTGGTTCTTGAATAGAGGTAATTTGGAATCACCTTTATTTGTGTATGTGTGGGGAAGATGTAAGATTGACTCCTAAATCCAAATTCCCAAAAGAGAGATCCAATTTGATCAACCAAGAGGTTAATACACAATTGAATCAATCTATGAAGAATATGAAAGAGAGAAGGAAACCCTATACTTCCCTATAGTTGGATTAAGCTTGAAATCTAAATTAATTAAAGTGCAAATACTAACCTTGAATTAGGGCAGATTTGGAAAATGCTAAAATTTGGCTTTTGTATGAACTTTCTGAAGATTTCATCACCTATACTGGACTGGAAATGCCGAGGCGGACAAAACCCAGAAATCTTTTCTCCAAATTCACACAGGTCGACTTTGACCTTTTAAAAGGTCAAAGACCACATTATTTATTTGAAGTCTGATTCTGATTTTGTTCGCAGATCCTGAAAGATTGCCGAAAAGGGTATCCGGATTTGCTCTTAGATCTAAGATTTTGCACCTGTACCTACAAGAAAATGGGGATTTGCCTTGGTTAAACCCCAATTTAGGAATTAACCTTGAAATTGAATTGAAATATATTGTGCATAAACAAAGTAATTGAAACAAATCACCTCGCTTATGTTGAAGTCCTTGAGGATTTGAATCCTCAAATCCACAAGTAAGAATGCTTCAATGAATGTAGGATGTCTCCAATCAATGGTATTTTGATCTTCAACACCAATCTTGATTTGATCTTTGCATATGAGAAGGTTTGAATGAATGGAGAAGGATGGATCTTCAAGGGGGCTCCAAGGAGATTGAATCCGTCAATAGCTAACAATGGAACTCCTTGATGGATGAATGCTTGAACACTTGAATGCTTGAAGACTTGCTTGCACTTGAGAGCTCTAGATACTTGATTGAGAAAACTTGATGATTGAGTGATGTGAAAATGAGAGAGGAAGGCCTCCTTTTATAGTGATCTAGGGAAAAATCCTTTAGATGGGCCACCTTGAAGAATTAAATCCCAATTAGGTCCTCACCTTTAGAAAATATACCTTGATTAAATACAATTAAAGGATTTACCGTTTTAGAGCCTGAAACAGCCGACCCAGAAGCAGAGAAATAACTTTCCTGAAAGCCAAACTGCAATCATTTGAAATTTGAAATCCTGGTGGGAAGCAGTCAAGGTTGAGGTGGACCCTAACCTGGTCAGGGTTGAGGTCAACTTTGACCTCAAACCCTAACTTTGTTAGGATTTACAATAGAGGTTCTAGGAGATGCCAGAAACCTAGAAATTGATATCTGAATAGGACCCAGTGTCAGGAACAGACATAAAATCCTTTGTTTGATGTGATGATGGACTATGAGGTCTCATTTCTAAATCCTACCTAGAAAATAGAACCATGGAAGAGGGAAAATCAGGAAAGTCCTTAAGACCTTAACCCTAATTTCACCTAGAATGAAGAAATCAAGTGCGGAGAAGAAGTGGAAAATGGGAAGAAAGCCAAATACATGCAAAGACCCAATCAAGGTGCTTAACATGACCCCAAACCACTTACTCAGAGGGATAAATTCTCTTAACATGGAAGTGCTTCCATTTTAAGATGATACATTAAGCCCCCACTTTAGCAAGAGTATGGACTCAATACAAACTCTTGATAAAGAAGATAAAAAATAACAAGATAATCTTATCGTAATCTAAGGGACAAAGAGAAATCCCAAGCCCCTAGGGACTCAAGTCTTCATCGAATCTTAAATCACAGATAAGAGAGACATCTCTAAAGAAAGAAAGAAAAAGTGTGATTACCTCACCCAATGAGAACTTATGTCCCATTATGAACCACACAGGAAAAAGGTGCAACCAAAAAGATGGAATTGAACCGCCTAGTGAATCTGGCTACTCACTAGTCAACCCATCAAGGATTTATCCTTAGGAATATTCTATTCCATAAGAATAAATAAAAAACAAAAGAGATCCAGTCTTAAGGACACTTCCGACCTTAAGGGATCACAATATATGTGTATTTGAAACTAGAGGGATCAAGAGATCCTAATATAAATTCATACTTTAAGGATTAGTTTTTAATCCAAAAAGAAAGATTGAAAAGTAAATTTAAAGTGTGCATCTTCCTTAGGATTTAGAAACTTATGTGCATTACCTTTAGAAGATTTAGCATGTTTTGAATTTTTTTTCATAAGTGTGTGTGTGTAATAAGTGAGTAGAGCATATGCCCCCACGTTAAGGTCATTGCTAACACTTTAATAGGAGCAATGGCTTTAATGGAAACATAAAAAACTCCACTAATTACGTTTCCATGTCAAGATGCCCCCAGACAAAGAAAAATCAAGGGAAATATCACAGAAACATACAGAGAACATAGAAGGGATCTGCCTACCATGGGGTCAGTATGATCAAAAGATAATATATATATGATATTATTGCAAATGAATTGACGTCATTCCCCAAAGAAAGTAGAACTACAATCACAAAGGAGGAAAGATCACATAAGATATACGAAGAAGAATCTTTTCAGACCATGACATGGAGACCAAAAAGATTTAGTGCTACCATATCTCGAATCTAAGTAGATTACACAAGGAAACATTTACGAACAATAGCACAGTTACAACATAACATTGAACAATGCATAGAAGAATAGAGATACATATAGAGAAATTTGAACAACAATTTTGATTCCTTCATCACCTTGTACCAATTGAGTAACAAGGATCATATAAAAGAATCTAACAACATTTAGCAAACACATTATGGGAGAAGCATAGTACAACAGGCAAACACACAACAAAGCTACCATGAAGGACAAGCCGATCAAGCATGCCACCTACTTTCCACATCTCATTGTATATCATTAGGGTAGGTGGGTAACTTGCAAAAGGGACTATATAGAACGTAGTAGGAATGATAGCCAGTTCCAAACAAGGATCCTCTTGAGAATCACTATGTTAAATACTAGGTGTAAGAGTTAATTGAGATGAAAGCATATTCGGAAAATCAATGTCAATGTCAATAGTCTCATATTCATCAGTAACATTATTAGTATCATCAAGAGTATCTTTTTCATCCAAATTAATCAAAATAGGATCTAAGATACGAATAGAATCATCATAATCATGCATGTGAACATCATTATTAGTAACAACATTATGCATAGGTGTATCCGCAGAAAGTAGAGATCTTTTAGCTTTAGCATGAGCACGATGCTTTTTACGACGTTCATTAGCAGATCGGTTATGTTTTGATTTATTTGAGATAGGATGAGAATTAGGAGGAACAATCACAAGATCCTTCATAGGTTCTATAGGAAGATCAATAGGATTATCAACCATAGGAGGAGCAATCACAGGATCTTTGATAGATTTAGTAGGAGGAACTTGATTAACAGAACTAGAAGCCATAGTTGAAGGAGGTATCAAAGGTGTAGGTAAAAGACCATGATTAAGATCCATAGGAGGTATGCTTAATTGAAGAATCTTATGATGCTTATAGGCTTGATATGATTGAAAAAGATTATCAGGGCGAGGAGGACATGAATTAGGTAAGGAAGGCCAAAAGAAATCTAGAGCAGCACAATCTCTAGGCGTAGAAGGTCGATATAGACTATGATTGATTGTCTTACTTCGCCATCATGAATGAACTTAAGCCATTTATGGATGGGTGAAGCAACAACATGCATGGTAGTTAACCAAGGAAAACCTAGCTTAACTTGAAATTGATTAGAAGTAGGAACCACAACAAAGGTAGTGTTCACAAGTTTTCCAAAAAGTTCAACCAGTAAAGTAATAGAACCAAATGAGGGATAAATAAAACCATTACAAGTTTGAATCCACACATCCAATGTATCATAGAAGTCACATTGTAATCTTTTCATAAAAATATTTTCTTCAGTGATAACATTGACTAAGGAGGTAGGATCAACAAGAAAACCACGAGTAGGTATCTGAGAAACCCTAGCAGTAATGTAAAGGGGACCATCAGGAGCCTTAATAATCTCAGAATCATCAAAGGTAATCAAAAGTTCCTGAGGTCTTTTATCCTTAAATTGTTGTCGAGGTTTAGGTTGAGGTTTCACTTTAGGTTTAGGTTTAACTAGAGGTTGAGATTGAACTTAAGGTGAAGGTGGAGGTGGAGATATAGGCTTAGCAACATGATCCACTTGATTAAAAACATGATTAAGATCATCCATCTTTGAATCATATACAATTTCTTGAGCAGATGGTTGAGCAATAGTATTAGTATCATGTGTAGGTAAGGGATTCGTATAGACTTGAAGATTCTGATTAGGAGGAGAGATAGATTGATTCCCACTACTATCCAGATTATCAACAGATAAAGCTTTAGCATCAATGAGATCTTGGACCTTATGTTTTAAAGAATAACATCTCTCAGTATCATGACCATTCTGACAATGATATTGACAAAAAGCATTTTGATCAAAAGATTTAGATGCAATTGTAGTAGGTAAAAGAGGTCGAATAAGAGGTAAAGTAATCATATTAGTAGCTAACAACCTATTCATAATAGCATGTAAAGTTTCAAAAAGAGGAGTAAACGTATGATTTAATTGAAAAGTAGTGGATGCAGAAGTGGCATTATGAGATGCAACAACAACTTGATTAGCAACTGCATTCACTTGTTTGTTTATCTTGACATAATTGTTGAATTTTTGAAACTTGTTTGGATTAGGAGCAGCATCACTCTTATCAACTGGAACAAGATCCATTGGAGTGTTGCTCTCAAATTGACTCACTTGTAATTGATAATGATGAAGTGTTGCACAAAGTTGTTGAAAATAGGTAAATTTAGTAAGCAGAATCTTATCTCTAATATCCTTTTGCAAATTTGAAATAAACATACGTTGAATATCAATATCAGGAACATGATAAGAAATCTAAGCATGAAAATGCTTAAATCTACCAATAAATTCAGTTAAGTTTTCTTTATCACTTTGTTTACAATGCATTAAATTAGTCAAAGACACTTGCGGGCCAATATTGTTTTGAAATTGTTGAATAAAGGCATTAGCAAGTTGTGGAAAGGAATCAATTGAATAAGGAGGCAAGGAACAATACCATTGTAAGGCCTTGTCATGAAAGGTTCAAGCAAACAGTTTGGCTAAAATCCTATGGTCATGAGCATAATCACTACAAAGGATTTGGAATGTTTTAACATGATGAACATGATCTCCCTTTCCATTATAATTCTCAAGATGAGGCATATCGACTTGCTGAGGAACAAGAGTTCGGATAATATCCCTAGACAAAGGACTTCCCATGTCACATGTAGGAATACTAAACTTGTTTTGAGTTAAAGAAGCAAGTTGTTGTTGTAAGGATGATATAGTTTGAGCCAAACTGATGATGGTGGAATCATTAGAGGAAATAGGAGGAGTAGCAACATTAGACACACTAGGTAAAGTGTAAGAAGCTGCAGGAATAGAAGACACAACTGGAGGAACACTAGGAACTACAGTTGGAAGTGGATTGGAATAAGTAAAAGGAACATTATGATATGAAGGTTGTGATGTAGGAAGGGACATAGGAGGAACACTCATAGGAATAGAGGGAACTGTCATAGTCACCAAAGGAGGAGTATAGATAGGAATACTAGGTAAAGGATTAGAAGGAGGTTCCACACTAGTGATAGGAGCAGTGAAACCTAAATCTTGAGCCTCTTGAGTTAAAGGTTTAACATTGGAATGCACAAGATGAGTAATACCACACAAGAGGTTAACACCTTGATCACTATCATGAAGAACTTTCTTAAGAGCCTCTATAGCTTGAATAGAATCTTGACCATGGTTTTCTTGAAGGAGCCAATTACCCATTTTATCAAGTTCAGTGGAAAGTTTTTGGACTTGTTCAGGAGGAACCCTTAAAGCATCATCCTCATCATGAGATGAGTGAGAAGAATTGTGCTCCATAGTAGGACTAGAATCATGAAGAATCAAGTTATCATCAGGGATCCTAAGGAAAGGAGAAGATTCAGGCTCAAAGGCACCCATGAGTCTATGACTTCTTCTAACCGGAATGTTATAAGTAGGGCTAGTGGTAGTAAAGCTCATAAACTAAAGTAATGCAAATGAACTAAACTAAGAACACATAAAGCATGAATATGAAATCTAATTAGAATACAAGATCAATCACAAAGGACAAATCTAATACTAACAAGATAAAAGAAAATCTAACACCAAAAAGAAAGAGAGTAAGCTAGTCGGGTGTTGGCACTTCAATTTTTCAATATGTCAATCTTGTGAAATTTTTATAAAACTGAAGTGTGCATAAGTGTTAAAAGATTGTGATAATTTTTCTATAGAAAACCCATAAAAAATCCTGCAAAATTATCTATTTTTCCTCAATATCCAGTGAGCCCTAACTAAGAGTTAAACCTGAGAAAAACCCTAAATATATGCCATTTTCAAAAAACCCTAGGTTGCTCTATTCATTTCTATTTGAGTGTTACCTTTTTTGAGTCACTTAGGTTCATAGAAAAGCACGTGCATTTATTTTATCATCACGCGGGGGGTCATATCTTTATTTTCCCTAAGTCTAAAGGCCTGGTGATATAAATAATATGTCCTAAGTCCTAAATACCTTATATTCTAATGTTTCAGCTTTCATTTAGCTTTGTATCTTTAAAGGAGATCTAATGACGGTCATCTATTCACAAGGAATCTTAGAGACCTATGCGATCATGCGACTAACCGTTGATCTTACAGTGAAGCGTAATGTAGAAACAAAGTGGGACCGTTGATAGGTATTTCACAAGTGGCAACTTTTTATTTGTAAAGGGCAATGGGACCAGTGTCATAGGAATCTTCAAAGTTGACAGTAATAAAGGGAAGATCCGATGGTTGTCGTATAATCGCATGGAATCTTAGAGGTCTATGTGATCATGCGACTAACCATCGATCTTGCATAAAGCTCAGTGTAATTCTCAGCTGGGACCATTGACAGGTGTACACGACTAGCAGTTTCTCATTGGTTAAAAATAGTGGGACCATTGTCAGTTTTTGCATATGGTTTTTCCTTGATTGGTCGATAATACTTGCTGATGTGGAGGATGTCACCAAACACCAGTGCTTGGAAAGAAAGAAATTACATGACAACTAGCCAGGTGTTGCAAGCGTGGATTTTCTTTATTGAAAAAGGTGAAGTGGGACTAGTAACTTGAAGAAAAGATGATGGCGATTGAAGGCTAACGGTTTGTCACATGTTCGCATAGGCTTCTTTCAAGCTATGCGATCATGCTACTAACATTTTGTTTTAACAGTGAAAGTTATAGGGGATTGCTACGAATAGAGAGACTAAGTGACAGCTTGTCATATGTTCACATGAGTGATTTTCAGGCTATGTGATCATGCGATAGGCCGTTAGATCATCTTTTATTGAAAATCGATGGTTCTAATTCAAACTGGAGATAAAGTGACACAAATTTGAAGTTCCCGTTGAGAAGTGACAGTTCGTTCTTCTAGAGGAGTAATGGTTGAATTGTGCTAAAATAAATTGCTGAAATGACTGCTTTAATTGGTCATATATCAAAATTCCGCGCACTCTCAGAAGCACAAAGAAATCAAAAAATTGTAGAGACTCGAGCATGAAGAATTGGAAGGACTGGCTGTTGTCTCCCAGTGATTTCCTAGAAGGAGGTTGGTGAAATACTTGTACGAGTTGCTTCCCTACTAAAAGAATCATAGTTCTGTAGTTTGTATATCTTGCAAAGGTTTCTTTTAAAACAAACCCTAAAAATGGTGCCAAGGAAAGAATTATCTGGTAAAATTGAGTATAGTGAAAGAGGTTTGCATGAGGATTTGTTGCAGTTACTTCCTGGCTCTACTACTAACCTAGTGAAAACCAAGAGTCTGATTCCCAAAGATCCTAGGGTAAATGTAGTGGAGGGTTTATATGACACAACAAATTTTATTAGGGAGGCCAAAATTGGTACAATCAATGCAAGTGGTGACTCTGATATCACTTGATTAGATTTATTCAAGGTTGGTTTTAGTCAGAGAAATGCCCCTCACCCTGCAAGCAATATATGGCAATATGACCTTGGAAAACTTGTGGTGCCTGGTGTTTTTATAGATATTGATTTGATGATCCAAGTGGCAAAGAATTATGACCCAATCACTAGGAAGATTAGGGATGCAAAGGGAATACTATTGATCAAAATTTTTGCTGAAGAGATTAGGAAGGTGTTCGGGTTAAGTGAACCCTCAGACGGTTTAGAGAATATTGATTTTGAAGAGCTAAGGCAAGTATATGATGCACAAAGGAACTATTTTAGAGGCAAATTATTGAAGGATTTCTGCACCAAAATTGGGAAAATGGTTATTATGGGATATAACACACAGAAGCCTTTTAAAATAGAATATTTTGATTCCAGAGCTAAGGGTGCATATTGGTCATTATGTCAAGTTTTTGGAGAGGATGTTAGTGAGAGGATGCCAATACATTTGATGAGCATGGTGATTCAAATTCTACATTCACATCTATCTATTACTTTTGATTTTGCTCCATTCATTGCTGAATTAATCCATAATGGATTAGTGAAGATTCAAAAGAGTGAAGATGACAGGCCCTTTTGCTAGTATTCTTTCATAATGTACATGTTTTTGTTTAAAGGAGCAAGCTTTTTTGGGCAAGAAATGGAATTAATGAGATAGAAGGATGGTGAAGATATGCCAGTCCAATTATGGAGCCTCACATGACCTGGGATAGAAAGGATAACAATTTCACAAATTTTGATAAACATTTTGTAGCCAGACTTAGGATGTTGTTTGTCTTAGACAACCCAAGAATCCCAACAGTATTGGCATAGCTCATTAGGCCAAATCAGTTTGCAAAGAATCTAAATATTATTCACAATTGGGGTGATGTCATTTTCTACAATGTATCAACTATCATTAGGTTGTATGGTTTCAAGGGGACCCCTTTTATATTGCCTTATCATGTACCCCTTAGGATTGGAATTGTAGAGTTTCTTAGGCAATTGGGAGATATTGAAGAGTATGCCCTCACTGGAAAAGGCAAGGGAAATTTATTTCCAAATGTTACCATTGCCCACCAATTCATAATTACCAAGGGTGGATGGATTCACATGGATAAAATCCTGGCTCCATACCGAATGGCCACTGCGATTGCTAGAATAGCAGACCCAGAGGGGTTCTATAATGAAATGTTTAAGAAGAGAGCCAAGTGTGCCATGATTAACCACATCTTTAATTTTCCTGAAGATATTGTCAGAAATATTCCAAAGTTGCAGGATCAAGAGGTTAGGAAAGAAAAATGGCTGGTGTACAAAAAGACATTAGATTTTATCTGACAATTTGATTCTGGATGGGATCCCTTGAAAAGCATAACTCCAATGGGGAAGAAAATAGATACTCTCATGAATTATTTTCAGGGTTTTTTTCAGACCCTAAATGAAAAGAAGGAAAAGGTTATGAAGGATGACCCAGAAAAGGCTAAACAATTGTTAAGCAAGCCTGTATTTGCAAAAGGGTTACCCCCAGGGAGGTACATGGTACAAAAGAAGATTGGTTACAATGTTGTGATACTAGAGCAAGGCCAAAAAAGACAAATTGATACAAGGGATATCCCATCAACTTCACAAAAAATTGAGAAACAAAAGGAGATTGTAGAGGTCCTTGACTCTCCTCATCTTCAAGCCTTTGAGGATGTAATTGATTCTCCACTCCCATCAAAGAAACAAAGAGTGGAAGAAAGACTTGTTCATGTTGAAAAGGATTATTCTCCATCATAGTCTCCTCTAAGATTTTTTGATGACCAAGAGATTGCAGAGAAAGTACAACAAGTAGATGCTTTAGGTCAAATTTTTATGACCTATGAAGAAATAAATGAAGGAGTGCTAGAGCTACCAGAGGAGCCTAAACTAGATCTAATAGCAGGGGAATTGGTAGGCACAGAATTGGACCCAATAATTAAACAGGCTTGTGATGAGTTCTTTACTGATGATACTTTTGTTAAAACTAGGGCTTTCATGTAGTTTCTGTGGAAATTAAACATCAACCAGTTTCAAGAAATCTGTGAGAAGAAACATGAAGAGAATCCACAGAAGGATTTACAAATCATAGAGGAGGAAGTGAAAATAGAGATGATTGCAAAGTTTAAACTAATCACTCTAGAATAGGGAAGAGATATGGTAAAAGTATTAGGAGGGCTAATCCTTCCAAAGTGGGATATAGCTGATGTGGTGGTTTTTGATGCAGTCAAAAAACAAATCACTCCTTTCCACAAAACTCAAGAAGAAGCAGAATAGGCTATTAAAGGGGTCACTTTCAGTGACAATCACCAAGCTTTAGTAATGTGGTCCCTAAGAAAGAATTAAAATAAAAGGGGAAAAAAATTTGTCAGAGATGATCTTTTAGGGAGTCTAATTGTAAGAAGGGTTACTGATACTTCTTTGGTGGAAGCATCAGGTATGGTAATGGCCACAACACAATTGATAGCAAAGGTGGTAGAAAAAGACGCCAAGGAGAAGGAAGAACTCACTGCAAAGTTGGAAATAGTTTTGAAGGTTTATGGTGAGTTGAAACAGGGGATTCTTGAAAGAGATACTTTAATTGCAAATTTAAAGAAGAGATTGGGAGAGCATGGCCCAACACAACTATCAGAGTAGATGCAAATAGCTTCCTCCCCTGTTGGGCCTTCCTCATCAAGCCCTATTGTTGAATTTCCTCCTTCCCCTCTTCCTCCTTCCATGGTTGAGGATGACATTGATCAAAAGGTAAAGCAAAGGTTTGAGAAGAAGATAAAGGATGTGGTTTCACATTTTGTTGCAAAGGTGAGACCAAAAGAAATATACAAAACTGCAAAACAATTGGCAAACATTTTAGCATCTTTTTAGAAAGAATTAGTTACTGTGGACAAGATTTTGGAAAAATGGGCTGCAAGGAAGGATAGTCTGAAGTCAATTTTTGATCAATTTAAGGATAAATGTATTGTGGATATAGAGCTAATGAACACTTACAAGTTTGTTAAGGATCTTTTTGATTTTGAGGTAAATAGGGGGAGTATAAGAAGAAGATCAGAAATCTTAAGGGTGAGATACTTCCAGGATGATTTTCAAATTTTTCCTGGTCTTATTAAGGCAGATGGGGTAATTAAAGATAAAGATCAATGGATAGAGAAAATAGATAGACAAGTATTGTCTAAAGTAGACTCCATTCATACAACTTGTTGAACTCCTTCAGGATGCTAGGATGCATTTTGCTAATGTAAGAATAGAGATTCACCAGTTGGTTGCTAAGTGGAACAAATTATTACCGAAGAAGGATGAAGTCCTTGCCTTTCATTGCCCAAGTGAAGAGACCTATATGACTTGGGAATCAACCTATTCTCCAGAAGATTCAGAAGAAGAAGGAACATCAAATAAAGAAGCAACAGGTGGCAGTATTCCAAACCCTCAAGATCAAGATAAACAGGGATAAGGGCATTAAGCAGTTAACATAAGCATGAATACAACACCTGGCAGAAGTTGAACTGCCCTTGGGAGTTGTTACAAGTTTTTAGCACTCATCTTAACAATCCATCTCAAAGTTTTGTAACAAGAAAGTTTCTATTTTCATTTTTTGTCTTATATGAGAACTCCTTTCTTGTCTTTTCTAGAAAGATCTGAAGCTTGTTTGGAATCCTTATATTATAAAAGGATTACCAGGATCAATTGTAAGGGACCGAGAACTTGATCAATTTGACTGATAAGTTTCTTGAGTCTGGGATATCATAGACTATTTTTAGGCATATTTCTATAGAAGAATAATATTTTTGGTTCAAGTTATTTTCATAAGGTTATACTGTAAAGCATTCTATAAGTGTGATTAATATAGTATTTGAATAAAATCCAAGATTTATATCTCTCCTTGAGTATCTCCGTTTGAGTTATGAATTGTTCCAATTCATTGCATAGATAATCTCTATGTATGTTTATATTTCTTAGCTTTGATCCAGGATCAGATTAAATAAGCTTTGAATACGACATAAATTCTTTGAAGTTTTGCTTAAGGATGCATCAGTAAGTAGTGTGAATCTAGGAACCTTTGATAAAATCCACCACAGGGTGATTAGTATTTTCAAAAGGCAAAGATAATTCAAAGTTCAGTATATTGTTTCATGTATTACAGTCTTGCAGTGGAGGTGTTGCCCAATGAATAAGACACTAGCCAGCAGTGGAGTTTTCTTATAGAGATCAGTATTTGAAAAGGTTCTATTGATATTTCCATTTTTTATTAAAATTGTCAAAATTCTTTGAAATACAGTGATTTGCAGGGCAGTTTACTACCTAGTGATAGTGAAAGATCTATAAATGAATGGTTATCGTTTAGATTTCTCTTATAATTTATTTGTTACATTTAAATCCAATCAATGATTATTGATTTAAGTATTGTGTTACTGGATTAGGAGCACCCTCCTTGGTCTTGTAGAGCTAGAAGTGCAGAGGGTAGTCTTGTCCCCATAGTTGGTCCAATCATCTCTAGAGCTCAATATTTGGATCTAACCCATCCCAAAAATTTGTAGATGTATTGGTTTCCTGTTAGCACATAAAATCCATTATTGGGAACCAACATCGGGTTCACCAAAATGAATAGAGGTAATTTGGAATCACCTCTATTTGTGTATGTGTGGGGAAAATGTAAGATTCACTCCTAAATCCAAATTCCCAAGAGAGAGATCCAATTTGATCAACCAAGAGGTTAATACACAATTGAATCAATCTATGAAGAATATGAAAGAGAGAGAGAAACCTTATACTTCCCTATAGTTGGATTAAGCTTGAAATATGAAATAATTGAAGTGAAAATACTAACCTTGAATTAGGGAAGATCTGGAAAATGCTGAATTTTGGCTTCTGTATGAACTTTTTGAAGATTCCATCACCTATTCTGGACTGGAAATGCCGAGGCGGACAAAACCCAGAAATCTTTTCTCCAAATTCACACAGGTTGACTTTGACCTTTTAAAAGGTCAAAGACCACATTATTTATTTGAAGTCTGATTTTGATTCTATTCATAGATCTTGAAAGATTGCTGAAAAGGGTATCCGAATTCAGTCTCAAATTTGAGATTTTGCACCTGTACCTACAAGAAAATGGGGGTTTTTGGTTGTATGGGGGGTTTGCCTTGGTCAAACCCCAATTTAGGAATTAACCTTGAAATTGAATTGAAATACATTGTGCATAAACAAAGTAATTGAAACAAATCACCTTGCTTATGTTGAAGTCCTTGTAGAGGATTTGAATCCTCAAATCCACAAGTAAGAATGCTTCAATCAATGTAGGATGTCTCCAATCAATGGTATTTTGATCTTCAACACCAATCTTGATTTGATCTTTGCATATGAGAAGGTTTGAATGAATGGAGAAGGATGGATCTTCAAGGGGGCTCCAAGGAGATTGAATCCTTCAATAGCTAACAATGGAACTCCTTGATGGATGAATGCTTGAACACTTGAATACTTGAAGACTTGCTTGCACTTGAGAGCTCTAGATACTTGATTGAGAAAACTTGATGATTGAGTGATGTGAAAATGAGAGAGGAAGGCCTCCTTTTATAGTGATCTAGGGCACACTCCTCTAGATGGGCCACCTTGAAGAATTAAATCCAAATTAGGTCCTCACCTTTAGAAAATATACCTTGATTAAATACAATTAAAGGATTTACCATTTCGGAGCCCAAAATAGCTGACCCGAAAGCGGAGAAATAACTTTCCCGAAAGCCAAACTGCAATCATTTGAAATTTGAAATCTTGGCAGGAAGAGGTCAAGGTAGAGGTCAACCCTAACCTAGTCAGGGTCGAGGTTGACCTTGACCTGGTCAGGGTTGAGGTCAACTTTGACCTCAAACCCTAACTTTGTCAGGATTTACAGCAGAGGTTCCAAGAGAAGCTAGAAACTTAAAAATTGATATCTGAATAGGACCCAGTGTCAAGAATAGATAGAAAATCCTCTGTTTGATGTGATGATGGACTAAGAGGTCTCATTTCTAAATCCTACCTAGAAAATAGAACCATGGAAGAGGGAAAATTAGGAAAGTCCTTAAGAGCTCAACCCTAATTTCACCTAGAATGAAGAAATCAAGTGCGGAGAAGAAGTGGAAAATGGGGAGAAAGCCAAATACATGCAAAGACCCAATCAAGGTGCTTAACATGACTCCAAACCAATTACTCGGAGGGCTAAACAATCTTAACATGGAGGTGCTTCCATTTTAAGACGATACAGTTCCTATAACTAAGAACAAAAATGTGATAGGAACTAAATGGGTTTTCAAAAATAAAATGAATGAAGGAGTTGTAGTAAGAAACAAAGAAAGACTGGTATTTAAAGGCTATTCATAACAAGAAGGTATAGACTCTGAAGATACATTTTCTCCTGTTGCTAGAATAGAAGCTGTAAGATTATTCTTGGCTTATGCTTCACATAAGAACTTCAAAGTGTATCAGATGGATGTGAATTCTACATTCCTGAATGGGGATCTTGAAGAAGAAGTGTATATAGAAAAACTTGATGGATTTCCTTTATGCGAAGATGGAGACATGGTATGCAAGTTGAAGAATGCTTTGTATGAGCTAAAGAAAGATCCAAGGGGTTGGTATGCAAGGTTAGACAAGTAATTACTTCAACTTGGATTCATAAAAGGTAATGCTGACAGTAATTTGTATTTAAGAACTAGTGAAGATGGGGTTTTGATAATAGAAGTCTTTTTTGATGGTATTATCTTTGGAGGCAATGATGACCTTTGTGAGAAATTTTATAAGGAAATGGAAAATGAATTTGAGATGTCCATGATTGGAAAAAGGAAATTCTTTCTTGGACTGCACATAATTCAGAGTAAGGATGGAATTTTTATTTCTCAGACTAAATATCTTAAAGAAATGTTGAAATTTTTTAGAATGGAAGACTGTAAACAAGTTGGTACACCCATGGTAACTCATAATAAGCTGATAATTGATGATGAATCAAAGTGTGTTTTTTAGATGAAGTGCATATCAATGGTTGGAGAATTACAATATCTGACTCAGACCAGACCAGATATTGCATTGGGATTGTGGCTAGATATGAGGCAGAACCCGATCGAAGAGACACATCTAGCTGCTATGAAAAGGAAATAGACTATGGTTTATAGTATGATAGAAATGATATAATCTTTGAACTTCATGCCTATAGTAATGCTAATAGGGAAAGAAATATTGATGATAGAAAGAGTACTAGTGGTGGTGTAATGCCCCGCCAGGGAACCACATAGAACTTAACCTAAACATGCATCTAAGTTTGCAGAATAATTTAAAAAAAAAAAGTTAACATACAAGATGTACATCAATGTGGAAGCAATTACCATTAACTCACATTAACATAAACAACCAACACAGGTTACAACTCTCAAGGGTTCCTTGATGATGATTATGTTAACATTAATTAATAATATAGACTAGGGTACAATTATGAAACTCATATAAATCAATGAAAGATAAGATCAACATCACCTAGAAGATAACATAAATACATCTGGTACCATAAGGTATCCATAATAACCTACATCCACTGCACATGTCACAGGGTATGTAATACAATAACCGAAATGAAGAACATAAGACATCTCTGAAGAACTGATACAAAGATACAAGATCACAAGGAACAAGATCATGAAGAAGAAC
Organism: Chamaecyparis obtusa; assembly: GCA_027943335.1. Lineage (NCBI taxonomy): Eukaryota > Viridiplantae > Streptophyta > Pinopsida > Cupressales > Cupressaceae > Chamaecyparis > Chamaecyparis obtusa. The sequence continues at coordinate 318,900 of BSBK01008102.1, read as the reverse complement.
ACCTCTCCAACAATGAAGATCAAGAAGGAACAACTGCTACAGGGATCATCCAGCACTAGTGCACGAATGTCAAAATCTCAAATGGTAAAAGAACCACTACCACCCAACCTCGTGAACCAAAAAGGTCCACTCCCACCGTGCTGAGGAGATAACAATAGATCCCACTCAAATAACAAACATCAAATAGATCAAGCTAGGGAAAGGATCCTGAAAGCTCTCTAACTCAAGGTGAAAAAGTAATAATGCCATGAAAGACTCACTATTCTAGAGGCAACCGACACATGTAGGATAACTAGACTATGCATAGGAAGGTGTCATCATGTACGTCTAGCCCTTGGGTCTTGTCCTGGTAATCTCTCTGGATCCTGACACTCAAGTGACCATACATGGTGTCAATGACTTCTCATACAGATGAAGCCATCAACTATGCCAACTCATCCCTTAAAAGGGGGCTAGTCATCTTCTCAACACCATCTTAGTCTATACTAGCACTAACGCCTGGGTGTTCATTTTTAAATCTCTCAATGTTATATTAAGTTATCACTTGATTAAGACACTTAACAATAAGTGATCTTGGCAGCCACTTATGGGCCTCGACGCTTATTGCAAGCCACCTCCTACTACATATCCAGGTAAACTACCGTAGGCTCACAGTTACCACATAGATCAATTAGGTACATAACTAGGTAATCCCAAATCTAGTTTCACATACAAGAACTAGAAATGATTACAACGGCACCAAAAGTAGAATACAAAACATCATGAGCCTATATGATCAAATCAGGATATAAATAGATCTCATACATGTATCAAAACAATACACTAAAAATATGAACACTTGACACACCCCAGCCTCTGTCTTCCCCTTAGGTCCTCTAGTGCCCCAAAATAGATTAAGCAAAAGAAAACACTCTAGGCACGAAGAAGACACAATGCATCATAGAAAATTGGAATCTAATTTCATAAACACTTTAATTTCCATATTGAAACATAATTGAATTTAAGTACAAAATTTCATAAATATACTGAGATAAGCTATTTGTAAACATTATCACAATGTCACAACTAAGGAACATTCCCTATATACATCCTATAGGTACATCATAACTATAACACCCAATTTTTGTATAAATGTAACACTTGTAAAAAAAACACATGTCGCCACTCTTGAACACTTAAACAACTCTCAAATTTAACATACATGCATAAGGACATATTATTAACTGATTACTCCATGGAGATGCAACATTAACTTATAAATACACATACATTATTTTACCTAATTTACAAATAAAGCATAGGTCTAGCAGGAACTCATTTGCTTAACGCCGCAATTAAACTACGCTACTCATCATTTATATTTGATTATAGAACATAAATTTACTATCTAAATAGTCTCACAACCACATCAATGGTCTAACCAAAACCAATTTAAAACCAAAGTTAATAAGAAACGATCTTCACTATAAACCCCCCAATCAATATTCAAAGAATAATGAAATGACATATTTTAAATTTCCATCCCAAATAACGCCCTACTTAAACTATCTTGAAAATAACTCCCTCAAAGAAATAGTTTATAATTAAGTTAAACCAATTTAATGGATAGATTAATTTAACGTTAGTAAAAGAATAGAAGAAAAACATTATCCATAATAAAGAAATTAAACTGGTTCAATAAATCAAACTAATTTAATAAATTATTCTAACTCCATAAACCAATTAATTTATTAACAATAATAAATTAATTCTAATTCCCCTGAACAAATTAATCTATTAAAGATAATAAATAAAGTAAATATTAATTAAATTAAAAACATTAAATATAAATTAATTAAATTAAATTATACTAAATAATTAACAAAATAAAATAAACATGGTTATTAATTTAAATTACAAAAATTATAAATAAAAACTAAAAAGTAAAGGGGTGGGGGAGCGGGCCCCACATGCCCCCCCTCACGCCCTTCAACCCTGCTGTGCACAGGCACCCCTAATCAGGGAACTGTCACAACAGTACCAATGCCTAGGTAGTGAGGTATTGTCGTGGTAGTACCTTACACTGCTGCGGTGGTACCAACAGTAGGGGGTTTGGGGGATGTGATGACCCCTGCGCCCCCCAAAAAATATATATTTTTAATACTTTAAAAAAAATAAAATTCATTTAATATTTTTTTTACAACCGTGCCATGTTATTTCAAAATTTTAACATGATTATATTTGATTTTTAACCAATTTATTTAGAAAAAAGGGTCATTACCTAAAGCATAATAAACCAATTACATAATCTATCCAAATTAAGAATAATATTAACTCCCAGATTCCCATTTAGGAATATATTCTTCTTGGTTTTATTGGTCTATTCATGCAATTAAAAAGGACTGTATTTTTTTTTTTGAGACTGAATTTTCAAACAGGAAATAATATATATTTCTTTCCAGAATTATCTTTTACACCAGAATTGGGTCTTTTCTACTAAATTAATTTCCAACCAAAGATAAATTTATTTTTCCTTAGCATAATAGTTCATCTATAACCTAGGATTGATTTTTTGTTTTAAAGGAAAACTATGAGAAAACTTCCAGTGAAATTTTGCCAGCCTAACTCTGCTATGTTAAAATTTAATAAAATCCCAAAATAATAGACTCAAGGGTTTCCCTAATACCCAAAATAAGAAATATACAGATTGATCTATGGAGACAATAGGAAATTATTCAGACATAGAAAATTCATCAAACTGTAAACAGAGAGCAGAAAATAAGATTTCCAGATCCTATCTCTGATCCAATGCCAGAAATTGAAAAGAAATCCCTTTGAAGATCTGAAAACAATGATTGTCTAGGAGATTGATTCAACCTGCAGATCTAAAAACTGTGTAGAAAATAGGCACCCGATCCAGATGCACAAAGAAGCCAAACCAACAAGCAACCACAACAATCCATAAATCTCCAAAATTCAAACACACAAGCTCTCCCCAAAAATCTTATCCAAAAACCTGTCTAATCTACAAATGAATGCGATTCCCCCTATTAGGGATTCAACTCCACCATTCATGCAAATCCTAGAAATGACTCAATAGACAACTCCTGATCAAACTCTAACTCCAAAATTGAAAGTAAATCCTAATTAATTAATTAAAATATCTTTTTATTGGACAACTCAACTTTGACTTTTGAAAACTAGTTGTTATCTTTTTTAAAACAAATTCCTTTTCAATTTTGTACATGTTATAATTTAAATTCATTATTAAATAAATTAAATACTTAATGCATCCTAAAATCATGCAATTAAATATTTAATCATTTAATAAAATATGCAAGCATAATTCAAATCATTTTCCAATTAAGCACATGTTAATAATTAAATCCCATATTAAATAAATTAAATATTTAAAGCGTCTTAGAACATTCAATTAAATATTTAAAGCATCTTAGAACATACAATTAAATATTCAATTATTTAATAATACACTCAAGCATAATTAATCATATTTTAATTAAATAATCAAATAATTGACTTTAGATAATTTTCCAAATTAAATATAGGAACATAATTAAATCATTAAATCCAACTATAATCCTAACATTAATAATCATATAAAATCACCTATATAAACATAAATCAACTGATTCAATCACAATAAAATCAAGCAAACTAAGACCAAGCACACACTCAAGAACGTGATCCACGAATTCCTGTCATGTAGACGAATTCCAGTAGGGTAGTCAAACTGATTCTTGTCTAGACCTAGGACAAATAGGTTAGGTTAGGGTTTTGGATCTGTGTTATCTCCCCTCTCTTACCATTTGAGACATTGTGGTAGGGCACGCTAATCCTAACAATTCAGGGAAGATGATGCCCAATACCTGTGAACCTGTATACAACACCTACATGTACATATATATCTAAATATATAATAGACAATGGTGGGGATGGGTCAATCATGTGGATCTCACAAGAAAGTAACTACGACTCTGCCCCTCAACCACATCAAGCACGTCAAACAGAAATATAAATCAAAACACATCAAGCATACACATGCAAGTATGGGGTCAGTAAAATCATATGCCTCAATGATTTCCTAACATGTAATCCATCATCCTAAAGTAATCTTATCATTTATAAAATTGGACTAGGGGCAAGGTACTACATCCACCCCCCCTAGGATTAGGCTTACTCCTGGAAGCCTACAAATAGACTTTATCCCACAAACATGAAACATTTACTAAAGATAAAACATGACATTTGAAAACAAGTTATAACATAAGAACATAACATACAATCATTAAGAACATTATAATATCTAGCTTAGGAACAACTAAAAGTATCACATTGATCAATCCTTTATTAACAATTCAAAAAATAGATCTAAACCTTTATTCATACATCATCATAGAAAAAAGCTTGGATTGATTGCATAAAGAACACATTCATATCTATAACAAATAGTAAGTTGGGAAATTCATAAAAATCTATCTAGTTAATGCAACACCAATACAATCATATAGGATACACAATGATTCTAATATCACACAACACATATAGTACCATCTCTGCAATGTCCTCCCTTATACATACTATCAGGGGTTAATGATGAATATGATAGAAACAAAACTTATAACCGAACAGGGCCAACAACAACAAACATTCAGAGTAGCCACCATAATAACTCGTAAAAGAAAAGCCCAAGTGGGTGAATCATAAGTCCAACATAAAATCGTGAGAGCTCTCAATTTCAACAATAAATTAAGTGTGACTAGCATCACAAAATAGATAATGAAAAGAAAGTTAGGTGACTAATCCAATCATAAGAAATTTCAAAATTTCAATGCTAGCCCATACACATCACGAACAATTCATAAATCAACCATAAATGATTCATCAATCAAAACACATCCACATAACAAGGTGACTAGTAGTAGCCACACTCTGGGGAGTAATCACTTCATGACATCCAAAGGTATTTCACACTAGATGCATTAGAGAAGGTAACCATATGCAATAAACAATCACACACCTATGACAATCACTAGGCCAGTGATATCTCAAAGACATTAAAGAGATGCAAGAACATAAATGTTTAGATGTAGTTTAATGGTTATCAAAACACAAAAGGGTTATATGTCTATGTTTGGTTTCAAGTTTTAATAGTTTAGACATCTAATGGGAACACAACTTCCCAGAGTTCCCAGTGTAGAACCTGGCTCTGATACCAAGTGTAATGCCCCGCTAGGGAACCTAGGAGAACTTAACCTAAACATGCATCTAAGTTTGCAGAATAATTTTTTTAAAAAAAGTTAACATACAAGATGTACATCAATGCAGAAGCAATTACCATTAACTCACATTAACATAAACAACCAACACATGTTACAACTCTCAAAGGTTCCTTGACGATGATTACGTTAACATTAATTAATAATATAGACTAGGGTACAATTATGAAACTCATATAAATCAATGAAAGATAAAATCAACATCACCTAGAAGATAACATAAATACATCTGGTACCATAAGGTATCCATAATAACCTACATCTGCTACACATGTCACAAGGTATGTAATACAATAACCGAAATGAAGAACATAAGACATCTCTGAAGAACTGATACAAAGATACAAGATCACAACGAAGAAGATCATGAAGAAGAACACCTCTCCAACAATGAAGATCAAGAAGGAACAACTACTACAAGGATCACCTAGAACTAGTGCACGAACATCGAAATCTCAAATGGTAAAAGAACCACTACCACCTGACCCCGTGAACCAAAAAGGTCCACTCCCACTGTGCTGAGGAGATAACAACAGATCCCACTCGGATAACAAACATCAAACAGATCAAGCTAAGGAAAGGATCCTGAAAGCTCTCTAACTCAAGGTGAAAAAGTAATAATGCCATGAAAGACTCACTATTCCAGAGGCAACTGACACATGTAGGATAACTAGACTATGCATAGGAAGGTATCATCATGTACGTCTAACCCTTGGGTCTTGTCCTGGTAATCTCTCTGGATCCCGACACTCAAGTGACCATACACGGTGTCAATGACTTCTCGTACAGATGAAGCCATCAACTATGCCAACTCATCCCTTAAAAGGGGGCTAGTCATCTTCTCAACACCATCTTAGTCTATACTATCACTAACGCATGGGTGAGGACCACTTCTTATTAGGTTCATTTTTAAATCTCTCAATGTTATATAAAGTTATCACTTGATTAAGACACTTAACAATAAGTGATCTTGGCAGCCACTTGTGGGCCCCGACGCTTATTGCAAGCCACCTCCTACTACATATCCAGGTAAACTACCATAGGCTCATAGTTCCCACATAGATCAATCAGGTACACAACTAGGTAATCCCAAATCCAATTTCACATACAAGAACTAGAAATGATTACAAGACCACCAAAAGTAGAATACAAAACATCATGAGCCTATATGGTCAAATCGAGATATAAATAGATCTCATACATGTATAAAAATAATACACTGAAAATATGAACACCTGACACATACCCGAGCCTCTGTCTTCCCCTTAGGTCCTCTAGTGCCCCAAAATAGATTAAGCAAAAGAAAACACTCTAGGCACAAAGATGACACAATGCATCATAAAAAATTGGAATCTAATTTCATAAACACTTTAATTTCCATATTGAAACATAATTGAATTTAAGTACAAAATTTCATAAATATACTGAGATAAGCTATTCATAAACATTATCACAATGTCGCAACTAAGGAACATTCCCTATATACATCCTATAGGTACATCATAACTATAACACCCAATTTCTGTATAAATGTAACACTTGTAAAAAAAACATATGTCGCCACTCTTGAACACTTAAACAACTCTCAAATTTAACATACATGCATAAGGACATATTATTAACCGATTACTCCATGGAGATGCAACATTAACTTATAAATACACATACATTATTTTACCTAAATTTTACAAATAAAGCATAGGTCTAGCAGGAACTCATTTGCTTAACGCCGCAATTAAACTACATTACTCATCATTTATATTTGATTATAGAAAATAAATTTACTATCTAAATAGTCTCACAACCACATCAATGGTCTAACCAAAACCGATTTAAAACCAAAGTTAATAAGAAATGATGTTCACTATAAACCCCCCAATCAATATTCAAAGAATAATGAAATGACATATTTTAAATTTCCATCCCAAATAACACCCTACTTAAACTATCTTGAAAATAACTCCCTCAAAGAAATAGTTTATAATTAAGTTAAACCAATTTAATGGATAGATTAATTTAACGTTAGTAAAAGAATAAAAGAAAAACATTATACTTAATAAAGAAATTAAACTGGTTCAATAAATCAAACTAATTTAATAAATTATTCTAACTCCATAAACCAATTAATTTATTAACAATAATAAATTAATTTTAATTCCCCTAAACAAATTAATCTATTAAAGATAATAAATAAAGTAAATATTAATTAAATTAAAAACATTAAATATAAATTAATTAAATTAAATTAAATTATACTAAATAACTAACAAAATAAAATAAACATGGTTATTAATTTAAATTACAAAAATTATAAATAAAAACTAAAAAGCAAAGGGGTGGGGGAGCGGGCCCCACACGCCCCCCCTCACGCCCTTCAACCCTGCCGTGCGCAGGCACCTCTAAGAAGGGTACTGTCATGACAGTACCAATGCCTAGGCAGTGAGGTACTGTCATGGCAGTACCTTACACTGTTGCAACGGTACCAATAGTAGGGGGGGTTGGGGGATGTGATGACCCCTGCCCCCCCAAAAATATATATTTTTAATATTTTAAAAAAAAAAATTTAATATTTTTTTTTATAACCGTGCCATGTTATTTCAAATTTTTAACATGATTATATTTGTTTTTTACCAATTTATTTAGAAAAAAGGGTCATTACCTAAAGCATAATAAACCAATTACATAATCTATCCAAATTAAGAATAATATTAACTCCCAGATTCCCATTTAGGAATATATTCTTCTTGGTCTTATTGGTCTATTCATGCAATTAAAAAGGACTGTATTTTTTTTTTTTTGAGACTGAATTTTCAAACAGGAAATAATATATATTTCTTTCTAGAATTATCTTTTACACCAAAATTGGGTCTTTTCTACTAAATTGATTTCCAACCAAAGATAAATTTATTTTTCCTCAGCATTATAGTTAATCTATAACCTAGGATTGATTTTTCATTTTAAAGGAAAACTATGAGAAAACTTCCAATGAAATTTTGCTAACCTAACTCTGCTGTGTTAAAATTTAATAAAATCCCAAAATAACAGACTCAAGGGTTTCCCTAATACCCAAAACAAGAAATATACAAACAGATCTATGGAGACAACAGGAAATTATTCAGACATAGAAAATTCATCAAACAATAAATAAAGAGCACAAAATAAGATTTCCAGATCCTACCTCTGATCCAATGCTAGAAACTGAAAAGAAATCCCTTTGAAGATCTGAAAACAATGATTGTCCAGGAGATTGATTCAACCTACAGATCTAAAAACTGTGTAGAAAATAGGCACCCGATCCAGATGCACAAAGAAGCCAAACCAACAAGCAACCACAACAATCCACAAATCTCCAAAATTCAAACACACAAGCTCTCCCCAAAAATCTTCTCCAAAATCCTGTCTAATCTCCAAATGAATGCAATTCCCCCTATTAGGGATTCAACTCCACCATTCATGCAAATCCTAGAAATGACTCAATAGACAACTCCTGATCAAACTCTAACTCCAAAATTGAAAGTAAATCCTAATTAATTAATTAATTAAAATATCTTTTTAATGGACAACTCAACTTTGACTTTTGAAAACTAGTTGTTATCTTTTTGAAAACAAATTCCTTTTCAATTTTGCACATGTTATAATTTAAATTCATTATTAAATAAATTAAATACTTAATGCATCCTAAAATCATGCAATTAATTATTTAATCATTTAATAAAATATGCAAGCATAATTCAAATCATTTTCCAATTAAGCACATGTTAATAATTAAATCCCATATTAAATAAATTAAATATTTAAAGCATCTTAGAACATGCAATTAAATATTCAGTTATTTAATAATACACTCAAGCATAATTAATCCTATTTCAATTAAATAATCAAATAATTGACTTTAGATAATTTTCCAAATTAAACATAGGAACACAATTAAATCATTAAATCCAACTATAATCCTAACATTAATAATCATATAAAATCACCTATATAAACATAAATCAACTGATTCAATCACAATAAAATTAGGCAAACTAAGACCAAGCACACACTCAAGAACGGGATCCACGAATTCCTGTCACATAGATGAATTCGGGTAGGGTAGTCAAATTTATTCTTGTCCAGACCTAGGACAAATAGGCTTGCTTAGGGTTTTGGATCCGTGTTATCTCCCCTCTCTTACCATTTGAGACATTGCGATAGGGCACGCTCATCCTGACAATTCAGGGAAGAGGATGTCTGGTACCTGTGAACCTGCATACAACACCTACATGTACATACATATCTAAATATATAACAGACAATGGCGGGGATCGGTCGATCGTGTGGATCTCACAAGAAAGTAACTACGACTCCGCCCCTCAACCACATCAAGCACGTCAAACATAAATATAAAGCAAAACACATCAACCATACACATGCAAGTATGGGGTTAGTAAAATCATACGCCTCAATGATTTCCTAACATGTAATCCATCATCCTAAAGTAATCTTATCATTTATAAAATTGGACTAGGGGTGAGGTACTACAGGTGGTGCATTTTTCGTTGGGAAAAAGTTGGTTTCATGGTTAAGTAAGAAGCAAGATTGTATAGCTCAATCTACTGCTGAATTAGAGTATGTTGATGATACTATAAATTGCACTCAAATTGTTTGGATGAAGCAAATGTTGAAAGACATTGGAATAAATTTTGATGAGCCTATGGTTATCCATTGTGATAACACCAGTACAATGAATATGTCAATGAATCTGGTGATGCACTCTAAAACTAAACATATTTCTATCAAATATCACTTCTTGAGAGACAAGGTGGCAAAGAAGGAAATCAAATTAGAGTATATTAGTACAAAGTAATAGAGTGTAGAAATCTTCACAAAATCATTGCAAAAAGATACCTTTCAATATCTCAGAGGTATGCTTGGGGTTTAGGCCCCTCCTAGTCAAAATTAAATGATGCAGGGATGCATTAGTCCAAAGGTTTTTAGATCCTTATCATATTCTGGACTGGATGTAGGGATCTACTCCTCAGGGGGAGTGATCATAGAAGGAAGGTGTTGAAGAACAACTAATGACTCACATAACCATTTGCCATTATTTTAAAAGGGTGAGTGTTGCTATGAGAAAATACCTATTGTATGAGGAGATAGTATGTAGTACTATTTGGTTGTAGAGCTTTGGATTGATATAACTTTGGGATGATGGATTTTCCCATATGTTGACATCAATGCCAAAGGGGGATATTGTTGGATATTGCTAATGCATGGGGTAGTGATTGATACATATAATATGTTTAATCACTACATTACTGAATGGGCATTCATACTGTTGTCATTTTTTGTTTGTCACTGATGTCAACTTATGTTTCTGTGAAGAGTACAGGCTGATTATGACAGTGTATAGACACTTTATAGATGTTTCAGAATGTGTGAAGATAGATGAGAGTATAGGAAGATGTGATCTTATATCCAAGATTGCATCATGTAATGTTTCATATTGAATGAGATATAGATGTTTTGGTGAGGACTGGTTCCTGGACAGTGACAGTGGAAGATGACAAAGTGAGTCTCTGTGTTCTTGGTATATCTTACATAAGATATGGATTAGGTGTATGTGAGCTTAAGAGATGAAAGACAAGGCACTGATGGATGTTCATTGGTCAGTGCAAGGTACGGAATGCTGGATGATGTTAGATGTGGTGTGTGATTGGAGAAGACTTATTTGGGAGCCAACTTCAGAGGTGTAGCGTGCATTTTGTTTGGCAAATGTAAATTAAGGATGTCGGTCCTTAATTGATGTAATGGAATCATTGTATACCTATTTTAGGTACCATGTGTATCTTAGCAAGATTTTATGAAAATAGGAAATCCTAATGGGCCAACCTGATCATGTAGAACGTAATAGGGTATATATGTAAGATCTTTTCTTTGGAAAAGATACGGTGAGAATATATGTGATGTAAAAGGAATGTGAAGAGCTTCAAGCTTGTGTCTACTAGATGTAGAGCAGAGGATTACTAGTGAACTTCATTGGAACTGATCAAGCAAAGATAGTTGCTAATGGACAGTTCAAAAGATTGTGTATGACACCATATACACTTGTTGCGAATAGTGAGTTCTGAAGGTGGATTTAACCTTCTTTAGGCAGTGAGCCCACCCTTCTTTCTTGACTCCTAATAGGGTTTGTCCTCTAATAAGGACTGTGTATTGTAATGTTTCAATAAGCTCCTAAAAGGACTAAATATTCTAACAAGGATACTATACTCTCGATACATTATTTGTGGGTGCTAATTCCCACTGGGGTTTTTACCTTTAATAGGTTTTCCCCGAAACCAAAATATTATGTTGTTGTGTTGGCATTCATTGTGTTCATTGGATTGGATATTGCATCTATTCAAAGTTTAAAGTTTAATAATCCTTCATACAACTGATTCACCCCCCTCTTAGTTGTATTGTGGACTATTATTCCTAACACTCTCCACTATGCTCATGAAGATAACTATAATATGGATCAAGCTAGCACAATCATGGTAATCATACAAGGGTGTCCACATATACGTAGCCACAAAATATACCACCATCACAATAGTCATAACCACAAGGATTTCATGTCACCAAAAAACTCATGACCAAGACAAAATACATTACACAAGAGACAAGGTGACATTACAAGTAATAAACCATACAAAACGGTATCCAGAAGGGGTTTCCCTCTCTACTTGTACAATATGGATAAATATAGAGTTTGGAACTGGGAGTGTCATCACATAGCCAAGGTGTGGATAGCAGAATGACCCATCAAATATTCACACCAGGACTCATGTGGAGTTGAGAAATGCTTGAATTTATGGATACATCAAATCTTCTACTAATGAACCATTAGTCTATAAGAGTACTATAGGCATGCAAGAGGAATTACACTCTTTATTATATTTTTTTATGTTATACACATTCATTTTTATTCATGATTTTACTTTATTAACTGACTCTTCAATAGGTTAAACTAGTTGACACATTGTGCCTCAATCCCCCCCATTGAGATCCACTCCCAAGATTATCCCTACACCCACCCATGCTATAAATCCATGAAACAATGCAAAGATGACTTCCAAACACTCAAGACCAAAGAAATGGATCATTTCTAACATGACCCTCATAAATAATACAATAGATTCAAACCACATGATTAAACCAATCATGGTCTCGTAAGGGAATATACAAGTGTCATTCTCATCACAAAATTACCACCAACACATAAACTAGTTACATCACCATCCACGTGGTTGATAAATCACTCCAAATGCACACAAATAATACCAAGAACACTCAAGAGAAATATTATACAATCTATAACCTATTTTCCAAATAAAAGCACAATTTTGCCCAAAACCATATATAAAACAATCCAAGCCAAAACCACTAGAAATTCAAACTCAAGAGATTACAAATATGGAGAAATCCATTGGTGATCATACATAACACACACAAAAAATACATTTATTTCATCAAAATTTCTAATCATTTAAGTTCCAACAATGTAGAAACAAAAAAACCCTCATTTTCTAAAAAAAAATCATGGAAGATACTAAAAATAATGAAATACTCATTAAATCTCCTCAAAAAAACTAGCAATGAGTTTGAAACTAAAAATAAATAGTCCATGATCATTTTAAAACCAATAAAACCAAATTAAAAAAGATTTGAGAGAGACATCAAAGAACATAACTTAACATGCACAAAAACCCCAAAAATAATGGCGAGTAGAAGAATACTCCACCAAATCCAACAAAACTTTGAGGGAGGAAAGATTTCTACCCAAGGAATCCAAAGTACAAATGTCCACAAGATTATTTCCTCTAAAATTTCCACCACCAAGATAAATTCAAATTTCCCTAGTATTTTTGTGTTAAAAGTCATGGATTTCCCCCCAAAATGCCAAGATATCAAAAGTGAATAAATTTCCTTTTTTCTAGACTTTAAAATGACTTAGGATAAAAATATAAAAATATAACCTCCCCCTTTATTAAAAATCTCATCTACAAACTTCCAAAATAAAAAAGCCCAAAAATAAATAATAAAATAGATTGATATAATTTTCTCACAAAAATTTCCAGTAATGACAAAATAACATAAAATTACTAGTCGACAACATTGATCCACACAAGGTTACACATTTCTCTCCTATGCACCATCCAACGACTATTGCCAACACAAATGTACACCATGATAATACACTTAACTTATCATAACACACACACATGGGTGGCCAAATGTTTCCATGTGACCATAAATGAATAGACACAAGTAATAGGCAATTATCATCTGAGAGTTTGAATTATACTTGTGTCGCATTATTGAGAAAATTGAGTGAAGTTTGGATCGACAGTGATTCAGTATGGTCATTTTGGTATGGTTGTCATTGATGTCAACACATTATTGCATATATTTCAACATGATTTTTGTGTAGTAATGATGAGACTTTTTCTTTTCATATTCATTATGTTACAAATTTTTTGGTGAGATTTTGAAATGTTGTTAAGTATAGTTTGAAGTTTTTGGTATCAAGTTTTTATGGTTTGAAATTTAGTTTAGTAAATTTGATACTTGTTTGATTATGACCGTGACTGACAATATTATGTATGTGAAATGCATGCTTTTCTCCACATAATGGTTTTTGATGATTGAATTTTGAAAATAAGGTATTAATTAAATACACCTAAAAATGATCAAGAGGAATATTAATTAAATACAAGCGATTGAATTAATAAAATCCCAATTCTTCTACTATGTAATAAAATTAAATATTTAATTATATAGTTCGCATCGATTTATTAATTCTTCTAATTGATTAATCAATTAAATCAATTCCACCTCATTCATACCTTTTCCACATCATCGCACTCTTAACCACCTCATCACATGTCAAATGAAACCTCATCCATGGCTAAGTTAATTAATTAAAAAGAATTAATAAATCCCATTTTCCTCAACAAAGACAAAAGGAAACACAAAAAGAAACTTTGAAAACATGTTCCCTATTTGTAACCAATGGGATAAAAGCACACAACTCACCAAATACCTTTGCAATCTTAGTAAATCATCTTGATCAATCTATCTTGACCATTCATTGAAAACACACCCTAAAGCCCTAGAAAATTCTATAAATAGGGAGCATCTTTAGAGTAATAGCAACCACTTATATTTGAGCATATGCATCATGTAGGTTTAGTTCATCTATTTTAATTTGAGCATCCTTATAATGGGAAAATTCTTCGACATTGCATCTAGTTTAGTTCATTTTATAGAATAATATTGCATTGTTCATCATTTGTAGCTTAATTTTGTATCAAATTGATCATCGTTAAGCTTAAATTCATAATAGATCTTCATCAATAAATCTGCATTTAGCTTCATTTAGCATAGTTCATCATGAATTTCATAGAATAGCTTCATAATTTTGCATATTAGAGAATTTTTAGCTTTCATATTCATCAAATATTGTTTCTTAAGTTGTCATCTATGAGATCTTAATTTCTACAAAGAGATAATAGCTAGATCAAATAGGTCCTTAAGACTAGAGAACAATGAGATGCTTTTATAGAGTTATTTTTTATACTTTCTATGGTTTATTTTCATTTGAACTAACTCTTTGATCTAATGTTTCTTTGGTGTTCTTGATACAAAGTTTTGCATACATTTATTGATGCCCACCATGGGATCCACACCTCACATTTTAATCAATTTTTCTTTGCAAATTTTTCTTGTAGGTCTCATGAAAAATAAAAAAGAAAAGAAAAGGAGGAAAAACCCTCTAATTCATCTCCCACACATCTATCACATTAGGAAAAAGAGAAAGAATCTAGTTCTTCTACATCTAATAATGAAAAGAAAAATAGGGTAGTTCATCTCATTGCTTTAACATGGCTACATTGATGAAAGACTTTGAGAATAAATTACAATTGGATAAAGGATTAGGAGATTATTTTTTTTATCATTGGCAAGATTACCACTTTATCCTATATCATATGGGAGGCCATCCACATCATAAATAATAAAACCTAAATCTCCCCAAATTTACAATAGTTCCTTTTATGAGAGAGCATACAATCAGAACATAGTGAAGAAATAAAATCCTATAATGGTTATATAAGGAATAGGAGAAATCTAAGGAAAGAGTGAAAAACATTGACATAATAACACATGAATATGGTAAGTATTTTCAAATCATGCAAAAGATGGGTTACAAAGGATCAGGTCCTATTGGAAATAGAAATTAAGGCATCATATAACGAATACAACCCACTTTCTAAGATAACATTGAGAAGACAAGATTAGGGTATACTAAAGAAAATCTACCTCACATTCATCAACAGATTCTTAAATTATAGTCATATATTGATGAGGACACCGCAAAATGTGAGCGTGGTTCATTTTAAAAAGACTCATGTTAAGGTAAGGGTATTGATAAGGTACATTGCTATATGCCTATATATTTTAAAGGATAAAACTTAGAGTATAGAATGGTTGAAGATGAATTAGATTCATACTCATATATATCCAAATTGTTAGAGGGAAAAATGTAAAAGTATAGACTATTTGAAAATGGATCACAACATGTTGAAGAGTACTTTAGTAAGGAAAAATAAATTCTAATCATGATGGAAAATCTTAAGGAAGATTAAATTATAAACCTTGACAATATGATGTATGACCTTGACCATAACCCTTTCAGGACCCTTACCCTAGTTCATCTAAACAAAATCCATGATCCCTTACCATAGGTACATCTTGAACTTATTGACTGAGACAAAACTAGACCTACTAAGATGGAGACCTTACCTAATGACTATTCCATAGACCTATATCTCAATGTGGTTGAACCAAGTTCCACCAGTGAATACTATTATGATGCTTTAACTCAAGTGGGTGCCAAACCTCCCAGTCACAAAAATAGTGAAATAAATCAAGGACCTAGTGGTGAAAACCATAATGTGGAAGTACTAGGTCTAGAAAAATTCAAAAGAAAGGACACATCTAAAGGTGAAAACCTCTTAGAGACACCCAAGGATGAGAGACTTTTCACACTCCCTGAGCACTATTCCTGCAACTAAAGGAAAACATAGTAGTTCATGTCTTCACATCCTTAACTTTGTTATAGAAATTTTCATAAGTTCATTTTAGCATTTAATTCCATTCATAAAGTTCAATTCCATCATTTACATTTTAGCATTGTTTTCCTTTAAGTTGTAGGTTAGCATGGCTCTATTAGGGACTTAGTGCACATAGAGTGCTAACCCATTTCAAGTTCACATCCTTGGATTGACAAGTAAATGAGCCTACTCCATTAGAAAGATAAATACAATTTGAATGTTGAATGCCTGAGTTGAGTTCATGGCCCAATTATTAATCTAATTGGGAAGTCAAGCACCAATCTTGAAACCAGAAACATAATTTCATATATCTAGTCTCTCATTACATCTTAATTACCAACACCCTATATCGAAGAGGTCTTGACAAATATTTACTTAGGTGTCTTGAGAGTGAGGATTATGAAAATTATTTATGAGAGATACATAAAGGTATTTGTGGTTCATATTCAAATGGTCTAAATTTAGCTAAGAAACTCTTAAAAATTAGATATTACTAGCTTAATATGGAGAAGGATTCCTTTCAATTTGTCAAAACATGCCAAAAATACCAAGTTCATAGGAATATTATTCATGTACCTACTTAGGAACTACAACATTTTACTACACCATGAACTTTCTATCATTGGGGGTTTTATTTGATAGGGATTATTTATCCACCATCCTCTAACAGATACAAGTATATCATCACAACTACATAGTATTTTACCATGTGGGTTGAAGTTGTACCTATTTCTACTACTATCAGAAAATAGATATCCATGATCATTTTGAACTACATCATATTTAGGTATGGTATTCATTTTTCCATCATCAGTAACAAAGGGAAAAAATTCAAAAACAAATATGAAGAAGAACTATGTGAGACGTTTCACATCATTCAACACTTCTCCTCCATATACTATCCCCAAGGCAATGATTAGGAAGAGGCGTCAAACAAGAACATATTGAAAATCTTGAAGAAAATAGTTAATGATTTTAGAAGGGATTGACATATTCAACTAAATCATGTATTATGGGCATACCATACTAGTATCAAAACACCAACTAGAGAAACACCATATTCTCTAGTGTATGGAGTTGAGGTTATTTTACCCCTTTAAGTAGAAATACATTCCTTGAGAATATCAATAGAATCCTATTAGATGAAGAGTGAAGAGTATCTAGGCTGCAAGAGATATAATTACTTGATGAGCATAGACAAAAAGCTTATGATCATTTGAAAGGGTACCTAAAATTCATGTCAAGAAGTTACAACCAAAAGGTGAAACCTAGAGACTTCCAAGTGGGTGATCTAGTGTTGCGAGATAATCCATGTAATTAGAAAGATAAAGAGAAGAAGGGAAAATTTTAAGAAAACTGGTTGGGTCCCTTTGTCATAGTATTAGTATTTGGGTTGGGTACCTATAAATTGTCAACATGGGACATTGACCTACTTCAAGAACCCATCAATACAATTCTTCTAAAAAGGTTCTAAACCTAAAAATTTGATGTCAAAATTTGTAAAACAATTCAAAGTCCATTAAATCCATAACAATCAGAAAGAGATCCTGAAAAAAGTCTAAAAAACAAAACATAGATCCTAAAAAAAGTATAAAAATCAGAAAACTTTATTGCAAAATGGTTATCTTGGTGAAAAACTGGCAAACAAGCACCTTAATAATAGCAAAAAACATCAAAATAAGTTCCTAAAAATTTGGTTATCTTGGTGAAAACTTGGTCAATGGGCACCTTGATAATATAAAAAAAATACAAAAAAGAAAAAAAAGAAAAAGGTCAAGAAAAAAAATCAAATGTGATAAAAAAATTTGCAAAAACAAAAGTGGTGAAAATTTGACAAATAGATGATACTTATATTAGGCTAGCTTCTCCATCTATCAAGTGCATTAAATTTCATTTGTCTACATTCTACCATCCTTGTACATATGCATAGTAGTTTCCATCTTCATATTAGAGACATGCAAATAAGCTCTCATCATGGCCTGTAACTTTCCTTGTTCATTTTTATTTTTTTCATGTCCAAATGGGAGAAAAATTCTAACCCTAGTGGTAACTAATCATTAAGCTTAGTAAAGTAGACACACATGCATCAGACAAGCACATTGAAACCAAGATCAAGACCTATGACTTTTGAACATCAAGCATCCAAACATCAAAACAAGAAATAAACCTAAGTCCAACATCAAAATAACAAATGGATGAATTATTCTAAGTAAGTGATCAACTTACAATACCTAATGTGTTCATTGGTTGTTTCTTGATTTTTGTGATAATGTATTTTTAGAAACTCAAGGATGTCCTCAGACTAGAGAAGTAATGATAGAGCATGCCATTTTTCTTTTATGTTGTTTGAGTTAATTCATAATATTGTACAGATTTGTTTCATGACATGATCATCAAAGTATCATCGAGGACATTTCATATTTGCATATGGAAAGGGTTGATTCCAATTTATCTAAGGTTACTTTCATTTACATTATCATTATTAGATCATTAACCATTACTCATTAAACAATATTGATCATTATCACATTAAGTGCATTTCATTAATCATTAGTCATCATCATTATCATTGCATAATGCATTCTGAAATCATTTATCATTTTACCTAGCAATTATCATTATTATCATTAATTACATTATATAGGTCACATCATTTCATATCATTCATAAAATCATATACATCTCATTTACATACATAAAAATCAAATCATTGCATCATCATATTACATAGAGAAATTTAGAAAAGAAAATCATTACATAAACATCATAAGATCATCATCATAAATGCCTCCATAAAACATCTCATAAAAACATCCATCATATAAGCATAAATCATAAATCATACATCATATGCATAACCATTTGTAAGTCCATCAACATAAAGCATAAATCATCTATCATGCATAATATAAATTATAAAAGAACATATATTGCATCCATAGTTGTTGCTACATAATCATATATAGTTTCCATGTACAATGACATAAAAGAGGAGAAATATCAGAGCATCGAGGATATATAAAAGTAAATCAAAAAGTGTCATCAATGATCAATACAATAATATACATCATAAAAAATATAGAATCCTAAATCAATTAGAGTTAGGCAGGACTACCACCTAAATCTATTGGCCTAGTAATCAATATACCACCACCTATAGCACTTGTGGATGATCATGTGCCACCCCAAGGCCCTACACCTTCTCCTGCATTTGGACCACTTGGAGGTCTAGGAGGTATACATGTGACCCCTCAACTCTTTGATTCTCTTATGTGACTGATGTGTCCTTTTCAAGAAACCTCTGAGTATGATGGGATCCATCTCTGTGTAGGAATTGTCACAAAATAAGCCACACGGTAATAATATGATCTACCACTACGATGTTTTATATACATCATGGCATCCCTCATGATACCCTATGCAACAATCCACTCTAAGGTCTGGGCTAACTCTTCCACCTCTCCCTGGTGCTCTATGGCTGCATCTATCTCTACTCAAACCTATATAAGATGATCTTATAAATGTCTGATCTTACTCTGGGTAGTATTAATATCACCCTATAATCATTGAACTATAGCCTCTAAACCTCTAATGTGATCCTATGAGATAATTTACGGTATTTAGATGTGAATCCATCCAGGAGAAGACTCATCTAGGGCACCTGTTGTAACCTTTGGATCATACTATGCTGCCTCACTTGTGCTACCTCATCATGTGTTGCACTCTAAATAGCACTTGATCTCATCCTGTTTGTAAGTCACCCATTATCTAGGACATTCCCTCTAGCTCTACCAACAACACCATTGTCATCTCATTCATATCCAACACCACCTCCACCTCTACCACCACCACTAGATCCTCTCCCTCTTCCACCTCTCCACCATCTAGGAGGTCATCATCATCATCATCATCATCATCATCATTATCATCATCATCACTCCCTAAAGCCGGTGGAACCAACTCATATGGAGATTTCAATCATGGAAAAGGATAAAGTGTCAACCAATGAGCATAATGAGGACTAACTCCTACATCCATAATGTGTGCCATGTAATCTCAAACCACTAGTCCTAGTCCCTAGTACTTGACCAAAGGTATCTCATATGGAATACTTAGGCCCCAATAAACACTATCCTTCTATGTATGGTCATACACATAAGACCCCGGTGGAATGACTTGTAGATGGCCAAACTATCTCAAAACTTTGGTAAGAAGTGATGCAAGGGAGGAGAGATAAATGGGGCTAAAGGCTCACCTAAGTACCAGACCACCTTGTAGAATCACAATGCAAAATCAATTATATAAAATAGAGAGAAAGGAAGAAGATCAATATCATTTATTCATCCAAACTTCATACATGTTGGGCTATGTGGCCTTCCCGATTATGGCCAATATAACAAAGAATAAATTATAGAACATTATAGTCCTCATACATGTGAGATCCATCATCTCAAATTCATTATCTTTCTTCCATAATTTTCTACCCTAAATCTAAAACAAACTATTACATTTATACTTGAGCCCACCGAACAGGTCAGCCCAAAGAATCATTTAAATCTAGCATTGGAGAAAGCAATGACTCATATCTAGGTCCACACATTTCCCAATGAATATCCCAACATTAAGATCATGAACAAAATTAAATGCATATGTTAGCCTCAATAAAATATCCAAAATAAACCCCTCAGTGAACTAGGCCACCGAGAAACATAGACACATTAAACCAACTCGATGAAAGAATAAGAAACATCGATCAACACCTAACCAACTCAGTGAAAAACACAAAAAATCCACTCAGTGAAAGGCATTGAGCATAAAATAGGTAATCGAGCTCATCGGTGAACAAAAAGTGCACTCCACCAAGAACTCTAAAGAATCTACAAAGCACATCTAACAAGCTACCGAGATACATGATTTCCAAAAACCCAACATGCTCCTACATCAGACACCCGAAGTTGAAAGAAATAATTCTCTGAATCATGAGTGAGGTGAAACTTGAGCTGAATCTAACTTAGATTGAGAAATCCATGTAGATTCTTCAATTTCTATGTTCTTCCACTTTACCAAGTATTCCATGTAATCCTTTCCTCTGGTGCTTCTTCCAACTCTGTGTTCCAAAATATGTTCAACTTCTTATGTTTGCTTCTTAGGATAATCACTCAGTACTGTCACTTCTTCATCAAGCTCATGATAATCATGCAAATATGCAATGTTGAATATTGGTGATATGTCCATGTCATCAGGTAATTGAACTTCATAATCATTTCCACTATCAAACTTCCTCAATATCCCACAAGGACCAAATTTCTTCATTTTCAACTTAGTATATCATCCATTCTCCATATAGGGAACCGATACTTAATTGTTATCTTGTTGATTTCTCTAGAATCAATACACATTCACCATTCTCGATTCTTCTTAGGTGCCAAAACAATTGGTACTGCACATGAACTCAAAATTTCTTGGATCAAACCTTTCTACAACAACTCTTGAACTTTTCGGTTGAGTTCCTCATTCTTAGTTGGTGTCAGTCAGTGTGGTGCTTTATTTGGAAAACTAGCTCCAGGAATCAGATCCATACAATGACTAATGCTTCTCATTAGTAGAAAAACATCATGTACATTATCTGAAATGATCTCCTTGTACTCGGTGAATAAATTATCAACCTCTTTAGGAGCTTTATCTACTATTTTCTCACTTGGTTTATTAGGAATCACAACATAATGAACATCATTTTTCTTCAGATACTTAACAAACTGTCTACCTTCCATCAAAATAACTTTCACAAATGTACCTATCTCACCAAAAGATTCTTCAATCAAAGGTAACAATATTTGTCTCTTTCCATCAATCCAAATAGTGTATTTGTCCAATCTTCCATCATATATAGCATATCTATCATATTTCCAAGGTCTACCCAACAAAATGTGACAACAATCCATAAGCATAATATTAGACAATACTTTATCATAATACTTTCCAATTTTTGGATTCACAAAGTATTGTTCACTTACCATAGGTGTATCCTCATACTTGATCCATTAAATTTGATAGGGCTTTGGGTGCTTCAATCTTTCCAACTACAACTTTGTAACCATTTCTTCTGATCCCAGATTCTTTGAGCTTCTAATGTCTATGATCACTTTCTAAAATTTGTTTGCAACTTTATATCTGGTCTTCAACAAACTTTTCCTCAATACATATTCTTTAGTATTTTCACTCCACAATGCTCTTTTAACCATCAAGTTTCCTTCCTTCTCAAGTTCATTCGGTGACCCTTCATGCACCAAATAATTTCTACTGCTACCGACCTTCTTACTTGCATGTGTACACTCAAATGATCCATGTCCTTCTTCACCACAATTGTAACAAGTTCCTCAGAATCCTCCTCTTCCATAGCCACCTCAGGAGTAA
The DNA here is from genome assembly GCA_027943335.1 of Chamaecyparis obtusa. NCBI lineage: Eukaryota > Viridiplantae > Streptophyta > Pinopsida > Cupressales > Cupressaceae > Chamaecyparis > Chamaecyparis obtusa. The sequence goes on along the minus strand of BSBK01008102.1, from coordinate 296,069 downwards.
TTACTTCTTCCTCATGATGAACTTTTACCATTCCGCTCGGTCTTTCCTTTGTCTTGATTTTTTTTATCCTAATCAAATATACTATTTTCACCATAAGATCTACCTCTACCTCTAGGAAACCTACCACCTCTTCTTCTGATTATCTAATAATCACAAGGTTTATCTGATAATCACAAGGTAGAAACTTTCCCTTCAACTTATTCACCATCTTTTCCCATACCTTGATTTTGGTTTTACCATTCTTCTTTTGGTTTGATTTCATATGCTCCCACCACAAGGATGCATGACCCTTCAATTTTGTGCTTGCAATCTTCACCTTCTTCTCATATGAAATGTTCTCATACTCAAAGTATTTCTCCATCTCTGTGATCCAATCCATCAACTCACCTGAATCCAACTTTCCACTATACTTAGGAGGGTTAAACTATGGTGTAGCCTTAAAACTATTCAATGCTTTCACGAATCTTTCCTCTCCTTGATCCACTATAGGTGTAGGTTTGGCTACCTCCTGCACTTCTTTGGCTTCATCATCATTGACATCATCAAGATGTCTTCCTCGGTGTTGGGATGTGTCAAAAACTTATAATATAGAAAAAATTTATCTTAGCATATCAGCTAAGCATGGATCTACATTTCTTCCTCCTTGAACCATCTTGAAACCCTCTACAATTGAAGGTTAGATCATAATCTACTAACCCACAACAAAATAATCAACTAGGGTTTGCAAGAAGGAACCCTCGATCGAAGACCTGGTTTCAAAAACCTAGATCAAGATCTAACCTCACTCTGATACCACCTGACATAAGGGAGGATAGATAAATGGGGCCAAAGGCTCACCCAAGTGCTAGACCACCTTGTAGAATCACAACATGGAAGATATTACACATAATAGAGAGAAAGGAAATAAATCAATATTATTTATTCATCCAAACTTCATACATTTCAGATTGTGAGGCCTTCCTAATTATGACTAGTACAAAGAAGAATCAATTACAAAACATTACAGTCTTCATGCATGTGAGATCCATATTCTACAATTCACTATCTTCCTTCCTAAATTCTCTACCCTAAATCTAAAACATACTATTATATTTATACTTGAGCCTACTGAATAGGTCATCCCAAATAATAATTTAGATCAAGCATTGGAGAAAGAAATGACCCAAATTTAGGCCCACATGTTTCCCAATGAACAATCCCAACATTAAGATCACAACCAGAATTAAATGCACATGTTGGCCTCAACAAAAGATCCAAAATCAACCCATCGATGAACTAGGCCACCGAGCAACATAGACCCACCAAACCAACTCAGTGAAAGAACACAAAAAAATCCACTTGGTGAAATGCACCAAGAATAAAATAGGTAACCGAGTTCACTAGTGAACAACAAGTACACTCCACCGAGAACTCCAAAAAAGTTACCAAGCACATCTCACAAGTTATAGAGATAAAGGTTTGCCAAAAACCCAAGATTCTCTTGCATCAAGAAGGAATATCTCAATCACAAATGGAGTGCATCCAATCAACCATCATGAAATAAAAACATATGTCATCTCTAAATGGTCCTCTTCCTAGGCCTCAAAATCTAAGTATGGCCTCCAACAAATTATATCAACATCATTTAAAGCTCATCACTAGTAATCAATATTTCCTAGCTTAGGATGGACAATAATACCTTGGTAACCATATATGTAAGGGCGTGAAGCTATGCAAACCTTGTGTGCAACTGGTCATGTAACTAGGATGATCTCCTAGGCCAAAATTTGTATTAACACACTCCTACAAATAAACTCAAGGTACCATCATACAAAACTTGGCGCATCTGATGATATAGATGTCTAAGCATCCAAGAACCCCATGGAAGTAATCAAGGATACAAAAATAAACTCTATAGAATATAACCCCAACCAAGTGAGAAACCATGTGCACACCTATCAGGTAGCATGAACCCACCAATCAACCCTTCCAAAATTGAAGGTAGTGGGACATATCTTGCAACCATAGTATCCCACAAAATAGAATAACCCCCAATCATCTCATCTATAAACACTTGCTATAATTCATCTATCCCACCATCCTCCTCAACATCATAGGAGACAACCTCACCAACCAATGGTATACAAAAAATCTAGTAGACATCCTCCAGAGTCACAGTTGTCTCTCTAGTAGGTGATTGGAGTGTATTGTGGTCACTATGCCACCATTCCACAAGTGTTGTCAATAAATCTTAGTTCACCTAATATCAAGGTATATCAATTAATTATGAAAAACCAAAAGTACCTATAATACTGTGCTCATCCTAAGGTAAATGCGCAATCGTACTAAAAGTCTTGTGGTATTGACCCTGCATGTTCAAGATACCAAATAGAAGTTGTTAAATCAAACATCAATATATCAATCATTTATCGATCATTGTAATCAGTAAAACATCACATGATCATATCTTATCTACTCAAGTGAGATTTATAATAGTCTTAGTGAGGACATCTACCATTGATTCTCTATATCATAAGGTTGATACATAAAATCCTATCATCATAAATCGAAAGACAAATTAAAAAATGTTGACAAATCATAAAACAAAGTCTAAGAAAAATATCTTAGAAGATGTGACAATCTAAAGGTTACATGTGAAAAAATAGTGAAAATGATAGTTTATCAAGTGTATGTGATGTAAATTTATTCATATGTGACATTTTGGTGTATGCGGCATAAGAAAAAGTTGTATGTGACACAATATCCTACATATGTGATGACATACTAACTACGAAGAAATAAAATACACATATGATAAAATGTCCAAAGGAAGCCCTAATCTACATATGCATATGCGATATTTCAAATGTTAAGTGTGAGAAATAAACTTAATATGCGATGAAAGAATAATTACATTCAACAAAACAGGGAAAAATAGTGTTTTTTTACTGAGAGATAAGTAGAATTTAATGAAAATCAACAAAACAAAAGTCAATTAGGGGTACTTACTAGTGGTCCATAGTGTGGAGGCCTTTGGTGTTGTTGAAAACACTCAAATTAGTGGTCAGCAATAGGAATCACCATTTTCTCCACTGAAGCTCTCTCTCCAAAGGCTAAAAGTGCAAATGTAAAAGTGAAAAGTAAAAAGGGTTTTACCCCTTATATACCCTTCTTTGACCTAATGGGTATTTGGGAAATTATTTTGCACATCACTTTTCTAAAGACTATTACTGAATTTATCAGGGCATAATCTCACCAAATCTATTAGGATTTAAATTAGAAATGGCCAACAAAAATATAAAATTTTTAATTTTTAAAAAAAAAAATTAAAAAAAATCATAAAATCATCTTGTGTTGTGTCAAATGTGTACCTGTATAGAATCACAGAAATCCAATATGACATTATCTTAATGAGTTAGTACTTGATCAAAATGAAATCAAATTCCTAATCAAAACTCATCAAAATCATCCTATTGCTTCCTAATCATTAGGATTCATTAATCTATTTAGTGCTCTCAGAATGCATATTAGATTTGTTTGAATGACAACTCATAAAATGGAAGATTCAAATATGAAATGCATCTACATTGTGAAAATTTGATCAAATTATGTGATGATATGATTGAACTGATGATAAATGATCCTACTTGATGCAAATGATAATCAAATCGATGTGAGATACAAGCTAAATTCTACAACTATGAAGCTACATGATTTAGTTGAATGATGAACACCTAAATGATGATATTAAACTAAAACTATGGTGATCTCACTGTGCAAGTTCAAATGTCACACTAGCCTAATCTCCTTATGAAAATTCCTAGATAAAAATGACTTCATTTGATGTGGTTTTATAGATTTATCAAGACTTCAAAGGGTTGTGTTTGTTGATCAATGGTTAAGATTTATTCATTTGAAATGAATGGTGGAGACAAAAAATACATGTGAGTAATCCTTGTTCTTTTCTCCTATTGGTTGAATTATGCCAAGGTGTTTATTTCCTTTAGATTCATTAATTGACAAGTGACATTGGTGGAGGGAGTATTTGACATTTAATTAAAATAAAGTAATTAATTTCCTTGGCCACATGGGATTTTTTATTTTGATTTAATTAATTGGCTAGGAGAATTAAGTGATTATTGATCATTGATTAATTATGCAATTAAATTGATTTAATTCAATTACAGAATTAAACTTTGGAATTTTTTCATTTAATTTGTGAGATTTAATAATTTGATTTATTTTGGCCATTTTTAGGTGCATACATTTTCCCCTCTTTGAATAGATGTACACATTGAATGTGGGCCTTATGAGTCAATGGATCAAAAGCACTGCTAATACTATTGTTTGGATTAAGCAAGTAGTTTGATATGAATCTTGATGAAACTACTCAAAAAATGATGAAGTTCAACTTAAATCTTTGTTTGATGTGATGTTCGATATGGATTGGTAATTGAAACTTGTGTAACCAATTTGATATGGGTATTGATGAGATTGATTACCATAAAAAAGATATTGAAGATACTGATGTCCTTTAGGAATGCGTAACCAATTTTATGTGAGTCTTGATGAAATTGATCACTTCCAAAAATATATTGAAGATATTGACAGTGATAAGAACGAGTAATTTTATGAGTCTGATGAAATCACTCACTTAAGGAGATTCCAGTTTGAAACAATCCTCTTGATATGGGTCTTGATGAATTTGATATGCCCCTGTTGATTTGAGAATGATGATGTGACTATCAATTTTATATGGAACTGGATGAAATTGATATGCCTCTATTGATGTGATTCAATTTGATTTCAATATGATCCCTAATTTGATTGATAATTCAATTGATTGATAACAAGATTCAATTTGATGACTTGATTTCTGAAGAAGATTTGATGAATTTGATTTGTTTCAGTGTTTCAATTTTGAATGTTTTATGATTATGATGAAGAAGTGCCTCGATTATGAACATGTGTAAGATGCGAGAATATGTTGATTATGCCCCCTCAAGTGTGAAATCAAAATTTGTTTGTGAAAATTGATAAATTTGGATGTTTGGGTGATTATGGATGATTTTTGAATTGATACTGAACTCAATTTGAATTATTTTGATTTAGCTCCCAATATTGATGTTGATAATATTTTGATCAATAATAATATCTCAAAATTGATTCTTTGCTAATGATAAATGCAGCTAACATGTGATGCATGGATCTTTTTGTGTCAGTGTCCATGATACTCGATCATTTAGAAGTTACATTTTGTGATGATATCAACATTCCCCTTTTTGGCCTTGAGATAATCTTGTTGAGTTCTTTTTGGTCATGTTGAATGATTGCAACATCTTAAATGAATATAGAATGATATGAAAATTTTATGAGTTGTCATTGTTTTGATCTTTTTTATACTATATGTCATCATTGAGATTTTGTTGGATGTGAGTACAAACATCAATGGCTTGAAAATCTGATGATGAACTAGAGTACCACATTTGTTGATGTTGCAAGTTAGTACAAGAATCAGGGCATGTAGAGTCGAGATGACCTAAGTGTTACTTGAGTAAAAAAACAAGAGTTCCTTCTATTCTTGTGCAATGAATCTATTGTCTGCAATGACCCTTTCATTCATATCCCTAAACTAACTTCCATGTCTCCATAATAATCCTTTATCATTCATATCCTTGGGCATAGTTTTACCATTTACACAATACTAAAAATTCACTCGATGAAAATGGACAAGGAAAGAGTTACACCCTCCCTTTGGCATACAAATATTTGGAGTTGAGGTATATGAGGCATATATCACAAAATTTGAAGGCTCTTATCATAGACACTTTATAATATTTGATAGTCTAAGATCATTGGAACAATTCCCACAATCAACAATCAAATAAAATTTCATATTTGTTCTTTGGTTTTCTAGTACAGAGACATCCTGTAATTCCTCAAGAAATATGATAATCAACAATTGATAATATTTTAAAAGACAAGGAATGAATTACACCCTCTATCTAAAGTTGAGATATTTGGAGTTAAAGTATGTGCAGGTACCATAAACCAAGCATTTTTAAATCGTAATATTGCATATTGTTATCCTTATTAGATATATGGAGGCACTTATCATAGACACACCAAAATATTTGTCCTATTAGATTTCATTAGAACACATCCTAAAGGAAGAAACCAAAGAAAAAATTGTGCCCCATGTCCTTGTTCCTCTAGTTCGGAGACATCCTTGAGTCACTCAAAATACATGATGAGAAAAAAATGACAATGACAGACAATAGATGAAGAAAAATATCATGTATCCTTCTTTGATTCTCTAGTCTAGAGACATCCTAGAGTAGCTCAGAAGACATGATTCATCAAAATTCCATGACAAGGTCACTTGTGTATGCTTTTTTTTTTTGGTCACTATTTCAGAAGGATTCATCCATTGATAGGTGGTGTTGAACAAACATTGTTTTTTGGTTTTGATTGCTTGAGTGGCATAACTCTTGATTATAAAGAGAGAATGTGTCTAACTATAATTGAAAATTTTTCCATTGTTGAATAGATGCTAACTCCATGTGATGACAAGGAACTTGACCCTAGTTATAGGAAACTATGCTAAGAAAAAGATGCAGACCAACTCCTAGCCATAGTGATAGGATGCAAAGCCAACCGATATGTACAAGGATACCAAAGATATGATGGATATGCATAAGGATGTGAAAGTTAAAATGGATATGTACAAGAGATAAGGATGGATGCAAATGCAAGTGAGATGGTCAAATGATGCATTGATAGATGGACTAGATAGCTTACAAGTAGCACCTATTTCCATGTTTTCACCACATGTGTTTATTGTAATTTTTTTGATATTAGTTGATTTTTTCTACCAATGTTGATTTTCACCAAGGTACATTTTCTTCTTTTTTAATTTTTATATATATATATATATATTTTTTGTATTATCAAGGCACCTATTTGCCTGGTTTTTACTAAGATAGCGATTTTTTAGGACTTTTTCTATTTTTTAGGTAGTATCAAGGTGTTTGTTTACTAGGTTTTCACCAAGAATACCATTTTCCAGGACTTTTTACGACTTTTTATGCTTTCTTTAGGAACATTTTTTTTACTATTTTTTACTTTCTTCGGGATCATTTTTCACTATTTTTTATTTTCTTCAAGATCATTTTTCACTATTTTTTATTTTCTTCAGGATCATTTTTAACTATCTTTTATTTTCTCCAAGATCATTTTTTACTATTTTTTTATTTTCTTCAGGATCATTTTCTATTGTACATGTACTGAACTCAATTTATCAAGTATAGAGCTTCCTTAGATGGATAATGTTGATAGGGTCTGAAAGAAAATATCCTTCAGGTGTTGACAATCAATATGCACCATAGCCATATGCAAATATGATTACAAAGGGTTCTAGCCATTTTGGTTCAAACTTCCCTTTATTTTCCCTTTCTTGTTGTGTTTCAAGATTCTCTCTCAATACTAAATCACCAACCTAAAATTCTCTAGGCTTGACTTTCTAATTGTACCCTCTAGATGTTCTCTTCTGATTAACTCAAAGATGATCAAAGGCATCTAGTTGATGCTCCTCTAACAATTCTAGTTCTTGCAAGTGGGAGATCTAGTATTCTTGATTAGAGATAAGCCCTCTTAAATATACTCTCAAGGATGGAAATTCAACTTCAATTGGAAAAACAACTTTTGATCCATAAACAAGATCATTATGAGTGGCTAATGTTGGATTTCTAATGCTCATACGATATGACCATAAAGAAGGATTGAGTTGAAGATTCCTATCTTTGAAAACATCATTAATTGTTCTATGTAAGGTTTTTAGAATGTTCTTATTAGTTTATTTTTCTTGTCCATTCCCTTATGGATAATAGATAGAAGACAAATGTTTCTTGATATGAATCTTTTCTAACATCTCAGTGACATCCTTTTTCTTAAACTATTTTCCATTGTCTGTCACTATGGAATAAGGGATACCATATCTGGTATGTATGAAAAATACATTCATGAAATATTATAATGAGAATTCTACTTGAATTATGCAAAATAAAGCTAAATGATCAATTAATTTGAGCAAATAATCTCCAAATAATCTCAAAATCATCTCATCTCTCTCTATCTAAAGAAGCTAAAGAAATGATCTCAGCTTGGAATTCATTAGAGAGATCTCATGAATGAGGATTAATGATCTATGCTAGATGAATTATGCCATTATAACTCAAGCTATGCTCAAATATACTAAGAATTCACAACTAAATGCCTATAACATGGATGCAATTTTCAACTATGAGAGTGGATCTTTTTCTCCTAATTTTTCCCTCTATTTATGGATTTTACCAAGGATTAGGGGTAGAGTAAGATTAATCATGATTAATTTTTAGTTAAGTTAATGGTTTCAAATGTTGGGACAAAGTAAATATTTTGTTCTCAAAGGTTGGAACAAAGAGACAAAATGAACGGTCAAGATGTATCTCCAAGATGAGTGGTGTAGAATTGATTTGTCCTTGATCCATTTTAGTTCATTCCCTTCATTCTCATTGGTTTATTTTGATTTTTTCCCGATGTGGTTGGTGAGAATAATAAGAATTAATAATTGATTTATCTTAGCCATGTGTACCCTTGAATGGGTTGGCTTGAATTTGATTTAATTACATAATTAATTGATTAAAATCAATTGCACAATTATTTGATCCTCTTGATTTAATTAATCCAATAGCTTTGATTTCAATTAATTCATGATTTGACTTTGATTACTCACTTTGATTCTTGCTTGACCAGTTTGTTAGGAATAATAGTCCACAATACAACTGAGATGGGGGGGGTGTGAATCAGTTGTATAAAAGAATATTAAACTTTAAAATTTAATCACATCAATATTAAAAATAATGAATACTAACACAGTAACACAATATTTTGGTTTCAGGGAAACCCTGTTAAAGGTAAAAATCCCAGTGGGAATTAGCACCCATAAATGATGTACTGAGAGTATAGTAATCCTTGTTAGAAGATATAGCCCTGTTAGGAGCTTATTGAAACCTTACAGTACATATTCCTTGTTAGAGGACATACCCTTTTAGGATTCAAGAACAAGAGAGGGCTCACTACCCAAGGCTCATTTCCCAAAGAAGGTTAAATCCACCTTCAGAACTCACTAGTTTGCAACAGGTGTATATGAAGAAATACACAATCTTTTGAACTATTTTCTAGCAATTGTCTTTGCTTTATTAGTTCCAATGAAGTCCACCAGTAATCCCCTACTCTACATACAGAAGACACAAGCTCATAGCTTTCACAACCTCCTTATATCACATATATTCCATCCATATGATCTTTTCCAAAGAAAATATTCTACATATATACCTTATTACATTTTACCATGATCGGGTCGGCCCATGAGGCTTTCCTAATTTACAAATGATTACATAAACTCTTGCTAAGATACACACAATATCTAGAACAAGTATACAATGATTAAAATACAACAATTAAGGACCGACATCCTTAATTCATGCTTGCCAAACAAAACACACGCTTCCTTTCTTGATTCAGCTTCTAAATAAACCATCTTCAGAGCGCACGCCATAGATGATATCACCAATCACTCTGTATCTTACGCTTACCAATGAACATCCTTTAGTATCCTATCTTTCATCCTTCAAGATCACATACCTTGAATCCAAGTCTTCTGAAAGATATACCAAAAACCCAGAGACTAACTTTGTCAATTCTCACTGTCACAGTCCAGTGACCAGTCTTCATTAACCATTTGTATCTTTCTCAATATGAAACATCTAAGGATGCAATCTTAGATATAAGATCACAACATCCATCTCAACTCTTGTCCAACTTCGTAGCATTTGAAATATCCATACAGTGTTCGTACACTGTGATAACTAGCCTGGTCTTCTCTCAAAAACATATGTTGACATCGGTGACAAAACACAAATGACAATAGTATGAATGCCCATTCAGTAACGTAGTGATTAAACATATTAAATGTCTTAATAACCTCTCCATGCATTAGCAATATCCAACAATCTCCCCCTTTGGCATTGATGTCAACATATGGGAAAATCCATCCCAAGGTTTAATCAATCCAAAAGTGTTCTAAGATTTTCGGATAGGAAAACGGCTCATGCTCGCTCTCCGCTCTGTTAGGGTTTTTTACCTTGCGTCCATTTTTTGTAGTCTTGTCCTGCACACATACCATAGTTATTATGGGAAATAGCCTAGTATATATGGCTTTGACCACTTCCCACCAAGTAGTTGATGCTGGTACTGGTGTGGTTTTGGATAACAATGGTGCTGCTAAGAAAATGTCCTCGCAAGTTTGTGCCCAAAGTATTCCACAAGGTATGGCCCAGCTTGATATTGTTTTACCCATTAATGAATTCAATGATGCATGCACTTGGCTTGAATCACATACCCTGATTGGCTATTTTTTGGGTCGCAACCCCCCTGAACATGTTCTCAAGGACTAGGTTGTGAGGAAATGGATTCCTCACGGAATCTTCCTGGAAGGCATTCAGAGCCTTACCAAAGGATTTTTTCTTTTTCACTTTTCTAACCCCTCCAATGTGGATGTTATTTTTGCCAAAGGTCCCTGGAACCTCAGGGTTTCACTGCTAATCTTCTAATGTTGGTCTCGTGACTTCTCTATCTTTGATGACAAGAAGCTCAAAGTCCCAGTGTGGGTCGAGTTCCCTGGTCTTCCCTTACCTTGTTGGCCTTTCATGCAAGCCATAGCACAAAAGATCGATAGGGTTATATGTGTCAAGCATGACCATTTTCTTAATCCGCGGCCTCAAAAGAGGCTCTATGTTGAGGTCGACCTTTCTAGCGATCTCAAAGAATCCATCAAGATTTAGGTTGGTGATACCACCTTCACCCAGAAGGTGCTTTATCTCAACCTTCCCAACACTTGTTATCGATGTCAATCTGCAGAGCATAAGATTAAGGACTACCCTTTGGCAGTGCCTCGTACCAAGACTCCTCCCAAGGATGCCAGTTCTCAGCCGGTTGAGGCTGGCAAGAAAGACGAGGGAAAAAAAGATGAATGGGTCACTATCGGTCATCGTAACAAGCCCCACAAGAAGCTTGTTTTGGCTTCCACCTCCCATCCACCACCTTTAGATAACATAGTTTTCTTGGAAACCCCTGTTATTGAAGTTTCAAACTCTATTGCTTAGGGGAAAGAAGTTTCCAACTCCTAGGCTACCGCTCCTCTAGCCTGTATGCCTCTGATGGCTGCCGAGATTGTTTCTTCCAACTCTTTCTGCTGCTCTCGCAGCCCTTTTGGGTGTGCTGAGACTAAGTCCAATGGCATGTAGGACAAATGGTGTAATATCTCTTTGGATTTTTCTGGGCCTTCTTTTTCCACAGGATATTTGTCTAATAGTTTTGATTCCCTTGGGGACAAGGATGGAATGGACAACACTATTATTCCATGAAGTACATCTCATGGAATGTTTGTGGGTTGACAGACCTACACAAAAAATTTTCTGTCAGGGATTTGGGTTGGCGTTTTTGTCATTTGGATGTTTTATGACTCTAGGAAGTTAAGATTTCGGGTTTCATGCTTGATGCTACTTGTAAAGTTATCTGGCCCAAAAGCCTTGCTCTTTGTTCTCAGCATGAGGCTGGCCGAGGTGGAGTTATTACTCTCCTTTCTCCTTGTTGGCATTCCTTTCTGGTTAGCCATGGTTCTAATCCCATGCAAAGAATTGTTTGGGCCACTTTCATTATTGAGAATCATTCCTTTGGCATAGTTAATGTTTATGCTCCCAATGATGCTATTGAGAGATCTCACCTATGGTGTTGGCTTGCAGATTCTCTACCACCTGCTACCTAGCTTGTTTGTGGGGATTTTAATATGGTGGAGATGGCGTTTGACAAGGATGGCTTTTTTCCCTTTTGATGGATAGCTGGTGAAAGAGAAGCCTGGTATTACATGCGTAATAAATTGGGCCTTTTTTATCCCAATGTGGGCCACCACCATTCTGATGGGGTCTGGCACACTTGGTCTAATTACAGGGCTTCCTTTGACAGAATTCATAAAAGGCTTGATCGTGCTACGATCTAGCTCAATCTTTTTTCTCCTTTTTCAAAAAGCAAGCCTTACCTGTCACTCCTCTTGTTGATGTGACCTTGTCAGACCACTTTCCCATCCAATTTAATATTTTTTGGAAGACAACTAAGGCTAGGCTGCCCACCACACAATTTTACTTTAATACTGTTGTCCTTCATCATCCTTCTACTGTGGCCCACATTCATCGGGTTTGGAACCTTGAGCCTAGACCCACCCACTTGACAAGTTGGATTCAATGGTGGAATGATGCCATCAGGTGTATGGCTTGCTTTTTGTGCATCTATGGAAGAAAATTGGCCAAGTGTTGTCATAGAGCCTATGATGTCAACACCAAAGCCTTGCATGTTGCCACCAAAGCCTTAGCCAAGGACCCTTTCAATCAGGATCTGCAATTCAATCTTGCTAAGTTACACCATTAGAAGCAGGTGGCTAACAACCATACTACTAGAGGAGCTCAGATCAAAGCTTGGTTGCATTGGTTAAAGGTTGGAGACCAAGTTTTGAAGAAATGTTTTACTACCCTCCATCCTTGGCATACCAGTACGGGCATAACCAGAATCTGAGAAGGGCACACCCTTTTCACGGAGCTTCCTAATGTTTTTCAAGCCTTTGTTCGTCACTATGAATAGGTCTTTGCTACTTAGGGTCACTCCCCTTCCAGCGAGAAAGCTCTTGTGGATTACATCGCAGTGGTGCTACTATGTGTCTCCCCTACACAGTGCATCTTCTATGATCAACTTCTTTCCTTGTAGGATCTTCATGAAGCTATGTTCGTCATGGATGATGATAAAGCCCCTAGTTGTGATGGCTTCCCTTGTGAGTTTTACAAAACCCTTTGGGATGCCATTGGTCCGGATCTCCACCAGGTCTACCTGGAAGATTTTCATACCTAATCTCTTGGGGATATCATTAACCAAGGGAATATCAAGTTCATTCCCAAATCTGGGTATCCGGAGGACATTTGTAACTGGTGGTCCATCACTTTGCTCAATGTCTCCTACAAGATCATTACGAAAGCACTGGCTCTCAAGATCTGACACATGCTTCCACAGATTGTCTAGCCTGAGAAAACATGGTTTATTAAGTCAAGATTTATTCTTGACAACATCATTGCTATTTGGGAAGGTATGGAATGGGCTCGTAAGTCTCACTAGAAAGCCCTTTTTCTCAAAATTGATTTTGCTAAAGCTTATGATCATATTGAATGGTATTTTATCCTTGTGATGCTTCATGCTATGGTTTTTGGCCCTAGATTTCTTCAATCTGTGCATATGCTCTTCAATGATGCCTTTGCCTGCATTACCATCAATGGCCACCAATCTTCCACCTTTGGGCTCTTCCATTCCATTTGGCAGGGCTTTCCTTTGGCTCCAGCTTTATATGTGTTGGTTGTTGAGGGTTTTGGCTACCTACTAGCTCAGTCCATTTCCATGGGAACTGTTTGGGGAATCTACTTGCCGAATTCCTCCCAACAGTTGGTTAATGGCCATTTCATTAATGATTCCTTCCTCACTCTGGCAGAGGATGAAGAGAATATCAAGGTAGCCTTGCAATGTTTAGACATCTTTTGCCTGGCTTCTGGCTCAGCCATTCAGTGGCACAAAATCCTTTGCTATAGATAGTTAGCTCTTCATGATCCTCCTTGACTTTCCCAATTTGGCTAGACAAGGATTTAACATGGGAAAATATTTCACTTTTTGGGTATTCCCTTTGCTTTTCAAGGCAATCCTATTGATTTATGGAATGTAGTTCTTGCTAAGATTAAAAAAAAACTTACCTACTAGATCACGAAGCCACTCTCTCTTGTAGGAAAATTCTAGATCTGCTCCAAAGTTCTGGCTGCCACACATTTTTATTACTCCTCTTGTTGGGCTCCTTCCAAAGCCTCCTACAAAAGGCTCGAGAAACTTCTTCAGGATTTTCTCTAGGCCTCCGGTGTTGATCACCAAGGTTTCCATAGAGTTTCTTGGGATTTTTGTTGCCTTCCAAAAATCTCTGGCGGGCTTGGATTAATTGATACCCAGAAACAAGGGCACACCCTTTGTGCCAAATGGGTTGTGTGGTGTCTCACTGGCAATGAATCTTGGAAAATTCTACTTTGACACTGTATTTCCTTAGGCTTTCCTCTTTACAAGCCTACCTGGAAGGGGATTGGCTTTTAGACCTTGCTAGTTATGAGGGACCCTCTCCAGATCTAGGGTACTTTTGTCACCAAAAGTATTTGGAGAGCCTAGGAGTCTATTAAGCCTTGGCTTCGGTGGGCTGGGAATGGATTTCGAGATGGTCTTTCTTTCAACTAGCAGAACATTTGGTGGTCTCCTCTCTTTGCTCAGCAGGGGACTCCTCTTTCCAGAGTTCAAGGGGTTTGTGCTCTTTGGGTTCATAAGTGTGGCATCCAAACCCCCAAAGATGTTTTTTCTAGAGCCACTATGAGTCTCAGATCCTGGGATGATCTCCAGGTTCAATTTCGGCTCATTCACCCAGATTGTCAGACTTTACTGGTTTCTGTTATCCCACCTCACCTCCTACATATATTTGGTATTCAATCAATTAGACTATGGTGGAAAGACTGGAAATGGTATCTTGCCACACCTTTCACCAACTACAAGCCTAAGCTTGGGTATTCTTGGCTTATGCCTCATTTTCCCATGATTGATTCTCTCACCCAGTGTTGGCATCTCTCTTCTTCTTAGAAGACTTGGGGCTGGCAATTTTGTACTATTTGGAAATCTATCACTGAGCCTAAAATTGCTCATTTTGCTTGGTGTTTTTTATACCAGGGCTTACCTTTGGGAGCTAGGCTCCAACATATGGGGTTCTTGACCCTAAATGCCCTTTTTATGGTCACTCAGAGACACTCATGCATATTTTTTTGTTCAGTCATCGTGCCCAAAACTATTGGAGTTGGATTCATGACTTTTTTGCTCCTTTTAGGCCTAAGCCTTTTTCTTGGCACATGGCTCTTCTTGGTGACTCTCCCAGAATGCCTTCCCAGTACACCTAGATATGGCATACTTTTAGGTTGGAAATTTTGTTTACTCTGTGGAAAGATAGAAACACTGTGCTTTTTTCTTATAGTTTTTTGGATATTCATGTTTCTCTTTATGCTGAGGCATGTATTTGTAATAATGTCATGATGCAGATCTAGGTGCAAGCAGATAAAGTGGCCCTGGAGGTTGCCCATTTGCAGGAGATGCTCTAGCACTAGGGCAATGCCCCTTGTACTATAGCTTGAGTGCCTCTAGATTCTCTCTCAGCTGACCGTACACTACCCAGGGGCTGACATCATAGCCAAAATTCCTCTGCTAGATACTCTAAGACTCCACGTCAATGGTTTCACTGCTCCACTTCTCCTCCTCCTTGGAGGGATGCGAGTTCTGGTTGACCTCCTGTGCTTGCTTCCACTACTGCTACTTTTGTTCGGCCTTCGGCCTCTATTCTTGCTAATCAAGACAAGTTCCCTCACCTAGCGCTGGCTATCTCGCCCAGGCGGGAGGAAGGATAATTGGAAAAAGATGATCCAGAAGATGGTTGGGCCATTCCTAATCAGACTCCTAGGCCCAATGTCTGGGGAAATCCTGATGATAAAGATCCTCCTCCCTCTTCTACTACTGCTCTGATAGCTTGAGGGTTTCTCATTTATATAGTTTTTTGATGAATAGTTGGATGTTTCCGGCCTAAGTGCCGTGTGAACTTGCGGGGTGATTCTTTCCGCTGGCTCTTTTTTGTGGCTATTGTACTTTAATATTTTTTTAATGGAAAAGGCCTCTATTCATAAAAAAAAAAGTGTTCTGAAACCATACAATGCTCTCACAAAAATTCTTCATACAGTCTCCCTAAACAGTAGGGATTTTCTCATAGAAACACTCCCCCTTTGACAACTATGGCAAAGGGTTCCATGAGGCCTTGGCTGCCTTCACAAAGAAACTTTCTTCCATGATCACTCCCCTTGAGGAGTAGATCCATGCATTCATTTTAGATAATGATAAAGCTCTGAGTACTTCTGGACTAATGCATTTCTGCATCAATTAGTTCTAACTAGGAGGGGCTTGAACCCCCAACATACCTCTGAGATATTCAAAGGTATCTTTAGGTAGCATCTTTGTGAAGATGTCTGCAATCTTCTCTTTTGTACTGATATATTCTAATTTGATTTCCTTTTGTGCCACCTTATCTCTCAAGAAGTGATAGTTAATAGAGATATGTTTAGTTTTGGAATGCATCACCAGATTCTTTGACATGTTTACTGTACTATTGTTATCACAATGGATAACCACAGGCTCTTAAAAAATTACTCCAATGTTTGTCAGCATTTGTTTCATCCAAATAATCTAAGTGCAGTTTATAGTAGCATCAACATACTCTTATTCAGCAGTAGACTATGCTATACAATCTTGTTTCTTGCTTAGCCAAGAAACCAACTTTTTCCCAAGGAAAAATGCACCACCATTGGTACATTTTCTATCATCAATATTTCCTACCCAATCAGGATCAGTATAAGCATGAAGTTCAAAGCTATCATTTCTATCATACCATAAACCATAGTCTATGGTTCCTCTGAGATACCTCAGTATCCTTTTTATAGTAGCTAGATGTGTCTCTTTGGGTTCTGCCTAATATCTAGCCACAATTCCAATAGCATTAGCAATATTTGGTTTGGTGTGAGTAAGATATTGTAGCCCTCCAACCATTGATCTATACAAAGTCTGAAAAACACATTTTGATTCATCATCAATTGTTAGCTTGTTACCACTCACCATAGGTGTTCCTACTGGTTTACAATCTTCCATTCCAAATTTCTTAAGCAATTCTTTGAGATACTTGGTCTCAGAAATAAAAATAGCATTCTCCTTCTGAGTTATTTACAGTCCAACAAAGAATTTCATTTCACCTATCATGGACATCTCAAATTCACTTTCCATTTCTTTAGAAAATTTCTTACATAGATCATCATTACCTCCAAAGATAATGTCATCCACAAATACTTCTACTATCAGGATTCCATCTTCAGTAGTTCTTAAATACAAATTACTGTCTGCATTACCTTTTATGAATCCAAGTCCAAGTAGATACTTGTCCAACCTTGCATACCAAGCTCTAGGAGCTTTCTTCAACCTATACAAGGCTTTCTTCAATTTGCACACCATGTCTTTGTCTTCACATAGAGGAAATCCATCTGGTTGTTCTATGTATACTTCTTCTTCAAGATCTCCATTCAGAAATGCAGATTTAACATCCATCTGTTACACTTTGAAGTTTTTGTGTGCAACATAAGATAGGAATAATCTTACTGCCTCTATTCTAGCAACAGGAGCATATGTTTCTTCAAATTCAATGCCTTCTTGCTATGAGTATCCCTTACACACTAGTCTTTCTTTGTTCCTTACAACCGTTCCTTCTTCATCCATTTTGTTTCTAAAGACCCATTTTGTTCCTATAACATTTTTATTTTTAGGTCTAGGAACTGATTCCAAAGTATTATTCTTCTTTATCTGATCCAATTCTTCTTTCATGGCTTTTATCCAAGATTCATCTTTAAAGGCTTCATCACTAGCTTTTGGCTCAACTTGAGAAATCAAACAAATTTCTTTTCTAGCTTTTGATCTAGTTAGCACTCCCTAACTGGTATTTCCAATAATTTGATTTTCAGGATGGTTATTTTTTATATACCTTGGAGTTTTAGGAGTCTCAATAGTCTTGCTTGTATCAGCATCAAAAGCCTCTTTTTCACCCTCTTCCTCAACAAGTTCTTCTTCTTTTACAGAAGTAGTGGTTTCTTTCATCTCTGATATCTGACTTCTGTCATACATTCTTTCTTGTATCTAAAACTTCTCATCTATTCTTACATTGTTGCTTTCAACCATCTTCCTCAATCTTAGATTGAAATATTTTTATACCTTTCTTTTAATAGAGTAACCAAGGAAGATACCTTCATTACTTCTAGCATTAAATTTCTGTATCTCATCATCCCTCTTGATATAACATTTTCTACCAAAAATTATGAAATATTTATAGTATGAGTATGATCAAAGCATAGTTCATAGGGAGTCTTATTGTACCTTCTCTGATTTGAATTTTGTTTAATGTGTACACTATTGTTCCAACAGCCTCTCTCCAATGTACATGAGATACATTTCCTTCAATCAACATTGTCCTGGCAGCATCAAGTATAGTCCTATTTCTTCACTCTGCTATCCCATTATGTTGTGGAGTCCTAGGAGAAGATGTTTGTCTTTTTATCCCATGCTCTTCACAGTATGAATTGAATAAATCTGATGTAAACTCTCCACCTCTATCTGATCTTAAACACTTTATTTTCAGTCCTGATTCATTCTCTACTTTTTCTTTAAACAACTTGAATTTATCAAATGCTTCTGATTTTTCTCTCAAATAAGTAACCCACATCATTCTAGAAAAGTCATCAACAAAGAGTATAAAATACCTTTCACCATAGTATGAATTTTCTCTTGTAGGCCCACATAGATCTGTATGTACCAGATCCAACTTCCCTTTTGATGTAAATGATTTGATTTTATGACTGCTTTTAGTTTTCTTTCCCATAACACATTCTCTGCATACAGTGTTAGAAGGTTTCAAAATCTTCGGTAGATATCTTACTACATTAGCCATACTTGCCTTCACAATGTTATCAAAGTTAACATGACAAAATCTTCTATGCCATAACCAACTATCATCTACCTTCACAACAAAACAAGAGGTTCCAGATGTGTTTAGTTCAAATACATTACCTCTAGATTTTGAACCAGTAGCAACTAGTTTTCCTTCCTTTCTTCTGATAAAGCATTTACCATTAACAAAACTTAACTAAAAGTCTTTATCCATTAACTATCTGATACTCAATAAATTATGTTTCAGTCCTTCAACAAGTAGTACATTGTTTGTATTAGTCTTTCCATCCAAAGTAATGGATCCTACTCCTATGATGGATTTTGGGAGATTGTCGCCAAACCTTACAAGACCTCCATCATAATTTACTAGTTTAACAAACTTATTCTTATCACCAGTCATGTGATGAGAACATCCACTGTTAATTATCTATTCAGTTTTCTTGTCAACATGAGATACTAAGGCTTTTTCTTCATGGATTGGTTCATCTTTAATAGCAAAAAATCCAATCTCTTCATTGTCTAAATCATTATCATCAGAGATTCCTTCACTAGCATAATAACATTCTTTGTCTCTTCTAATCTTTGCATAATCAGGTTTGTACTTAGGAACTCTTGTAGGACATCTAGATGAAAAATGACCTATCTTATTGCATGAAAAACATTTCAAGGGTAACTTGCTTTCAAATTTTCCCTTACCTCTTTTTTCTCTTCTAGTAATCAGTGCAACAAGTTCTTCCATCTTTCTTTCTTCTTCCATTATCTTCTCCCATTCCTCAGAATACTCACCAAGCTCTTCTTTTAGGTCTTCTTTTCTTGTGCTCAAAAGTGCAGATACTTTCTTGTGTGCGGATGCCCTAAATGTAGATTCAACTTTAGGTGCAACTTCTCCTAATTCTGTAGCTTCAAAGGTAGTTAAATTTGCAATCAACATCTCTCTGCTAATGTTTGGAGTCAGGGGTATAGTTTCTTGAATAGACATTGCCTTGAATTTGTAAGTAGGGATTAGAGATTTGAGAATCTTTTCAATAACTTCATCTTCATCATAAGTGCCTCCACAATTTCTGATTCCAACTACAACTTTTGTAACCCTTTGAACATAGGCCCTAATGCTTTCATCTTCATTCATTTGTAGCTTCTCCATATTTGTCTTCTAGTTTTTCAACTTCGCTTGTTTGGTATACTTGTCTCCTTCATAAAGTGCCTCTAGTCTATTCCAAATTTCATGTGCTAAATCTAGATCTTTAATTTCAGTAAACTCACCCTCAGATAGTGCACTGATCAATGCTTCTCTTGCGACCATGTTGCATGAAAATAACTTCTTTTCATCATCAGTGGCTGAATCCAAGTCATTCTCAGCCTTCAGAGATTCCTTCTTCTTTACAATCATCTAGTAGTCTATGCCCAAACATAGAAAATGTGTTCGCATCTTGTTTTTCCAACTATCAAAGTTTTTAGGATCAAAATTAGGACTATCCTTCCTATAGAATGCCTTTCCAAGATCACCTCAAGATGTTAAGCTTTCTCTCTGAGGACCACAAGCTCTAATACCAATTGTTACGAATAACAATCCACAATACAACTGGGGGGGGGGGGGGGGTTGAATCAGTTGTATAACAGAATATTAAACTTTAAATTTTAAGCTCATCAATATCATAAACAATGAATACTAACATAATAACACAATATTTTGGTTTTAGGGAAACCCTGTTAAAGGTAAAAATCCTAATGAGAATTAGCACCCACAAATGATGTACTGAGAGTATAGTAATCCTTGTTAGAAGATATAGCCCTGTTAGGAGCTTATTGAAACATTACAATACATAGTCCTTGTTAGAGGACATACCCTATTAGGAGTCAAGAACAAGAGAGGGCACACTACCCAAAGAAGGTTAAATCCACCTTCAGAACTCACTAGTTCGCAATAGGTGTATATGAAGAAATACACAATCTTTTGAATTGTTTTCCAACAACTGTCTTTGCTTGATCAGTTCCAATGAAGTCCACCAATAATCCCCTACTCTACATACATCAGACACAAGATCCCAGCTTTCACAACCTCCTTATATCACATATATTCCATCCATATCTTTTCCAAAGAAAAGATTCTACATATATACCTTATTACATTTTACCATGATCAGGTCAGCCCGTGAGGCTTTCCTAATTTACAAATGATTACATAAACTCTTGCTAAGATACACACGGTATCTAGAACAAGTCTACAATGATTATAATACAATAATTAAGGACCAAAATCCTTAATTCATGCTTGCCAAACAAAACACAGGCTTCATTTCCCGAGTCAGCTTCTAAATAAACCATGTTCAGAGCACATGCCATAGATGATGTCACCAATCACTCCATACCTTGCACTGACCAATGAACATCCTTCAGTACCCTATCTTTCATCCTTCAAGCTCGCATACCTTGAATCCAAGTCTTCTGAAAGATATAACAAAAACCCAGAGACTAACTCTGTCAATTATTACTGTCACAGTCCAGTGACCAGTCTTCATTAACCATCTACATCTTTCTCAATATGAAACATCTAAGGATGAAATATCAGATATAAGATCACAACATCCATCTCAACTCTTTTCCAACTTCGCAACATTTGAAACATCCGTACAGTGTCTGTACACTTTGATAACCAGCCTGGTCTTCTCTCATAAACATATGTTGACATCAGTGACAAAACACAAATGACAACAATATGAATACCCATTCAGTAACATAGTGATTAAACATATTAAATGTCTTAATCACCTCTCCATGCATTAGCAATATCCAACACAATTTTAGGTGTATACAAGTGCCACTCTCTGAATCGATGTGCAAAGTGCATTGATTCAAAGAATGTATGATTGATTTGTTTAACTGATGTCTGATCTAATCTTGATAATTGATTTCCTAATTTCAATTCACAACCACTTTCGATGATAAATTCTCAATTCCATGATGAGCTCTTGTTTTGATAGTTGGTTAGAACAAACTCCCTAATTTCGATGCCCCACTAATAATTTTAAAAATTTTGCGTTTAATGCTCCTTAAGAAAATTTTCATTGATCTTCTTGATTTGAATCCTGTTATTATATCTCACCTCTTTGGAAATGAAATAGAAGTTGATTTGATGAATTTTGATAAATATGTGATTTTCTTGCAATTTATTTCAAAATTCTATGATAACATTGTGCAAGTTTGATTTCATTTCCAATAATGATATGACGGTGTATTGATAATAATGCCCCAGTTGTAGAAAAATTTAGTTGAACAATTTTGACCCTAGGTGAAAAATGTAATAAAAACACTTCCTTTTAGGTCAAATGGCTATATATAGGGTTCAAAAAGTCACTCTGACCATTCATTTTCCCTCTACCTTTTGACTTTTACTTTGAGCCTTCAAGTGATATTATAGTGATGGTGGTCCCCGTTTGAGAACATAGGTTCGAGAGAGGCCGCATATACCAACAATCACCTGGCTATGGACCTTCGTTGAGTACTTCGGTCCTTCCTTCTTTAAAATTTTTTCTATTTTACTAATTTTTTAAAAACTTTTAGGTGTTGTTTTTCTCTATTTTTTGCCAAATTTACAAAATAGCGTGTAGGACTATATTTAGTAGCGCATAGGACTATAATTTAGCATGTCCACAAACTAAAATAGTACATACCAATAGATGAAATAGCACACGTACAACCCCGTGCCCTAGGAATGTTTTAGCATGTTTGATAGGTTTTGGTTGTGCGTATGATTCTAGGTTAGCACAAACAATAGATTTAGTAGCGTGTACACTACTTCAAAATGAAGTGTATGATGAGAAATGACACATACCACTTATTTGAATGTGTTTGATAATTTTCACAGTGCATGTGATAAATAGAATATCACTTATTCATTTTAACACATGCAATATAATGAAATGATGTGTAGTTACCTCTTTTTTTTTAATTTTTAACCTAATTGATTAGCTTGTCTGATTCGATTGGTTTCCACAATCGATTGGTTGATGATGTAGGTTATGCCTATGATGAAAATAGGTGTTTTGATGTCAGTTTGATCAATTTTGATGAATGTTGATTGCCAACCCTAATAGATTGATAGGATTGATTTGATTTTTTTCAGGAGGGTTTAGAGATTGCGGTAGTTTTTTAGGAGCAACATTTTGAGGATTTTGCATAGGTGGAGTAGTGACTTGAGGGTTTTCTTTTTACTAATGTTCTTTGTTTTTAGGGTTTGCTTCTATTGGTTGTGCATTAAGAGGTCTTTGTTGTCTCTTTCATTTTTGGGGATTATTTGTAAAATTTGACATCAAATTAATAAATAAAAAACTTAAATCAATTTAAAAATCCTACTTCAATTAAAATGAAAGAAAAAAAATTCAAAATCTTGAAGTTTTACTTATTTGACAGGGTGGCATTGTTGGTAAAAGTACAAACTTGTGTCACACTTTTATAAAGGAAAAGGTCAACAACACAAACTATTCAACTTTAATAACATAAATGTGACATTTATGTTTAGAATTTGAAGATGATGTAAATTGATGAAATGTGTAAAATTTTATAAAGTTTATGCCTATATTTTTTTTAAAAAAAATTGAACAAGAATTGACACAGTTTTAATTTTTGAAGTCTATTTTTTAGTTGCTAAAAAATGCTAAAATTTTGGGGTCCACTTCTCACCAAACAAGTATATACAAATAAAGTTTTTTTCAACTGATTTCAAAATATGTTATAGATGACATGTATAGCTAATGTAGAAAAAAAGAAGATTGATTTTCAATGTATATTTTCTCTGATATAACTACTCAAAGTTGAACTTATCCAAAATCGATAGTTTTCATCTCCCGTCAAATTTCCCCTATCAAATCTACACCATTTAGAAAAAAATTACATATTATTGAAGAGGACTCTCTCCTCTAGTGTTAAATATAAATTTTAAATTTTTCTGATATGATTTACTATTTTTTTTCTTTATTTGAAGCAACATCTTCTAGAATGTTAAAATTACTACTTGTGGTATTTTGAAATTATAATATATTAGATCTAATCAAAATGCTGTAAAAATTATATGACAATAATCTTGACTCTGAGCTCTACAAAATGGTATTTTTATATTTTAAAAAAAATATCATTGAAAATAGGAGTTATCGAAACATCACTTTTCTGAAATAATTTTATTTCTTTTGTAATTGGACCCAAATTGGAATAAAACATGCATTTAATAGATATTTCCAATTGGAAAAGTTGATGAATATAGCTAGTCCATATGTTAGAAAAAAATTAATTTTTAGTTAGAAATATTCAAATTCAACTATGCTGATAAGTTAGCCTAAAATGTGACACAACTTTGTGCTTTTACTCCCCTACTACAACTAAAATACAAGAAAAAACATTCAAAATCATGAAGTCTTGCCTATTTGACAGAGTAGCATTGTTGGAAATTGCTCTAACCATTGATAAAATACAATTGCAAGAAGAACACACACGGGTTATTGAGTTTTTTGCCTCCTCCAAGTCATTGTTTCAATATTTTTGGTGTTAAAAATGGCCCAAATATGCGAGCTTTAAAAATATGTAATGTTTCTCATAACCCATATAGGTTATGAGAAACTTTTTGTTCCTCAAAACCCACATGGGTTTTGAGAAACTTTTCCTCCTTTTTTTATGGTTTTTTAAGGCCTGGTGCTACCAAGCTAAGGAATTTTTTGAATTTAAGGAACTTGATTGAGTTATGAATTTTTTATTTATTTTTGCATGTGGCCACTTTTTTGACCAGCATATTGGTGCACTTACCCTAAGTCTTTCTTTTAATCCACCTTAACTGGTGTTCATATATTTGAGAATATTCTTCTACATGGTTTTTCCATTTACAAGGTTTTTCATATAAATCTGGCATTTCAGGTAATTATGGTTGTTGATTTTTATAATCTCATATCTTTTAGTAATTACAAGTTTTAAGTAAGTTTGGTGGAATTGGTTAAAGGTTTTTTAAAGTTGTATCATCATAAAATGGAAGCACTTCCATTTAGGACTAGTTTAGCCCTCTGAGTAAGTGGTTTGGGCTCATGTCAAATGCCTTGAATGGGTCTTTGACTTGGATCTGGTTTTTCCCTTGTCCTGCCCTATTTTCCACTTCTTTCCTACCTATTTTTGGTATCTTGCTATGAGATTTTGAGGTTCTTAACCTTAGGGTCAAGGTTGACCTTCTAGGTCAAGGTCGACCTCGACCGTGACCTAGGGTCTAAATTTCAAATTCCAAATATTTTTGGATGTCAGGGTTTGGAAAGAATTCTTTCCCACTTTCGGGTCAGCTGTTTCGAGCTTCAAAGTGGTGACTCTTAAAAAACATTTAATATAGGTCCACTTCTAAGGGTATGAGCCTAATGGGAATTTATTTCTCATATGTCGGCCTCTCTAGAAGTTGGTGTCCTAGACTAGTATATAAGGAAGCCTTCTCCTCTCATTGAAAAAAAAAGGAAAAGGAGGAAAAGAGAAGGAAAGAAAAGGGAGGATCATCTATGCATAATTTATCAAAGTGAGAATTCAATCATTCAAGCATTCAAGATTCAATTTATCAAGGAGATCCATTGGTAGCCATTAAAGGATTCAAGCTCTATGGAGCCCTCTTGTTGAAGATTTCTCCATCCATATCCATTCAAGCTTCTTCCTATTCCAAGATCCATTCAAGATTGGTGTTGAAGATCTAAATGCAATTGATTTGAGACATCATACATCCTACATCCATTTGGAGAATCCATACTTGTGGATTCAAGGATTCAAATCCTCCACAAGGGTTTCAACATAAGTAAGGTGAATTGTTCTATTTTCTTTATTTATTATTGTAATTTCAATTCTATTTCAAGGTTAATTCCAAAACCGGGGTTTGACCAAGGAAATCCCCTCATCCGAACAACAAAACCATTTTTCTTGCAGGTGCGGAACAACGAATTACAAAACATATTCGGATACCCTTTTCGGAAAACTTTCAGGATCCGCAAACATTATTTTCATCGGAGTAGTGCAGGTCAAGGTTGACATAAAGGGGCACGATTGCACCCCCGTATTTGGGTCAAGGTCAACCTGGCTCAGAAAAGAAAAAGATTTCTGGGTTTTCTCCGTCTCTGTGTTTCCAGGCCAGGGTAGGTTGCAGAATTTTTAGAAATTTGGTACAAACACCAAAAAATAGCAATTTCTAGATTTTCTATACTTTGAGGTTAGTATTTGTCTTCAATTCCTTTCAATTAAGATTTTAATATTGTTCCAAAATGAAATTTAAGGTTTTCCTCTTTCTTCTTATTACTAATCGATTGATTTATTTATGTATTGACCATTTTCTTGTGGTTAATCAATTTGGATCTTTCCTTTGGGAATTTGGGGTTAAGAAGAGAATCTTACCTTCCCTAATTCTTCTATATGTAAAGGATGTTATTTACATGTTGGTGAACACATGAACAATAACCAAATCATAAATCATTTTTTTTATTCTTTACAAAAGTTATAATTAATTGACAACCAATTCACACCCCTCCCCCCTCCCTCCCTTAGTTGGCTTGCACATTCAACAATTTCTATTAGAGTTGTGGTTCCTTGAGAAGATCTTAACCACTTAAGGATATCTTGATGGTGCACAAACTGACATTACCTATATTTGATGGATCATATTATGCTTACAAGAGAGTGTAAATGTGAGGATATTTGGTCTCTCTTAGTTATAAGGTCTGGAAGGCTATTAAAAATTATTATGTGAAACTAACTAATGGTCTAAATACTTCAAATAAAATTAAATATTATTGTAATGAAGGAAAATGTGAGTATGGGTAAGGTTTTTTACAATGTCCCTAACAAAGATCCCAAAGCAATATTCCCCACAATACATATGAATTGATAGCAATGTAAATCTGGAAATGCTTGAAATTAGATAAGATAAAATACATACCTCATAATAAAACTGATATGGAACTACCTATTTTCTAGTGTCTGTGTTCAGTTTCAAGAAATTCTACAACCAGATCCGGGATAGGAAAACAAAGGCGAAGAAAACCTAGAAAGATTTTTCAATTCTAAGGAAGGTTGACCTTGACCCAAAGATAGGGGTAAGATCTTACCCCGGGGTACAATCTTACCCCTAAAAGTTGTCCTTGACCTGCACTACTTTGATAGAAATTCTATTTATGGATCCCAAAAGTTTGGCGAAAAGGGTATTCAAATATGCTCTGCAACTCTCGAAACAATGACTGTAGATATCTGAAAATGGTGTTTTGGGGTGGCTATATAGGGTTTTTCCTTCTTCAAACCTATTTTGGTGATCTCCACCTCCACGAATAGCCGGATGTAATAGAATATGTGTGTGTATTGAATGTGTAATGCCAAGATCTAATCCTCTAGGTTAAAAACCCTAGCATGAATTGATATGAGAAAATAATACATAGATTTGAATATGATAAGAAAGCATACCAAGCTCCCAAGGCTAAAGTACTCTCACCAAACTCACAATCCATAATTTCTACCCCATGATTGTATCTTTGAATGCTTGAATATTGAACATGGTGGATCAAGGAAGAAGGAATCTTTCTTGCTCCAAGGAATGTCCACAATGATTTGTCCAAAAAAATGCTTGATATCAACAATGGCTTGATCTTCTATATCATCCTCTTGCAATCTTACATCTTCACTTCACCATCGCTTGCTTGTTTCAATCGATTATGTCTCCACTTAATGGATACTTGGTGAAAATGAAGGCAAAAGAGAGTCTTTATATAAAGGTTTCAAGGAAAGGCTCCTCGGGCAATGTAAGGTCCCATAATTAAAATTTAACCTTGAATTATGGTCCAATCACAATTAAAAACTAAGGAGGGAAATAATTAAATGGATTTCAAATTAAAACCCTTCCGCATTCAGATCCGAAAGCCCGACATTAATTTCGGTGTCCTCCAGGACCAAAATTTGAAAAGGGGGATCAGATCCCGACAAAGGTCAAGGATGACCTTGACTTTGACCTAGGTAAAAGTCAACATCAACCTTGACCTAGGTTAAAGTTGACCTTGGGATCCAGATCTAGTTAGTGTAGAAAACAAGAGGTCCTAGGGATGCCCAGAGACTTGGAAATGATGACAGAACAGGTCAGAGTTCTAGAAAAGGACACAGAGGCCTATGATGAACATGATGAAGGCTAGGAGGACCTATTCCTATATCCTACCTAGAAACTAGAGCCATAGAGTAGGGAAATCAAGGAGAATCCTCAGGATCCTACCCCTAATTTCACCTAGAATAAAGGAATCAAGTGCAAATGCATCCTAAATGCAAGTCTATCATGATAAATGTACTAAAAGAGGGTGATAAACCTATCAATATGGAAGTGCTTCCATTTTAAGATGATACATTTAGCCCCCACTTTAGCTTAGATATGACACTATGTGAATATGCAAGCTAAAGTAAGAAAACATCATAGTAAATAAAAAAGATATAGCCAAGTCCTTGATGTAGAGATCCTGTAGAAAATTGTTAGAACCTACAACACACAAGGTTAATGAAAATCCATAAATCACGTAGAACTTACTAAATGGAAACTAAGAAGTGCATGAAGCCCCTTATGCCCCACCTATTTCAGCTTTCTACTTCTAAAGGGTGAAACAAGGTGATAAGGATAACCTTATACACTAGATATGCAGTTTGTTGAAAAGTTCTTTCAAACCAATTATAAGGATTTGCATCCTTCCTAAACTAAGTCAAGGAGTTAGATATCTGAATCACGATTCCAATTCCACTAATAGCACTAAAACCAGAGTTACCAAACTCAAGTTGTGATTAAAAGAGTGAATGTATATCTAAATGCACATAAAGGGAAATTCAAATTTAACATGAGTAAACCCTAAGAAAAACCTTAACAAAACCCTAATTTTGACTATAAATAAGGAAAAAGAACTCATTCTTACCATTTGTAGATTCGAAGAGAGAAAGAAGAATGCCAAATAGAGAAAAACTTTGAGTGACATGCATGGAGCTCCTGAGACAGTGCCTAGCTACCGGACGACCACTTCCCGAGGTGAGTTTGCTATTATTGATAGATGTAGGAATGTACTGGGTAACATTCCTACCATAGATCAGACTTCATCAAGCCATGTTATCAGCTCTGATAGAGAGGTGGGATGAGGATACATGCTCCTTTCATCTTCCCTTGGGTGAGATCATTGTGACAATGGAGAATGTCTACAGAATCTTGCAGCTTCTGGTTCGAGGCAAGCCTATCAGATTGAGAGCACAATGAGGTTCTAAGGAGATCCATGCAAATGTAGAGTATTTTTTAGGATGGGTTCCACAAATGCAAACCCGGGCAGATCAGATCACTTTATCATCCATACTAGCAGGCCCTACACCTTTGGTACGAAGAGTGATTTTGTGTATACTGTCCTTGGTTGTAGTACCCAACACAAAGGGTAAAGTTTTTTCAGCACCTTTCACCCATCTTGTATGGAGGATGGAAAGTGATAGGGTTGTTTTCTCATTGGGTCGCAACATGCTAGCCCAACTATACCACAAGCTATGTTAGTTAGTGAGATATGAGAGAGAGAGTCTCTCAGTATGCATGCTTTTGTAGATTTGGTTGTTCGAGCATTTTGCCTATACACAACCATAGGGTGTTCTAGTGATGGTAGATGCTAGCACACTAAGAGGATTTTTTTATCCTCTAAGAGATGCCTGGTAGTTTAGAGATATCCTCTATTGGAGGGTATGTCTAGACCGTATTCCAGGCATAGATATGATATGGAGACCCTATTGCCAGATGATAGAGTTTCTAGATACATGACACTAGATGAGATATTCACAGTAGTGAAAGCTACTATAGGGTCATCAGAGTCACATAGTGGTTCCATAATACAATGATCGAGTGATGAGATAGTTCGGCCTTTTACAGGGAGTTCCCAGAGAAGTACCTCAATATGCACATCCAACGAGGGATTATCATAGAACTGACACTATACGTCGACCATCAGTAGCAGACATAGTAGATAGTGATGCAGATTAGACAAAAGATATATAGGTACCATCAGATCTGGCTTACTCAGGCATGAGCCAAGACTACATCAGGTACTGGAGTCTGAAGGGAACCCACCCCATCTTCCCTAAGGATTATCCCACAGGTGATCCAAACCTTTCAAAGAGGACACATTGGGATAGTGGCATAGCTAAGGAGGATGAGGATCATAGAGATGAGGAGGAGCCCATCTCTGAGGGAGATGCCCACATCTAGTGATACTGGTGCGGATGTGCACATTTTTCATGCATCACCACTGAGATCATGACGTCCTCCATGCACCCATACAAAGACACCACCACTGAGACCTAGACAGAGTGAGTGTGGAGAGAGTAGTCATTCCATGCCCCCACCATCTAGATCCTTTAGTGACACCCATGAGGGAGATCTAGGTATGGAATATGAAATTGAATGAAAATGTAACTTAATTTGTGAAGAAAGATAACTAAATTGATAAATGTGTTTTCATTCTACAGCTAGCATAGCAGAGTGGAGGAGTTTTGTATCTGATGTTCTGAAGGATACATGTATATCCTACCGACTACCAACCAGCAAGCGAGAGTCTTCCATTGGTCACAAAGATCCCGATAGGCATGTCAATATCTTTGCATGTGTCCAACGAGAGCTAATATTGTGTAAAGAGAGAGAAGATAAACTGATGGACAAGCTATAGAGGGCCCAAGAGTGCATGTGTGATATGAGCATATCGAGGAGCCACTCACAGACTACCAGTCATAGATCTACTACTTCTCATCATAGATCAAAGAGATCTGAGAGTCATCGACCATCAAAGCATAGAGATAGACAGAGTGATAGATAGGGCCATGGGCCACATATGTATCAAAACTAAAAAGATTTTATAAATGAAAAACTTTCTCTACTAATTAGGTCTATGTTTGATTACTATATTTTCATCAATATAAAATTTAACAGAAAGAAAGAAGGTGCATAAATGTATTCAAATGTAATTTTTTTGAAACTAGATAACCTATAAAACAAACATAATTATTTTATAAGGAATACATAAATACACAGGGAAAGAAAGAAATAAATTAAGGATAATAATGTTTGATATGCATAATATTGATAGGTTCCTTAAGAGAAACACCATCCATATCAGCAAGTTTATAAGCACCTAAACCAAAGTCTTCAATCACAATAAAAGGTCCAAGCCAATTAGGGCTAAACTTTCCTTTTTCGCTAGGTAAATCTTTCACATTTCATTGATTCTCATATAATACTAAATCACCTATTAAAAATGATCGTTCAATTACTTTATGATTATACTGCTTCTGAAGAGATTTATGATAAGCTTTTATATGTTCCAAAGCATGTATTTGTTGTTCATCCAACATTTCCAATTCTTGTAAGCATTGTTCTTGAAATGTATCCTTGTCAATTATCCCATGAAATGAAACATGTAGAGAAGATATTTCTAATTCCAAAGGCATAATAGCGTCAGTATCATAGACAAGATTGTAAGGAGAAGTACCCATAGTAGTATGAACACTAGTCCTATAAGCCCATAAAGCATAAGTCAATTGGGTATGCCAATCTTTCGCATGCTTGTTAATTGTTTTTCTCAAAACTCGTTCAATGATTTTATTTGATGCTTCAACTTGACCATTAGATTGAGGATAATAAGGAGTTGAAAATCTATGTTGAATTCAATATTTCTCCAAGAATTTAATGACTTCTTTGTTCTTAAAAGAGGTACCATTATCCGAAACTATCATTGAAGGGATACCAAATCGTGTTATAATATTGTTAAGGATGAAATCACAAATAACATCCGCGGTTGTTGAACGAAGAGGGACAACTTCTACCCACTTCATAAAGTAATATGTAGCAGTTAGGATGTACGTATGTCCTTGAGAAGAAGCTGGTGAGATTTTTCCAATAAGGTCAAAACCCCAAATACTAAAAGGCCATGGAGAAACTTGATTACGAAGCTCACGAGCAGGAGCATGAATCAAATTACTATGTTGTTGACATTGAGGACATTTCTTAACAAAGATGAAAGAATCGTGTTCCATTGTTTGCCAATAATATCCCATTCTAAGAAGTTTATTAACCAGAGATTTTCTACCAAAATGTCCCCCACAAGAACCAGAATGAGCTTCTACCAAAGCTACCAAAATTTTGATTCTATTAAGACATCTTAATAGTAAACCCTCATAAGAACATTTGTAAAGCGTGTCTCCTAAAATGATGTAACGTGCTGCAAGCTTCGTAATACAATTACGTGTGTTCCTTGTTGTTGATTAAGGAAAAGTACCATCTTTCAAAAAATGAAAGATATGAGAATACCATTCATCTAAATGCAAATTGAAACAATCAAAGGTAACCTTATTAGAAATTGCAGGTTTTTTAAGAGTTTGTATAGTAAATTGAAATTTTTTAGCATTATTCTCAAGATAAACTAAAGAAGTTGTGCTCGCCATAGTGTCTGCATGTCGATTATCTTTCCTAGGTAAAGTTTGAATTGTATAAGAAGAGAATTGCGAAAGCACATCAAGAGCCAAATCTCTATATTGTGTCATTTTATCATTCTTATTCTGATAACATCCTTTAATTTGTTCAAAAATCAATTATGAATCTCCATATATTTGCAAGTGTTTGATGTTAAGAGATGAAGCTGCTCATAGGCTATCTCTAAGAGCTTCATACTTTGCAATGTTATTAGTACAAGGAAAGGTTAATTTGTATGATAAAGGGATTAGTTTTTTTGTAGGAGGGATCAAGATAATACCAACACCATAACCTATCTTACATCTAGACCCATTAAAATATAATTCCCAAACATCATCCTGTTGAATAGCTAGAATATTTTCATCAGGGAATTCTATTGAAGTAAAGCATGTATCAGAATGAGGACAAGAGCTTGTCCCTTAATTGACTTCTAAGAAATGAAATTAAGATCAAATTATGTAAGTAACATCACCCACTTTGCCAATCAACAAGAGAGATCAGTTTTTGAGAAAAGATGCTTCAAGGGATCGAATTTAACAATCACATTGACTTCAACATTTAGAAGATAATGCCTGATTTTCTAGAAAGAATAAACTACAACTAAGCATTGTCTTTCCAAATATGTGTATCTTGTTTCGTAATCAAGTAAAGTCTAACTAATGTAATACACATGTCTTTCCTTACCTTCAGTATCATACTAAGCTAACAACACACTCACTGCTTTCAGAGTAGCTGAAGTATACAAATGAAAAGGTTTATCAAATTTAGCCAGTTGCAAGATAGGAGGATTGGCGAGATACTCCTTAAATTTCTCAAAGGATTGTTTACATTAGTCATTCCAAGAGAAAGTGGTATCCTTTCTAAGAAAGGAAATAAAAGGAACATTTCTATTAGCTAAGTTGGAAACAAATTGACGAATAGCTTGAATTTTTCCTTGTAAACTTCGTAACTGAGAAATATTCTTAGGAGGAGGCATATTAACAATAGATTCAATCTTTTCAGTATCTACTTCTATGCCTCGCTTAGAGATTATAAATCCTAATAATTTACCAAATCAACTCCAAAGACACATTTCTTAGGATTCAACCTCATGTTGTAACTTATAATCCTTTCAAATGTTTGTCGTAAAATGCTAATATGATCTTCTCTTTGTAGAGATTTTGCCAAGATATCATCCACATAATCCTTAAGAATCTTATGAATGTAATCATGAAAAATTAAGGTCATAGCTCGTTGATAAGTTGCTCCCACATTTTTTAATCCAAAAGGCATCATGACCCAAAAAAATATTCCCCAAGGTGTTATAAATGTAGTTTTAAATTGATCTTCGGGAGGAATAAAGATTTTATTATAGCCAGAAAAGCTATCCATAAAAGATAATAAAGCATGACCCGCTATTGAATCGACAATCATATCAATATTAGGTAACGAGAAATCATCTTTTAAGGATGCTTTGTTTAAGTATCTAAAGTCAGTACACATCCTTATCTTATTTTCTCCTTTTGAAATGGGTACAATATTTGAAATCCAGTCTGAATAATCAATAGAATGGATAAATCTAGAATCCAATAGTCTTTCAATTTCAGCCTTAACTAATAAAGAAATTTGTGGATTCATCTTTTGAATTTTTTGCTTCACAGGTTTCACATTTCGTTTGAGAACAATGTTGTGAGTAACAATCTTAGAATCTATACTCAACATATCCGAATATGTCCAAGAAAAATTATCTTTAAATTCAAGTAAAAGGGAAACAAACTGATCATGTTCATCCTGATTCAAACATTTCCCAATTTTTATCATCTTTGCAGAGTCAATTTCATCCATTTGAATATCAACAGTCTCAGTTATTAGCAAATCATTTTGTATCAAAGAATCCCTTGGGAAAGGAGAAATATTTTGTTCATCATGTTCTCCAAAATAAGCATCTGTACTTAAACAATAAGGCTTCTGTCATTTGTGATGAAACTTAGGTAAGTCCTCATAAACCCCTAAAAAATGCACTAAGGCTTCATCTTCTAAAAAGATATCCAAAGTAGGTCTTTGATTAGTGTCAAGGAGGATTGGATTAACATTAAGAGGAAAAAGAGATGGTTGTCTATAAGGATTGAATCCTAATTGATATGTATGATCATAGATTTCATTATCCAAAGGCACTTGTATACCTTGCTCATAGTTACCACATCCTTTCCCATTAAATCCTGACTTATTGAGGAGATGATAACTAGAACCATATCGATTAGCCATATCAGATGGAGTCCAAGGAGTGGTGTATGTCACAATATCATAGCAATCAATTTATATTGTTTCAATTTTTTCTTCAATCGAGGCGGCAACAAAGTTACTTTTTAATTCCTCAGAAAGCAGGGAAGGAGCAAAAACTTGTTTTTCAAATTCACTTTGTTGTTTCATAAATTCCAAATCAAAGACCTTATATTCTCCAATGAAAGTAGGATTAAAGTCCAATGTTCCCCAATCATCCTCAGTCAAAGAAGAAGATGGATCTTCAGGTTGCTTTATCTCAGGTTTTTTTTAAATCTCTTTACTTGGTTGAATAGGCTCAAAATTTTTAACATATTCTGCATTTAAGCAAGGATTCAACACATCATTGGCATGTTATGTATACATTAAGTTGTTATAGATAAACCTAACCATGCAATGAAGAGTAGAAGGAACTACATGCATAGTATGTAACCAAGGTCTACCTAAAAGAAGGTTATAAGTGAGAGGTCCAGGCATAACATGAATTGGTGTATTTAAAATAACTGGACCAACTTTAATAGGTAAGGTAATAATGCCCAAAGTTCTTTTTGCAATATTGTCAAATCCAAGTATAGGGACATTATTAGGTTGAATAGTTGTGAGATTAGCATTAATTGCCTTAAGTATATCCATGCCACAAACATTAAGCCCAGATCTATTATCAATTAATGTTTTACAAATGATACTTTGATTAATAGAAACAACAACCATAAGAGCATCATATTGATTTTGCACCTCCGGAGAAGGTAGATCATCATCAAAAAACACAATAGGAGGTACATAAGGCATAGTATGCATGCATTCCAAAATAGAATGAATGTTCTCTTGATTAGGAGGTGAAGTAGGAATAGTAGATAAAGCCTTTTGCAATGCCTCGTGATATGTCGGGGAAGTTTGAAGTAATTCTCATAAAGATATCTTAGCAGGAGTAGCACATAATTGGTCAACTAAGTCATACTCCTTAAAGGTAGAAGGAAACCTAGGAGCTTGAGGAAGCACATGTTGAGAAGGTGGTAAAGAAACCAGAACAGTAGGCTAAGGTTTATTCCATGTGTGATAAGCATGTGAAACAAAATTTGTGTTATCAAATAAATCCAAAGGATCCTTAGGTTTACCCTTAATTGTTATGTGAGGAAATCCTTTTACCATCAACAAAGGTTTAGGATATATCATTTTAGGTTTACCAATGTTGCAAATAGTTGAACATGAAGGTAACCATGCACACACCCTATGGTAAAGGTCAATTGAAGAGGTTGTGGAGGAGGGTGAAATAGAAATAGGATCAATGGAGATCTCACTCGAACAATTTTCATCCTCACTTCCATGTACCTCATTAGGGAATCTATCCTCTTGTACAATAAAGCCTCATCAAAGTATTCAAAACAAGAATCATACATGTTGAACACAAAGTAACTCTACAAGCATGAAAAATGTAAATATTTTTGTATTTTTAAAGGAATTTTATAATTTTTTTGTATTTTTTAAATATAAATGCAAGAGCATAAAATAAATCTACTTTTATAACCATGAAAGATCTAACACAAGATGCAAATCTAACACCAAAAAAGAAAGAGTTGTTGTAAACGGGTTCACCAAAATCTAATGAAGGAAAATGTGAGTATGGGTAGGGTTTTTTACAATGTCCCTAATAAAGATCCCAAACCAATATTCCCCACAATACATATGAATTGATAGCAATGTAAATCTAGAAATGCTTGAAATTAGTTAAGATAAAATACATACCTCATAATAAAATTGATCTAGAAATACCTATTTTCTGGTGTCTGTGTTCGGTTGTGGGAAATTCTACAACCGGATCTGGGACAGGAAAAAAGAGGTGAAGAAAACCTAGAAAGATTTTTCAATTCTGAGGAAGGTCGACCTTGACCCAAGGAAAGGGGTAAGATCTTACCCTGGGGTATAATCTTACCCCTAAAATTCATCCTTGACCTGCACTGCTCTGATGGAAATTTTGTTCGCGGATCCTAGAAGTTTGGTGAAAAGGGTATTCAGATCTGCTCTGTAACTCTTGAAACAACGACTATAGATATCTGAAAATGGTGTTTTGGGGTGGCTATATAGGGTTTTTCCTTAATCAAACCCCATTTTGGTGATCTCCACCTCCATGAATAGCTGGATGTAATAGAATATGTGTGTGTATTGAATGTGTAATGCCAAGATCTAATCCTCTAGATTAAAAACCCTAGCATGAATTAATATGAGAAAACAATGCATAGATTTGAATATGATAAGAAAGCATACCAAGCTCCCAAGGCTAAAGTACTCTCACCAAACTCACAATCCATAATTTATACCCCATGATTGTATCTTTGAATGCTTAAATATTGAACATGGTGGTGTTAGTCCATTTTCTAGTCAATGCAAAATCCTATGGAAATGGCCTCTTCCCTGCTAATTTTGAAGTTGTCCCGCCTTGCTGCAAGCTTGTTTTAATGTGCGAAGAAAATCCATAATGTTTCATGGTTTGTGCTCTTAGCCCCATGCTCTTTAATGTATCACCTTGCTCCAGTTCAGATCGCATCTCCTAAATCACAAAACCCAGGGAGATATTCAAGTTCCAAGGTCTGCAGGAAATAATCTCAGAATATGCCTTAGTGTCAAAAACCCACAATGTTTTTGAAAACCCATGATGTTTTCAGTCTCCCTACTACCTTTTGGTCTACATGAAAACCTTGGATGTTTTCGATCTCTCACCGAAAACCCTGTGTGTTTTCGACCTCGCACTTTTTCCTCTTTATCAGCGTTTCCTATCTGCGCAGCTGCGACCTGTTGGTGGGCCCCATATTTTGGAGGAAAGCACTGTGAAAGCTTTAAAACTAGAAGGAATAATATCCCACATTGGTGCCGAAATAGGATTTTCAAATATTTAAAAGCAAATCCACAAACATACAAAGTTGAAATGGAAGAGGCTCTCTCCATGCGTGACTCCTCATGCGCCCGACTCGATTTTCGTGACAGGCGGGCCCTACTCGCAGGTGAGGTAATTTTTGGTAGAGTAGAAATTATGTAGATGCTCATCACCTCGAGATTTGTGTCACCTATCAACGGTGGTCGCATGATCTCAAGGGCCAATTCCGGCCCTTGTGATCATGCGCTAGGCCGACACATGGCGGTCTTGTGAGGTGGTGAAATGATGCTTGTTTGGAGCTGATAGTAAACCAGAGAACGACATGTGGCATGGTTGGTGACGTTGCAGTTAGTCCTGTGAGGTGGAAATGATGTGGTCTACAAGACCAATCCAGTGATGCCACATGGCACATGTGGGACCCAAAAGGTAAGATATTTTTGACCAAAATGCGTGACTATGCAGGAAGTGCGAACCTCAAGATTTGTGTAGTAATCTAAGGGTGGTCGCATGGTCTCATGGGCCATTTCTAGCCCATGCGATCATGCGCCAAGCTGCCATGTGGTAGCTCGATGAGGTGTCAGTGATGTGAAGTTTTATGAAGGGTTTGTGATCGCAACTGCGCAGCTAAGTGGTTGCGGTCGCATGATCGCAAGGGTGAGTAGGGTGTCTTGCGATCATGCGACAAGGCAACATGTGCCAACTAGTGATGAGGTGGCGGTCAGTTCAATGACTTGGCAATGTGATGTAAAGTGGACAGAGGTGGCAGTGACTGGTAAGAAGTGGACACATGTCAAGTGGTCGCATGATCACAAGGACCAACTTCAGCCCTTGCAAACATGTGACAGGCTGACATGTGGCAGCCTGATGAGGTGGCGAGGAGGTTGTAGGTGGACGCACAGGCAGTGGATTACTCATGAGCACAGATATCAAGGCATTTGTTTGGTGATGAGTTGGTGATGATAGAGCGGCGTGCCCTCTTGTTTAGTGGCTTCTGTGCGGCAGTGGGCCCACATAATTTTGAAGGGGAGTGCAGGTAAGGCTTTAAAACTGTGAAGTCAATAGTCCCACATTGATTAGGAAACAAGTGTATGAGATGTTTAAATGCAAATCCACTTACAAATGAAATAAATTGAAACAGAGGAGGCTCTACCTACCTGTGTGACCTCTCATGAGATGCCTCAGTTTTTGTGCCCACGCCAAAACCAAAGTAAATTTTGTAGAGTGGTCGTATGGTTGCATGGGCCATTTCTGGCCCATGCGATCATGCAACAAAGTGACACATGGTGGCTAGGCATGAGTTCGCTAGATAAACTGGGCGGTTAGTGAAAGATTCTGTGACTCAGAGGTGGTGGTCTATTGACAGTGTTCGCCAATTCGCTAAATGCTGGCAGTTAGGCCCTGAACATTCTACGATTCAGAGAACATGCAATCGCCAGTTCGCTAGTTAGCTGGCGGTTAGCCTGAAACTTTAAGCGAATTGGAGAGTCAATAGCATTCGCCAGTTTGCAAAATTAACTTGGTGACTGCAAAAATATTAAGAGAATTGGCAACCCAATAGTATTGTGGCACGTGGCGCCTGGTTGGAGAAATAAAATATTTGTATAATATTTTATTCTATTCTTTTCTGTGCAAATCCAAGTAAAAATCAAAATTATAAATGTATTGTTATATAGTTTTGACTATATAAAAAATTCAAACATTCAGAATTACAGAGCATGGGAGAGCTAAATTAATAGCTGGGGGCTTTATTTTTCGCCCAGATAGCAAGTATTGTATACCGTCGAAAAGGTCTCAACGAGAGGATTCCATTTTTGGGATCAATTTCGGTGCAAGTGGTTACTGGTTTGAGATATTTGCAGTTGAATGAAACAGGGGCCGAGGAGATATTTTGGAAATATCTGAGTTGTTGAATCTGGTGACTCATAGTTAGTTTGAGGAGATGAAGATAGGTGTTCTCAAGGGAAAAGAGATGGTTCATTCAGTTCAGAACAATGATTCATCAGATGAAGGATCCGACAAGTGTCCTCTCTTGATTCCTTCTGGAATGTTCCCCTTCTGCTTCTTATTCTGCATTTCTTAGAGGGTAGAGGGTTCCAATTTTTGGGAAGAACTCTGGTCTAGGTTCCAGATTTTGGGTAAACATCCATTGAATGGTTCCAGGTCTATGGTGATTCCAGCAGGGGGTTCTCCAAGAGAAGGGTCCAAATGAAATTCCATTTTGGTTCATGATTGTCTAAGTGTAATGGTTTGCATTCTTCATTTTATGTCATAGATTTAATACAAGTATTTGTAAATTTGATTGCAAATTGAAGTACATGTAAGGCATGTATGGTTTTCAGAGAATTGTCTTCATGGTATTGAGTTTCAATTTCAGTATGAGTTCAGTATTCAAGGGATATTGAGTTTGTCTTCTCCAAGGGAGAATGTATCTGTTTGTATTTGGGTATCCTTCAAGGAAGGATTGTAAAATCCTTAAATGCAGATTGGAAATTAATTAGTACTATGAATTTGTATGATTCTTCATATTGAGTGATGGAAATGTGTTAATGTAAGGCATTAATGCAGAAATATTAATCAATGAAACATGGTTTTCAATTTGGGTTTATATCTATTGGTTTTGACTCCATGCCCGGATTGAAGGCACTGATCTTTACCGTTAGAAGTCATTTGCCAAACAAGCATCAATTCAATCAATCAACTTTCCCTTTCTATTGATGAGCTTGAAAGAGGTTTGTAGCATGTGGGTAGGCTTCCCATAACAGAGATTCATCTCAATTATGAATCCTGTTGCAGGACATATTTATTCTATTTAATCCATTAGTGAATCTGCTTATTAGGTGTTTGTATTAGTTCATATCAATTTGCATAAGCAGAGAAGTAAGGTACACCCGCCTGGGTCTGTGGAGCCCGAAGTGAAGAAGGATTTCATCCTTGTAAATTAGCATTTCTCTTGCCAGGAAAAGAGCATCAAAAGGGAGAGATCAGGTTTATGATCTAGTTATTTACCAATGCAAGAAAAATAGCTAACAGGTGGATCAAGGAAGAAGGAATATTTCTTGCTCCAAGGAATGTCCACAATGATTTGTCCACAAAAATACTTGATATAAACAATGGCTTGATCTTATATATCATCCTCTTGCAATCTTTCTTCTTCACTTCACCATAGCTTGCTTGCTTCAATCGATTATGTCTCCACTTAATGGATGCTTGGTGAAAATGAAGAAATAAGAGAGTCTTTATATAGAGGTTTCAAGGAAAGGCTCCTCAGGCAATGTAAGGGCCCATAATTCAGATTTCACCTCAAATTATGGTCCAATCACAATTAAAAACTAAGGAGGGAAAATAATTAAATGAATTTCAAATTAAAACCCTTCTGCATTCGGATCCGGAAGCCCGACATTAATTTCAGGGTCCTCCGGGACTAAAATTTGAAAAGGGGGATAAGATCCCGACAAAGGTCAAGGATGACCTCAACTTTGACCTTGGTCAAAGTTGACCTTGAACTTGACCTAGGTCAATGTAGACCTCGACCTTAACCTAGGGGTCTAGATCCAATCAGTGCAGAAAATAGGAGGTCTCGGGGATGCCCAGAGACTTGGAAATGATGAAAAAATAGGTCAGAGTACCAGAAAAGGACACAGAGGCCTATGATGAACATGATGAAGGCTAGGAGGACCTATGCCTAGATCCTACATAGAAGCTAGATCCATAGAGCAGGGAAATCAAGGAGAATCCTTGGGATCCTAACCCTAATTTCACCTAGAATGAAGGAATCAAGTGCAAATGCATCCTAAATGCAAGTCTATCATGATAAATGTACTAAAAGAGGGTGCTAAACCTATCAAGATGGAAGCACTTCCATTTTAAGATGATACAATTATGACGACAATAAAAGGGAAAGGTATTTATATTTTAGTGCCTTATCAAAAGATGAATTAACTTAAGTTAAGAAGTTGTTATGAAGGAAATGATATAGTTAAACAAGATAAGCTACAGAATGCTAAAGCCAAGTATAAAAGCCTATGAATGGAAGATGACAATATAACTACTTTCTTATAGAATTTTGATGATGTGGTGAATGAGATCATAATTCTTGGGAGCAATATGGAACAAAATGATGTTCTGCAAAAGGTACTCATAATTCTTACCAAAACCTATAGTTCTAAAGTCTCCACTACAGAAGAATCACAAAATTTGAATTTGTATACTAAAGAATAGATGTATGGATCTTTACTTGCTTTTGAGATGAGAGAATTTGGCACTACCGACATGAGAATAGAATCACATTTAAGGCAACTGAGACAAGAAAAGGATTGAGATTTAAAAGAATATCTTGATGAGATTGTGACAAACTTTGTGAGAAGAATAAAGAAAGGAACTAAGAAATACAAAGGTAAGTTACCTTTTAAATGTTTTAGCTATTGAAATATAGGTCATTATGCTTATAGATGTCTTGACAGTATTAAAAATTAAAAGAATAAGGAAATAAAAGGAAAGTTCAATAGTAAATGCTACTATGTTAGAGAATATGCTATTATTTTTTATGATGAATCTGATTATATAGAAGATGATCATTGTTTATTTTTTAAAATTAAAGAAGAATTTGTTCAAACTTTTTCTAACAAGACTTTGAAAGTAAATATTAAGGTTGTAACTTATAATTTACATGTTAGAAGAGGCAAATATAAATGACTTATTAGTAGTGGATTTTATAATCACATGAGTGGCAATAAAAGTAAGTTAGTAATACTCAAAAAGTATGATGGAGTTGTAGTTAGATTTGGAGATGATTGAATCATAATCTCTTGAGTGTTGGAAAAATGTGTGAGAATGGATATAACCTTTTTTTAAAGGAAGTTGGATATGAGATATGAAATGAATCTGAAACTATTTTTCCCATTAGAAAGAAAACTAGAGGAAATATGTATCGGTTGAAGATTGATAGTGGATACTACTTAATTTATTAGATCAATAAGAGTTGGCTATGGCATCGAAGGATTTTTCATATCAATTTTGACAACCTTATAAATATTAATGCAATACATTTTGTGAGATATTTTTTGAGGCTCGCAAGGCCTATCAACAATGTTTGTAGAGAATGTTAAGTTAGGAAACATACAAGAACTTTCAAAGGTAAGGAACAATATACTACCAAAATTTTGGAGTTGGTGTACAAAAATTTGTGAAGTCCTACCAAAATAAGGAGTCCACAAGGTGAAAGGTATCTTATTCTTTTAATTGATGATTACTCTAGAATGACATGGGTTACTTTTCTAAGAGAAAAATCAGACTCTTTAGAGAAACTCAAGAAATTCAAGGCTATGGTTGAAAATGAGCTAGATAGAAGAATAAAATTATTAAGATCTAACAAAGGAGGGTAATTTACTTTTAAAGAGTTTGACACTTTTTGTGAGAATTATGGGATTAAGAGATATTTGTCTACTCTTAGAACATTGAAGCAGAATGGTGTCATGGAAAGAATGAGTGTAACACTGTAGTAAGATACTAGAAAAATGATAAAGGAAGATGATCTACTAGAAATATAATGGAAAGAAGAAATACTAACTTCAGTATGCACACTAAATAGAGTTTAGATCAATAAGAATCTTGGGAAGACATCTTATGAGGTATGGTATAGAATAACCCCTTCTGTAAAGT
Organism: Chamaecyparis obtusa; assembly: GCA_027943335.1. Classification (NCBI taxonomy): domain Eukaryota; kingdom Viridiplantae; phylum Streptophyta; class Pinopsida; order Cupressales; family Cupressaceae; genus Chamaecyparis; species Chamaecyparis obtusa. The sequence continues at coordinate 253,071 of BSBK01008102.1, read as the reverse complement.
ATTTTAAGTTTTTGGAAGGAAATGCTATATCATAAGAGATGAAGAAAACCTTGGAATTTTGATATTAGAGCTAATGATCACATATTTCTTAGGTATTTGACTAAAATAAATGCTTACAGATGCTACAAAAAAAGGTTAGGAAGAATACTTGAAAGTACAAATATGAAAGTTGATGAAGAAATTTCAAAGAACATGAAAACGTAAGCTAGATATGAATAAGATGAATGCATTTCCAAATAAGATGAAGTAAAGAATGAATAAAATGCAGAATATAATGATATTGAGCTTTCTCTGGAAACTTCTCTTAAGACCCCCAAATAATTGTAAAGAAATAACTCAAAAAATCATATTATTGGAGACAAGAACATAGATCTCATTACAAGAAGTAAAGCTACTTAACAAGTATATCTATGCTTAATCTCAAAAAATGAACAAAAGACTATAAAAGAGGAATTCAATGATCAAATTTAGATGAAATTCATGCAAGAAGAACTAGATCATATTATGAAGAATCAAACTTGGGAATTGGTCCCAAGACTGGTAGATAAAAGTGTAATTTGAACAAAATGGGTATTTAGGAACAAGTTGGATGCAGATGGAAACATAGTAAGAAATAAGGATATACTTGTATGCAAAGGATACACATAGGTGGAAGGAATTGAATATTTGGAGACTTATGCTCATGTGGAAAGAATGAAGGTGATCAAAATGTATCTATCTTTTGTAGCACATAAGGACTTCAAGGTTTATTAGAAGGATATAAAATCTAAATTTTTGGATGGAGAACTAAATAAAGAAGTATACATAAAAAAACTAAGAGGCTTCAAGCCACTAAACTAAAGATGTAACTAGTACTGGTTTTTTACTGGAAGGTTGCTCGTCGATTTGTCGTCGATTGTCTTTTTGGTTTTATGTTTTAATTTGCTTTAGTTCTATTTTAGGTCCTGCTTTTTGTCTTTTAGCAGGCGTTCTATGGTTGTATGAACTTTATTGAAAATATTTTGTAATCTTTTGTAAATGGTTTTGGGGTCCATTCAAAAAATGTATTTACCTTAATAAAAAACTAAGAAGCTTCAAGCTATTAGATGATCCAGACATGGTCTGCAAGTTGAAGAAGGAATTATATGGATTGAAGAAAGCTCACAAAGTTTGGTATGAAAGAATTGACAAGTATTTGTTAAAGAAAGGATTTCAAAAAGGTACGACTAATAGTAATATATACTTTAAGGTTGAATCAAATGATATTTTGATTATGGTTGTGTATGTAGATAACATTGTATTTGGAATTAATGATGGCGTGTGTAAGAAATTTGCTAATGAAATACAAAAAGAGTTTTATATGTCCATGATTGGGAAAATGAATTTCTTTCCGAGCTTACAAGTTAATCAGAAAAGTGAAGGTATCTTTATTTCACAACCAAAATATGTCAAAGAGATGTTAAAGAAGTTTGGAATATAAAATGATAAATTGGTGTGCACTCCTATGGTTACTAGTTGCAAGTAAGGATGTAGAATCACCTAAGGCTAATGTGAGAAAATACAGATCAATGATTAGTGGATTTTTATACCTCACTAATACTAGACCAGACATTATGCATGTTGTTTTCCTTGTAGCTAGATTTCATAAAGATCACCATGTTTTTGCAGTAAAAAGAATTTTTAGATACCTAAAAGGAACAAGAGATTATGGTTTATGGTATCCTAGAAAATCACACTTCACTTTGATGTCTTGCATTGATATTGATTAGGTTGGATGTGTGGATGACAAGAAGAATACAAGTGGAGACACATTTTTTCTTGGATTTAGGTTGGTCACTTGATCAAGTAAAAAATGGGACTTAGTGTCTCCACCTATTACTAAAGAAGAATATATTGTTGCTTCTTCATATTGCACATAGATACTTTACATGAAACAAACCTTGAAAGATATTAGAATAATGTTTGATGCTCCCATTTATATCTTATGTGACAATACTAGTGCGATAAACATTTCTAAGAATACTGCATTCAAGGAAAAAACACATTTCCATTAGGTACCACTTTCTGAGGGAAAAGGTTTTGGAGAAAAAAGTAAATCTTGAGTATGTACCTGTGTAAAAGAACAAATTTTTGAACTTTCAAGAAGGCACTCTCTAAGGAAACTTTTGAATATCTCCAGGAGATGTCAGGGGTGATTTCCCCTCCTTATCAAAGCTAAATGCATATGATTATGATTTAGTTTAGTTAACTTAAAGATTATCTTTGATCTAGAATCAACAATGTAAGATCTCTTATATCTCTCCTATTAATAATGATTGCATTGCCAAGGCCTTTGTTTGTCAATTTAATCCCTCTATGTAAGATTTGAATAATATAAATATGGGGAAAGATCAATAGGATAAGGAAATACCATGACATCATGACTCCTATAGGTGCCAAAGGTCAAGAATCAACTGCTATGACTAAATAAGGTGATCTCTCTAATCTCTCTCCTATTAATAATGATTGCATTATTGGGACCTTTTTTTGTCAAGTTAATCCCTCTATAGAGGCTTTAACTAATAAAAATAAAGGGGAAGATCAATATGATAAGGAGCAACTTAAGGGCTCTACCGATGGTAATTAGTTAGAGAAAAGGGTAGAACAACAAGATAGGGAACATGCTAAGAGCTCAAAAGATAATACCTATATTAAGGAGGAAACAAATAAGAGGATAGAAGTCCCAATAAACCAATTAGTCAATTTACCCCTTTTCCCCACAAATTAAGATTCTAAAAACCTAGAGGGTAAATATAACTCTGTAATTGTGTCTTGGTAAAAACAAGTTGAGACATGTTCTTTGTAAGATATGGAGGAAGGGGATATCTTTTCATCACCCAAAGTTGAGAATAATCTCCTTAAGATAATGGATAAGTCAACATATTGTAAGATTTTAAAGGATTCTTTGGCCTTATTGGGGTTTGTCTCTCCTAATAAGGATGGAGAAAGGGACATCAAATGGTCTCAAGTTCTAAGAAAATAAAAGAAATAAAAAATACTAGATGTAGATTCAAAAAGAAAAGTTGGGAGACTTTCCCAAAAATATTCAAGAATAAAAGAAGGGGTAAGATATGTTGTGAGGGGTAAGAAAAAACCCCTTGATAATGCATCAGGGGTCAAGAATAAGAAGAAATAATTTTCTATTCCTGAGCCTATTGCCTTAGGTATGTTTTTATTAAAAATGAAAATTATTTCTTGTAACATTAGAGGGTTAAATAATCTAGTGAAGTAAATTTTACTTAAATGTTGCATTGTGGAAAACAAAATTGATATTCTTATGATTCGGAAAATAAAAATAAAAATTGACGCATTTAGAAAAATAGTTAAAAACATTTGGGATACTCTCCATCTTATGGCCTCTAATGTTGAGGGGGCCTCTACATGATTGGTTGTCCTCTAGAATCCTATGAAACTCAAGGGGACTCTTATTTCCAGAAACAAAAATAGTATAGTAGTTCATACAAAGGATCTTACTTTAGTTGTTAACTGGAATTGGATTAATATTTTTGCTCCAAATATTTGAAGTGGAAGAAAAGTTATGTCAAATCACTTACCCGACATAATTAAGAATCATAGTATGGAGTACTAGATGATTGGTCATAATTTTAACTCTCCTCTTTTTACCTTACAAAAAATTGGATGCCAAGAGGACTATTCAGATAGTATGTTCGATCTTGCTGATTTCTTTTCTACATACGGGTTGATAGAAATTGAACTTAAAGGTGTTAAGTTCACTTGGAGAAATAAAAGACAAGGTGATAATTTGATACAAGTTAAACTAGATAGATTCCTAATAACTTGTAACTAGAATATCCTTCCACAACTCTATCTTAATGATCTTCTAGATAATTAGGAAACTAATACAAATAGAGGTACCTTCCCATTCTGGTATGAAATTATGTGGTCATTCCATCTTGACTTTAAAAAATTAATTATTGACTGGTGAAATTTACCCATTAATGGTATGCCTATGTTTATTGTCTCTAAAAACTAAAAATGTTAAGGCGTGATCAAAGGATGGAATACAATTTCTTTTGGGAACATTTTTAAAAATAAAAAAAGATCTTTACCTTTAGTTAAAATATATCTAGTCTCAAATGAAGAGGATTAATATGGATGGCAACATCTATGACAAAGAAAGAGACTGAGAGCTCAATGGTTTAAAATCTCTAAAGAAGATGCGGCTTTCTGGAAATAGAAGTATAGGAATCAATGGCTAAAGGAAGGAGACAAGACCACTAAATTATTCAACCAATCCCTTATGAAACATAGATCAAGAAATAGAATAAGAAAATTGATAAGAGAGGATGAATTTGTTCTCACTAAGGAGGAGGATATAGTTATTGAGGTTTTTTCCTTCTTTTCCCAACTTAATTAAAAAATTCATGTGGATAGTTTTAAAATGGACAAGGTATTGGAGGTAATTCACATCTTAATCAATGTAGATGATTTGAAAGAGATTCTTAAACCACTTATTATGGAATAATTTAAAATGGTGGTCTTCTCCTTTGGGGATTTTAACGCCCCATAAGTGGATGGTTTCCCTTTGGATTTTTTCCAGGATCACTGGGACATAGTAGTAGAAGACATTTTAAAAATAGCTAAAGAATTTTCCAGATTAGGTAGAATTCTTAATCAGATCAATGCTAGATTCATTGCTTTGATACCTAAAAAAGATGATGCCTCAACAATACATTATTTTTTCCCTATTATCTTTTATAATACCATCCATACAAAAAATTCCAAGCTAGTGATTTTCAAACTCAAACTTTTCCTTGATAATTTGGTCTCTCAAAATCAAAAGGGTTTTTTTAGGGAAGGCACATTATGGATGTTGTGTTTACCACTCCTGAATCGATACCTTTTATGCACTATAACAAAAATCTAGGTATGGTTTTAAAGATTGATATATCCAAGGCCTGTGATAGATTTTCATGGCCTTTCATAATAGAGATCCTCAAAAAGTTCAGATTTAGAGGAAGATTTTGAAAATTTTTAGAGGCCTTCTCTAGTACTCCTTGTTATATTTTGTTAAGAACAATCCCAAGAGATAACTAAGAGGGGGGGGGGGAATAAGTTATCTACAAGTTTCAATTCTTTATCCAATTAAGTATACTTAAACTTTAAGCATAAACACAATGAAAGAACACTTGAACACAACACCAATATTTTGGTTATGGGGAAACCCAAATAGGTAAAAACCCCGGTGGGAATTAACACCCACTAATAAACTGCACTAGTGTATAATGATCCTTGTTAGAAGATCTTACAACCCTGTTAGGAGTTGATCTTTACAATGCAATAAGTATAGTGACCTGGTCAAAGGTCAGACCCTATTAGGAGTCTTTTATGATTGACCCTATTAGGGGTGAGGACACACTGTCTGAGAGATCATTGCTCAAAGGGGTGAAGGTTGCAACCTTGTAAATAATAGATACACACTATATCTGGATCTTGGTGAACTGTGAGGTAGACCTATTGTCTTGATCAGTTCCAATGAATAGAACACTCTATCTTATCTATCACATAAACCTCTTCTTGATGACACAATACTTAGCACTCTCTGCTCTGCTCTAATCTTTAATCTCCATGCCATGCTCCTAGCAATCACAAATGACCAACTATAAGTATCTTTCCTCTAAATGATATAATCAAGTCAGCCTATTAGAACCACCTTGAAATAATTTTAGAGAAACAATAACACTCTTCAATAACATCTCGTTTAGCTCTACTAAGCACACAACACAAATAGGGACCTGTCCAAATCAATAAGTGTAGACACACGCTACACACTGTCAGATCTACCAAATTAATTGATACTTTCTCCTCAAGCTAAATTAAATCATGCGCTCTTAACCAAACATCCTTAACTCTTCTCTTATCACTAATCCAAGCACACATACCAAAATGATAGGTTAAACTCCTGTACCAATATAATCTTTGTCGACTCTTCTAGATAAACATAGGAAACTACAACTGGTGAATAGCGAATGCATAAATTTACTTCTATTGTACATCAGACTCTGCATCCATGAATGTAACAACATTAACATGTCTACATCACATATCCAAATGTGCAAGGCTCCATGATAACTGTACAAATAATCACTAGCAGAACACTGCCTGTAACTCTGTCAAGAACACTGCTGACACAAGTTGCTACATAACTGTCTGTACTAACAATTAACCTCTGCATCCATGATATCATGTTGATAACATATCTATGCTAAATATACTCAAATCTTACTACATAAGTCTTCCATGCATGCTACTTACCATATGTTGTCATCAATGACAAACATACAGTCATCACTGGCTTGCTGGAAAATCTCCAACAATGTCCCCCTTTGGCATTGATGGAAACATATGGAATGAAAAAATACCACCAATCCAAATGAAAAATTATTTTATAACATTCTCCATTTCCTCATCAAAACTCCACCAAGGATGAATCCTCCATCTGCTGCAATATTCTTCAATATTCTCCATTTCCTCAACTGAACGTCTTCCATGACTGAATACTACTCCCCCTTGCTGCTATATATTAGTCCTCCTTAATTCTATATATATTCCCCCTTTAATACTATTTTTCATGATTATATACTACTCCCCCTTTGACATCAATGGCAAAGGGCACCAAACATTTAAGCACTGGTACTACTCTTGAAGTAGAGTAGTCAACCATCCATCAGTCACTGAGGATGGATGCTCTCTCCACTTTCTCTAATTAGAATCAAGGAAGGGAATTACTCCCAGCTTCTCGCTGAGATACTCAAAAATATCCTTTGGTAAAGGCTTTGTGAATATATTTTCTAGTTTTTCCTTGGTACTCACATAATCCAACTTGACTTCTTTCTCCACCACTTTCTCTGTTAGGAAGTGATACTTAATCTCTATGTGTTTTGTCTTTGCATGCATCACAGGGTTTTTTGACATGTTGATAGTGCTAGTGTTATCACAATGAATAACAATAGGATAATCAATTTGAATTCAAAAATTCTTTATCATCTGCTTGATCCAAACAATTGTAGAATAATTCAAAGCTGCTGCAACATACTCTACTTCAGTTGTTGATTGAGAAATACAATTCTACTTCTTGCTTGTCCAAGTGACTAGTCTATCACCAAGAAATATTGCTCCTCCTAATGTACTCTTTCTATCATCTACGCATCCTGCCCAATCTACATCTATATATACATGAAGCTCAACATTCTCTGAATTAGGATACCATAGACCATAATCTATAGTGCCCCTCAAATATCTAAATATTCTCTTTAGTTTCATGAGGTGACTTTGTTTAGGCTCTGTTGCAAATCTTCCAACTATGCCAACTGCATTAGATATATCAGGTCTAGATTGAGTAAGATATATGAGTTTACCAATCATAGACTTGTACAATGTTATATCTACTACTGGAGATTCATCTTCTTTTTTAAGCTTGCATCATGTTATCATAGGTATACCCACTGGCTTGAAATCATCCATCTTGAACTTCTTCAATATCTCTTTCACATACTTAGACTAATTAATGAAAATACCTTTCTCTATTTGCTGCACATGTAATCCCAAAAAGTATTTGATAGGTCCAATCATGCTCATCTCAAACTTTCTCTGCATCTCCTTAGCAAATTATGCATTAAGTTTGTCATTACCCCCAAAGATAATGTCATCAACAAATATAGCTACAAGTAGTAAACCTTCAGATGTCTCTCTTATAAATAGATTACAATCTTCTGCTCCTTTCTTGAATCCAATTTTTGTTAGATATCCATCAAGTCTCTCATACCAAGCTCTAGGGGATTTCTTAAGTCCATAGAGGGATTTCTTCAATCTGCATACCATATCAGGCATGTTTGATAAGGTGAATCCTTCTGGATGCTCAATGTATACTTCTTCCTTTAACTCTCCATTCAAGAATGCTAACTTAACATCCATCTGATAAACTTTGAAGTTTTTTAATGTCACATAAGCTAGGAACAAATTAATGGCTTCTAATCTTCTCACAGGTGCAAATGTGTCTGAATAATCAATACCTTCTCTTTGTGCATATCCCTTACATACTAACCTTTCTTTATTCCTTACTACTGTACCATCTTCATTCATCTTGTTTCTGAATATCCACTTGGTTCCAATCACATTCTTATTAGTAGGTCTTGGGACCAGTTCCCAAGTATCATTCTTAATAATTTGATCTAGTTCTTCTTTCATAGCATCATGCCAATCTGAATCATTACATGCATCTTCAACACTTAAAGGTTCAATCTGAGATAGTAAACATACCACGTCATTGCCTGCTGAACTCTTTGCTTTTGATCTTGTTGTGACTTTGTCACTCTAATCTTGAATGATGTCATCCTTAGAGTGATATCTAGATGTAAACTTTGGAACTTTAGGTGATATTTTCTCATCTACCTTCTGAGTTTCATCTTCACTTGTTTCAGGGTCATTGAATAATACATCAATATTGTCAAACATCTCTTCAAAAACTGTCTCACTAGTGGAAGGACTAGGTTCTTCATCAATCATAGGTGCATAATCATGATATCTTTCTTGAACCATAAACTTTTCATCAATCTTAACATGAGCACTTTCAATGATCTTCTTCAATCTCAAATTAAAACATCTATAAGCTTTTCTTTTAGTAGAGTAACCAAGGAAAATACCTCCATCACTTCTTGCATCAAACTTTCCTATTGCTTCATCCCTCTTGATGTAGCACTTTCTTCCAAGGATTTTGAAGTATTTCACTATGGGAACATTACCAAACCATAGCTCATAAGGTGTCTTGTCCGCGCTAGGCCTCAATTGTATTCCATTAATGGTATAGACTATTGTATTGACCACATCTCTCCAATAGGTGTGTGCAACTTTTACTTCAATCATGATGGTGTGCACTATATCAAGGATGATCCTATTCCTTCTCTCTACAATGCCATTTTGCTAAGGGTTTCTAGGTGCACTCAACTATCTCTTTATGCCAGGTTCTTTGCAGTACTCATAGAATCTGTTAGAGGTGAATTCTCCTCCTCTATCCGATCTTAGACACTTTATCTTTAGTCCAGATTTATTCTCAACCTTAGCTTTGAATATTTTGAACTTCTCAAATTCTTCTAACTTATCTTTCAAGAACACAACCCACATCATTCTAGAATAATTATCAACAAACAAAATGAAATACCTTTCACCATAGTATGATCTTGTTTGAGTTGGTCCACATAGGTCTATATGAATCAGATCCAACTTGTTCTCTGCTAAATTATGCTTGCTTCTGAATGAATTCCTCACATGCTTTCCCATCACACATTCCTTGCAAATAGTATCAATTGGCTTTGCTATGCTAGGTAGATCTCTTATTGCCTTTACATTGCTTATCTTTACTATGTTATCAAAATTGATATGACATAGTCTTTTATGCCATAGCCAACTGTCATCTACTTTAGCAACAAAACAACTTGCTTCTAAATTAAGCCTAAAAAATTACCTTTAGTCTTTGAACCTGATGCAATCATTACACCATCCTTGTTGTTAATGATGCACTTGTTGTCTTTGAACTCCAACTGATAACCTTTTTCAAGCAACTACCCAACACTAAGAAGGTTATGCTGCAAACCATCTACATAAAAAACATCATCAGTGTTGTTCTTTCCATCCAATGTGATAGCTCCTCTACCAATGATAGGTTTAGGAGTGTTATCTCCAAACATAACCATGCCACCTTTGTATTTGTCTAGATGAACAAATATGTCTTTATCATCTGTCATGTGATGTGAACAACTACTATATATAATCCAATATGTCCTTATGTCTGCTTGTGAAATAAATGCTAGCTCTTGTTCCTTTTTCTCATCTTCAAGATCCATCTCATCAAACATCTTTTCCATAATAGCAATGAATCCAATTTCATTTTCAACTGAATCATCATCAGAAACTCCATCACCAGCATAGTAACATTCTTGTGTATACTTAGGCTTGTAGTTAGTTTTGAATTTCTTAACTCTTGCAGGACACTTAGATGCAAAGTGACCAATCTTATTACATGAGAAACATTTGAATGGTAACTGACCTTCATACTTTCCTTTTCATTTTCTTTCTTTCTTAGAAATCATAGCAATAATATCATCTATCTCTTTATCTTCATCTTCATCATCAAAATTACGAGAAGTGTTTAAAGATTTCTTACCATGGACTGATGCTTTGAAGGCTGTCTCACTTTTAAGCTCTGTCTTCAATCTTGAAATCTCAAAAGATGAAATTTTGTTGATCAAGGTCTCTCTCTTGAAATTTTTTGTAAGCTACATGGTCTCATCAAGGATGTTGATCTTGTTTTCATACTCTTCTATAAGAGTAGTCATCAAATTATCCATAATGTCTTCCTCTGAGATCTCTCCACCATTGTTCCTAATTCCAACAACTGCTTCATTAATCCTTTGGTTGTAAGCTCTGATTTCTTCTTTAGGTAACATCTCTAATGCATTTTATCTTTTCTTCCATGTCTTTCTGTGCACATTCTTTTCTTGTGTATCTCCTTCAAACATGTCTTCTAGGTGCTTCCATATCTTGTAAGCTGTGTCTACTTTCTTTATCTCTGAAAACTCACTATCAGATAAGGTGTTGATAAGGGCTTCTTTGGATATTGCATTCTAATGGAACAAATCATTTTTCTTTCCAGTAGCATCTTCCTTTGCAAGATCTACTAGAGAGGGGATCTTAACTTCTTTGATAGCCACTTCAAAAACTTTAAAAGCAAAGCACTGCAAATGTGTCACCATTTTGTTCTTCCAATCAAGATAGTTCTCTCCATCAAACTTAGGACTATCTTTTCTAAAGAATACCATCTGATCAACCTCAAGCTATTAAAATTTCTCTCTGAGGCACTTGGCTTTGATACCAATTGTTAGGAACAGTCCCAAGAGATAACTGAGAGTGGGGGCAGGGTGAATTAGTTATCTACAAGTTTCAATTCTTTATCCAATTAAGTATACTTAAACTTTAAGCATAAACACAATGAAAGAAAACTTGAACACAACACAAATATTTTGGTTATGGGGAAATCCAAATAGGTAAAAACCCCGGTGGGAATTAACACCCACTAATAAACTGCACTAGTGTATAATGATCCTTGTTAGAAGATCTTACAACTCTATTAGGAGTTGATCTTTACAATGCAATAATTATAGTGACTTGGTCAAAGGTCATAACCTATTAGGAGTCTTTTATGATTGACCCTATTAGGGGTGAGGATGCACTATCTGAGAGCTCAGTGCTCAAAGGGGTGAAGGTTGCAACCTTTTGAATAACAAATACACACTATATCTGGATCTTGGTGAACTGTGAGGTAGATCTGTTGTCTTGATCAGTTCCAATGAATAGCACACTCTATCTTCTCTATCACATAGACCTCTTCTTGATGACACAATACTTAGCACTCTCTGCTCTGCTCTAATCTTTAATCTCCATGCCATGCTCCTAGCGATCACAAATGACCGGCTATAAGTATCTATCCTCTAAATGATATAATCAAGTCAGCCTATTAGAACCACCTTGAAATCATTTTAGAGAAACAATAAAAATCTTCAATAACATCTTGATTGAATCTACTAAGCACGCAACACAAACTAGGACTTGTCCAAATCAATAAGTGTAGACGCACGCTACACACTGTTGGCTCTACCAAATTAACTGATAATTTCTCCTCAAGATGAATCACATCATGCACTCTTAACCAAACATTCTTAACTCTTCTCTTATCACTAATCCAAGCATGCATACTGGAATGATAGGCACAACTCCTGTACCAATATAATCTCTGTCGGCTCTTCTGGATAAATACAAGAAACTACAATTGGTGAATAGCGACTGCATAACTTCACTTCTACTTCACATCAGACTCTGTGTCCATGAATGTAACAACACTAACATGTCTCCATCACATATCCAAACGTTCAAGGCTCCATGATAACTGTATGGACAATCACTCACAGAACATTGCCTGTAACTCTATTAAGAACACTGCCGACACAAGCTAGTGCATAACTGTCTGTACTAACAATTAACCTCTACATCCATGATATCATGTTGATAACATGTCCATGCTACATATACTCAAATGTTACTGCATAAGTCTTCCATGCTTTCTACTTACCATATGTTGTCATCAATGACAAACATAGAGTCAGCATTGGCTTGCTGGAAAATCTCCAACATATTTTGGGAATGGATTGCCCAAAGGTTATTTTTCCTATTGAAGGGGCTTGATACAAGGTGACCCTTTGTCTCCCTACCTTTTCATTCTTTTTTCTCAAGCTCTAGGTAGAAAATGTACAATTCTTTGTGATCGTGGTCTCATAAAAGGAGTAAAGGTTTCTTCCTCCTTACTTGCTAAAACTCATCAAAAATTTGTGGATGACACAATTTTCTTTGGGTTTTCCTCTATCACTGAAGCTATACAGTGGAAGAGGGTTCTTAATGACTATGTTCTGGCCTCAAGTTAGTTTATAAACTACTCTAAAATTAAGTTATACTTTTTCAACACTGATCCCAACTTAGCTCAAAAATTCATGGATATAATAGGTTGTTAGATAACTATTTTTCCTATAGCCTATCTTGGTCTCCCATTAATCTTCAAATCTCCTAGAAATACCTTCTGGAATTGTATTATCAAAAGGTTTCATAAAAAAATGGTTGGATGGAAGGGTAAATTGTTGAGCCAAGATGGTAAAATCCATTTATTGAAAGATTCTCTTCACAATGTCCCTATTTATTATCTCTCCTTGTTCAAAATATTTGTAGTTGTGGCTAATAAAATAGAGAAAATCCAAGGAAATTTTTGTGGACAGGGGTAGAAGATAAACCCAAGATTTCTCTTGTCAGTTGGGATAAGGTTTTCCTACTAAAAGATAAAGGTGTCCTTAGTATAAGAAGACTTAAATTTTTAATAAATCCCTAATCTCCAAGATAGGTTTGTGTCTACTTAAAGGTTCTAAGGATTGGGTGTCTATTTTTGAATCTAAGTATCTAAATGGAAATGAGCCTTTGGCTTTTATTTTCTATGATGGCCTTCCTAATGGTTCAATCATTGTAATAACTTATTGAAATGTAGGGAATTGTTAAGAAGGGGGGTGGGTAAAATAGTTGGTAATGGAAAAGGAACCCTCTTTTGGAATGAGGTTTGGAGAGGTGAGAATAATTTCTCTTCATTTAATGATATGGAAGGGATCAATAATTATTGCATTAGAATGATTTGAGAGAATAATAGTGAGTAGATTTCTACAATCCATGATAAATATTTGAGTGTTGCTTCTAAATGAAAAAAAAATACTCACACAATCAAATCCAGAAGCAACACTCAAATATTTGAGAGAAGATACAAGATTATATTATTTGGGACAAGGGATCCCCTTCTTGGATCAACATTAAATATAGGCTTATAACAAATAGATAGATCAGTAATAGATGGAAACTTGAGTGGGATAACAGTATTAGGTATATTTTATTTTCCCTGGGTGAGTGTTCTCTATTTGATCAAAACTTGTAGGATGATTTGGTGTGGAGACCTTCCCCATTAGGTGATTTCTCTACTAGATCAGCTTATTTTTTGTTATATTTGGCTGTCTAGTGTTCTACATAGTTTAATTGGAAAGAGATTTGGATTCTCAAAATCATTCCCAAAATCAACATCTTTTGGTGGAAATTTGCCCATAAAAAATCCTAATGGTCGATAATTTGATAAAAAAAGGTTCTATTTTGTTAACAAGTTCTCTCTATATTACAAATAAAGTGAAAGCATTAATCATTTGTTCTTGAATTTCTATTTTTCCTTTGAGGTATGGTCTCAAGTTATGCCTCTAACTTTGGTGAATTTGGCTTCCCTTACCACCCTCCCCTATTTCATAGACTCGTGGTCTCTCTATCCTTGTAAACATGCTTCTATAAGAGAATTGTGGAAATAGATTCCTCAAATGGTCACTTGGGGTATATGGAAGGAGCACAATAATAGAATTTTTAGGGAGACTACAAAGTCTAGCTTGGAGGTCTTTATGATTATTAAACATCAAATAATTGAGAATCTCAATGTTTCTTCCTTTGGGGCCTTTAAAGAAATGCTTACTATTTAGGAAATAAGACTAAAAAAACTATGGGTTCTGACTCAAAATATGACTAATATTGATTGGAACAAGAATTTTAAAAGAACGAGTACTCAATGGTGTCCCCTTGATCAAGACTGAGTAAAGTGTAACTTTCACGAGTGCTCAAAAGGAAACCTTGGACATGCTGGAGTGGGTGTTGTTCTCAAGAACCACAAAGGAAAACTCATTGAATGCATTGCTATATACTTAGGTAGTAAATCAAATAAATTTTTTGAAGCCATGTCAACAATGAAGGGTATACAATTTGCCAGATTTATAGGTTTTAAAAAGATTATTGTAGGAGATTCTAAATTGGTTGTTGACATCCTAAAAGAATATATTAATGACCCTTGGGAGATCAAATCCCTAATGAGAGAAAGCCTAAAAAAACTCAAGGAATTTATAAAATTTAATGTACAACATATACACTGTGAGGGAACAAACTTTATTTCTAATGAGGGTTTAAAGAGTCAAACATGGAGCTATTGGAGGAAAGACTTTATCCTGCCAATCATAAAAACTAATATTTCAAATGAAGTGGGGTGAATATTTTATTAAAAAAATAAATTATTTATGATCCTAATGAGGTGTATTATAAAGATGATTTGGATTAGTGAGTACCAATTAATTATGCTAAGGTGGAGAAGGAAGATTAATGACTTCAAGTGGGGTAAGAAAGGTGTCTATGATGATGTAAGGGGGGATTGTTATCTTTCAAAGGTGAGTACCTATATTAATAAAGATATGATTATTACTTTTGATCTAATTAGATTGAATAATAAGGATATTCACATAAGGCCTCTTTTAGTATTTAATTATTATGCCTACAGTTACGACTCCTATGGAAATTATATCAACAAGATCATTGATAGTCCTTTTGGCATGTGTTTTGCCAATTTTGTTGAGTTTCCTACCACGACAATGTTTACTTTCCATAGGAAATTATTATTGCATTTAATTATGATATGACAACCATTTCTACCATGCTCTTAACCTTATTTATTAGGGAGATTGCTAGTTTTTTCCTTCAACCTGTTACTTTCATAAAAAAAAATGTTGAGTATGGTTTGGTGGGGTTGGAGAACTATGGTTGCAATAGGGATCCCTAGGAAGCACACAAAGCTTGATAACTGCAATTCTTTGGTAAAAAAGGTTGAGCTCTGGGAATTATTTGTGGGGGTTGGCCTTGCTCCCTTTTGCAGAGTGATGTAGGGGTACAATGTTACCCTTTCCTCTAAATTTACCAACTCATTGTTTGGATGTAGAGTTAAAATTGGAAGCCTAGATTTTACTCTCCCACCTAAGATGATGATAGAGGATACATGTTTAGAAAATGTTGGTTCGAGGGTTGTGAAGAAGACTACAAGAAATTATCAAAGTTATATGAATAAATTATTGGAAGATGGTGAGTAGTTGGAAAGATTTCAAAATGGATATGAAAGTGTGATAAGAGAAAACCTAACCTATTCAGAACAAGTGTAGACATTTAAATATTATCCTAACATCATTTTCCTAGCATATAGTATAAACAATTTGCAAAGACACTTAAGATAGAGCTCAACGAGAGCACCATGTCACCGTTCAATTTACTCTTGATTTAGGGATGTAGGTGTGCTCTCAAAACACATGGAGCATGTCCCTAATGCATATTAGGAAGGATTAGGATCAAATAGGGACCATGAGAACCCCATAGTGGCACAAAATCAGGTATAGAACACCTAATTTGCCCCTAGAGCCTCAAGGAGCCTAATGAAGCTAAAATGCAGATTAAGATACAAATGCTTATGCTAAGGTTGATTTTAAACCAAATAAAGTGTGATGTGATGCAAAAATGATTAGAAAAGCTTAATAATGAATAAGGTCAATCCATTAAAATATTCTAGGATGAGTTAGAAAGCATAAAAGATAATGAAATCTAGCAATTATGCTAAATGCTAAGATGATCTAGATAGAAATTAGCATGATAAAAATGCATCAATCATAAAAACTAAGCTAATACTTTTCTCTTGGAAGGAGGGGTATTTATAGGATTCAAGCCAAGGGCTTGGGTTAGGAAGGAGGGTCAGAGTTAGGGGTTGAGTCAAAGAGATAAGGATTGACTTTCATGGGTTGAATGGACCAAGGTTGAGTTAGGATCAAAGGTCAAAGTTAGGATAAGGTTTTAGGGTTTTCTAGAAGAGTATAGAGGTTTAGGGATTTCTAGAAGATATCTAGGATTTAGGGATTTAAATAAATATTAAATTTATTTAAAGTTGGTGACAATATTTATTTAATAAATAGGGATTAAATGTTTAAATTAGATTTAAATATTTTTGGGATGAGGTATCTTAATTAAAAAAAATTAATTAAAATACGAGAGGTTAATGGCACAATAATTAATTAATTAATTAATTAATAAATGATGATGTCATCAGGGGTTTTTGCAAAATAAAATATATTTATTTTGGCAAAGGCATTTTAGGTGTCTACATTTTTCCCCTCTTTGATGTGATGCCACAAGTGGCATGGCGTCAAAGACAAGAAAATAAGATGCCCTAGGCTAGAATAGCAGATAAGGGGTTGTGCCCCCTCGAGAAAATAACACAAAGAGGAATCTTTGTGAAATTTTCTCGAAAAGAATATAGAAGGGAAGGGATGGAAGAAGATGAGAAGGGGGGATAAATAGATGACCTTCCAAGAGAAAATATGTATGAATGCAATATGACGTGAGATGTAGGATGAAGCTATATGCAAGATGCAAGATTAATCTATATGATGAAGGATGGGGGGATTTGGGGAGCTCCTTGCATTGGATATTTTTGAGAGTATGACCTAGTTTCATATAGCAATGCTAGAGACCTTGAAAGGTTACTAGGAAGATAAGGCCTTTTCACCAACGTTGCATAGGACTGACACCAAAAAAAAGCATGCAACAGGGTGCCCCAACATCACACATGAAACTCGGAGGAGGTATGGTGGAAATGATGCTAGAGAAACCAAAAACATATGATTGACTCACAGGCAGAAGCAAAAGATCAAAAGACCTTGCCCCAGATTGCCCTCATTCGTAGTGCACCGTGATATAAAAGATCGCGGTGACCTTGAGGAGAGGAACAATGAGAAGTCGTAAAAGATAAACAAGAACCAAAGGATAAAATCCAATATCAAAATGATAAATCCAAAAGACATCCTTTTCCAAGGAGAGAGATTGATGGGCTAATTGATGGGAGGAGATTAGGTCTGAACATGGAGAAGGATACATCAGCATGGACCTGATTTGATTGCTTAGGTCAACCAATACATAAGGATACATCTATGCGGACCCGGTTTGATGGGGAGAATGTTGTGTTGTTGATTGGCAAATGATGAAGTTCAAAGACAGTCAATATGATCAAGGATAGTCGACAAAAGATCTTGTTGAAGTGCAAGGTTGGGTAGGACAAGATATCTAATCAAATGTTGTTGCAAGACTGACAAGGATATGTACAACAAGATGCAATGATATGCACAATGGGCTGGGAGATATGTACAAGAGAGCTCACAAGATAAACAAAGATTGAAAGGAACAAATGAAATAACAAGTATCTCAACAGCTTTTTCCATAGGTAGGATGATGGAGGATGATTGATTGGATGAGGATTGATGGTGGAGGATTACTAAGTGTCATGGATGAGTTGTTGCTTCCTGATGTAGGATCAGATAGGATAGGATTTGATTTGTCAACCTAAGATAGACTATTGATCTTCAGAAGATGGGATTATTACCAGTGTATGCCAATCTCTTGCTCGAGATGATGAGGCCTACAGAGACAAGTACAAGATGCCCTAGACAATGTTTAGTCAAAGGGTTGACATGAAGTAGATGGTGGATAACTGGATAAGGATTCCTATGACAAGAGATAGGTAAGACACTCAAACCTCAAAAGGACCAAGGGATGATTGTTGAAGCGCTTAGCTAGATAGTTCACGACAAATCAAGGGCTAAGTGATGCAAAGGATGAGAACTAAGGACACATATGTGTAAATGAGCCTAGGTGGAGACACGACTGATGCTATGGTACAAGACTCAGGATAGGGTGTACAAGGGATCTAGGGATGAAGCTAAAGCTCCAAAGATATGCAAGATGATGCCCCAGTTGGGCTAGAAAGCCAAGATGGACTAAAGGTGGATAGGATGATGATGGATGATGTGTCTTAAAATGACATAGATTTGGGAAGGATGAATCCCAAGGATGATGATTGGATTGAGATAAATGCTAGAGGATATGGATAGGATTGAATGGGATTCGATTGCATGGGGGTAGCCTATAGCTAGATACAAATGACAAGGGAAGATACTAGGTGATGGAAAGATGGAGAAAATGTTGAGGGATGAATACTGGAGGAACTGCCAAGGGATTTTGGACTGAGGATTCACTGAGCGATGTTGGATAGAGGATTTGTTGAGGGATTCAAATAGAAGAATTACTTGGAGACTTGGATAGAGGAATACTAAAGGATTTGGATGGAAAGAATTCTTGGAGACTTGGATAGAGGAATACTAAAGGATTTGGATAGAGGAATGCTGAGGATTTAGATAGAGGAAACACTAGGAGATTTGGATAGAGGAGATGCTAGGAGACTTAGATAGAGGAAATGCTTGGGATATTTGGATAGAGGATTTACTGGGAGATGCGGATGAGGAATGTTGAGGATTTGGATGAAGGAAATGTTGAGGATGTGGATAGAGGAAAATTATGATTAGAAGATGGAAGATAAGGATTTGGTGAGGTCTCCAAGGAATTTGTCACCAAGGAATAAGATGCCCCTACTTGGGATAGTTCATGTATTCAAAGGCATTTGGTGGGGGTATGATTGGATGGAAGATAAAATGAAAAAAGAAAGGTAGATGAAAGCTTGGAAGAATGGATTGGATAGAGGATTGGTGGCTGAAAGATGTGATGGGGAATGGATGCAGGAAGATGCTGAAAAGCATGTATACTTGGTGGTCTCTATTTTGTTATCAAGATCCAAAGGAGGATGACGAAGGTGAGAGAAAAATGGGATGGATGAAATACTAGATAGGATGTGATAGAAGGGAATTGCCCCCAGCTATAGAGAGGAAATGGGGGGATACACATGATGCCTGTTTGCCAGGTTTTCATCATGGTACTTGTCCAAGGTGCTTGAATTGCCAATTTTTCACCATTGGACAAAAGTTTTTCTCTCTTCTTTTCTTTTTTGATATTTTTCTTGATTTTTTCCAATTTTTATGGATTTTCTAATTTTCTACTCGCTTTTTTTTTATCTTTTGCTGACTTTCTGATTTATCTAGATGTTGGTACAGCCTTATTAGGATGGAGGGATTATGAAAAGGCATGGATGGGATGGGGGAAATAGGAGATATGGTGGTAGAAAGTGTTTGGATGAAAAGTGATCATGATAGGGAGATGTTGTCAAGACCAACATTGGCACATGTTGTGAGGAAGGTGGATGAAGTGGATGGGATGTGGAAGGTAGAGGTGTATATGATGGAGGATTTGTGCTAGGAGATTTTGGGATATAGGGACCAAAAATAGATGTAGAAGATGGAGAACATGAATGAGTAGCTAGTGGATTAGAAACTTTGGATGCCATTGTGGATATTTCTTTTAGATGCATTGCATCTTTTTTCTTTGGGATCTACATCATCTTTGCTTTAGCTTTGGTGGGCCTTTGTGGCCATTGGGATGCATTGGATTTTGAATTTTATTTCATGGGCCTTTGTGGCCATTGGGATGCATTGGATTTAGCTTTTGATTTTCTGGGCCTTTGTGGCCATTGGGATGCATTAGATTTCTTGATTAGATTTTTCTTTGCTAGAGCATGTCTTTTAGAGTGGACATGGAAATCTTTGGATCTTTGTGGATATTTCCCTTTATGCATTTTTGAGTTGGCATCCAAATTGTGAGAAGCATTGGAAGGATTATGCAGAGGTGTGTGGGATGGAGGAGATATGAAAGAAGATTAGCAGATAGGAGATGTGGGGATGTACCTTTATTGATCTTGACTAGGAATGCATGGAATGGGAGTTTTGTGCTAGATGAAGGATTTAGTAGGATAAGATGGGGGATGATATTTTGGGATGTAAGGCCCCAAAATAGATTTGGTATGTGAAGGATATGCCATGGTAGATTTTGGGACATAGGGACCCAAAAGGGATTTGGAGGATGAAGGAGAAATGTGATAGGTTGTTTTGGGTTGCAATGATGGAGGAGGAGGAATGGCATTGTATACTTTGAAGGGACAATGGAAAGATGCAATGGTGTTTTTGGAAGGATGTTTGAATCTGGCTTTAGCTGTACCAACATTTCTGGAGGAAGTTTCTTCAGATGTGTGATTGATACCACATGATTTTGGATGTTTCTTGTCCTAAATGGGCTCCAGATTTCCTTGTTCATGAGCACCTAGGCCTTGACCTTGATAATTCCATTTTTTGAGCATTTTATCCAAGGAAGGATATTTATGACTTGGGGAATAAGATAAACATCCAGTTTCAGGCTCTGTGATGGAAGATATGGAACTTATTGCTTCTGTTTCAAGTGGGCTGCCATTGACAAATGTAAGTGGACCAAGAGGATAGACTGATGGCAGTGGGATAGTTTAGATTGGAGGATCATCAAGTGGAGAGGATGGGATTATAGGATCTTGATTGGGATTGGAGGATAGTGACAGATCTTTAAGTGGAGGAATTGGAATGATAGGATCTTAGATTAGAGGAATTGGGATGATAGGATCTTGGATTGGAGGAATTTGGTCAATAGGATCTTGGATTAGAGGATTTGGGACAATAGGATCTTGGATTGGAGGAAGTGAAAGGATAGGATCTTGATTTAATTCAATGGATATTTCAACATGCTTCTGGACAAGATCTGAACTGGATTGGATTAGTGTAGATAGAGTGATGGGGTTTTTATGGATGGTCTCTTTAGATGGGATGGATGAAAGGATGGGAGATTCCTCAATTATGATGGCTGGAAGAAGGTTGAACTTATGAGGCTCATTGGATGTGTTTTGGATAATGTTAGGAGGAGGAGATGTGGATGGGAATTGGATGGAGTCAATAGATGGATGGGACTCAATGATGCTAGAAGATGGAAGAGGATCCATAGATGGGATATATGGAAGAAGGATAATGGATGTGAGTGATGGAGGAGAAATGATGGATGTAGGAGATGGATGGGCATCATTACTGATGGCTTCACATGAAGGATTGAGATGGACTGACTCATCAACTTTAGGAAAGGGATTTTTTGCCAGCTTCCTTGTGAAAATCCTTGGTGAATTTCATGATGGAGGTTGTGGTGAAGGAATAGAGTGTGTAGGAGATGTGGAGCTAGGATAGTCCTTACATGAAGGTGGGGTGGAAGATTGTGAACTTTCTTAAAGGGATGACGGTGCCAAAGAGGAGTTGGAGGATGGCATGACTAGATAGTTCACATAGGTAGGTTTAGAGGAAGCTTGTGAAGTTGATGGGCTAACTGATGGGATAGTGATGGTGGATTGAGATATGGGATATGAAGTGGATTGAGGGATGCATTCCTCTTGTGAAAGAGGATCTGTGGTAATGTAGGTAGGAATGTAAGATGCTGGATTGAGATAGGATATAGTGGATGGTGGATCAAGATAGGATGGGGGATCATGGTAATGGATTGGAAGACTAGGATTTTGGATTTGAATATGAGTTGGAGGATAAGGACATGATAGAGGATTTGAATAAGGGATGTAGCTAGTAGGGTTGTTGTGAAAGGATGGTGTTTGGGATACAACCATATAAGGAGATGGAGGTATGAAGAATGTATATAGAGGATATGTGGGCTCAATATAGGAAGAAGGTATAGATGGATAGAATAATGAATTTCCTATTAGAGTTGATGAAAAACAACCCACAACTCCCAAGAACACCTACATGCAAACATCTGTCATAGAAAGAGAGAAGCAAGCAGCTATGGAGACCTGAATGTATGGATCCATGAGAGAGGAGAAATCCTTGATGTGCAAAAACAAAAGTTGCAATCAATGATAAAATGTTAGAAAAAAAAAGGTTACAAAGTGTTATGAGATCAATGCTTATAAAAGTAGATCAGAAAACCTAAAAAGGTAAAACCTAGGTTGCACAATAATAATTAATAAAGCAATTAATTATTATATGCCTAAAGTTTAGCTTAAGTAGAAATATATAATAAGTGACTGGATAATTAAATCAACATGATTCAATTAATCAGTAAAACACTTTATTACTCTAACACCCCCCTTAAGATGAACTTTGGGAGAAGCTAAAAACCTATAAAAAACTACTGAAAGCAAATGGGTCCCGACAACAAAAGGCCTGATTAGGTACCCAAGTACAAAAGAGAGTCTCTATAAAGTGGAGAAATAGAGAAAACCACATGGGAAAAACCCTACTCCAAAAAGAGACAAAGACTAGTCTGAAGGACTAAAGAAGCCTCCAAAACTAGAAATGTTCTAGAAAATAGGAACAAAGCTGAACATGTACAACATCATCGAAGCATGAAACTACAAACTATGTCAAGAAGAAACTGATGATTTGAAGATCCTCCATAGAAATATGACCAGGTAGAGAAGACTGTAATCTGCATGAGTGCCCTCAAATGACACTACTCGAATCAGGAGGCAAAGAAAGGCAAACACCTCAACTCAAAGATACAGATGGCATAAACACCAAAAGTCTGAAGAGCTGATCAATCAAAGCTGGAAGAGTGCGTCATAAAAATAGGAAAGAAAGAGTGTCCATATGGTAAATGATCCATCTCACAAGAATGCATAGGTACCTAGCCACTACAATTGCCTAGTACATAGAATAAAATACTGAATACATAGCTCACACTATCAAACCAAGGAAGCAGTAAAACCAACAATAGAAACCCGCCCCCCCACCCTCCCCCCCATACTACTGACAAGGGAGTAATGATAGGTACATTGAAAAGATCATCCAATATGAACTACATGATAAAAAAGAATTTGAATCATCAAATGTGCAGAGAGAGTACAAACACATATAGAGATACTTGAGGCTAATGTCATTCAAGGAATGCTCACATGACAAAAGATGATGGCAAAAAAAGGCAAACATCAAACCCCCCTAGCACTTTATAATGGAGTGCGAGTACATAAAGCATGAACATTTGCAAGATCCCATACATACAATAGAATGACACTTTATCTCAGTGCATGTGCATAAAATAATACTACAAAAAATGAAGTATAGACTGCTCAAAGAAGAGAGAATTCTGCTGAAACAAAATAATATCCTAAGACGAGCCATCCCTCAAAGGGAAAAGATCCCAGGACCTGTAACATCCAAGATATCCACCAGATTGCAAAAATGCAAGAATCTAAATAAAATGAACTTGGAGCAGAATTTGGAAAAATGACTCACAACACTAAAATGCTCTCTGAACAATCTTTCCAATGATATATCATTTTTCAAAAACAAAGTTTGGATGCACAAGATAGAGCTCCTGGAGTGCAAAACTAAACATTTGGCTTCGACAATGAAAACACCAACAAAAAAGAAAAAAGAGAAAAAAACCTGTAGATCTAGAAAGAGCTTGGAATCATCTTTCTGATGATATCTCGTTTTCCAAATTTTGACACCGTATGCTCAAGATATGAGCAAAAAACCAACAGCTGCATTGGAGGGCCCAAAGAAGGTGTCTAGAAGGATCTGAGGATGGGTGACGTCAACAAAAGGACAAAATCACACATGAAATCATGAGATTTGATAAAAGCTCAGAAAGAGATTTTTGACAATATCTTATTTGCTGAAAACAGAGCCCAGATGCAAGAGAAACATATCCCTAAATGTAGGAGGTCTGAAATGCCAAGATCATGGAGAACATCTAACTTTGATAGAAAATAATGGCATCAAAATGGAAAAATCACAAAACCGTACCAACAAATTTAGATCAGGCTCGGAACCATCTTTTCGATGATATATCGCACGCCCGATTTCGATCCCAAATTCTTGAGATATGGACAAAAAACCATAGGTAGCTCCAAAAAGGCCCAAAAAAGTGCAAATCTCTGCTGACATCAGCAAATTTTGAGCCTAAATTTGATGGCCAAATGACCGTCATGACTCAAATCCACCTCGTGCTAAATAAAATAGGCCCATGCAACCCTAGGCTCAACAAAAGGGGCTAGGCAGTTGAGCAGGGGGGCTGGTCCCCCATGTGATCGTCAGCTCACGGGAGGGGGCTGTAGGTTGCATTTTCAGTGGTTAACCGTGGCAGTCTTGCCGGTCACTGCAGTGGTGACTACGCAGTCACCGATAACTGCCACAGTCACCGTCTGGTGACTCCACCATGGGTAGCGCGCGGGTGGTCGCCCCCAAAAAAATTTAAAATTTTGGAATTGTATGCCTTGATCCACATGACAGGTCATACGACCTGGTAGGCAAAAATTTTTTTCCTTAGAAGACAACTTGTCCAAAATCGACAAGTTTTATATGGATTTTGGGTATCTCAAATGCTCTAGACATAGCCGTGATCTCTGTTTGGCCCAGAAGTGCTCCAAAAAATAGTGACCACCTCGAGATCCATGCCAGAGCTGGTTGCAAATTTGTTTTTGCGACAAATTCCAACTTTGTCCAAATTGGACAAATTTTATTTGGATCTTGGGGTTCTTGGACACTGTGAAAGCAACCGTGAGGTCCTTTTGAAGCCAAGATGACTAGAAAAATAGGTCCCCCAAGATATGATAGGAAACCCTCTAAAAATGCAGATTTGACGAACACGACCAAATCTCTCAAGAAGAGGACAGGGGCAAGCAGATCTGAAGCTTTGATACAATATTGGAGTTGATGAAAAACAACCCACATCTCCCAAGAACACTTGCATGCAAACACCTATCACAAAAAGAGAGAAGCAAACAACTATGGAGACCTGAACGTATGGATCCATGAGAGAGGAGAAATCCTTGATGTGCAAAAACAAAAGTTGCCATCAATAATAAAATGTCAAAAAAAAAAGGTTACAAAGTGTTATGAGATCAATCTTTATAAAAGGAGATCAGAAAGCCTAAAAAGGTAAAACCTAGGTTGCACAATAATAATTAATAAAGCAATTAATTATTATATGCCTAAAGTTTAGCTTAAGTAGAAAGAGATAATAAGTGACTAAATAATTAAATCAACATGATTCAATTAATCAGTAAAACACTTTATTACTCTAACATTTCCCTTGTCAAAGGTAGGATAAGGAGAACTGGTGGATATGCACGGAGGCATGATATGATATTTTGGAGGAATGATTGGATTTTGGAGGATGTTTGGGGAAAGCTTTCTAAGGTTTTCAAAGTGCTCATCATGATCAAGAAGGCTTTCATCATCATTGAGATAGGATGGAATAAGAGAAGAGACATAATAACCAAACTCATTATAATAGTTTTGAGACATGTTGACTTGTGGATGAGTTTGATAGGGATGAAGGATGAAGATGGATTGGAAGACTGACAAGATTAGACTAGGATTGGATTTGTCTCAAGATAGGAGGAAAGATTGACTCTAGAGGAAGACAAACATGGGATGGGGGATGACTGAGATGACTCTACTAACCTAGGATATGAGGAAAGGAAGACAAGTCTGGATGCAAGATGACCAGAAGACCATGATTAGGAGACTAGGATGACAAGATTCTAAAAGCTTGGATGACTTCTGGATTTGGATTGATTGGTTCTGATATGGCAAAAGGATTTGTGTGTAGAATGCTTTGTTTGTGTATGTTTCAACAGATGTTTTGCACTAAGGTTGAAACTTCAAAAAATACATCAAACAAGAACTATCTAAAAGATAGGCTAGTATCAAAATATTTGCCCACAACTTGATATCCCAAAAAGGAATACAAATGGTGAGTAATCTTAAGGTGATCCGAGAAACCACTTGGATTAGTCCTTGCATAAAGATTTTGATACCTTCAGGAGTAGATTGGAAAGCCTCTGATTTAACAAGTGTCTGATTTGGTCCGTGGTATCCTCCCAATTGATTTGTACACATGTGACTCACTTAAGAGCCTAGTTGACCATACCAAAATAGTAGGGATATTCACCTACCTCGAGCTACCATCAACACACATCACCCAAGCTTGAGGGGATGAAGCGAGATTTTTCTCAATGCTTTATTTCTATACCGGCCAAGGAAATACCGATTTGAAGTTATTCTCCAAAGAGGAAGCGCTTTTCTCTCTGGACAAGCTTCTCTAGAAGTAAAACAAGTGAACCCATCCAAGTTCAACTTCTTTTACATCACTTAGTTAATAAGGTCTTTGCAGAATTGAAAAACTCATAGAAAGTACACCAAGAATATTTCTTTCCCAAATTGATTTAGTGAGTTGAAATGAAAGCTTGAAAACACATGTGTTTATGATTTTGATTTATCCATTCCTTGAAGACAGGAAAGCTTTAAAGATATTGCAAGTTTTTTCTCCCTTATGCATTCAAGATTGAGTTTTCTTTCTAGGATCCTGATTTGAATTTTGAAATGAAATGAAATGCTTTTCTTCCAATTTAGGAAATTCAAGATTATGCTTGGACTCAAAGAAAAATGACTCTTTTGATTTGGGACTTTTGGTTCACTTCTTTCATTTCATTCAAGAGTTTGTGCTCTAGAATTTAGTTTTATGCCCAAAAGAAGTGTTCCTAGAGTGATTTATGCATGAAAATTTTGAAAGCATCCAATATTTTCCAAAAATAAGTTTGTTTTAACCAATAAAAGAGCATTAGGATTGATTTAGGAATGTTTAGGATAGTTTAGGATTGATTAGGAACCATTAGGAATGAGATGCAATTTTGTTCCTAGATTGCATGAAACTTGAAAAACACTTAAGATATTGCAAAAGAAGTTCACTTTAGCCAAGGAAAATGCACAAAGTTTGATTTAGGAACACTTAGAATGGTTTAGGTTGATTAGGAACCAATTAGGAAAGATTTGCATATTTCTAGTCCTTTTTAAGCATCCAAAATTTGAGGTGTTCGTAGTTTGCATGCAATACTCTAAAAAACTTAGATTTGAATGAATGAAGTTATTTTTAGCCAAAGGAAAGACATTATGGATGTTTTTAATTGTTTTAGGCTTAATTAGGAATGTTTAGGATTGTTTAGGAATGATTAGGAAACGTTTAGGAAATATTTACAATTTGTTCCATTTAAGGTATTCAAGAGTGAATATAATTTCATTTTAAGGCAAATAAATGAAGTTTTAGATTCCCAAACATTAAAGAAGGTTAATGAGCCTTAAGGCTTTAATGTTTTGGTGAGAAATTGGCCTCCAAGAAGTACCTTCACTAGGATCCCCAAACAGGCCCAAAAAGTCAATAAAAACCAAGTTTAGGGCTTCATACAAGCCATTTTCTTCCCATACGACACTTGAGACCAAGGATTTTTTTGAGTTGAAGTGTTGTATGACATTGTATGATCCCCCATATGACACTTGGGCACAACCCATATGAAATTTGAGCTAGAACGTGAAAAAAAATGGAAAAAAAATACCTTAAAAATATGTAAAATGGCTCAAACGACTATTGGGAACTACTCATACAACACTTGGGAACTACCCATATGAAAATACATGCAAGGTATGAATTTTCATATGACACTACAGCAAAATTTGTTCGGGAGGCATGAAAATTTGAGTTTTTTGGCCAAAAAAACCCTAAAAAATGTAGTTTTAAAGGCTTGTGGAGTCCCACCGGACATGCCAAAATGTGATCAAAGAAAACCTAACCTGTTTGGAATAAGTGTAGACATTAAAAAATTAGACTAACATCATATTCCTAGCATTTAGTAAAAATATTGGAGATTTGCTAGCAGGCCAGTACTGACTGTATGTTTGTCATTGATGACAACATATGGAAAGTAGCATGCATGGAAGTCTTATGCAGTAAGCTTTCAGTATATGTAGTATGGACATGATATTAGCATGATATCATGGGTGCAAAGGTTAACTATTAGTACAGATAGTTATATAGCAGTTGGTGTCAGCAGTGTTCTTGATAGAGTAACAAACAATGTTTTGTGTATAGTTGTCCGTACAGTTATCATAGAGCCTTGCGCACTTGGATATATGTTGAAGACATGTTAGTGATGTTTTAGTTATGGATGCATAGTCTACTGATGAACACAAGTGAAGTTATGCAGTCGCTATTCGCCAATAGCAGTTTCCTGTGTTTGTTTAGAAGAGCCAACATAGATTTTATTGTTTCTTGAGTTGCGCCTATCTTGAGGGTATGCACGCTTGGAGTTAAGCTTGGAGAAGTGTTATTGATGTTTTGTTAAGAGTGCATAAGTTAATTTAGCTTACAGAGAAAGTTCCAGTTGTTTTGGTAGAGCCAACAGTGTGTAGTGTGCATCTACAATTATTCTATTAGACAGGTCCCAGAATGAGTTGCGTGCATAATAGAGATGACATAATGTTGTTGGAGTTTATTATGGTTTCTCTAATATGATTTCAAGGTGGTTCTAACAGGCTGACTTGATTATATCATTTGGAGGAAAGATATTTATAGGCAGTCATTTGTGATTGCTGGAGTGTGGTTCATGGTTGATTAAGCATAGTAGAGCAGAGTGTGCGAAATGTTGAACCATCAGAAGAAGGTCTATGTGACCAAGTAAAGTACTTGTGCTATTCATTGGAACTGATCCAAATAGTAGGTCAAAGCGCAATTCACCAATATCTAGATATAGTGTGTATCTATTATTCAGAAAGTTGTAGCCTTCACCCATTTGAGCAGTGAGCTCTTGGACAGTGCGTCCTCTCCCCTAACAGGGACAATTGTAAAAGACTCCTAACATGGTCTAACCCTTGACCAGGTCTACTGTACTTAATATATTGTAAAGCTACTCCTACCAGGGTAAAGGATCTTCTAGCAAGGATCATTATACACTAGTACAGAATATTAGTGGGTATCAAGTCCCACCAGGGTTTTTACCTATTTGGGTTTCCCCGTAACCAAAATATTGGTGTTGTGTCAAGTGTTCTTTCATTATGTTTATGCTTTATGTTTAAGTATACTTAATTGGATAAAGAATTGAATCTTGTAGGTAACTGATCCAGCCCCCCCCCCCCCCCCCCCCCTCTCAGTTATCTCTTGGGACTATTCCTAACAATTGGTATCAGAGCCAAGTGCCTCGAAAAGAAAGTTTAACAACTTGAGGTTGATCAGATGGTGTACTTCAGGAAAGAAAGTCGTAAGTTCGATGGAGAGAATTATCTTGATTGGAAGAACAAGATGGTAACCCATTTGCAGTGCATTGCTTTTGAAGTTTTTAATGTGACCATCAAAGCAGCCAAGATTCCTACCTTAGAAGACCTTGGAAAAGATGATGCTACTGACACACAAAAGGAATTGTTTCATCATAATGCTATTGCTAAAGAAGCCCTTATCAGCACCCTATCTGATGGTGAATTTTTAGAAGTAAAAAAGATAGATACATCCCATAGAATATGGAAGCACCTAGAAGACACATTTGAAGGAGACAAACAAGCTAAGGATGCGCACAGAAAGACATGGAAGAAAAGATACAAAGCATTAGAGATGCTTCCTAAAGAAAACATCAGAGCTTACAATCAGAGGATAAATGAAGCAGTTGCTGGAATCAGGAACAATGGTGGAGAGATATCAGAAGAGGACATTATGGATAAAGTAATGACTACTCTTACTCCAGAATATGAAAGCAAGATCAACATCCTTGATGATACCATGCAGCTTACATCAAATTTCAAGAGAGAGACCTTGATCAACAAGATCTCAGCTTTTGAGATTTCAAGATTGAAGATAGAACCTAAGAATGAAACAGCCTTCAAAGCAACAGTTCATGGTAAGAAGTCTGCAAACACTTCTGGTAATTTTGATAATGATGATGAAGATAAAACACTAGATGATTTTATTGCTATGGTTGCCAAAAGAGAAAAGAAAGGAAAAGGAACATATGAAGGTCAATTACCATTTAAGTGCTTTTCATGTAATAAGATTGGTCACTTTGCATCTAAGTGTCCCACTAGAGCTAAAAAGTTCAAAAAGGATTACAAGCCTAAGTATTCTAAGGAATGCTACTATGCTGGAGATGGAGTTTCAGATGAAGAATCAGGTGAATAAGAAATTGGATTCTTTTCTATTATAGACAAGATGAATAGTAAGTTAGTTCCTAAAGATGAAAAAGTAAATCAAGAGCTAGCATTAATTCACAAGCTAACATAAGGACAGATTGGATTATAGATAGTGGTTGTTCACATCACATGACAGGTGATAAAGGCAAGTTTGTTCATTTGGACAAATACAATGGAGGTATGGTCAGATTTGGAGACAACACTCCTAAATCTATAGTTGGTAGAGGAGCCATCACTTTAGATGGAAAGAACAGTACTGATGATGTTCTTTATGTTGATGGTTTGAAACATAACCTTCTCAGTGTTGGACAGTTACTTGGAAAAGGCTATCAGTTGGAGTTCAAAGATGACAAATGCATCATTAACAACAAGGATGGTGTTATGATTGCATCAGGCACAAAGACAAGAGGCAATGTTTTTCAACTCAATTCAGAAGCAAGTTGTTTTTTTGCTAAAGTTGATGACAGTTGGTTGTGGCATAAAAGACTATGTCATATCAATTTTGATAACATAGTAAAGATAAGAAATGTTAAGGCACTAAGAGATCTACCTAGCATAGCAAAGCCAGTTGATACTATATGCAGGGAATTTGTGATGGGGAAGCATGTGAGAAATTCATTCAGGAGCAAGCATAATTCAACAGAGAACAAGTTGGATCTGATTCATACAGACCTATGTGGTCCAACTCAAACAAGATCATACTATGGTGAAAGGTATTTCATTTTGTTTGTTGATGATTATACTAGGATGATGTGGGTTGCATTCTTAAAAGATAAGTCAGAAGCTTTTGAGATGTTCAAAATATTCAAAGCTAAGGTTGAGAATGAATCTGGATTAAAGATAAAATGTTTGAGATCGGATAGAGGAGGAGAATTCACCTCTGAAATATTTTATGAGTACTGCGAAGAACATGGCATAAAGAGACAGTTAAGTGCACCTATAACCCCTCAATGGAATGGAATTGCAGAAAGAAGGAATAGGATCATTCTTGATACATCGCGCACCATTATGATAGAAGGAAAAGTTGCACACACCTATTGGAGAGATGCGGTCAATACAACAGTCTACACAATCAATAGAATTCAGTTAAGGCCTGGCGCTGACAAAACACCTTATGAGCTATGGTTTGGTAATGTTCCCACATTAAAATACTTTAGAATCTTTGGAAGTAAGTGCTACATCAAGAGGGATGAAGTAGTAGGAAAGTTTGATGCAAGAAGTGATGAAGGTATTTTTCTTGGTTACTCTACTAAAAGTAAAGCTTATAGATGTTTCAATTTAAGATTGAAAAAGATCATTGAAAGTGCTCATGTAAAGATTGATGAAAAGTTTATGATTCAAGAAAGATATCATGATTACTCACCCATTATTGAAGAAGAACCTAGACCCTCTTCTAGTGAGACAGTTATTGAAGAAATGTTTGACAGTATTGATGTGTTATTCAATGACCCTAAGACAAGTGAAGAAAATACTCCTAAGGCTGATGAGTCAGCATCACCTAAAGTTCCAAAGTTTACATCAAGAAATCATTCCAAGGCAGACATCATTGGAGATCAAAGCGGCAAAGTCTTAACAAGATCACAAGCAAAGAACTTAGCTAGCAATGAAGCGATATGTTTACTATCTCAGATTGAACCTTTAAGTGTTGAAGATGCATGTAATAATTTAGATTGGGATGATGCTATGAAAGAAGAACTTGATCAGATTGTTAGGAATGACACTTGGGAACTCGTCCCTAGACCTAGTGATAAAAATGTGACTGGAACAAAGTGGATATTCAGAAACAAGATGAATGAACATGGTACAGTAGTAAGAAACAAAGAAAGATTAGTATGTAAAGGATATGCGCAAAGAGAAGGCATTGATTATTCAAAAACATTTACACCTGTGAGTAGATTAGAAGCTATTAAGTTGTTTTTAGCTTATGCTACAGTTAAAAACTTCAAAGTTTATCAAATGGATGTCAAATCAGCATTCTTGAATGGAGACTTGAAAGAAGAAGTATACATTGAGCAGCTAGAAGGATTCAATTTATCAATAGACCTGATATGGTATGCAGATTAAAGAAAGCTCTCTATGGACTTAAGCAAGCCCCTAGAGCATGGTATGAGAGACTAGATGGATACTTAACAAAGATTGAATTCAAGAAAGGAGCAGCAGATTGTAATCTATTCATTAGAGAGACATCTGAAGGTTTGCTTCTTGTAGCTATATTTGTTGATGACATTATCTTTGGAGGTAATGACAAACTCAGTGCTGAATTTGCCAAAGAAATGCAGAATGAGTTTGAGATGAGTATGATTGGTCCTATCAAGTACTTTTTGGGACTAAATGTGCAGCAGACAGAAAAAGGGATTTTCATTAATCAATCAAAGTATGTGAAAGAGCTACTGAAGAAATTCAAGATGGATGATTGCAAGCCAGTAGGAACTCCTATGATCACTGGATGCAAGCTTACAAAAGAAGATGACTCACCAGCAGTAGATATAACATTGTATAAGTCTATGATTGGTAAACTCATATATCTTACTAAGACTAGACCTGATATCTCCAATGCAGTTGGCATAGTTGGAAGATTTGCAACAGAGCCTAAACAAAGTCACCTCATGGCAGTAAAGAGAATATTTAGATACTTGCAAGGCACTATAGATTATGGTCTATGGTATCCTAATTTAGAAAATGTTGAGCTTCATGTGTACATTGATGCAGATTGGGCAGGCTGTGTTGATGATAGAAAGAGTACTTTAGGTGGAGTAGTGTTTCTTGGTAATAGACTTGTCACTTGGACAAGCAATAAACAAAATTGTATTTCTCAGTCAACAACAGAAGTAGAGTATGTTGCAGCAGCCTTGAATTGTTCTACAATTGTTTGGATCAAATAGATGATAAAGAATTTTAGAATTCAGATCGATTATCCTATTGTTATTCACTGTGATAACACTAGCACTATCAATATGTCAAAGAACCTTGTGATGCATGCAAAGATAAAGCACATTGAGATCAAGTATCACTTCCTAAGAGAGAAAGTGGCAGAGAAAGAAGTCAAGTTGGACTATGTGAGTACTAAAGAATAGTTGGCAGATATTCACAAAGCCCTTGCCTAAGGATACTTTTGAGTATCTTAGGGAGAAGTTGGGAGTCATTCCCTTCACTGTTTCTACTTAGAAGAAAGAAGGAAAGGCATCAATCCTTAGGGACTGGTGGAAGGTTGACTACTCTACCTCAGGAGTAGTACCGGTGCTTAAAATGAATGGCAACCTTTGCCATTGATGTCAAAGGAGGAGTATATATAGAGTCATGAAAAATAGAAGTAAAAAGAAGGGGGAGCAACATTCAATTATGACATTAGTACAGTTGAGGAAATGGAGAATATTATAAAATATTGTAGTAGATGGAGGATTCATCTTTGGGGGAGTTTTGAAGAGGAAATGGAGAATGTTATAAAAGAAATGTTTGTTTGGGTTGGTGGTGGTTTTTCATTCCACATGTTGCCATCAATGCCAAAGGCGGAGATTGTTGGAGATTTGCCAGCAGGCCAGTACTAACTGTATGTTTGTCATTGATGACAACATATGAAAAGTAGTATGTGTGGAAGTCTTATGCAGTAAGCTTTCAGTATATGTAGCATGGACATGATATCAACATGATATTATGGGCACATAGGTTAACTATTAGTGCAAATAGTTATATAGCAGTTGGTGTCAGTAGTGTTCCTGACAGAGTAACAGACAATGTTCTATGTATGGTTGTCCGTACAGTTATCATAGAGCATTGCGTGCTTGGATATATGTTGAAGACATGTTAGTGATGTTTTAGTTATGGACGCATAGTTTGATGATGAACGCAAGTGAAGTTATGCAGTCGTTATTCACCAGTACCAGTTTCCTGTGTTTGTTCAAAAGAGCCGACAAAGATTTTATTGGTTCTTGAGTTGCGCCTATCTTGAGGGTATGCGCCCTTGGAGTTAAGCTTGGAGAAGTGTTATTGATGTTCGGTTAAGAGTGCATAAGTTAATTTAGCTTATAGAGAAAGTTCCATTTGTTTTGGTAGAGCCGACAGTGTGTAGTGTGCGTCTACAATTATTCTATTAGACAGGTCCCAGAATGAGTTGCGTGCATAATAGAGCCAACAAAATGTTTGTTGGAGTTTATTATGATTTCTCTAATATGATTTCAAGGTGGTTCTAATAGGTTGACTTGATTATATCATTTGGAGGAAAGATATTTATAGGCAGTCATTTGTGATTGTTGGAGTGTGGTTCATGGTTGATTAAGCAGAGAAAAGCAGAGTGTGCGAAGTGTTGAACCATTAGAAGAAGGTCTATGTGACCAAGTAAAGTACTTGTGCTATTCATTGGAACTGATCTAGACAGTAGGTCAAAGTGCAGTTCACCAAGATCCAGATATAGTGTGTATATGTTATTTAGTAGGTTGTAGCCTTCGCCCATTTGAGCAATGAGCTCTTGGATAGTGCATCCTCTCCCCTAACAGGGACAATTGTAAAAGACTCCTAACAGGGTCTGACCCTTGACCAGGTCTACTATACTTAATATATTATAAAGCTACTCCTAACAGGGTAAAGGATCTTCTAGCAAGGATCATTATACACTAGTACAGAATATTAGTGGGTATCAAGTCCCACCGGGGTTTTTACCTAGTTGGATTTCCTCGTAACCAAAATATTGGTGTTGTGTCAAGTGTTCTTTCATTGTATTTATGCTTTATGTTTAAGTATACTTAATTGGATAAAGAATTGAATCTTGTAGATAACGGATTCACCCCCCTCCCCCCCCTCTCAGTTATCTCTTGGGACTATTCCTAACAAAAAACAAATTGCAAAGACACTTCAGATAGAGCTCAATGGGAGCACCCTATCACCGTTCGATTTTCTCTTGATTTAGGGATGTGGGTGTGCTCTCAAAACACATGGAGCATGTCCCTAATGGATATTAGGAAGGCTTAGGATCAAATAGAGATCATGAGAACCCCATAGTGGCACAAAATCAGGTATAGAACACTTGATTTGCCCCTAGAGCCTCAAGGAGCCTAATGAAGCTAAAATGCAGATTAAGCTACAAATGCTTATGCTAAGGTTGATTTTAAACCAAATGAAGTGTGATGTAATGCAAAAATGATTAGAAAAGCTTAATAATGAACAAAGTTAATCCATTAAGCTATTCTAGGATGAGTTAGAAAGCATAAAAGATAATGAAATCTAATAATTATGTTAAATGCTAAGATGATCTAGATAGAAATGAGCATGATAACAATGCATGAATGATATAAATCTAACAATGCATGAGTATTTATAAGATTCAAGCCAAGGGCTTGGGTTAGGAAGGAGAGTCAGAGTTAGGGGTTTGGTTAGGGGTTGAGTCAAAGAGATAAGGATTGACTTTCATGGGTTGAATGGACCAAGGTTGAGTTAGGCTCAAAGGTCAAAGTTAGGATAAGGGTTTAGGGTTTTCTAGAAGAGTATAGAGGTTTAGGGATTTCTAGAAGATATCTAGGATTTAGGGATTTAAACAAATATTAAATTTATTTAAAGTTGGTGACAATATTTATTTAATAAATAGGAATTAAATATTTAAATTAGATTTAAATATTTTCGGGATGAGGTATCTTAATTAAATGTTTTTAATTAAAATAGGAGAGGTTAATGGCACAATAATTAATTAATTAATTAATGAGATGTCATCAGGGGTTTCTGCAAAATAAAATAATTTTATTTTGGCAAAGATATTTTAGGTGTCTACAGAAAGGTTGCATCTCCCTCCCTTATATGCCTTGGTAAGCCTTCATATCATGCACTATTTCACTTTAGAAGGAAGATCCATGGTTGTTCATGGTTACCATTTTCTACTATTGAACCATCTCAAGCATAGGGAGAATATCAATATTCCCTTCTTTTTGTTTTCTTCTCTGCAACAGAGTATTGAGAGTGGAGCCTCTCCACCTCTACACCGATGTCTAATTATGGCTCTCTACAATTCTACCCTTGATAGGAACCCCTATGCCCCTTGAACATAAGGTGCACCCTTCTTCCACACCCCAACAACCTCTGGCTATGGCTCCCAAGCGTATTACTATGGGTAATGCCCAGGCCATCCCTTCGATAAATAAGGGTAAGATACTAAAGGAAATTGAGAATCCCCCTCCCCTTTATGTTAATGATTTGTTGGTGGTAACCCTTGAAAAATGTAAGTCCCCTTTGGACCTCCCTAGCTCATCAAAGAAAAAACCTAATAAAGCCTCTGTTAACAAGGGGATTACTATAACTATCCTAGAGAATAATGAGGAAAAATATGTAGGAAAAGTCAAGGGTATTAAAATTGAAGAGATTACCCTTGGAACTGGGAGCAGAAAGTTGGCTAGGTTGGCAAAAAAATTGGCAGATCCTCCTTCTAAAGGGAAAAGCATAATGTGTGAGGGCGAAGATGCCTCTTCAAAGAAAGTTTTGAAGAAGAGGATGACAACAAAGATAAGTGCTATGCTGGGGAAGAGGATCAAGAGGACCAAAACATGACTTCTCTTAACTTGTCAGTTGACCAAGATATGGATAATGAAAATCTAGACAGTGAAATCCCTAATAAGGATATCTTTGGTGACTCCTTGGAGGATGAGGAAGAAACCAAAGATATGCATGTGATGTAGAAAGAAGAGACAACTCGGGATGATCCTTTACTTGGTATTATGGAAAGACTGGATCAAATCGAAAAAGGATGACTGAGAAAAGTCTTGTTATTGATAAAGCCCTTTACTCTCTTGTTTGGATCACTGATGGTATCATGAACACAATGGTTATGGGCATTACTATTGAAAAATATAAGATCAAGAAACAACTCAAAAAGATGGGATACCATGTTGGCACTACTCACGAACATTTGCAGAGAGGGAAGTTGGACACCTAGTCAGAGACTCTTTGGGAGCTAGAGAAAGATTGGAGCCTAATCGAGGCTCTTCATTATTCAAAATGATATTTTATATTTGTCTTGGTCTATTTCATGCTCACTGCTTCTGGAGGAAGTTGTTTAAAAGTTTTAAGACTTACTGGGTTGTTAGTATAGGTAGTGGCTAAATAGCCAACTAAAACATAAATCATATAAGGATGATTGAAAATAAAACACTAAGTGTCCCCCTTGGTAAGATACACATTTTAGTTTGTTGTTTAGATGCTGCCGTTAGTATATACTTAGATTATAATACCGTTAAGTGGTATGTGGATATAGTTGTTACTTTAATGTTAAATGATAGTAGAACTTTGTCTTATAGGTATATTGATAGGTAAAAAGATGTCGTTAATTAGATAAGTCTTCTTTGTTTTTGCTTGGTTATGTTGATTTGGGTTCTTGGTAATCTAGTTGTTTTAAGTGTTGGGGGCCCCTCACTAATTTTGTTGTGTTCGGTTATTGTTTTTGCTATGTCGTGTCTCTTTTTGTAAGGGATCAAGGCCCTTTCCCTCCTTATGTAATAAAAAACAATTAAACTTCTGATTATTGAGTTCATCTCATAGTGTGTTGGATGAGTGACGGTGGTGTTATTGTGACCACCAAGATTCAAACCCCCACTAAACCAAGGTCCCCCAAAATCCTCGTTATGACCTCACTTGAAATAGTTAAAAAAGTTACCCAATATTTAAAAACCTAAAATAATAATTAAATTACTCATTATCTTTAACAAATTAAACTACAAAAATAATACATTTACGCTTGGAAGGTCAAACTCCCCCATTGTTGGCCGGCCGCACATAGTGTCAATCAATTCAAGAAAATAATGAAAAAAATTGCTATGAAAGCAAGTCTAACCTCCGCCAAATTATACATTTCTGTCAACAGGAACTTCAGATCTGTCTTGAAAGCACCATACGAACCCTTCCAGATTTAAAAAATAATAAAAAAATCAATTTCACTTCTCGCTTCCCCCTTCTCTTGTGCAGTTGATGACGATGAACAGAATAAAATAGCATGTGAAATGCCAAATTAGAGAGCAACCTAAATTGTCACAACCCATAATTTCACTAAGATTGAGCTGTCAGTCACAATTATAAAAATTAATAAATAAAAACTCTCACGGGAATATTGCAATCCGAAGTAAAATTAACCTACTTCCACCAGAATTCTGGCATCTGATGAGGACGTCCACGGTTAATTGAATTCGAAGAAACCAGAGTTTGGTCAGGACATCTGCAGTTCATTGAAGTTGATGGAAACAGAGTCTAAACGGGACGTCCGTAATTAATTAAACTGGGAAAAACCATGTGTACTTTATAAAAGACAAGAAAAGCGGTTTCATTGCCGGAGTGTAAATAAATTGACGGTTTTAGAAATTGTAGACGGGCTTTTCTTGACGGTGTTAATAATTGAAAACGTTCCTTCGTTCCTTGTTGTCGGTGAGCAATCAAAAAATGAGCTCAGACGGCCTCTGTGTAGCTTGTAGTTGAATTTTTTCGGTTGGATTAAGGTGGTTGGTCATCGGGTGTGGCCTATTTTTGCCCTATTTTGAACTGAATCTTGCAAGTTCTGAAGTGAGGATTACTTGATTTGATCAGATCAGATCTGTTCTGATCAGAATTGAGTTGGGTTGAATTGCAACTGAGTAGTCAAGATGGGTGAAGGCAAGGCTTCCACAATTATCATGGTTTTTGTCTTTGTTGTTGATGTAATTGCATTTGGGCTTGCTGTTGCTGCAGAACAGAGGAGAAGTACTGTAAGTAGATGCTCTGTTTTTTTCCCAATTTCATCTTTGTGCAATGTGATACCCAATTTGATGAGAAAAGCTGTCATCACTTCAGATTGCGATAAATTTGGTAATTTGATTTGGTTTTGAGTTCATTTTTGTTAAGCCTGCTTAGCTGAATCTTGTTCTGTTGATATACTGATGGGTTTGATTTTATTTGTTGAAGTAGGGTTATTTTTATTGCAATGCTGTGAATCTCTAGATCCGGTTTTATCTCCTTAACCCTGCTCTCTAATAATTATTTTAGGTTTATTGTTTTCCTTACTACTTAATGCCCAATGACGCGGATTCTGATTTGGAATCTTAGATCTAAAAACAAGGCCTAGGAAACAGAGTTTTTCTTCTGTGATCTGTACTGGGTTGTGTCCGATTATGTTCCAGTTATGAATATCTTTTCCATTTTTATGGCAAAATAGAGTCTTTAGCTAATCAGCAAATTTAACTGTCTTTGGAGAACTGAAATGCATATTCTAGTTCAGTGAAAATGCCATTTGAAGGGTACTATTGGATTCATGACAATGCTTCAGTTGCCAATAGTGCCGTAGATCTTTAATTTAAGATTTGCATTGTTCGCTTTTCTTCGCATCAATTAGGTTTTCTTAATTCTATATCGATGTATTTCATTTGAGATTCATGGAACTGCCATTCCAGGGCAAAGCCAGTGCCCGCTATGGTAACTAGGAACTTTCAAAGATGTGTCAACAACTGAAATCTGATGAGATATAACCCAGAAAATAGAAGGATTGAAATGCATTTATTTTTTCAAACCTGAAAAGCCATGCACGGACAAAAGTCATTTTTGTGAGGCCATTAATCAGTGGCAGGTCAACAAGACCCTGATCCAATGCCCCATGGGGTAGGGTAAACTCTTTTGCAGGGTATACATGGCTGATTTATCCTGCAGTTATGAGTACTTCCGGTGTCATGACACTCGCCCTCCCGCATCTAATCCATGCCCCCTGCTTGAGAATTCTTCTATAGGCCAGCTTTGAAATTGGGCATCCTACAAAGCTAGCATTTGTACCCCAAGATTCACTGGATCTAGGAAAAAGGATCACCTGAAAATACAGATGTGACCTTGGAAATCGTAAAGAACGGGATTTTGGAAATGCTAGGGTTAAAGTCTCTAAAACTAAACGTGTTTTAAAATATCCTAGAGTTCTATATGGATGGACAATTGAATAATTGACAATCAAACTTCTTTGTAATATTGATTATTCACAATCAAACTTCTTTGTAATATTGATTAGTGTATTCAATGTATCTTTAGTTGCAACGCCACAATGATTGCACCAATTTCAATTTTCACTCTATCCATTCATAGTCTTTTGACCATAATTGCATTTTACCAATTTGTTTCAGGCACAGGTGGTTCCAGACAGTGGTAGTGAATACACTTACTGTGTGTATGATTCTGACATAGCAACTGGTTATGGAGTGGGGGCGTTTCTGTTTCTGTTTCTCAGCCAGGTGCTGATAATGGGTGTCACACGATGTCTATGCTGTGGAAAGTCTCTTAGGCCAGGAGGATCTCGTGCATGGTCTATTATTTTGTTCATTGCAGCCTGGTAACTGTACTTCCACATAAATATATTTGATGTGCATTCTGTTGAGTGTGAAGCTCTTCTAACATCATTGAGGAGATCATAAATCTTCAAACAGATCCCCTTAAGTAACCTGAAATAGATTAAACCTTTAAATGGAGGGGAGAAAATTTCCAGATTCTTAGTCAAATTCATTCTTTCATAACAGAATTGACTAAAGTATCACTTTGTGAAGTGGTTGAATCCTCAGATAAAACCTACTAATGTACACTGTAAAAGGCCAAGGCATGCCTCTAGGAGCAATTTCTCAATCTAAGTGCTTTGTTATATTAAGATGACTAAAAGAACTGCTAAATTCTGTACTAACTCTTACCCTGTTAATTGTAGGTTAACATTTATAATTGCAGAAGCTTGCTTTGTCGGTGGAGCAGCTAGAAATGCCTATCATACCAAATACAGGGGTTTCTATAAATCAACCGATGTGTCCTGTGAGACATTGCGAAAGGGGGTATTTGCAGCAGGTGCAGCCTTTACAGTGTTCACCTTGATTCTGAGTGAGCTGTACTATGTGAGTTTTGCTAAGGCTAATGAAGGTGGATGGGCACCATATGGTAGAGAATCTGCTATCGGAATGAGTAGCTATGCTTAGAAGGCAGATATTGTTGGATATTAGACTAAATAGAGCTGTGACTTTATTCCTTCTCTGAAGGATATAAGACAGCTTTTGCTTCAGTAATTAAAAGATGTTTTTGGGTGGTACTAGGAAGTA
The DNA here is from genome assembly GCA_027943335.1 of Chamaecyparis obtusa. NCBI lineage: Eukaryota > Viridiplantae > Streptophyta > Pinopsida > Cupressales > Cupressaceae > Chamaecyparis > Chamaecyparis obtusa. Next base: position 211,760 of record BSBK01008102.1, on the reverse strand, counting down.
TGATACGAGAATTGTGTAGCAAATGATTTTATCCACAATTGAATAAGATAAATGTATTATTTATTTGTATTTTGCTTTCTTCAGTATCTATGTTTCTCCACATTTTGGGTTTCATTTGAGTTATGCACATAAATGTTTGTCATTTGAGGCTTCAGAGAAGTACTTTTTATCTGGTGATTAAGGGCGTTTTGGACTTTTACATAGATTTCTTGACCCTGATAAAAATAATCCTTGTACTTAACTTTTTGGTTGTCATGAATTGTTTTTCCCTAAAGCAAATTCAGACATTCACAATAACTTGATGAGATTTGTGTTAAAAGCACCATCATTATTGGGAATGGCCTGCTGTTAGCTGTGACCAGAATTAGTTGGATTGATGGATGTTAAAAAAACGCATGTACTTATATTTAGAAGAAGATTGCTGGCTAAGGCGCCATTACTTACCAAAAGAAAAAATATGTTCTTTGAAGCGTCATTATTATTATTACATGCCCATAAAGTATATGATGAGAAAAAGAGGGCCAGAGAACAAGTCATGTAGGTTTATGAGACTTGAATTTGCGCAGAGCCTGATTGAGACAAATATGCAGAACTGTACTCTTTATTTTATCTCTATAATTGAAACAATGTACATTTTTTTTTATGAAAACCAAGTAGGAGAACCCTCCGGACTGGCTTTTCAAATAAACTTACATTTATTCCGTAAACTACAATTAAACTATTCCTAACAGAAGTTACACATTGTTCTGATATGCTGTCTTTTATTATAAAAACAAGCCTTAAATTATGAAATCTATTAATATATGGCTACAATCTTTGCACATCTCAGACTTCCACCGAGCTGAATGTTTCTCAATCAGCATGTAGTAGAGGAGAGGAGCTAGTACGTGCTCACCCTAACTTCACTCTTTTCAAAATGTTATGTGGAAATTTCAAATTACTCTCAATTTTTTACAACAGCTAATTTGTTAAGTTCTCTATTTAAAAACAAAATTTGAAGTCCACATGGTCAAATATGATGCCACATCAGCAAGCTTTTTGTGAAAGTGTCCAAAATGGTCCAAAAAAGTGATAAGACCCATAGCTATGCACTAAATCATGTTAAATGGTGAGCTGATGTGGCACCATGTGAGTGGTTCTTTTTTGAAATTTTAGAGGCATCTTTTTGGGGATATGCATTGATGGGACATTTTTAGTGCACCACTATAGGTCTATTTTGTTCACCTACTAGTCTAAACTGTTCACCTAACATACCTATTGGACCTCGCTCATGTATTGGCTCCTCTCCCCTACATTGAATCCATTTTCTTGGTACTGCCTTTGTCAATGCATTTAACATCATTTCAGTTGCACAGTACTATATCTTTACATTTTTTTCTCAATTTATTACCAAATGAATGATAGTGTATTCCTATGTGCTTGAAATTCTCATGATACTTTGAAAGTTTTGTCATGGCAACACAACTTTGGCTGTCACACTTAAACATTGTTGGTTGGATTTGAGCTTCCTCGATGTCTTGTAATATTTTTTTCAACCATATTGATTTCTTTATTGGTTGATATGTATATTTCTCTTGAGCTTGAAAGAGATTGTATAGATTGTCCATTGTTTCTTACTTGCCTACAAAAATGCACCTCTACTAGGTGGATCTCTTGCTATCAATATCTCTTGCCTCATCTACATACCAAATCAGTTGTATGCTTAAGAGATTCTTCTATGAGCTTCCATTGAATGTAATTCATCCCTCACTTATTGCTTCAAAATGTCAAAATTCTTTTCATGGTTATCAATATTGTATTACAAAATTATTAGAAAATAGATCACAATGCTTCCAAAATATGCTTTATTAATTCGACTATAAACTATAGCATATATTAAGCTCCCAAGAGCATTCTAATATGGAACTACACTCAAAATTTATAGGTTTTTTTGTTTCAAGATTTTTTTTTAAATGAAGGTTTCTTACTTGTAGACACCTAAATTTTCTCATCACTAATTAAACAAATTCATCGTCTTTATTCCTCTATCCTTGTAGTCATGATCATTAATTCCTAATTGTTTGATTATTTGATACCTTATTCTTCTAGTTACTAGGTGAAATAATTTGATTAACTTAGTTCATTGCCCCCTTTCTAATCTCATGTCCACTTTAATCGAATAAATACCCATCTTTGTTCAATTAAATTCTATCAAATCCATTTCCCCTATTTTGAATTTAATTTAATTTAAAAATGCCAATATCCCCATATCCACTTGCATATGCCTAACACTCCCTAATCTCTTCCATTAGCCTAATCACCTCTTTAATCACTTGTACATTAATCCCTAGGATTAGGGAGAAAGTCAATTTATGTCTTGAATGGTAAAGGCTCTCTCCCCATTCCTCCTCCAAGCCTTAAAGACTACCCACTTTTGGGTGAGTACCCCACATGGGTCCTCATCCCCTTTGTCCTCTCCAAAGAATTTAAAATTCCTTTATTCCCTTCTTCTAGGTATTTTGAGAGTGGAAAAGAAATGTCTTTATGACAAATTTTTCCCACACTCCAAAGCCCTCTCACCTCTAACTACCTTGTCTTATTCTCTCCTCCTAGGTTGACACTCTCATAAGAAGTGAGGACCAAAACCTATCTCCAGCATTGATCTCCTTCTTTCCATTTTAGCCATCATTCTATCTCCTTTCCAATTGTCTCACACTTTGGCCATTTTTCATCCATATCTTTCATTATACAATCAAGGGCTATCAACTTCATCCTTGAGCACGATTTGAGCACGATTATGCTGCTGAAGTCTTGAACACACATTGTTTCCATCATAGGGCAAATTGTTGTATGAGGAGATCATCATATTGGGTTCTTCAGGGTCATTTCCTCTATTTGATATCTCCTTTTGCCTAATTTTGATTGTTGTTTGGCTTTATGTTTTTGAATTGATTTTAGTGTTAAATCGGTTCACCTTGAAAACATATTTCCTTGCACACATTTGGCACGCCTCAAGGGACCCACGTCGTGGGTTTACTTTAACATTTTTGCAGGTCTCTAGCATTACAACATCTAGAGGTTATGCTTTGGCGGGGTCGTCTACATTCTAGCGGGCTTGTTCGATGTTTGGCAGGATTGCAGATAGATCATCGAGCTTACTATTTTACTATCCAGCAGGTTTGCACTTTGTATTGGTGGGGTCACAAGTGATAATCCAGCGGGATTGTGGAAGACTGCAAAAACTTATTGAATCCCCTATTCTGGCAAACAATTCCGCCCTAGCACGCAATTAATGTTAAATTGGCAGGTGTTTCCTGATGGAATGGGTCTATATCTAGCGAGTTTGCTTTAGATTTCAAGGCGGTTACATCTCCTATAGCATTACAACAGTAACTCTCGTCATCTAGGCGGGGATGGTTTACACTTCGGTAGGCTCGTGATATGGGACCATGTATTCCAACGAGAGTTGTCTACTCTTTGGTAGGTATGTCAAGATCTAGCAGGTTTGATAAAACTTTCAATATGTTTTCTCTCCACTAATCAGCTTGTTAGTACTTTTTTACATATTTGGAATTTGTAACTAATCTACTAACTCGCTTTGTCTTGTGATCGTACTAACACGTTTGCACAACATGCCTTCGATAGTCCAAGACAAACAAAACCAAACTACTGACTTATCTATTTCAGGGCGTGGCCAAAGACGTATTTTCCCACTAAATTATGAACATTTAAATTTCCTCATCTAAAGGGTCAACTTATGAGTGTATTCTATGTTTGGAATTAGTGTGGCTGATGTATCCTTTAATCTTGCACGTCCGTGTGAGCCTAGGTATCATATATTGCAGGCCTGTCCATGTCTTCTTGTGTAAATCTTGTTAGTGTTAGTTTAGTGCATATGCTCTTTCCTTGCATGCTCGTTATGAACCTAAACATCGGAAAATCCTAACACTTTGTTTTGGGGATTTCAGCAGCCCAAAATATGACCTCAACCACATATTTCAACATAGTATACAAAGGAGTGAAAGCAAAAGTTTTAGCCCAATCCTGATTTGTCCTCATTTGTCGCGTCTTTAGCAAAATCCTAAAGCTTGGGTGATACCAAGATAGGGATGTAGGGTTGGTTATCTAAACGACTTGAATGGCGTTCTCAAACCACACTTGTGACAAAGTTGTGTTCATAGATGTGTCTCACACACCCTCCTAGTATTTAGAGGACACCACTAGATCTCCTATATTAGCCTAGATAAGACATTTTGACTATTGCTCAGTGTGGTGCAAGGGATGTAGGTTGTACGTGAAGTTACTCATAATGTATACCTTGGATTGAGATAGAAATCTCTAGATTTGGCTTCTTTATCAATTCTAGAGATAGAAGGGAAATCTTTTGTAGGTCTAGAGCTCTACCTATCCGCCTTCGAAAGAGAGTTGCTTCAAATTGCTCTTGCGGTATCAATGCTTGCACCATGGGGCCATAATCAGTTGTCACTTCTACTTGAATAATTCTAGATTTGTGCAATTTGAATTGTCTTCATGTTGATACCAGTGCATAACTATAGTTTGAGTCTTATCCTATTCCTTTTTTTTGTTTTTCTAACATCTTTTGCCAAAACAATCATTTTGTCTATCTCTATCAATCCAACCTCAGTTTGGTTAGATAGCTCTGCAATCCCGTGGGTTCACCATTATTTTGGTGGGTTTTTCAATTCACTCTGTGGGATTGCCTTGTTGTCAAAATCCATAATCCAACAAGACCACCCTATTATCTGGTAGGTTTTCAATTAGAAGAGTTTGTCTTAAATCTTGTAGGTTCGCTCTTTCCTCTAGTAGGCTTTTCAAAACTTAGTCAATTCATAAAGTAGTAGACCTTCACATTATTATTTGATAGGTGTAGTAAAACATCCAGTGGGTCTTCCTTGCCATCAAGCAAGTGCACCTAATCTTTGAGTCAATTCACAGTCTGGAAGGTTTAACTGCATTCTAGTGCGCTCTCTAGGCCACTAAATTTTTATAATTTGGTGAGGGTTCTCTATCATTTAGAAGGTTTTTTGACCTTTCTCAATCAATACTTTAGTACTCCTATACTATCTTTTAGTAGGTCCACAAAATCCTAAAGTCTAGTGGGAGTGTCTTGTATTCTAATGGGTGAGCTTTGTCTTTCAGTAGATTTTCAAAATAAAATGGTTTGTCAAAACTCGAACTATAGTTTGGTAGGAGTACTTTATCTTTTGGCAGGTGTGTTCCCCATACAAGTTTCTAGAGAGAAAATTATTGTAAACCTAGGTTGTTAGGAGAATTCTAAGCATTCCTGTATGAACAATTTTTTTTTACCATTCCATTCATAGTTATAGACAATTTCATCTAACCACTCACCTAAACTTCATCACAATTCCACTGGGCTCTTAAGTCAAGGATCAGTAAAAAAACTAATTCACAACATCATCAAAACAATCTTCATCAATGGCTAACCTAGTATCACTGAGTTGAAATTACCTACATCTTAATCAAACATCCAACCTAGTTCATTCTTTGGATCATAAATATATTTAGAGTTAATCAATCCTTAATTGAGTCAAGTCACTTCAATCCATAAGTCCTACTTGTATCAATATCCTATTCGGTAAGAACATTTCCTATCTCAAGTGACATCCACCATCAACGAAACATCAACTAGGTTTTTCACGTCATGTCAGGTAGTGTTAGACACATCTTTTACCATCAAATTATCATAATAAAAAAATTTGTGCCTCACAACTCACATGCCACATAACCAGTTGGCCAAGTGGGGGTCCCTTTGTTTTTTCTATTTTGCCTTGTGTTCTTCTTGGTCCCCTTTTTTGGGACTTCATTGATCAAATCATTAGGGAAGTCAAATAGTGGAGAGATCCTTGATACTTCAATGCCCAACCAAAGAAGCCCTCTTTTTCCTTTTTCATTTGCAATTGTGTGCTTTCAAGCTTTGGGGATCTAATGGTGTTGAGGGAGCTCAATACCCTCGACCCTCAAAGCTCGACGACCTAGTCCTATGTGTGCTGAGGATCGGGTATTTTTGGGATTGAGAGTGCAATAGGAATCTCATCAACACCCGACCTCCAATCATTTGAACCTTGATTGGTGTGTGTTGAGCCTGTATGCCCCTAATATTGATGACATCATCACATTTTATGGTATAAATTTAGGGTTGTGGCAATCATTTTATCGCTTCATCCTCGATCAACTATTACATTTTGAGAGTGATTATGAGCCTTTTCACCAAGTGTTTGTTAATATGATTTAGAACAACAGAGAGCCGGGGGGGTGAATCAGTTGTTCTCAGGTCCAGATGTATAAAAACAAACTTTAAAACTCTTTAACAAATCAGATCTTATAACCAACAGCTACTCGGTCATTACTGATTGCATAACATAAACATATAACAGTGCAATCCACTTATCCAATAGCATCTAACTTGTAAAACATAGAAATGTTCAAACCAAAACATTCACACAAGTATCAACACAAGGATTTATAGTGGAAACCCAATTAGGGAAAAACCACTTTGTAACATGTTACTATTATGTTCACTCTTCTAAAGTGAGCTCAGTGAAAATCCAACCTTGTCAAAGGTTACAAACACACTGTCAGGTGTGACCCGGTTAAAGGATTTAAACCACTCTGTTAAAAGTGCGCCTTGTTATAGGATCTACATACACTCCATTAGAATGCAACCTTGTTCAAAAGATTTATACCTATGACTGTTAGGTCAACCTTTGTTAAAATGATTTTGACTGATACAATAGTTAGAAAGTAGCAGTAATATTGATCTGAACAACATACAACTCACTTTGCAAATATCAGATCCAATTCCGTACACATATGCTAGCTTACTGACTGTGAACCTTTACCATCTCCATCATTGATCTTCTCGGAACCCTCTTCAAGCAATCACAACACTTCTCCTTTAGCCTTCTCTGCTTAGATAGGCAATAACATCAACAACACTTCCAACATCCTCTCTCTCACAACCTCTAGCTTAGGTGTCCTTAATACTTCCTCCATTAGGTCAATACATCTTTTGCCGCTTAATCTCCTTCGTAGATCTTAGGGTTAGGTCAGATTCATTGAATCCGTCCTACATTATGTTCTTCGGCTATCCTTCTAGAAATATCTCGAATCTCTTAATAGATTTACAATAAAACATTTTACAGTGCATTAAATGCTTTCATACAATCAATAAATAAAGTCAACATGTTTTACATAATCCAAGAATTCAACGATGTCGGCTGAAAATCTAAATATTTTCTCAAATGCAAAATACTGACGCTCGGTCAATACTTTGTTCAACTTCTCGGTCTTCACTATAAAGCTCGGTCACCTCATAAACTGTTTCCTCAGCTAATACTTTCTTCCTCGATAATTAATTGGTGTTCGATCAACACTGAATTTACTCGGCATATACTAGCTCAGTCGACACTAACAACACTCAGTTTAAACTAGATTTCTTCACTTTTGCTCGGTTAAGCCTACCAGTTTAGTCTTCATTCTTACTTAGATAAATAATATATTGTCTTATCATTGTGCCACATAATCAAGTACTCATTGAAGTATCACGATAACTCAACCTTTCCTTAGGTGCTATTGTTACCAACCTTGCCTTACCCCTTAGCAAAAATCAAATAGATATAGTACTTTCTTAAATAGCAACAGTCTTACCAATTAAGGTTTGACATCAATGACAATACAACAATTGCTTCAATTGCAGTTTCTAACAATCTCCCTCTTTGACATTGATGGCAACACCATATGAATATCACATGAATTACCAACCAATCCAAAACTTATCTGTCCATCAGAAATATTTATAATATCCTTAGCTTCATTCTGATATAGAATCAATTAGCCATGCTTATATGACCATCCATTGAATTTCTCCCTCTGTCTAGATCTTCCATGAAAAAATTTCATTCTGTGTATTCATTTGTGATCATCTCCCTCTTTGACAAAAATGCCAAAGTAGCAACAAAAATATACATCCTACAAATGTAGATCTCATATTTTCAGTTCAGTAACAATATTTCTCCCTCTGTCATCTTTGCTTATGACCGATTCTTGTCTATGCTATACTTTTCGCAACTCTAGGCTACTCCTAAAGTGTGACCTTTCTCTGCATCAACTTGTTAGATATTCTTTGCAGGACATTTGATGCAGTTCTCCTAGCTTGACTAGGCAGCCTCAGTTAGGGGAAGGACCCCTAATTAACTTCTCAGGTATTCATGAGCTTCTTTAGGTAAAGCCTTAGTGAATATGTTTGGTAATTGTTCCTTTGTATTCACATATTCCATTCAGACCTCTTTGTCTTGTACCAGTTCTCTCAAGTAATGATACTTGATGACAATGTGTTTGGTCTTTGTGTGCATCACTGGATTCTTAGAGATGTTGATAGCACTTGTGTTGTCACAAAAAATGACAATTGGTTCAGTGATTTCTTCTTTCATGCCTACCAACAATTGCTTTATCCATATCAAATTTGAATAGTTCACAACTGCAGCCACATATTCAGCTTCAATAGTAGATTGGGAAATGCAATTTTGTTTCTTGCTTGTCCAAGAAACTAATCTATGTCCAAGAAAGAAAGCTCCACCACTAGTACTCTTTCTGTCATCTACATTTCCTGCCCAATCAGCATCTGTATATACTCTCAGTTCAAACTTGTCATGCTTCTTGTAGTATAATCCATAGTCAGCAGTTCCCTTCAAATATCTCATGATTCTTTTAACCGCCATCATGTGAGTTTCCTTAGGATTGGCAGAGAATCTTGCCACGATCCCAACAACTAATGCAATATCTGGTCTGCTATGTACAACATACTATAGCTTTCCGATCATAGATCTATACAAAGTCTAGTTAACTTTTACAACATCATCATTTTTAAACAACTTCTGTCTAGTAGCCATGGGAGTACTTACTGGCCTTGAATCTTCCATGCCAAAGGTTTTTAGTATCTCATGAACATATTTAGACTGGGTGATGAAAATTCCTTTCTCCATCTAATATACTTGCAAACCAACAAAAAATTTGATCTCCCCAAACATACTCATTTCAAATTTAGTTTGCATTTCATTTGAAAATTTCTTACACAAGACATCTTGTCCACCAAATATAATATCATCTAAAAAGATCTTAGCTAACAAGATCCCTTTACCTTCTTCATCTTTCATGTACAGATTGCTTGTGTCATTTGTCCTTGAGAATCCAATATGTATTAGGTAGTTGTGCAATCTCTCATACCATGCTCTGGGAGCTTGCTTTAGTCCATTCCGTGCTTTATTCAGTTTGCAAACCATGTGTCTTTTGTTTGGATCAACAAATTCTTCGGGCTATTCAATATACACTTCTTCTTCTAATATACCATTTAAAAATGCAGACTTAACATCCATTTGGTATACCTTGAAATCTTTATAGGAAGCATATGCAAGCAGAGTTCTTACTCCTTCCAATCTCACTACAGGGCCAAATGTCTCTCCATAATCTATTCCTTCTTCTTGTGCATAGCCTTTGCATACCAGCCTAGCTTTGTTTCTTGTTATTTGACCATGCTCATTCATCTTATTACGAAATACCCACTTTGTCCCAATGACATTCTTATTTTCTGGTCTCAGCACGAGAGTCCAGGTATCATTCTTCTCTATCTGGTCTATCTCTTCATTCATTGCTTCTATCCAGTCTTCATTTTCTAATGCCTCCTTTGTTGTCTTAGGCTCAAATTCACATAGTAAACATGTTGGATCTCTTGCCTTGCTTCTAGTTTGAATTCCCGTATCTTTACCTCCAATAATATGTTCAAGCTTGTGATGTCTCCTTACATATTGTGCTAGAACAGGTTCTGCTCTTCTTTCATTTTTCTCATCAGGTTCACCCACAAGATTGTCAGATTCAGCTTCTGAATGCTCGACAACCTCTTCCTGATACTCGACAGCTTCTTCCTGTCGCTCGCCACATTCTTCTTCTCTCTCGACATTATTTTCCTGATGCTTGACATTGCTTACTTGAGACTCAGCATCAGATGCAATTCTGTCACTTGCCTCTTCTTCCTCTATATACACAAAAGATCTATAATCTTATGGTATTCTTTTACTGTCAGCTTCATTTTTCTCTGCATACTCATCAACTTTGACATTCACACTTTTCACAATCTTGTTAGTGTTAGAGTTCAAACACTTATAAGCTTTACTTTTTGTGGAATAGCCTAGGAATATACCCTCATCGCTTTTAGCATCAAATTTTCCATTTTTACTATCCTTTAATATATAGCACTTACTTCCAAAAATTCTAAAGTACTTTACATTCGGTGCATACCCATGCCATAATTCATAAGGTGTCAGATTTGTACCTTTTTTGATTTGTACTCGGTTAAGAGTATAAATAGCTATACTTACAACTTCTTTCCAATACTTCTATGCAACATTCTTTTCAATCATTAATGTCCTTGCATAATAAAAAATAGATATGTTCCTTCTCTCTGCTATACCATTCCATGGAGGAGTTCTGGGTGCAGACATCTGTCTTTTGATCCCTCTATCATTGCAAAATAGATTAAATTCATTGGATATAAATTCTGCACCTTGGTCAAATCTCAGACACTTCAAGTTCTTACCTGTCTCTTTTTCAACCTTAGCCACATACCACTTAAAAAATTGAAAAGCATCAGATTTTTCTTTTAAGAACATTACATGCATCATTCTGGTATAATCATCAACAAACATGATAAAATATCTAGCACCACAATAGCTTTGTACACCCATCAGTCCACAAAGGTCAGTATGAACCAAATCTAAGATATTCTCAGAAGTAAAAGTTTTTCTCTTGAAACTAGACTTTGTCATCTTACCCAACTGACATTCTTTGCACATTACATTATCAGATTTCTTCAATCTAGGTAGACCTCTCACTTTCTTTTTCTTACTAATTTCTACCAGATTATCAAAGTTAACATGACATAGCTACTTATGCCATAACCAAATATCATCAATTTGTGCAATTATACATGTTTCTTCAGATAGGTGTAGATAGAACAAATTACCTCTTGTCACTACTACATTTGGGGCCAAATTTTGATAGAAGTTTTTGACGGGTAACTTTTTATTACGAATTTGGTGTTTTTTTTTTTGTAATAGGCCTTGATGATGTCAGTATTCCGATGGGTGTTTAATTGACCATCGGAATTCGGACAGATTTGGGGTCTAGATAAAAAAAAAAATTGAAATGGCCTCATCATTTTTATTTCGATTGGATAGAGGGAGCGAGAGAAAAGGAGCGAAAGCTGAGCACGGGAGAAGGTATGCGATTTCTTCATCTTTCAAGCCTTTGACATCATATTCGAATGCATTTCATTTTATTTGATCATGAATGCTCTCTAAAATGACCGCATTCTATTGGTGTCCTACCATAGCCAGTGCTTTATCTCTATTATTTGATGTTATTGGTGCTTGTGCTCAAGGATATCAATTCACTGTATTCAAAAGTTTGGATTCACGTTTGTTGATATTACTGGCATATATGTTTAATGATGCCATTGTAAATTGTTGTCACTGAAATGACCGCATTCTACTAGTGTCATGCCCTAGCCCGTGCTTTAACTTCATTATTTGATGTTATTGGTGCTTGTGCTCAAGGATATCCATTTTTTTGAAATGTTGACTGTGGTTATCAAATGGACAGCCTGTGAGCTTCTAGCTAGGCACCATTTTTATTGATAGCTTAGGGCATCAAATGTATTGTATCATTGATAGTTGATACTTTGTTAAAAGGAAATAGGACAAAGAATGATTTTTATTTAGTTTCTCTATTTTGATCCCTAAGTGGCTTACAACCCTAGAGAAGTATATGTAGATTTATGGATGCAGTTGCAGGATACATAGCAACCGATAATTCACAATAAATTCATGCATCCAATTTGAATAGCAATTAATAAAAGGAACTAGGGTCCTCCAATGGTCCAATCATCTAGACCTTGACTGTCCCCTCAACCAGTGACCCTTCAAAACCGGGTTATCATGCAATTAGTGAGTGATCTTTCATTCTCCTGGTGAGCTTCTAGGTAGGCGCCATTTGCATATTTGATAGCTTAGGGCATCAAATGTATATTGTATCATTAATAGTTGATACTTTGTTAAAAGGAAATAGGACAAAGAACAATTTTGATTTAGTCTCTATATTTTGATCCCTAAGTGGCTTACAACCCTAGAGAAGTATATGGAGATTTACGGATGCAGTTGCAAGATACATAGTAGCCGATAATTTACAAAAAATCCATGCATACAATTTGAATAGCATTTACTACAAAGAAATAGGGTCCTCCAATGGTGCAATCATCTGGACCTTGACTGTCCCCTCAACTAGTGACCCTTCAAAATTGGGTTATCATGCAATCAATGAGTGATCCTTCATTCTCCTGGTCTACCCTACATCCGAACATATTGAAAATACACAATACAATGATAACAAGTCTTTCACAATCCCCCTTCCCTCAAGGAACACTATCGACCATCCCTTCCACATAGCATTTCACTATTTTATGAGTGGATTGTGTAGGAACAATTAACATTAAACAAGGAGCAAACTCCTCAACACATCTTGGAAACCATTGAATTCAATAATAAATGAAACCTAACACCAACACTATTCCTTCCATAGTTGTAGGATACATAGCAGTCGATAATTCACAAGAAATCCATCCATCAAATTTTTATAAGGATATCCTACTAATCAATATGAATTTTCTTGAGATGACCAATGATTATGCATTTTGATGGCAGCGTGCTAGTTCAAAAGGATAATATAAATCTGAAACAATTTTTTCTGATTTTCTCAAACTATAAATGTGGTTAAAGGGAAAATATTATGTGGAAAACTCACAAACCAAGCTAGCAAATGATTGTACATCAAATTATTCCTATATTCATTCAAGTATTGCTATGCTTCAGCTACCTGACCTTTGAGCTTCATCTAGAGGAATGTGTAGCTTTAAGATAGAGTTACTTCTTGAGCCTTACAATAGGGTGGAATATGATCAAGATTTGTTTAGGCTGTATCTTTGTTAGTCCCATTGTTAGGTTCCTATAGTTCATGGTTTGAATCTATTATGGTTGTGTAAGGGATTTGTAGATGTTTTTTCTAACATAATTATTGGACACCATGATTGGAACAACTGTTTGTTGGCTATTGTACACATGAATCATATCTATGAATGGTTCTTTGTGTTCAAGAATTCGTTGATCAATCTTTGAGATTTATTGTCCCAGCTTTATAAGAGTGATAAAAGCTATAGTGAGTGCTATCTTTTCCAAGTGTTTTGTGGGTGCCATTATCTTCTAGGAGTAATTGCTGGAACCAAATTATGTTCTTTGCCTCTAGTAAATATTGTAGACACAACCATCTTCTTGGTGAAGGGTTTCTTCCATCCCCACGAGGCACTATTGCATGGTTTCCATTCCCTTGTAGTATACTAAACCTAATTTAATACAATTGTGCATTATTTTGGGTTCCATAATTTATGGCCCCTACACTGTGGTTGTTAGCCTAATTAAGATAGGCCTACCTTTGCATATAATAAGAGGCCAACATGAAACAAACATCTAGAGGTTAGGGGGTTATTTTTTATTAAGGTAAAAATAGGTTTTGAATGGGCCCCGAAACCATATACACTCAATTTTTGAAGGGAACTGTAACCCTAGGAATGATAGGAAGAATTAGCATAGCTCTAAATGAAATAGCTGGGGGAAAAAGAAAAAACCTTACAGCACCCCCCAACACATAAAACCAGTAGAAGTACCAGCAGCACAAATCCAACAATACAATTGCAGCCACACAATAGATAAATAGAAATGCTCAAGCTGTTAAAGCCAAATGTGTAAAGCCAATGCTTTACAACAACACCCAACCTAAAATTTTCCTTTGCCTCCCTTCTTCTGGGAGCGGAGAGTCATATCGAAATGTAGAGGGGAATTTTTATTATGTTTACCTATTACAACAGACCATCCTTCCTCCACCAAAGAAGCTTTTTCCTGCCAGTCAGAGGCAAGAGACGATCCAACCATAATAGAAATAGTATGAGAAGTTTGGATAGAACCTACAACGGCCACACAACCAGTACCAGACTTCCTCGCACCAAAAGAAATTTTTGAAACAGAATTGGCTGGAAAGATACCAGTAGACCCAACAGCCTCAACAAACAAACTAACACCAGTACTACTGGCAATAGGAACAAAACACCCAACAGAACTAGGAGTAACAAGAGGGTCACCAACAACAGAAGAATTACTTCCAACAAGAGCAGAACCACCAATAGAAATGCTGGCAGATAAACTAGTAGATACAATAGAAGTACTACCAGCAACCAAAGAAGAAGAAGGAATAGAAACAACCGTAGGACAAGAGACAGGGCCAGAAGCCTGCTCTACCATATTCACAAAGCTCCAAACCTTCTCCATAGTATAGTGTTGAGAAGAGGCCCCCTTCCACCATGAAACAATCTTATTATATCTCTGAAGATCACATTGAGAGGCAATATGACCAGTCTTAAAGCATCTTCTACATCTAAAGGGAATGCCTTCATAGTTTAATTGCTGAACCCAACTTCTACCTATAAGGGATTCAAGTTTAATCTCTGAAGGCACACCTTTTGAGGTATCAATATCCACCAGGATACGAGCGTAAGTAGAATGAAATAAATCAGAGGATTTCTCATCCACCATTAACATATCCCCTAAAGCTTCCTCCACAGTCTCCAGAACGGAGTCAATCCAAAGATGGAGGGGAAGATTAGGAAACCTAACCCAGATAGGTTGCACATCAAATGATTCGAAAGATGGAGAAAAATTAGAATGCCATGGTTTCAACAATAGCATAAAATGATCCTCCCAACTAAAGAAGTTTTCACACAAAATAGTATTTCTATCCTCAGCATCATCAAATTTTGCCACAAAAAATCCTTTAGCCATAGGGAAGATATGGATAGTACCAGAGATTAGAGGTTCCCAATGACTAGAAATTCAGAAATAAAGATCAGGCAGAGAGGGCTAGGAACCCTTGAATCTGCAAATCAACCCATGCTCGAAAAAAATAGAGGTTGCCACATCAATCTTAGAAAGAGTATCCACATCCAGCACTACAAAAATATGTTGGCTGACTGGAAAGACCCTACAAGGAGTGCCTTTAATAGCAGCACGAGCGGGATTTACAGCAGCCCTAGCTGGAATAGCCAATAACCCCCCAGAAACACCAGCAACCTGCGAATCCCCATCAGAATAACCCAACAAACCCCTAGAGACTAGAGCCTCTGAGGCCTGCAACTTCCTAGGAACACCACCAGAAACTACCGGTGAACCCCCAAAAACCTTCAGACCCCTAGTAGAAGCACCAACGACTACTGAACCTCTAGTAGAAGCACTAGAGGCCCTCGATCTCCCAGTAGAAACAACCGGTGACACACCAGCAGCCAAAAAAACTCCAGCAACCTGCGGACCCCCAACAATTGCACCAACGGCCGGCAAACCCCCAGTGACCAGAGCTGCCCCAGCAACTGGCCAAACCCTAGAATCCCCAGCATCCTTTGATGCCTACACCTTCCTAGGAATGCCACTAGCAAGAGGTGAACCCCTAGCTGAATCTACCAGTGTCGCCCCAGCAACTAGAGAAGCCCTAGCTACTGGCGAGACCCTAGGACCACCAGCTCCCTTTGATGCCTGCAATTTCCCAAGAACGCCTCCAGTGGGAGATGAAACCCTAGTTGAATCTACCAGTGTCTACCCTAGGGGGTTGTTCCCTGTCCATAATTTATTATTTAAGTGCTAAGTGATGATGGGTATATCATGTAATTCATACCTAGTGTGTCTCTTTCTTTCTCTCCACATTTCAAATTAGGAGTATATGTTATAAAATACTAATGAAATCAACTATAGGTCAAATCTAATCAAAATTGCAATATAAAGATTAAAATAGATCTTGAAGAAATATGGGAACCATTTTTGACAGATATTGTACAAACAAAGAGAATACTCCAAAGAGGAAATGCTTCAATGTGGAACAATTGAAGGACAATATTTTACTTTTATATGCACATCTACAATGTTTTTGATATATTTATGAGATAACAAAACCATAGAAAGAATAGCATATAGAAGAAAGTAAAGAATAATGATCATACTTTGAGATATTGTGGAAAATTAAAGGAAAGAATGCTTGGTGGGGTTATCATGCAATCAGTGAGTGATCCTTCATTCCCCTCTTTTAGTGACCCTTCAAAATCAGGTTATCATGCAATCAGTGAGTGATCATTCATTCTCTCAGTCTGCCTTGCATCAAAACATATTGGAAATACACAATACAATGATAACAAGTCTTTCAAGATCCCCCTTCCCTCAAGGAACACTATCAACCATCCCTTCCACATAGCATTTCACTATTGTATGAGTGGATTGTGCAGGAACAATTAACATTAAACAAGGAGCAAACTTCTCAACACATCTTGGAAACCATTGAATTCAATAATAAATGAAACCTAACACCAACAGTATTCCTTCCATTCACTTCTACCAAGAATAAAGCATTTAATCCATTCGACTGTGTAGAGGAACAGTCATGATCAAAATGATCAAAACTACTTTCACCCTTGCACAAGCTATTCCAAACTTCAAGTAAAATGAGCAATATGCTATATCAAATCATTCATATTCATAGTAACCATTCGAAGGATCATTTTTTCAATGAACCCTCTGACTGTACCCCTGCAGCAGAGAAAGGAAACCTCAAAATAGAGAAAGGAAACTTAGTAAAACCAGTCTATGCCAATGTTTGTGAGGGTATAGTCATGATAAGTGCCTCTCAAACCTCTCCAAACATGTAAGATTGTATTTAAATACTTTATTGATCTCTTCTAAACATTAACCAAATCAAACCTACATTCGAATCCACACACAATAACCCCAAAATGAAGGGTTTTGTATCCTTTAATGAATCTCAGTCACTGGTAGTGCATGGATAGTCAAACCGGTAGTCTCCAAAGCATTCAATAAGTGACTAGATTGTATTTAATACACACTATTCCTTCCATTCACTTCTACCAAGAATAAAGTATTTAATCCATTCAACATTACATATAATCATTAGACAGTTACATTTCCTGACTGTGTACTAGAGGAATAGTCAGGAAATGTAACTGTCTAAATGATCCAAACATTTGAAAATAGTGAATTGATATCCTTGAGCACAAGCACCAATAATATCAAATACTGGAGATAAAGCACGGGCTAGGGCACGACACCAGTAGAATGTGGTCATTTCAGAGAGCATTCGTGATCAAATAAAATGCAACGCATTTGAAATTTGTAGTCGAATATGATGCTAGATGCTCAAAAGATGAAGAAATCACATACCTTCTCTCGCACTCAGCTTTCGCTCCTCTATCCAATCGAAATAAAAATGATGAGGTTGTTTCACTTTTTCTTTTCATAGCCAAATCTTCCTTGTACCACACGAAGAACATGCCATTGGTTCAGTTTTGTAATTTGTTTTTTGTGTAATTAGTAATTGGTAGATTAAATTTAGATAACACCTTTATCAGTTTAATTAGCATGTTATTATCATATCAGATAAATTATGTTTAAGAATTGTTGGGACTGGTCCTTTTGCGTGTATTAAACATAATATAATTTTCAGCATATTATTATCAATCTATTTCTTTGTTCTAAACATGCCATTGGTTTAGTTTTGTAGATTTGTTTAATCCATTAAATGCATTTTTCATGAGGAGGGGTCTTGTTCTTAGGAGATTGATGAAGATTGTGCACCTCAAAAACCAATTCATAAGGTACCAATCATGTTTCCTATTTGCTTATATTTTTGGATTGGTAAATCTCCTTATAAGTTTCACGTCCTTTCTTTTGATTACTATGGATGAGATATATATCTTACATTTAACATTCAACTTCTTTACATTTTAGAACATGTAGTGTGTTTTTTGAGGATTTTACCAAATCAACTTTTAACATAAACCAAAAACACCAAATTGATATCTTTCCCTTTCAAGTTGACAAAATATTTGCATTTGACCAATAACTGCAAGCAATTGAATGATAAATCCACATACTTGTATCTTTGTAAAATACCTGAAACATCAAAAAGATGGCTAAGTAGCTGCCACCATGATTTTTATCTATTGAATATGGGAAAAAAAAATACAAAAAAAAATCGAATAGAAAACATGATTGGTCATTTCAAAGAGCATTCATGATCAAATAAAATGCAATGCCTTCTCTCACGCTCGATCAACTTTCACCCGCTTCTTTTCTCCCACTCCTTTTCTCTACAAATAAAATAAAAATGATTTGGCCATTTCAAAATAGTGAATCGATATCCTTGAGCACAAGCACCAATAACATCAACTATTTTGATCTGTGGGTACCCTAATGTTGGCAAGAGTTTATTAATCAGATTACTCTGCAAGCTTGAAGAAGTGATATATTTTGGCAAATGAAGAGTAGAAAGATGATGATATTCCTGAGATCATGGATGGACACAATGTTGCAGACAGAATGGGAAGACATCTTTCTAGACTAGCCCTAGATCCTTCGATAATTGGGGTAGGATCTAGACCCAGGCTAAAAAAATGTCTTCCTTTCTGTTGTGGAATTATCCCTTCTTTGGCCTGCACTCATTCCTCTTCTCAAAAATGGTTATCTAGAAACTTTGGATACTATTTCTCATCCATGCACGAAATGTGCTAGTGATTGTATAAAATTACTTTAGGCCTCTAGTATTGATGAGATGTACAAGTGTAAAATGTTTTTGCGAGACTAGGATCAATTTTTGCAGTGTAATAAATGCAAGACGGTGATTATTCTTGACGATCGACAGGTAGCTAGGACTAAAGATAACATAGCTCAAGAGACCATCATAGGTTGTCTCTTTCTTCGGTCTATATTATTGACAAAATGTTTTACCTTTCATTAGCTCATCAAATCCGGGGATTTGAAAGAATTTAATAGAATATTTTCATGACAACGTATATTATTTAAGTTGATGTTGCATGAATTTATCTACTTCGCGCACTTGTATACTATGAAGACGGTGATAAAGAATCATCTCCTCCCATGGCCATGCTTCTTTATCACCATCCTCATAGTCTAAAAGTGCGTGAAGTAGATAAATTCATGCAACATCAACTTAAATAATATACATTTTCATGAAAATATTCTATTAAATTCTTTCAAATCCCCGGATTTGAGGAGCTAATGAAAGGTAAAACATTCTGTCAATAATATAGACCAAAGAAAGAGAGAACCTATGTTGGTCTCTTGAGCTGTTTTATCTTTAATGTGCATATCCGTTGGTTTTTTGACACTTCATAATTAATTTTGACAGAAGTGCTATGCATTCGATAGATAAAATGTCAGAGAAAAATAATTTACGACAACACTTCCGACAGTAATGCTATACGTTCGACAGGGAAACCTATCGGAGAAATGCTGAAGGACTGTCGCTCTTCCAACAGTTTAAGTGTTGCAAATAGAAATTTTTTGACAAAAACTTTGACATTAATGCCATATCACCGATAGGTATATCTGTCAAAATTAGGTGGAAACTGCTGCTATTCCAACAGTTATAATGTCAGAAAGGATATGTTTTCGACAATTAATTCCGACAGAGATTGTATATTTTCGATGGATGAACCACAAAAAATGCCATAATGAAGCTATTGCCATGTGAAACTTTTTGATGTGATATGGTGTCGGTAAACCGATGGATACATCTTCTGTCGCAATTTCCTACGCAAAAATGGTGACAGACTCATTTGTTGAAATGTTGACAAATTAGTGTTGCAAATCTGACAAATGGTTATCAAAATTTGACCTCAAATGTACTAGTGTGTCTGTTCTCCACTTCCAATCAGTTCACTAGTGGCATCAAATATTTTTTCCTTTCTGTGATGAAATTCCACTCGGTAGCTAGTGCTATTAAGCTATGCAACACTCAACAGATTATAGGTAAGACCCTCAACCCAATAAGCATTTTCACAAGTGATCTTATCAGTCAGCTTAATCAATCCTTTGCCTCTAACAGGACATGGTGCATCATTACCAAATTTCACACTCCTACCTTTATAATGATCTAAGGTATCAAACTTATTTTTATCTCCAGTCATATGATGTGAAAAACCACTATCAATAATCTATTTATCATTTTTGTTCACATAAGATATCAATGCATTTTTCTCATCCTCATCAGATTCATCTTCTATTGCAACATAGACAACTTCAATTTCAAAATCATCACTATTAGTGTCAGTCTCTTCTTCGGCAATGTAGTAGGATTTCTTACCTTTTCCTTTGTGGTCCTTGTATCTTTGGTAACCTCTATCTTCTCTTTTGTCTTTATGCTTGCTATCTCTTTCTTCATCCTTGTTATCCCTGTCTAGACATCTAGCAGCTATATGACCAACTTTATTACATGAAAAACATATAATAGGGAGTTTACCTTTGTACCTTGCTTTTCCCCCTTTCAGTCTTCTAGCCATAAGAGCTTCTAGATCTTTGAGCTCTTCATCAGATGTTTCACTATCACTTTCACTGATGCATCTTTCTTTTTCCTTCTTTGACTTACTCAAAACCATCTATGACTTAAAAGAAGATTCAATATTACCAACAGTGAAGTTATCATAGTTAGAAAGTTTAAAAGCAGTGAGCTTGCCAACCAAACTTTCCAAAGTAACAACACTTGTAGGGTTACACCTAGATTCCTGAATTGCAGAAATTTTGATTGCATAGATAGGACACAGAGTTCTCAATACTTTTCCTATTACAGTTTCATCATCAATAGTTCCATTTTCTCCTCTAATAGCATTTACAACTTCTTTTATTCTACCACAATATTGTGCAATATTCTCACCTTCTTGCATTCTCATTTCATCAAATTTACCTCTTAGGCTCTCGGCTTTTTCTCTCAACACATTTATGTCACTGCCATAAATGTTTGCAAGGGTGTCCCATATTTTCTTTGCATTACTGCAGTCCTTGATGTCTTCAAATTCTAGATAACTTAGGGCAGACACAATCTCCAACATTGCTTGGTTGTGCTCTTGTTTAGTTTTCATTTCCTTGGCAGTCAAAGGTGCAACAGGTGTGACATAGTCATGCTCAATGTAATACTTTGCAGAATCATCAATACCGGCCAGATGCAGCTTCATCAAGCTTTTCCATGTAGGGAAGTTCTCCTTATTGAGCTTTGGTACCTCCTTATACATCTTGATCACTTTCTTCAAGTACCTTCAAACTTGTTCTCTGTAAGCACCAACAGCTCTGATAGCAATTATTAATATGATTTAGAACAACAGAGAGGGGGGGGGGGGTGAATCAATTGTTCTCAGGTCCAGATGTATAAAAACAAACTTTAAAACTCTTCAACAAATTAGATCTTATAACCAACATCTACTCGGTCATTACTGATTGCATAACAAAAACATATAACAGTGCAGTCCACTTATCCAATAGCATCTAACTTGTAAAACATAGAAATGTTCAAACCAAAACATTCACACAAGTATCAACACCAGGATTTATAGTGGAAACCCAATTAGGGAAAAACCACTTTGTAACATGTTACTATTATGTTCACTCTTCTGAAGTGAGCTCGGTGAAAATCCAACCCTGTCAAAGGTTACAAACACACTGCCAGGTGTGACCTGGTTAAAGGATTTAAACCACTCTGTTAAAAGTGTGCCTTGTTATAGAACTTACATACACTCCATTAGAATGCAACCTTGTTCAAAGGATTTATACCTATGACTGTTAGGTCAACCTCTGTTAAAAGGATTTTGACTGATACAATGGTTAGAAAGTAGCAGTAATATTGATCTGAAAAACATACAACTCACTTTGCAAATATCAGATCTAATTCCGTACACATATGCTAGCTTACTGACTATGAACCTTTACCATCTCCATGACTGATCTGCTCAGAACTCTCTTCAAGCAATCACAACACTTCTCCTTCAGCCTTCTCTGCTTAGACAGTTAATAACATCAACAACACTTCCAACATCCTCTCTCTCACAACCTCTAGCTTAGGTTTCCTTAATACTTCCTCCATTAGGTCAATACATCTTTTTCCGCTTAATCTCCTTCATAGATCTTAGGGTTAGGTCAAATTCATTGAATATGTCCTACATTATGTTCTTTGGCTATCCTTCTAGAAATATCTGGAATCTCTTAATAGATTTACAATAAAACATTTTATAGTGCATTAAATGCTTTCATACAATCAATAAATAAAGTCAACATGTTTTATATAATCCAAGAATTCAACGATGTCGGCTGAAAATCTAAATTCTTCCTCAAATGCAAAATACTGACGCTCGGTCAATACTTTGTTCAACTTCTCGGTCTTCACTAGAAAGCTCGGTCACCTCATAAACTATTTCCTTAGCTAATACTATCTTCCTCGATAATTAACCGGTGTCCGGTCAACACTGAATTTACTCGACATATACTAGCTCGGTCGACACTAACAACACTCGGCTTAAACTAGATTTCTTCACTTTTGCTCAGTTAAGCCTACCAGTTTAGTCTTCATTCTTAATTAGATAAATAATATATTGTCTTATCATTGTGCCACATAATCAAGTACTCATTGAAGTATCAAGATAACTCAACCTTTCCTTAGGTGCTATTGTTACCAACCTTGCCTTACCCCTTAGCAAAAATCAAATAGATATAGTACTTTCTTAAATAGCAACAGTCTTACCAATTAAGGTTTGACATCAATGATAATACAACAATTGCTTCAATTGCAGTTTCCAACAGTGTTTGCATCCTAGTAGTTGTTGTCTAGTCTTGAGAGTACAATAGTAGTGGTGGTGTGATTTTCATGCATGTTCTTTTTTTTGTTCTTGTAGATAGGCCTTTAGTTGTCGTGTTTTGGTTGCTTTTCCCTTTTTGGTCTTGTTTCATAGATAGGATAGAGTTTTTTTTGTTTTCTTTTTGTTCCTTCCTTTTTGCTTTTGTGCTTTTGGAGTTTAGTTTTTATTGTTTGTTAGTTTTCTGAAATAAAGAGTTTCCTCATGTTCAAGCATACACAAAGAGACACCCATTTTTAGGGCTCCTAAATTGACAAAACCTCACACAATTGACCAAAAAATAGGCATGATGGAGTCTAAAAGTTATTTTGAAAACCTAGGTATAATTCGACATGGACATAATTTAGGGATCCCAGGTCTCAACCTTTGAAAGGTCTTTGATATTTTGATGATTGAGGGTTCGGGGACCCCATCACCCATGGTGGTTTTGGGATCTCCAACCCTTGAACTCCCACATGTAAAAAAATTTGGGTGTTAGGGATATTGTGATCCTTGAGTCCCAAAGGAGATTAGGGGTCTACCATCCCCAAACCCCTGCCTTCAACCAAGAAAAGAGATCACATGCCAGGGATTTCATGATCCTTGACCCTTGAAAGGGGATTGGGAACTCTGATGCTGTGACCTCCAAAATTTACCAAAAAGCTAGTGTAAGGGTTATGAACCATGCTCTTTTGGTGTTGAAGTCTATCAACACCCCTGACTCTTCAAAGGCTCAAGGATTTTTATATCCCAAAACCATGAAAAATTGCACTTAGGAGTTTTGCTTATGATAGACATAATGTATCTTATGGTCAATGGTTTCCTAATGTTTTTGTCATGTTTTCTCTTCTGAGGGTAATGAATACTAATAATTAGTTGGTTTCATTTGTACTTAGTTTTCTTTTTTTTGTAAAGTAGTATAGTTTAATAAATTTGAAATGAAACCGACATATGCCTTTTTATGTAGAAAAGGATATGACTAGTGTAATCCCGATGAAGTACAAGTTTATGATCTGCCACAAGGCTTTTAGGCTAGGCTGATAACCATTTGGAAGTCATTGACACACACATTTGGCACATGGATCTTAAAGACTTCGTAAGGTGCATTACCTATTTTAATGGGAGGATTGTTGATGCTACCACCCTAGTTTATTTAGGGATGATCAAGGAAATTACATACCATATTTTTGTGCAATCTACGGATTTGGTGACAGAATGTACAAAGAACTAAAACCCTAAGGAAAGAAGAATATTTGGAAAATTAGATGAAGTAATCCTTGACATCATGCCCACCAACATAGAGGTTATTTTCCACATCCCTACTCATGATGATTATGCCAAGGTATTTAGGGAGTATGCAAAAATGTTCTATAGAGATGAATTGGACATCAAGTCTTGTATCAATAAGAACTATCTTGAAAGTCCAAGGAAGATAAGACTACTAGACAAAATGAATCTTCATAGGGCCTATCTCTAGGAAAACATCAAAAACTATGTCAACCTCCTAAGTAGAGTCTTTGGTCTACCACAAGCCACATAGTTAGAACCATGGATGGTTCTTTACATCAAAATAATCCAAAGGAGAAAGGAGAAGATAGATTGGGGAAAATTCATTAGTGATAACTTAGAGGAGAAACTATTAAGAGTGAAAACTAATCCTAGATTTTACATGACCTCATATATAGTGTACCTTCCGATAGCATAAGCCACTTTTCTCAATTTAAAGAGAGTTAGTTCTTTAGTAAATCCAAAGACTCAGACATGAAGATTTCCAAGGTAGTAGGGATAGAATAGGTTGAGTGCCCATTTGATTAAATATCAAATACCAAGAGAAAATTTGATCCCATTGGTACATTTTTCCATGTAATGGGAGCCCATTTCAAGCTTGAGTTGTACCTCAAAGATCACTAGGTCAACTATGAAAATGACTATGAAGTATAGGTTAGGGACTATTGTAGGATGGACCTAGACCTAACCACATATGTAGAGGGAATACATGTGTTTGAGAATCATAGGGAGAAGAATTTGGATGAAAGGTTTCTTCCCATTTACAATGAAGATAGAGTTTTTTCCTAGGGCTATTCACAATGTTGATTTCCTTAAAGATGAACACGAGGATATTATAATTATGGTGAGGCATGTACTCAAATGACCCAAGACTGGATAAATAATTCTTTCAAGTTGGATCCAGTGCCCATGATAAAGGAAGTGGACATAATTTCAAAAGCTAAGTTGAGTACCTCTAAGGGGAAGATAAATCCCACCTTAAAAAAATTCCCCCCCACCTCTCTACCAGGAGAAGCCCCAAGGTATGCTAGGCCCATAGCCAACATAGTGGCTTCTCAAATCGAGAGGCAACAAAAGGCCAAGGAAAAGAAGAAAGAAAGTTAAACCTTGTGTACACATGTATTTATTGTTGCTACTATCATTTTTACACACCCACCAATTACCATTGCAATAATTTCTACACTAGCAACCATACTAGATGCATTATCATATGTTGGTCCAAGGATCCTATCCTTCAAGGTAAAAAATTGTAAGTAGAGAAAGTTCTCCACTATTGGATAGAAGGTATCCAAATAAATTGAGGATGATGAAGATGAAAGCTTGGCCTTGGTGATGAGATGAAGAAAGTAGACAAGGTCTACCATTTCTAAAATTGATACTCTCAATGTAGGAGAGCCTTCTTTGGATGAGAATTTGTTGTAGCCTCCTCTCTAAAGTGAGAACCAACTAGTGAAACTAGCTCAACAAAATATTCCATCTTAGTGTACAAAGTCAATATAAGAGAAAGATACCATTTTCTCCCTTGATTTTCTCCCATCAATAATTCGTGGATGATACCATTTTAGGGGGAGAGGCTTCGGTGAAAGAAGCTAGAAACGTAAAGACAATTCTCAATACCTATTCCAATTCCATGGGACAACTCATTAGCTGGAGCAAGAGCTCAGTCTTCTTTACTAACACCCCTGTGGATAGACAGAGGAAAATTGTCAGCATTTTGGGATGTGGTTTTGGATCTCTCCCTTCTACGTACTTGGGGCTTCCTCTAGGGACCAAACCTCCTGACCTCTTTTGGAACAATCTCATTGAGAGATTCAATAGAAAGCTGGCAGGATGGAAAGGCATTACCCTGAGCCAAGCTGGGAAAGTGCTTCTGATCAAATCTACTCTACAGAATTTGCCAACTTATGCTTTAAGCCTTTTCTCTATACCTACCAAAGTGGCTGATACTTTGGAGTCCATTTAGAGGAATTTTCTGTGGGCTGGTACTGATAGAAATAAGAAGAACCAGCTGGTAGCTTGGGAGACTATTTGTAGACCCAAAAGTAGGGGGGCTGGGGATAAGAAATCTGAAGCAGTTCAATAGGGCTCTGCAAGAAAAACAAATATGGAGGATTTTCAGCTCCATAGGGGAATGGAGGAAATTTTGAAGGATAAATATGTAGCCAATATTAACTTCAAATAGTTCATCAGTAGGGACTATGACCCAAGGGGATCCAACATATGGAATGGCATTTTGAGGACTAAGGGCATAGCCACTGAGAAAGTGAAATGGAAACTAGGCAATGGTGAAGATATAAATTTCTAGCATGATGACTGGCTAAGACAAGGGCCCTTATGGAACATTGAGCCATATAATAGATGGGCAAACATATGTATGGAAAGATTTGGCTGTAGAGTGAGAGACTACATGGTCAATAATGAATGGGTGAACTTGACTGAGTTGTCCCAGGAGCTAAAGCCGTTGATGGACATGATTATGCATATCCCTCTATCCCTCAACAAGGATGCTATTATTTGGGGGGAGACTAAGGATGACAACTACACCGTTTCCTTGGGTTACGAAACCATGCAAAACATTGAAACTATCCCTATTTGGGCCAAAACCTGGTATCCTGGCCTTATTCCAAAAATCAATATTTTTTTTTGGACAATGCTCCAAAACCGTATCTTGGCGGTGGAAAACCTTACCAAGAGGGGGCATCTGATGCCAAATAGGGGCATTCTTTGCAAAAACCATAGTGAGAGTGTGGATCATATCATTATTCATTGCCACTTCACCAGAGACATATGGTCTTATTTCCTGGCTTTTTTCAAGTTGACCTGGTGTTTTCCCAATAACACTACAGATCTCTTTGAACAATGGCACCATGGAGCTATTGGGGATGTGAATAAGGGCTTGTGGGAATGGAATTTGCCTCATGTCTGCTAGGAAGTGTGGAAGGAGCGGAATAAAAATTTTTTTAGTGAGAAAGAAACTAATGCTAAAGTTGTCTTCCACAAAACCCTTAATGCTTTTTTAGAGAACTATACTATCAATAAAGGTTGTAACCCTCTTCTCAGCACAAAGGAAATTGATAGAAATAGGAGGGAGGACTGTAGATGGACTCTCCGGCCTGAGGGTTGGTGTAAAGAAAACTTTGATGGGGCTACTAAAGGCAACCCTGGTAAGGCTGGGGTGGGTGGAATCATCAAAAATGCCCATGGCAAAGGAATTGATGCTATTTTTGCTCCTATGGGGTTGCAAACTAATCACTATGTAGAGGCGATTGTGGCTCATCAAACCATCAAACTTGCTTAGGACATGGGTATCAAAAAACTATGGTTGGAAGGAGATTTTAAGAATACAATAGTCTGTCTTAATGAGAAGAATGAGCCTACATGGATGATTATGAATATCATTGAAGAGTGCATTTAGATCCTTAAGTCCTTTGATAATATATATATGGCTCATGAGTATATGGAAGCTAATCAAGTGGCTGACAGGCTGGCCAACTGGGCAGTCAAGAATGATGAAATGAAAAAATGGACGGAAGGACATAATATTCTGTTGGAAATCTTAGATTTGATAGAAAGGGAGAGGATCCCGGGTAGATTGGGAAACATTAAATGTCAATTATGAAAGGTTATGTTCTATGGGATAAGTGTCAAAAAATGATGTGTAAGTACGATAGCCAAAGTATGAAACACCATTTTAAAACTGATCAGCACACTTTGAGGCTTGATTTTGGGTATAACTTACACGAGGCTAAAAGAAGTTTTGTGAAAACCATATAGATAAATTGGAATTAGGCTTCAAAAGATATCACTACCAGGAGAAAAGCTTGTAGAGATGCTCTAAGGTGTGGAGCATTTTGAAAAAAGGTGAAGTTACCACGTTCATCGACCGACTTCATGGGTGGAAACCATCTGTTATGCGTATCATGGTTAAGAGTTGGAACGAGGGGATTGTCAAAATTGATGGGGTGGATTTGATAGTGATGGAGGAGGTTATCTCTGCGATGACGAGTATACCCATTATTGGGAAGAAATTATACAGAGATAGAAATATTTCTCGACAGGCTGTGATCGAATTTGCCAAGGATGCTGAGGAAAAGAAGGCTTTAGTGAGGAAAAGTACCTACTACCTGCCAAGCTCTATCAAGCCATTGTGAAGGTTTGTGTTGAGGGTTATTATCAAGTACATCTCCTTGGAAATGAGATTCAACCGCCTCTACACTCACCACTTCATGCTTCTTAACCATTTCAGGTATGGGGCGAAGATTTCAATCCCTTTCTTCCTATATTGATCAATTAATAAGAATATCAATGACTATAGGGAGAGGCCCATTGGTAATCCTAATTTTCATGAGGGGCTTTTGCTGTTAATTTATGAATTTTTCAAGGCTAGGACAATAGGGAAAGAAATTAAGAATATGAAGGTGGGCAAGGAGGGTAAAGGTGAGTCAGATGAGTTGGGAGAAGATTATATCCCATCTGATACTGAGGACAGTCAAGAGATGCATTCAGATATGGATGAGGATGCTACCCCAAAGACCAAAAAGGGGAAAAATAAAATCAAAATGGAGAAAAAGGAGACTCCCGACCCTAAACAAAGCATTGAGATCTCATTTGACAGAGACTACAATGAGAAAGCGGAGGGCATGGATACGGAGAGAGACAATGTTGATGGGGAGGAAGATACCAATTTCAGAGAAGAGGAAAATAAGGAGAGGACGGGAGGAAAGAGAACCATTTCTATTAAGATGCCTATCAACAGAGAGGAGGATCCCTCTGGCAAGACTTTCAGGAGGCTGAAAAGAGGGAAAGATATCAAAAAGGAATCCAAGGAGGAAAGGCAGGAGGGGGGGAAGGATAGTGATGATGAAGAGGAGAATCAGGGGAGTGGGGAAGAGAATGAGCAGGGTTTTGAAGAATATGGGTCTGGCCATTACACTTGCAAGATTTCATGCAAAGACAAGAATGTGGTTTGGAGGAATTTTGATAATGTTTTTGTGAGGATGGGTCTCAAGAGAGAGTTGATGAAAACTCTGGTTAAGGAGAGTAAGGAGGGCAAAATTCAAATGGAGGAGTTTATTGATCCCGCCCTTGTTATTTTGAGCGACATCACTAAGGAGAACCCTCAGATGGATGTGCTTAATAATGCAAAGAACAACACAATTGATAGCTATAGAACCACAAAATGGACCTACCATGAAATCCAGAGGTGAAATACAGA
This sequence comes from Chamaecyparis obtusa, assembly GCA_027943335.1. Classification (NCBI taxonomy): domain Eukaryota; kingdom Viridiplantae; phylum Streptophyta; class Pinopsida; order Cupressales; family Cupressaceae; genus Chamaecyparis; species Chamaecyparis obtusa. Next base: position 182,415 of record BSBK01008102.1, on the reverse strand, counting down.
GTGGGTAGATTGGAGAGGGACAATTGCACCAATATGAACAGGAAAAATGGAGGAGGAAAAGGATATGGAAAATAGAGTGGAGGAAGTGAAGAGGAGAGTTCAAAGCATCGAGGGCACCCTATAGAAAATTGTAGAGAAAAGCTATAACATTCTTAAAGCTTCTAATGACAACATAAAGGTGCTGATAAACAAAATTGAGGAACACATGGGTAGTAAGGAGGAAGACCAATCTCCCAACAGTGGTAAAGATAAGTCTTCTGAGGAAGGATCGAGGAAGAGGACCAGATCTGGCACAAAGAAAAAGGACATCTAGGAACCTAATAAGGATCTTTCTGGCCTTAAGGAGGTATCTGGAAGAGTGTTAGAGCTAGAGATTCGTGCTGCAGAAATTCTCAGAGAATTTGCTTGAGCTGTTCTCCTGGCTTTGGGCCTTTCCTGGTTTTTATGTTCTGCTTCCCTGTTTTCTTTTTCTGGCTTTATCTTGCTATCTTGTGGGGGGCTGTTGTTAAGCCTATGGCTATTATGTTATTGATAATTTATACACTTTATCTATGTTAATCTTTTAGTTATGTAGGGTTTCAGGGCCCCATCAAAACCTATTTTCCTTAATAAAAAACATAAGAGAAAGACAAAGGAAAGGAGAAATAAGATCCTTTAAGTCTTGATTACTTCTTCCTATTATATTTTTTATGATCTCTAAGGAATGGAGGAACCATTTCAAGAACCCCCAATAGAGCATGTTTATGAAGAGACAACAATGGAATATATGCTTGAGAACATATATGGACAAGGGGATAAGAGAAAAGATGAAGAGATTCCAATAAGCACTAAGGAAGATATTGGATTTTAGGAAGCCCCTGTAGGGAAACAGGAAGAGGTGTCTGTAGAAGGGGAACAACTTGCTAGCAAAGAAGAAACAAATAAAGAGGAAGAAGTAATAAAAAAAGAAGAGAAGGAAACAAGTGAAGAAGAAGAATAAAAAGAGAAAAAAACTCGCCCTACTCAAGAGGTGGAAGAAAAAAAAGAGGCTTGGAGTGCCTCTCCTATTTGCTTCCTGCATGACATCCTTATGGATGTAACTTCAAGATTATGTTGTGGTCATGCCTCTGTATAGTTGGGGACAAATGTACAAATGATGGATTTGATCGAGAGACTTAGCATGATGTGGATCACACCTTCTTTCCTTTCTCTCTCTTTTACTTCTTTATATACTCATGTTATGCTTTTAGTTTTGTACTTCATTTATTTATTATATAGATATGCAATCAAGTATAATTGACCTCTATTTAGTGTATTCAATACTCCTCAGTGTGGAGTTAGCATTTATTGTGCTATACATTGGTGTTGACACTTGTATTTTTATAAATTTGACCTTTGTGGATAGTTTTTTGCATATAATTTATGCCCATGTGCATATGTATGTAGTCATGCAAATTCATGCAATTCTCCTATGCATTCATCCCTTCCTCCTGCACATATGTTCCTATAGCCATGCACATATTGTTCCTACAATCCTCCACATATGTTCCTTTATTCTTGTGCATTTATGAAAGAGTAATTCCTGAGGGTCTATGTAAATATGAGATTTGGACTTGGAGTCCTTGTGTTCTTGGGATCATTTTCATGTATTGACTTTCCATTTTTTTTGTTATGGCTTGCTTTAGTTTAACTCACTTTTTTATTTGGTTTTAAAATGAACCTAGTGACAGACTATACTAAGGATGGACCTTTTGTCCTCAATTGATGACCACAGACAATGGTCTGGTCCTATCCTATGAGGTTTGTGTATGCTACAGAAAATTGCATGAGGTGTCTTGAGAATGTGACTATTCATTCTTATAAGAGTTTGGGGTTGTCATGGAACCCTTGGAAGTGCCTAGTCTTCTACTTATGTATGGTTGTGTAACGATCATGATATATTTACTTATTGTTTATGCAATGTTATGATGGTTATGCACTTATGTCATTGATGTTATGATTATTCATAGAAAAATAATTATTCAGTACATGTTTGACCTTTCATTCTAAGGGTTCCTTGGCGGGGCATGTATTATCCCATATTAAGATGGCTTAAGAATCTAAAATGATTAACTTGAATTCTCTACTTTCACTATGAATCACTCCTTATAACTTATTTATCCTCCAATGCTTTTTCCTTTATGCGATCCTTCTTAATTGACTCTACTTCAGACTACTCGCAATTGAAATTCCTCTTTGTAGGCTAACGACTATTGCTCTATTTTGTTTTATGCTAATGTTATGATATTTTCCCCTTTTTGTCTAGCTGTAATTAACCTTTAAAATGGATGATAGTATGACTTGTTGCTATCCGTATATCCTTCAAGGGATCGCTGCTAAGTTACTTTATTTTACCACTGAATGGGAGTAAATAGTATGAATCAAAGTGTTTTCTATATTGTTTCGTGAATGAGAATGATTGTTTCTTGATCCGTGTCACCGAATTTTTATCAATGATTATATTTTCTTGCCTTGATAATAGGATCAATTGAATGAATTTCTTTTCCTCACTAAAAAGACCCACTGTTATTACCTCTATGTTGTGTGGGTGTGTCCCTTTAGATGCATGCGTTTGATCATAGCATGTGACTTTTCGTTTATGTATGTTTTGTTTCATATGTTACTTTCTATGACAATCACTCCTTAATAAATTGAGCGTAGCCTAACATCTTAATTTTGCATGTTACATACACATTGATAGTTTTATAACATCGTATCCTTGACAGTAGTATGAGCCGACAATCTACGTGGAGTATTGCTCCAGTCAGGGCAATATACTTTGGTGAACATTATCGTCTCTTGGTTTATATGTTTTCCGTCTATCTTGATAAACTAGAATCCTTATAAATGTGACTATTAACACCACATCACTGCCATCAACATATCTTATAATCGTTTGTAGAATACGAAATCTAAAGACTAATGGTCGAAGGCTGTGAACCATATAGTCATCGCAGACTCACCATATACTCTAACACCCCTCATAACGAGGTTAAGGAGATGACCCATGGTCTACTATATTCATGCAAAGATTCTACATGTTGACGGTAGATCTTTTAGTCGCTGTGAAGATGAAAGTGGGAGCACTAATATCATGTCGTCTCGATGTATAACCCATGTCCTACATGCTAATATATTATACGTGTAAGGACAGAACCTCTCACACAAATGCCACAATAGCAATATCCTTAAGAAAATGGAGTCAGTCAACTAAGTCAAATGTCAAAACTACATGATGAAAAGACAAAATTTATTTTTGATTAAATAATATGAAAAAGATCCATAGTTTGACCAAATTGTCAAATGGGAAAGGTACACACGAGACCAAAATAATGAAGACGTGTCGATCAACTTTCGAACACTCCTATAAACTGACATGATATACTATATCAAATATCATTAACAATTTTGACCAACATGTTGAATACAACAACATCCATAAAGATGCTTCGACCAATTTGTTGAAGTGAAACAATATAACAAGAACCTAAGAGACTAACATGTGTTACAAAGGTCATTACAATAAAACATTGGTTGATAACAAGAAACATAATCTTCTAAACACACATACCTCCCTGACAGGAGCTTGAAATACTTGTTCACACAAAGCATCAAGGGCGAGAGTATTGTAGGAGTGCAGTAGTCTAACCTTGTAAAATTGTAGATTTGTAATGGAATTCACACACTCACATAGAAAATGTTCTTGAAATGATTATTGAATATACATGTTCTTACTTCAAATATCTAATTTCCTTTTATTTTAAATGTGTTTACTTCGAATGTGTGTTAATACTATCTTTGAAGAAGTTTATTTCTATGAAAGTGCATGTTGATTTTATTAGAATGAATTCCAAATGAAAATTAAACTTCGTTTAAGAAAATGAATTTAATACCACATACCATTCATTACTTATCAAGAACGAACAAAACCTAAAAAGAACTTCTTCATAAAGATAATTGGCATTTTCCAATTATTATTTAATTTGTAATATGTATTTTTCATTTGTAGAGAAAAAGATTCATAAAGAACTTTAATGAGTAAGCCTATCATTGTATAGAATCATGTTAGAACATATTCCTCTAGTTTGTTGGAGATTTCCATTTATACACAATTTTTTTTTGTGTTTATCATTTAGAATTCTCAACTTTAAAGCTTGTAGATGCTATGCGGATGAAAGAAACAATAATGTCAAAAGTAGTAGAAAACACAATGTGGAAAATCACCTGGCATTTAAAATAGTATCAAACTTAGGAGAGGCAAAAAGTATCCGATATAGATTAAGAATAATCTGTAAAAAAATTAGAAAATTGGGATAAATGCAACACTCCAAAGGATAAGCTAAAGATCATACAAATGATGAAAATGAACATTAGCGTAACAAATATTGATTATGTATTAAGAAGAAGACATAAGCCAACAACTTGTTACCACTTGAAGAGGATATTTAGCCGCTGCCAAGAAAAGTGTTTATAATAGCTTTAAAAAAAATGATCTATACTAGTTGCAACAAAATGCCACAAATTATTGGTTTCTAAAATACTAGCTACTCAAATCTAATCTAGACTTAGCTAAAGAGGGAACCACTATAATTTTTATGAAATTTAAAGGTTGACTTGACTTCAAACCAAGGGAAGTAATGGGGTAGTTACTATATTCTCTTTTTTCCATTTTCCTGAATTAGGAAGTTCATACAATTACAAATTGAACACAACCAGAGGAAGTTGTAGATAAAATGAGACAAAAAGAAAGATCACTAGTAAAAGAAAAAAAATAGATCATGTTTTCTGGACATGGCCCACTGTGTGGGTGAAATAAATTACCACTTGAGTAAATCAAAGAGGAGAGATCAAGCCATAATAAAATTCAATTTGCACAAATTTTGGTGCAAAGCAATACATGATGTATAGCTATGATCTCAATTTGAGTGTAAAAATTCATACTTGTGAAGTAGGACATATATATCACCCATTCACAGAAATGTGAATACAAGTAAGAGGAAGACATCAACAATGCCCAAACTACAGACTAGAAAAAAATTATTTTCAATGGTTTTCTCATAACCAACACTACATGTACCCGACCCCTTGACAGAGAATGTGATATGGTCATTTTTGTTCCACTCCAACAAAGAGTCTTTCCCCCTTTCTTATTCAATTCCTCATATTTTTTTCTCCATCCCAATTTTGTTATAGTTCTCTCCAAAATTGTACAATGAGCTTTTCCCCCTCCATTTTCAAGACAGAGCCTCTAGACTCTTCTTTCCAAAAATCCCCAAAATAAGGATTTTCCCCTCATTTTTTTAACCGATGGCCTACATGCCATAAAAATAGAATGCAATGGTCAGTGGATCTTCAAGATTATCTTCAGAATTAAAGGCCCATGTCTCCTCATCCACTCTTACATTTGGAATTTATTTAGGTAAAGAGTGGTAGTTTCAGTTTAAGGGAAATGGGTTGTGACATCCTTCCCCCCTTAAAAAGTGCATCTTCCTCGATGCTTGACGAAAATGTATCATCCTCTAAGAAAATCAAGAGATTTACATTGACATGATTTAAAATCTAACTTCCATTTTTCAAATGTTGAAGATAATGCATGTATTCACATTCAGATTCTCTCTTAAAATCAATAAGATTCAAATTAATTTGCTTAAATGAATTTTAATTTTCATTTGGAATGCATTCTAATAAAATCAACACACACTTTCATAGAAATAAACTTCTTCAAAGACATTATTAAAATGTATTCAATGTAACTATATTTAAAGTAAAAGGAAATTAGACATTTGAAGTAAGAATATGTATCAATAATCATTTCAAGAACATTTTCTATGTGAGTGTGTGAATTCCATTACAAACCTAAAGTTTTACAAGGTTAGACTACCTCTCTCTGACAATATTCCCCCTTTCTTATGATGTGTCATTCCATCTGTTACATTCACATGAACAACACAAAAGCATTAGTTCATGTCATGATCATAATCAAAATTAAAGTCTAACATTCTCTTATCTCAATGCTTTTAGAAATAAAGTTGCACAATACCTTAAAATCACAATAAAGTACACACATACCTATGCTTACTTACCATACCTTGGCATCACATGGAATTGACCCTATTAGTGGATACTTCAAATCAATTTCCTATTATACTCATATATATACACTCACAATAGTTTTAATGCATTCACAATGTCAATAGCTCAAGGAGAAAATGTTTCAATTTTCAATATTAAGAGACAACATTATCATTTAAAGATTATAATTTGTAAGCTCAACTTAGCTTTAGATCACAACTTGATCATAAGTAACTAAAATAAATCATTCATACTTACCATCTGACATGTAGTGCTCACTTAGTGAGTAAATCATCTAGGCATGCTCACAAATCACCTATAAAGATTAGTGGATCCACTTTTTCCATTTATGTGACCTAGGATCTCATGCCCATCTTGTCACAACAATATTCCAATGATAAATCCAAATTCATTTCATTATAACAATTATGTCTTCATTTTTAATATATCGTGAGTCAAACAATGTTACATCTAGACATAAATAAGCATTCATAATTTTAGCTATGTAATGTAACTGTGTTTAATCCAGATATAAGCATTCCAATACATTATGATAATTCATCATTACATAAAATTAAATACATAACGTATGTCACACATCAAGAGTATACACCAAAAGAAAGACTATTAAGGTCAATCATGAAACATGATACATAAGTGCCATCAGACATCTCTCCCTCTACAGATCCCTGGCTCATAAACCCTAAGACAACTGTCCATCTACTATCTCAAGATGGGAGTGTGGCCCAACTGATTTTCCGCCCAACTAAAAATCCTTACACTTCCTTGAGATTATATCTACTTACATAATTCCTAACCCTGCAATGCCTAGCAGACTAGAAAAAAATACAAAAAGGTAAGGGGTATCTGGTGCAACCATTAAATTAACTAATTTCCACATATGTCTAAGTTGAACTAATCAATGATGTGGAGGGAGATGGAACATATGCAAAATATTTAAGAAAACATATACGAACAAGCTTTTGCCAAAGCATCTTTTTAACACTAGATTTCTACTGGCAGGTAGAGAAACATCCCTTCTACCCTTCCCTATTTCTTTCTTCTACATTAACACCCTCACCAAAAGGTAAGCTTTCCAATACACATACACATCACAAAAATGATGCAAACACATGTATAACATTTATTTATTCCATAAAATATTGCTTTAACAAAAGAATAGAAGTCACACAAGAAATTAACAAGTCTAATGAATTATGCCTTTCATCATGAACAATCATAATACATCATAAGCAGTCACGTAAGAAGAAAGCATTGACCATTTAGTCAAGAACACCTATAGTGCATCATGACCAAAAAATTCTATTCCATTTTCATCATTCCATGAATATCCATGCACTTCTCCTAATAAATTCAAACTCACATCAAATAATATTGATCAATGTTAATTATTTCATACCATGCATTGCTAATTTATACAACTAGGAGCATGACAATTCACTTTGATCATTTCATAATAGTTGAAACATATTTCAAGTAATCTTATGAATGCACGATTAAGAATAGTGTGTTCTTCGCAATCTACTCCTTTTTACATTCTATCAATGTTGTACATTGAACATGATAGATGACATCTCTTCACATCACAAGACTAGCAACATAAAAACACATATTCTAGCCACTACAAGATCATAAGAAATCATGATATTAAAAGTTCACAAATTTCAATTCAAAAATTCAAAGGTCATAAGAAAAATCAATAGAGGTGTGAGAAAAAATATCATTTGATGGAAAAACACAAAATTGGTGGCTAGATAATCACAGGAAAACTTAAAATTTCAAGTTAGTTCTTCACCACTTCCAAAGTTCATCAAAGTTCAAAATAAAATAATCAACTGAAAACCAAAACACATTTTTAAGTGACTAATACTAATCGCAAGAGGGAGTAGAAGGTACACGACACCCTGCATCCAAGGTGCACTAAGAAACAATACCAAATGCTCAAAACATAGATCTATAAAGGATTACATCTCTATGTAAACACACACATAATTGGTTCATTAAAAAAAGTATTGATAATTATCTCTTTTCTTTTTTCCTTCTCATGCAATCTAGGGTGAGACATATAAATTTATACTTTCAGAAAAATTTCTACAAATTTCATGTTCATACTAGACATGTTGAATTATTTTCTCCCCGAATTTCATAAGGATCTAATATAAAAATCCTTTTATCACACATGCAAAAATACATTACTATATAGTAAATATTTTCATCGTCATAAGCCAAATTCTAAATTTTGGTAAGCACTCATACCTTTAGTACCAAATATCAATCATCCTCTAACTACATAATAACTCAAATAGTTTTATCTTCTTTCTTTGCTACACAAATGTAGAGAAATAGGCTTTAAAAATTTAAGTGTATCCTACACATAATGTACCTCATAGTTTTAAGAAAAAAAAATAGACAACCAATAAATTTCATACAAAGAGGTATTGTCCTATAAGTGTCTATTTACCACTTTCATAACACAACACAAGGAAGATCCTATCATTTCCTACCAAGAATAACTGAACTGATAGATGCACTACTCAACCCAAGGAACCACACTTAAGTTCATAGTCTAAACATTAGTCGACTCACTATTTGTGCGACTAAAGGTCGTAACTAAGCATAGAAAACTCAAGGCCCTGACATGGAACCCAGAGATCTAATACCATATGTAAGGACTAAACCTCCAACACAAATGCCACAATAGCAATGTTGGTCAACTAAGTCAAATGTCAAAACCACATGACGACAAGAAAATCTTTATTTTCAATTAAATAATATAAAAAAGGTATATGGTTCGACCAACTTGTCGAACGGGTAAGGTACACATGAGACCAAAACAATGAACATGTTTCAATCAAATGTCGAACACTCCTTCTATAAACCAACATTATATAATACATCAAATATCATTAATAGTTTTGACCAACATTTTGAATACAACAACATCCATAAAGAGACTTTGAGCAATCTATCAAAGTGAAATAATAACAAGAACCTAAGAGACTAACATGAGTTACAAAAGTCATTGCAATAAACCACTGGTCAATAACAAGAAACATAATCTTCTATTTACATGCAAACCTTCTTGACAGGAGCTCCAAATACTTGTTCATACAAAGCATCAAGAGAGAGAATATTGTAGGAGTGCGTTCCCACCCTACCACAAATAAATTACTCTTCCCTAGAATTTTTCTTGACACAAAAGATACCCAACCCAGCTCGAGATAGTCTAACAAATAAAAATTGACCGAAGTAATGGAATTGTGTAGCAAGAAGTAATCATATTCTAAACCATTGTCATAAAATCATGGATAAACCAAATACATAAGTTAGGCATATGAAAATAGAAGCAATAACTCTTTCTTGATCAACATGTTGAGATCTCAATTCTTTCTCACTCACGTACATGCATATAACATGAAATTATTATAAATAAAGGAACTCACAATATTATCATATAAAATATCAAGTTACCTTAATCATATCAAGTTTCACAAACAAGTACATAGGTACACACATTAAATTTGCAATATAATATTATCATAGACTTTCCAAAGACATACTTCCTTAAAGATGGTTTCATTTAACAAATGGGAAACATGATAGTAATAATTAAATACGGATAACACCACAATATTCTAAGACCTAAACATGTAGTTACTTTTACAAAGTTCCATGGTTTTTCTTTGTAGAAATGACATGCTAGATTCATTTTTGATGTATCTCTTGAAGATCTAGCATCATAATATTTTCCTCGAATGACCTATCTTGTCTATTTTGTTTTTCCCTTGCATCACACATACAAAATGTATCATTACACAATATCATATATATTTTTCAATCCTTGTTTTTCACACTATCCAACTAACATAGTGGTTCAAAAGTCACATAATGGTTTTAGTATCAACTAAAACAAAGAGTATCAAACTTCGTTCATGCAATCCATAATACCCTTTTGACACACAGATCACCAAACTAAGGATGTTTTGAGCATCTTAAAATAGAAAAAAAAATTAACGCCAAGCTTCCCAAACTATGATTTGAGTCCTTTCAACCTTTTAAATAGAATATTTCATTATTCCTCTACATGAACTCTTAACAACAAATAAAATCAGACACACATGATATGGATAAAGTAGGAGATTTTCTTTATTCTAACGTTTAAGTAGGGACATTAAAGGATCAGTTATCACAATAAAGTATTCTAAGAAAACAAGAGATTCATTAAAACCAACTCTAATCTTGGAGGAAATATTAACATATTCAGGTTACAAGACTCATCATTTTTTCACCAAAAAATCTATAGGAAAGATTATTTTGGTATGAAAGATAGGATACTTTATATGAGGAAAAGTAACCTATGTGGAACAAGAATACACATTCAAAGGTTAGTTGTTAATGTTCATATTCAAATCTAAACTAACAAGAAATCATGTTTAATCTCATTTCTACACTACTCTCCACATAACCTCGGATGAACATGAAGCACGTGCACCCAAGAATTGCTTGATTTACGGTCTTAGAGAGGATGTGGGTGTGCTCTCCCAACTAAAATATTGATCCCACTAATTAATGCAACTAGACCGAAACCAGAGAGACTCAAGGAGGAGCTATGAAAGAAACCCTCAAGCACTTATTGCATGAAGCTATGATTATCATTCAATGGAAATTAGCTAAGATTTAACTTCTAAATCTAATATGAATGCAAACAACTTCAAATAAGTTAGTAATAAAAACTACAATGACTGTACTAACAATATCTCTAAAATGTAAGAATGAAGGAAAAACAAAAAGTGTCTTTTGCTTGAGACAAGGGTCCTATTTATAGGATTTTGGAGGGTTGGGGTGAGGTGGCATATATGTGGCATCCACATAGGTGCCACCAGGGAGACACATAAGCCATGCAAAGTCCAAGACTTGCTCACACATGTGTCAGCAACTTGAGATGTGAAGGGTCAATGTGTACTCCAAGTACACGTGTAAGTGTGTGTGAGAAATGTGTAAGAGAAAGTCAATTTTCACACTTTTGAAAAGTGTAAGAGGTGTCCTTAAAAAATGTAAGAAGCATTGTTTAGGCATTTTTAGCAAATTTAGAAAATGTGAATTTTAAATTATTTTCTCATATGTGTGTGAGCAAATAATTAGAACTAATATTTGTAGGAAGACAAAAATTAGCTTAATTAACATTAGTTTATTAATAAATAGGCTCATTAGATAGAAAGTGATATGTGTAGGGTAGCATCTAGGTTAGGTTTAAGATTAAATAAAATAAAATTTAACTTAATCATGGTTTAGTAGAAATAAAACATGTGGATGAATAAATAAATTAGAAATTTATTTAAAAGGAGAATATGAAGAAACATGTAATAAATTAAATTTAATACATTGGGAGGTGGTATTTAAATTTAATTTAAATAATATAGGCAATGAATCTATTTAATTAAATAGATAGATGAATATAAAAAAATTAAATAATTAAAATTTATAGTGTTATTTGGATCATTAATTAAATAAAGTTTAATTAATATTAAGCAGACAAATTTAGGTGTCTACATTTTGTCCCTCTTTGATGTGGTGTCAAAAATGGTATCGCGTCAAAGAAAAAAAAATATAGATGCCCTAGAGGAAAAATGGGAGCTATGGGGTGCACAGAGGAAAAAATAGTAGGAGAATGTGCCCCCTTGAGAAAATAGGGCAAAACAAAAATTTTGGCATTTTTTTGGGGAAAAAAAGACTTTGCATGACTTCAAAAAGGAAGAGTAAAAAAGAAGCGAAAAAGAAACCCACTAAAAAACCCCTTATAAAAGGGCAAAAGGGGGTCATGTTAGTGCTTAAGATTGCAGGTGATGAGCACAAATCAAAAAATTATGATACTTAACTCTTATGGTCCCAATAGATGCAGCTATCAATACTAAACACTGAGGTATTAAGGATTTAGATCCTTCTTCACTTTGACCTTCAAGCTCAGGTGGGTGTACCTATTAGATTCTATTATTCAAAGAATCACAATAATGATCTACCTACTTGACACAGATCAAAATATTTCTTTCATTCAACAAAATTTAAGATAAATTTCTATTCATATTGATTGATGGTGAGAAATGTAATTCAAGCAATGACCAGTGCCAAATCCTAGGGCATTAGAGTCAAAAAACACACATCTACAGAAAAATCCTCAAATCAAATAACCCCAAAAACTAGATAAGATGTCTTACAAATTACCCTCTCATTGAGATACATTGTCATCATATTCCTGCACAAATTATGAATTCCTTGAGACCTCCCTTAAGATTTACCCTTCCCTTGAAAGAAACTTAAGATTAACCCCATTATCTACCTTGTAGATCATGTATAAAAAATGCCTAACATATTCAATACATAAAGAAATCAAAATTCATACATGAAGACAACAAAATATAAACAAGGAATTTTAGTATATTTTCATTGATAAATCTTCTATATCAGTACATTCAGAGACTAAGTTTCTTAAAATCAAAACACTGATGCAAAAAATCTCCTTACAATAAGTATTTCACCACCCCTTACAACATAGAAAACTAACTATATATACACTAGCCATCTTGGAATCCTCAAGAAAAGGATGCAACAAGCTTCAGATGGCTAGGATAGTGACTTGCACTAGAATACAAAATACATTTCAAATTGAATAGAAAAAGGGAAAATAGACGCTAGAAATCTGATTCTACTCATAGTGAACTTCTCAAGTGGCACCTTTGTTTGCAGATATTCAAAGTAATTACTGAAATTTGTTTTGTGAATGATTACCGCCTACTGGCTAACATACATCATCCTCTTCAAGATAGTTACCCTCCTTGTACTCAAGGATCAGGTGCCATGTTGTAGTTCACTCTTCTTCCATTGCCTATAGGTCGATAGCAACTAGCTTCTTCTTCTTTGGTTTGGTGCTTTTGTCCCATGCTTCAACCTCTTTCTCTGTGGACCAAGAATACACCTTTAAGTTCTGCAATAAATTGACATGTTTGTCCCATCTGGAATCAATAATGGCCTTAGTGTTAGCAATAAATATGGTGCACTCATTTTCAACTTTAAAAATGTCATCCAAAATATTGTTGAACCTGTCCATGTCTAAGGAGCCATCATAATTTAGGAAGGCCTCTAGCCTAGTCATCAATTGATTCACACCTAATTTCCACTCCTCAACTTCTATGATGTTACCATCTTCTTTGTAAATTGGAGGGAGGTATTTGTTGAAGTTCAGGCCAAACATGTCCATTTTGGCCCTTACTTGATTGGCCTTGCCCTTGAAGAATCCCCAAGTTGTACCAATAAGTTCTATCTTCTCCCCTACCTCTGTAACTGACTCTGGAATATCCTGCCTATGTGGCTGCAATAATTCAAGATTTTCAAAGAGGGCCCCTCTAGTAGACCATATGCTGAATAGTGGCTCTAAAGTAGCCATGTCATCTTTGATAGTTTCATTTACCTTTTGTAACACAAGGTATAAATTGTGGATTGAGTCCATCTTCCCTTTTATTACCTCTAATCTATGTTGCATGATGTCAAAGAGGGCCTTGAGGGCTATATCCAACTTGTTTTTCTCTGATTCATCTGCTGCCTCATCAGGAACTTTTGCAACTGATTGCACTACAACTTCAATTTGTAGGACTAGAGGATGAGCTACTTTTGATGCTTCTTCAAGCTTAGCTTTCATTTCCTCAAGCTCATCCTCTAGGAATTTGATTTTAATCAATCCCTTTTCTTTTTCCTTTTCTAGACCAATGAAATCATCAATCAATTTTCCATACCTATTAGACAGTTGGGTGTTTTTAGCATCATTTAAATGGGCAAGCTATGTCAGTTCTTTTGACACTTCAAGATCACTGGTATTTTGAACTATCCAAATGATCTTGTCCCCTTCCATCTTTTCCTCTATACTGACTAAGGAGGGCTTTTGGGTCCTAGGAGCAAGAGACCACATTGCTAAGGCTTGAGATTTAGGGTCATACCACATCCCCTTATCATGTCACCAATTTGGGCCTCATAGGAGAGTCTACCCTCAGGTTGCCTTCTGATTTGATCTATGATGAATGCTGATGTTATTCCCATCCTAGAACCAATAGAATTCCACTAGACTTAACCAATTTCCTAGCTTCCTCAATAGTGATGGTCTCCGAGTCAGGGTCATATGAAGCTAAGGCTTTCAAGGATTCATCATCAGGATCAACACCTTCAATGATTATTTTTGTTATCTCCTGTTGCTTCTTCCATATTAAGAAGTTCTTGAATTCCTCACTTTTGATGAATTGATCATCATTGAGTAATTCTTCTTGGTACATTTCTCGCTCATCTTTTCATAGCAGGAGGGGAAATTCCACTTCTTGTGTGGTCACCTTCTTTCCTTCCCTGACGCTCTTCCTGATATGATGATAGTATGCTCTATCACTAGGTACTAGGGCTATAAAGCTATCAGCTTCCTTCTTTTTTTTTCTTTCCCTTTGAAGGCTCTCCTTCCTCAACTCTCTATTTCTTTTGAGGAGAATTTGAAATATCCTCTGCCTCAGGGGCATCTTGGTCAAGATCAATAACAAGATGCTCATTGATTTGAGTTGGGCTATCTCCTTCTCATGATCCCTCACTGTATTCTTCATAATCTGAAGGAGAATAATCCTTTTTCACATCCAGCTTCTCTTGAAGCTAAGCCTCTAATTTATTAGAGAGGGTGTCATAAATTTCTATCATTCTGTCAATTCTTTTTAAGTATGGGAGGTCTAGGAAAAATCCTCCAAGCACAATTCCAACCTTTCTAATTTGAGCTTCCAAATTCAACAAGTCATAGAATTTGGTAAGATTTCTTCCAATCTCATCTTCATGTAACATATTTCTTGTTATATCTTCATTATCACATCCATCATAGTCTTTGATAGTACCAATGTGGGGGATGAGTATCTTCCTGGCATTCTTAATGAAATCCTCAGAGTCTACATACCTGTACACACCAAAAACCATCCTGAAGTGATTCAACCATGTACTAAGTTGTGGTAATGCTCTTTTACCAATCAAAAAGATTGATAGTCTGAATTGCCGAGGAGTGAAAGTTCCCTTCCTATGCAGAGCTAGGTGCTCTTTATCTGTCCAAATTAGTTGCCATATGAATTCTAACTGGGCAACTCTTGGTGGAACATATTTTGGGAGTATGTATGGGGATTTTGGGCATCCATAGACTCTAATCAATGTGTAGTTATGAACCAAGTAAAATTCACCCCAATTATGACCCATTTGCCACTTATCAACATACTCTTTAGGCCTAAGAGGCCTTAGCAACCTAACTGGTAGCCTCGTTATATTTGTTCCTAATATGTTCAAAATTGGCAAGACTATCCAATTTTTAAATGCATAGAAATCATTTTCATTTGAGGTGTAGTTCGACACCCTCAACTAGAACTACACTGGATTTTGCTCTCCATCCTTCATTATCCTCAGTCTAGCATATGTCCATCCAAAATATCAAAATTATAATACAAAATGTCAAAATTATAATGCAAAATCATATTCTGTAAGAGAGAATAGTGCATGAATTTTACTAGCCTTTTAGCTTCTTTGATCATCATCAAACCCTCATGCATTCTTTCAATTACATATTTAATGTAATCATAATCTATGTTGGCCTGTGAGTTTTAGATGTCCAGGATCATCATCAGTATATCTACTGGCATCCTTTCTACATCTCCATCTATCCCTAAAACTTGACATATCCCATGCGCTAGATAATTCATATAGAAGTGGAGAGCCTTGGATTCATTAGGAGCTTTCATGTGTGTAGAGAGAGGGGAAACCTATTTTCCAGTCCTAGGCATATGCTGGGCAACCTAGGTTTTTACAAGCTCAACTTGGATTACATACTTTTCTTTTTCTTTCTTGAGGCTAGTCTCTATGGAAGATGAGGAGTATAAGCTAAAAGATTTCATGAAGGATCCCCTATCAAGAGTTACTAGGATTGACTGGTCACTTTTTCTGATAATTTTAGACACAGGGTCATAAAGTCTAGCCAATTCATGCATTAGGTAAACATCTAGGAAGACATTAGGAATAATTAATTTAGCCATGCCTAGTGTCCATTCATTGAAAATGGGGATGGGTCTGAAATGATTATTATAAAAATAATTAAACAACATATAACCAGAATAGGAAGGGGTAAGTGGATCCCTACATTCTGACATTTAATCCATGAAGACTTCATCACTATTCTTTTTGTTTTGATTAGAACCTAGGAGCAACGTGACAAATTCATCTGAATAATTGGGTTTTCCTTTGTCTTGACCTCCTTGTTCCTTTGCTTCGTCACTAGATGAGGCTTGGCTTGACTCAGGTTGACTCATCTCTGTAGTTCTGAATGAAACTCAACTTTGCAAATTTTCTCTGCTCAAACACACACTGCAGTAGCTCCAACTTCTCAATTTCTCTCTGAAAAACTGATAAGTGTAAAGGTGTGAATGTGCTGTCTAAATATTATTAATCAGTGAATGCGTAAAGATTGCCAAGATTGCAACAAATCTATCCAAATTCACTTTAGCATTCACTCTTACATAACACCAAATTCAAATCAAAGCTAGCCATAAGGTGAGATGTTGATAGGTTTCATTTAAAAATTGGAAAGTAAGTAAAAATGAGTGATTACTGTGTTATTGCTTTAACGCCCCCAAAAAATGATAAAAACCCTCACTTAAAATCTGATTGGCTAGCCTTTGTACTTTTTCCATCTTGATAGACTACCTTTCCACATTAGAACAACTCTTTTTCTTTATTATTGACGAGAACTTAACCCGACTCAATCTAGAGATTCGATGACTAAAGCTTTCGCACAATCTTCAGATTTTCTCTTTAACCTTAGTTGTATTAAGAGATTCAACGATCACTACATTCCTACAATCTCAAAATGTTTTACCTAATTCAAGCTTGATCACATGATTCAATGACAACTGTATTTGCATAATCGCTAGACACCATTACTAACTTTGGTTATATCACGTGATTCAGTGAAACACCTTTATCGCCAAGTCGCTAGATATTCTTCTTAACCTTGGTTTAATCTTGAGATTAAATGCCATCCATTGATCTTCATCATTATCCACAGCCCTCACTAAATCATTGAATGTTTTGAGACTTAACCGTTTCATCACAAGATTAAGAGAATACCTTTAGTCGCTTGATTGCTGAATGGGAAAGAACCTTTATCTTGTTACCTTTTACTTTGTCGCTGACTTTCTAGATGCAAAGTCACTAACCCCCAACTTTACGCGATTAAGTGAATACCTTATTTGCTGAATCGCCAAACAAATTACCTTAACTGTCAATCATTTAGAGAATACGCAACTGGATAAAATATCACCCTTTTATAAACTTGTCGCTGAATCACCAGATGTTTCACACTTAACCACTTGGGCTTAGAGAATACATGAAAGCCTCTTCACTAGGCTGCTGAATGTTTGTTCATTAACCCTCAAAATTAAGCGATCATGCGATAACTATTGCACTGAATCATTGAATCCTTTACTTAGTGCAACCTTTAACTTGAGATTTAATAACAACCATTGATCTTGGATTTCATCAATGGTCATTGTTGAGTCACCAAATATTTTAGAATTTCATCACTACATCAAGCGACTGGGCGATAATCATTGTGCTGAATCACTAGATGTTTGGGGGAAACTGCTAGGAATCACACGATCTAGTGAAGATGTAGTACCCCCATAGTTTTCTTTCAGTTTTTTAGTGCCATACTCTTTTAGGCCACAATGTATGTGTGTAGATCTTATTAATTTAGTGGATTGTTGATGATCCGAATTATGATTATGATTATGTTATGATGTCATATGATCTCATATTTAGATGTTAATGTTAATATGATGCGATGCTTATGTTTCAGTTGGATTATGATGTACTTACCCCATACTAGCATGTGTATGGTGTTCATATGTATGTATCTATTTTATGTGCCTGTATGGTAGAGGGCGGAGGTGTAGTTACTTGCTTTGTCGAGATCCACATGACCGACCGTACCCTACCATTGTTTGTTATTTGTTGTATGTACATGCTTTGATTTGTGATGACAGGTTTGCAAGTACAGGGCATCGTCTTCCCTGAATTGGCAGGAGTGAGTGTGCCCAACAATATACTCATCTCAATGGTAAAGAGGGGAGGTAACAGATGGACCCAAAAACCCTAAATCTAAGCCCAATTATCCTAATTATTGGATAAGTATCCGTTGACCGCATTACCTGAATTTGTCAGGTGATAAAGTTCGTGGATTCCATCTCTGTGTTGGTATGTATTTGATGGTCCTGATTTATTGCTATTTGTATGTGTGATTTTCTATAGTTATAAATTTAATATTATATTGGAAAATAATATTAAGTTTATTTCCTATGTTATTTTATGATCGTTAATTAATTAAAAATCAAATATTAGGATATTTGATATTAATTAATTAATTTTGTGAAAATATATTTGAAAATTGTCTTTTAGTTATTAAATTAATATTTATAGCATGATTTAATGATGTTATGAATTTTAAATTATTTAATGATAGATTTTATTATTAACATGTGCTTTATTTAGTATGAAAGTGATTGGTTTGGGAAAAGTGACAACTTGTCTTTAGGAGACTAAGTTGAGTTGTGCATAATTAAATTTATTTTATTTTATTAATTGGTATTTTCTCTCAAGAAAAGAGAGAGAGTTGGATTAGAAGTTCTATGTATGAGTCATCTAGGGTTTGCTTGATTGTTGGAGTTGAACCCCTAATAGGGGGATTTGACATTCATTTTGGTTAAGGAGTTTTGTGAGAGCAATTTTGGGGAGAGCTTTTGGGAGTTTTTATGCTTTCTTTGTGTTCTTGAGCTGTTGGAGATTGTGCATGAATTCTGGGTGAAGATTGCTTGCTTTGGATTTGGGAATTTCTTGCACTGTGACTCAGAGCCTACAGGTTGAGCTTTTCTATTGGCAGTTCTGGATTGTATTCATCTCATAGGCATTCTGTTTTAGTATCTAGCATTGGATTGAGGTAGGGCTTGAATTGATCTTACTGTGATTTCATTTACAAAATTATCATTATTTAGATGTGCTTGATTTGATTTATGGATGTGGATTTGTTTTTCAATTTTGCTTCATTATGGGTATTAGGAAACCCTTTGAATTATGTCTTTTATTTCATTTTGTGACTTGGCATAGTAGTGTTATGTTGCCGAAATTTTGGGAGAAAATTCATCCTAGGGCACTTCGAAAATGAAAAATTAAAATCTCTATAATTAGTTCTATAGTATGAATGAATTAAATTAATGGGTTGTTGATAGAAAATCAATTTGGGTGAAAATTCATTATTCTGTGTAAAAAAATTCCTTCTCTGTCAAAAAAATGATTACCACAGTAATATTCAATTTCTTTTAAATGAAAAGATTCTACTTTGGTTAGAAATGCATCAGCAAATGGAAATATATTTGCAAAACAATGGAAGAAAAAACAAAAAACAAGAAAAAGACAAAAATTCATGTGCATGAGAGAAAAGTTGCCTTTTTTCCCTTTTCTGGAAAATTTTTTTACAGTCCTGATAATTTTTGTTTTCGGAAATAATTATTTTTGCTTTAAGAGAAAACTATTAAAAAAATTGATTTGAGTCTTTAAAAAAAAACAAACCTTTTTGTTATATTTGAAATTGTGATGTGTAAAGAAAAATAAAATTATATTATATATATATCATGCTGTAAAGTATTTTTGAAAAAATATATTAAAAAAAAAATAATAAAAAAAGTCAAAAGGGAGGGCACGAGATTTGACCCGTACCCTACCCCTCGGTAGGGATGCCACGACCGATGGTACTTATAGTACCGTGCGGCAGGGCCTCTGCCGGCCAGCGGTACGTTGGGTACCATTCAGCAGCAGGGTGGGCCCCACCACCTGCTAAAACTTTTAAAACAAAAACTTTATTTATATTATGTTATTTTTTTTTTATTAGTATTTTTTAAAAAAATTACTCAAAGTTATTTAGTATTAAATTTATTAATTTATTAAATTTGTTTAGTTTGAGTTTTACTTAATAAAGTTTATTTTCATAAGTAGAATTAACTTTATTTATAATTTTTATTAGTAATTTATTATTATTGGATAATAATAAATTCTATTAGTAAATTTTATTTAATATTGGTAAAACATGTTTATAATTATTATTTAAAATAATAATTGCTTTATTGGAATAAGTCAATGTTGTTAAACCTTATGACTAATGGGCAATAAATTAGGTTAAATTAATTGATTGAATTTGAGTTTCTTATTTAATTTGGCCTAAGTGTGCAGAATATTATGTGTTGCAGTTATGTGTTCAAATTGGACTTTTATTGATCATTGAATGTGTGAGTGATCTTATATTTTTTTATGCATTTTTTTTTTAATACTGAAATTGGCTGTTTAATTCAATATGATTCTATCTTTCCTACATGATGGGTTTATCAGTTTTATGGGAACTAAATGACCTAGGAAAGACAGAGGCTTGGGATTTATCTGTTAATCATGTTGTTTATTATGTTTGGTGTGAGTGTGAATTGTTTACATTCCAGTTGACCCTATAGGCTCTTGTTGTCTTATATGTTTCAGTGATTATGGTTAGATAGTCAATCCTATTTTCTGTGATGATTCTGGATGTGCGACTATATGTTTTATCTGAGATTTGATCTAAGAGAGATCTTTGAGCCTAGGGTAGTTTACCTAGATATGTGTTAGGAGGTGGCTTGCAATAAGCACCGGGGCCCACAAGTGGCTGCCAGGATCACTTATTGTAAGTATCTGTAATCAAGTGATAACTTAATAAATTAAGGGGAAATAAATGAACCTAATAAGATAAGTTCCTCGCCCATGCTTGAGTGCTAGTATAGACTAAGATGGGAATGGAGATGATGTTGGCCACCTTGAGAGGTGTGTCTAACATAGTTAATGGCTTCATTTGTATGAGAAGTCATTGATCCGTGTATGGTCACTTGAATGTCAGGATCCAGAGAGATTACTAGGATGAGACTCAAGGGTTAGATGTACATGATGACACCTGCCTATGCATAGTCTAGTTATCATACATGGTCGGTTACCTCTGGATTAGTGAGTCATACCTATCACTATACTTGTTGACCTTGTGTTAGTAAGCTTTCAGGATTCCTTTCCTAGTGGTATTTCCTATTTTGATTTGTTTATCCGATTGGGGTCCGATGTTATCTCCTCAGCACGGCGGGGTAGGCCTTTGTGGTTCTACACGAACGAGTGGTAGTGATTCTTTACCATTTGAGATTCGACGTCCTGGTGCCGGTGCTTGATGGTGTTTTGTAGATTGGATTCCTTATGTTACTTCATCTTTGATGTTCTTTGTTTATGTATTCTTTATTGTAAATCTTGAATTAGAGTATCGCATGTGATACCTAATTTGGATATTGTAATTTAGTTGTTACAGTGATTACTGCATACCCTGCGACATGTGCAGTGGATGTATGTTTATTAGGATTTATGATTATTCATGAGATGTAATCATTTTGATGTAATTGTTGTATTTAATTTATGGAATCTTTGTTGATGTTATTTAATGAGTTATGTTAGAAAGTAATACTACGTCATGGGACCCATTAGTTTTTTAACCTATGTATGCAATGTGTGTTACGTGAGATAATGGTTAATGTATTCATGTGATTGTATATCTTAATTGTTAACTTTAGAAAAAAAAAATTATTCACCTAAACTTAGTATCATGTTCTAGGTTAGTTTCTTTTGGGTTCCCTAGTGGGGCGTTATAGAAGACACTATCGCTAAATCACCTGATGACTTCACTAACTGCCAACCATATCTGGAGATCACACGACTACATAAAACACATTAAAGCCTTGACCGTGTCTCTTATTCGCTGAATTAAAAAGGACTTAACAATTTTATTATGAGATTCAATGAAAAAAAGGGAGGATGAATAACCATGTGCTCATTTGGGAACTTAAGTGCACAAAAAAGTAACATGAAATCATAAGGTCTAGGGAACACTTAAGACATTATCAAAAACAAAACTCTACTGAAGAAAAACAAGACCTAGGGAAAGGATATGCAAGCATTTTGCACATGGTTAATTGGAGACTCAAACCTCAATTGGACAATTTCTTGTAGATACACAAAATAAAAAAGAAACAAGCATGATTCAGATGTTAGTTTAAAAATAAGAATTGATACTTCTTAGAAAACCTAAAATTTACTCCTAAAGTGGCTCTATCTGAGGATGCTTGAATGTAAGTTCATAGCGAGTTACCAAGAATCTCTGGGTGGTAGACCATAAAACACTAACCTACTATGAGAAGCAAACACTCAAATTAAAAGAAAACACGCCTATACATATACTACCGAACTACTATGCATGGAAAGGATTAGAATTCAATTAAAGAAAAACTTCATAAATTCTCCATGCACTGGCAATTCGTGTTCTTCACCATCTAGATTTTTTATAAAATATGAATCTTTTCTATGAATGTGATGGATAATATAAGGACCCAACCAAAAAAATTCAAATTTCTTGTTCTTGCCCTTATCTTCAGCCCTGACATTCCATTGAAGGACCAAATCACCAGGCTAGAACTTTCTAATACTTTCTCTCTTGTCAAAAAGATTTTCATCTTTTGTTGTAGTCTTACATTTTCTTTTTGACTCTCTCTTCTTGTTTCATCCAATTCAATCAATTGGATCATTCTGTCTTGTAAAGGTTCATCTATTTCCAGACCTTCATCATGTATAAATTGATAAGTAGGCAACAAATTATTAACAAGTAGTCTGGACCTTACACCATATACTAAGTCAAAGGGAGATTTACCTGTAGCCCTTTTTTCTGCAATCCTATCTACCCATAATGCCAGCTTCAATTTTGCATGCCAGGTTCTTTTATTCTTTTCTAAAGTTTTCTTCAAGATCTGCAAAATGCTCTCGTTTCTTGATTCTGCTTGCCCATTGGCCTGTGGGTGATATGGGGATGAATATGAGAGAACAATACCCATTCTTGAACAAAAATTAGTGAATTCTTCTGACCTAAAACACATGGCATTATCCATTACTAGTTTGATAGGAACACCAAACCTTGTCACTACATTATTCGTCAAGAATTCAATCACCACTGTTCTTGTAGCTTTCTTTGTTAGAGTTGCTTCAATCCACTAAGTAAAATAATCAGTAGCCACAAGTATCCAACTATGTCCCCCACTAGATTTTTTTGCAAATTCTCCAATGAAATCAAGACCCCACCTTGCAAAAGGAGCCTCTGCAACCATAGGGTTTAAAAATAATGCTCCTAAAAAATTCAACTTATTTGAGAACCTCTAGCATGGCTCACACTTTTTGACAAAAGAATGAGTATCCTTAAACAAGACAAGCCAATAATAACCAACTCTTAGAATTTTGTGAGTTGTTGCTCTAGCTGAATGACACCCTCCACATAATCCTAAGTTCATTTCTTTTATAACTTTCTCATATTGCCCTTTATCCAAACACAAGAGCAATATTCCATCATTATCCTTCCAATATACATCACGTTGCAATAATACATATTTTTGAGCCTGTAATTTAAGGATCCTCTTTTGATTGTCATTCAAACCCTTTGGGCAACTAGTATTTTTGAGAAAATGCACAATGTTAATGTACCCAGGTTGCATCTCAATGCTAGTAATTGTTTCTCCACCCATGGAAACATTATTTACCTGGACCAGGTCCATATTCTCTCCAGTCATCAATTTTTCTAGTCCTAAGCCCCTAACCAACTTAGTAATATGGAGCTCCAAGTCAAACTCTTGGATTCTATTAATCCACTTACATCTTTTACCTGTGACCTCACTCTAAACAAGAATGTCTTTTACTACAACATGAGGAACATATGCATTTACCTTAGCACAAACCATATAAGGTTTGAAATCCTTAACTACCTTTATCAATGCATAAGCCTATTTTTCCATTAGCTCATAGTTCAACTCAGCTGACTGTAATGACTTGCTAAAGAAGGCAATGGGATGCTCAAATCCTTCCCCAATCTTTTGTAACAAAACTGCTGCAATAGTGTGAAAAGATGCAAAAGAAAACAAGGTAAAAGGTTTGGAATAATCAGGAGATATTAAAACTAGGGCTTCTTAGATTGTTTGATTAATATTTTCAAAAGCTTCTTGTGCTTCCTGAATCCAACCAAATTTTACATCCTTTTTTAAAAGCTTGACTATAGGCTTGACCAACTCTACAAAGTTAGCAATGAATCTCCTAACAAAATTGATTTGTCCAAGGAATGACTGTACACCTTTAAGGTTTTTAGGAGCAGGGACCCTTTTAATTGCTTCAACTCTTTCAGGATCAATTCTTACTCCTTATTTGGACACTATATGCCCTAATAGATTCCCTATAGTAACAACAAAATGATATTTCTTAGGATTTAATGATATGCAAAACTCCAATGCTTTGACTAGGACCTTCTCTAAGTGACTACAATGGTCATAAACTCTTTTATAATAAGTCAAATTATCTTGATACACCACCATGAGAACATTGATAAGATCTTTGAAAGATACATTCATTTCCCTTTGAAAAGTTGCTCCAGCATTCTTTAAACCAAAAGGCATACATACATACACATAAGTTCCCCAAGGAGTAGTAAATGATGTTTTAAACTGCTTTGATTCTTTAACCATCACTTGGTTATATCCTGAGAAACCATCCATCATGGATAATAACTCACAACTAGTCCCTCTATGAAGCATAGCATCCATATTAGGCAATCCGTAGTTGTCATGTAATGAAAAAACATTCAGGTTTCTGAAATCAACACATAGCCTTATGTCACCATTCTTCTTCCTAACTGGCACCAAGTTGGACACCCAAGATGAATGCCTTATAGGCTCAATAATGCCAAAATCTCTTAACTTGGTGAGCTCTATTTTTATTTTAGTGGCTAGCAAGGGATTGATAGGCCTTTGTTTCTATCTAAAAGGTTTTTTATATTATTTTAAAGGGATTTCATGCTGAAATAAATCTACCCTATAGGCTTTGAGGTCATCATAAGACCAGGAAAATACATGTTTATATATTTTCAATAATCTTATCGAATTGGCTCTCACCTCCCTACTCATCTTCTTTCCAATATACACTAACTAAGGGGATGTCTGTGGTCCTAGGTTTATCTCTTCTAAATCAGAAACCTTAGCATTGGACTTTTGTGACATGTAATTGTCATTTATTTTGAACATGCCTTCTAATTCAACTAACCCCTTAGGAATATGGTTGGAAGCTAGCTGAACAATTTCATTTCCTAGGATACATTCCTTTCCATCAACAACCTCTTGATGGGCATTAAAATCAATCTTTTGTCCATCATACTGATCCAAACCTTGAATAAACCTAAGGATATCATTATCATCCTCAAAGACTTGCCAATTATAAACATTGTTAGGCACATCAGGTCTACTTTTTATTTCTAACTTTGACACACCAGCAAGAGTGACATCATTATTCTTCAATGCAATATTTTCAAGGAAATCTGCCATGATATTTTTTGACCTTTCGACCTAGAGAATATTGAAAGAATAAAAAACTTCTATTCTATCCCAGACAACATATCTATACAATTTAATTCTGTCATCCTTGGCAGAAAACTTAGATATAATCTGAGCTATATATGATTAATTGGGAATCTCCATGAACTTTCAACTATTTTATACCATATTTTATGGCAATATCTAATCCTAATATCAATGCCTCATACTCAATAGTATTATTAGTGCATTGGAAAGTCAACAAAAAAGAGTACTTAAAAGTAGTACCTGATGGGGTATAAGTAATACACTAGCTCCTGATCTTTCTTTAGAGAATCCTCCATCAAAGCACATTTTCCATAGCCCATCTTGCTGTAATAGCAACTCATCAACAATTGGATCAATATTTCTTAGCTGTGAAACAATTTCCTCAACCATAAAAGTTTCCATGTCAATGTCAACACAACAATTTAGATCTTTAGGTGCTACCATTTCAATCATGACAGAAGAGAGAGGCTCTTTGTACATTTTTACCTAGTACCATTTATAGGTATAGTAGCATATGAAATATCCAATTGCAATTTTCCTCCCACTACTACTGCTCATTATCTTGACAGTAGCATACCATAATGAGGCTTGGTATCAACTACAACTACATCCATCTTATAAGTAGCCTGAGGGAATGCAACAATTTTCACCTCTATTCCCACCAAGGTTCCTACCATAGGGACTTCTCTATTATCCATGGCATAACATCTTCCATTGGATGTATCAACTTGAAGTCCTATCTCCTTCATAACATGGTAGGGCATCACATTAGCTGCAACACCAAAGTCTATCATACCATTTTTAAGCAACAGATTATTGAAAATCAAAGTGACATAGAAAGGATCAATTGATGATGGTTCTTGAGTCACTATGTTTCCAACACAAAATTTAGAAATCTCTTTAGTTATCTTAGGGAAATCCATTGAATTTCCCTTTTCTGATATAACAGGAATGTCTCCTTGTTTATTTATTAAAGCCAAGGTTGTTGCCTTATGCTCTTTTATTTTCAACATTTCCAAAAAAGGGATTGAGACCTTCATTTGAGACAAGGTATGTCTCATATCAAAAGTTGGGGGTTCAGTAGAGAGACCAGACCAATCTTTTCCCATACCAACTCTTTTGTTTCTCTTTTCTATGGTAACTTCCTCATTCTTCTTAGTATTTTGAAGAAGAATGGGATCTTCTTTATTTTGGTTACCACCTTTGCTTTTAATAGCATTTGGTTTAGGAGAAACCTTATTCTGAGAATCATCTTTAACAAAAAATGACCTCGACACTCCTTGATCAACATCCACTCTTCTATTCCTCAAGTTATATGAGGATATGGCCTGAGAGATGGTGACCATAGTTAAAGTCTTGATTTCTTCTTTACCGGGCTTTCTCCAGTGAGCTTTATCCAACTCTGGTATGATCACATTTGTTTTGAAAACATCATTGTCAGACTCAT
This sequence comes from Chamaecyparis obtusa, assembly GCA_027943335.1. Classification (NCBI taxonomy): domain Eukaryota; kingdom Viridiplantae; phylum Streptophyta; class Pinopsida; order Cupressales; family Cupressaceae; genus Chamaecyparis; species Chamaecyparis obtusa. Next base: position 155,268 of record BSBK01008102.1, on the reverse strand, counting down.
CTTGATCAGACTAGGTAAAAAATTGTTTCTCATACCTTCGGAGACTTCTCCTCTTATGATAAACATCAACAAATATTTCTTCATCTTCTGAAGATGAAAGTTCTTCCACCTTTTTAGTGGTAAACATGTTAACTACAGGCTTTTCAAATCCTTCATGATCTCCTGCATGTGGGTCTTCTGCTTCTTCTTCCAAAGCTTGGTCCACAACACACTGATAAGGTGAGTGAGGCATATTACAAGCCACACACCACTAAAATTTTTCTACATTATGTGTTGCATTTTTCTTTAAGGGGTCAGGGGTATCCCTTCCTTTTTGAGTTTCATGTGTATCAAAAATAGGCTTCCCATCCTTCCAATTTGTCTTGTAGGGCTGATCATGTAGCGAAGGGATTCTCTCCTACCTTTGATATGGTGGTCTATTGTCCTGAAAACCTCTATCACCCTTTTCCAATCTGGTAGAAAGATCTTTGACAATATTTTCCAACTTGTCAACTTGGTGATCTTCTTTGCTTGGTATTGTAGCATGTGGTTTGGTTTCTTTCCACAATCTTCCTTCATCCTTTTTGTACATCTGACCAGATGCTTTCCTATTACTCTCAATTTTTATTGCTAACTTTAAAGCATCTCTCAAAGTACATGGGCTTTTGTCTCTCAAGAGATAAGACATTTTACCATCTAAAGCATTAAAAAATGTGGTTAAGAAAACCTCATCATCCAATCTTAGGACTTGAAATAATTTTTACATGGCCTTTTGAAACCTACCATTGAATTCAGACATGCTCTCATTGGGATGCTTTTTGATATTATTGAGTTCATTAAGCATATAACTAGAATTGACATGGTCTGCATACTTCTCTTTAAAGCTTCTCACAAATTCATCCCATGAAGTAATGCTATTTTTAGGCAAACCCCTATACCAATCCCTAGCATCTTCTATTAATGTCTAAACAAAAAGTTTCATTACAACATAGTCATTTACCTTATCTGTAAAAGACTTAAGATGCTCTTCACATGTGACAACATTGTTTCTTGTGAATTTAGGGATTGTTTCTCTTACCTCATTTGGGATAGAATTCAGTTGACTAGGAATACCATCAAAGAATAATGGTTGGTATCTGTCCATATGAACTGGTCTTCTTTGAAAATTTTGTGAAGATTGGGCTCCACTACCTCCAGTATCTTGATGTAACACATTTCCAATGGAACCACCCACCAATGGGACTATTGGATTGATATTTTGAACTGGTCCTTGGACCACTTGTTTGGAGCCCAAGGCTTGGAAACTTGGCATAGGACCACATGATTGGTTTTGTGGTATTGTCCCAATAATAATAGGGACTAAGTTGCTAGTAGTTGTATTCATGTTAGCATGTAGGAAAGCAATTTTACTTTTCATTTCATCTACAACAACCTCCAACTCCAAATTCTCTAATTGGATGGCTAGATCCTCTTTGGCTTTTCTAGCCTTTTCTAATTTAAGTTGGCCTGAGACACAATATTAGGAATATAATTACTCTTTTTGGATTCATTTATACTGATTCCAACTATTTTTTTCTTTCCTTTGTCAGATGCCTCCCTAGTGTTAATTCTGAGATCTTCATTTCTCTTAATCTTTGATGGATGCAACTACCTTAGAATAGGGCCTTCTCCCTCAAACTCATCCTTCATAGGAGTTGGCTCATTATTACTAACTTGTTGTCTCAAAACTCTCATATCACCAAACAAGTCACTATCTAAACCCTTAAATTCTTTATTCAGATCTTTTTCTTTGAGCTCATTATTCTTTGTCTTTCTCATGAGTTCTTGCCTCTTTATGAGTAGCTCATAAATTTGCTGCTTTCGCTCCTTTCTTTCTTAGCAATTTCTAATAATTGTTCTTTCTCTTTTTTCCTCAAATCTATAACCTCTTCCCACAAATTCTTAGAATCATGAGAATTAGTCTAAAAAATATAGGTTTCTCCTATTTTGTCTAAACTTTCATGTACAAGGAAAAATCCTATATCTATGAACTCATCTTCTCGAGGAGGACTAACTGAATAAGGGTTCATTCTTCTAAGAAGTTCTGGGTTTTTAGAAAAAGAGGAAACTTCTTTTGGAATAGGTGTCAAAGCATGATTTTTAGATGGTCTTGGATAACTATAGTTAAACAAATGTCTTTTAGACCATTTCTTTCTACTAGGTGTGTGAAGTTCATCACCTATATTGCTTTTCGGGTGATCCCTATAATATGACCTAGTGTATCTTTGTCAACTCATGGGAATTTTGACAAGATACTTGAGAAAATTTCTTTATGTGAAACTAGCAACTGGTAAACACAAATCTAGAGTCACCACCCATAGAACTTGTGGGGATAAATTTTGTAAACTACTCATTTAAGTAAAACAACAAATGGTTAATAGGAAACTATAACAAGCTCATTATAAAAATATTTAAATGTCCCCAACAGAGTCACCAATTTTGTTAGTGCTTAAGATTGCAGGTGATGAACACAAATCAAAAAATTCTGATACTTAACTCTTATGGTCCCAATAGATGCACCTATCAATACTAAACACTAAGGTATTAAGGATTTAGATCCTTCTTCACTTTGAGCCTCAGGCTTAGGTGGGTGTACCTATTAGATTCTATTCTTCAAAGAATCACAATAATAATATGCATACTTGACACAAATAAGAATATTTATTTCATTTAACAAAATTTAAGATAAATTGTTATTCATATTAATTTATGGTGAGAAATGTAATTCAAGCAATGACCAATGCCAAATCCTAGGGCATTAGAGTAAAAAAATAGACATCTATAGAAAAACCCTCAAATCAAATAACCTCAAAACCCAGATAAGATGTCTTACAAATTACCTTCTCATTGACATACACTATCATCAGATTCCTACACAAATTATGAATTCCTTGAGACCTCCATTAAGATTTACCCTTCCCTTGAAAGAAACTTAAGATTAACCCCACTATCCACCTTGTAGATCATGTATCAAAAATGCCTAATAGATTCAATACATAAAGAAATCAAAATTCATACATGAAGACAACAAAATATATACAAGGAATTTTAGTATATTTTCATTGATAAATCTTCTGTATTAGTACATTCAGAGACTAAGATTCTTAAAATCAAAACATTGATGCAAAAACTCTCCTTACAATAAGTATTTCACCACCCCTTACAACATAGAAAACTAACTATATATACACTAGCCATCTTGGAATCCTCAAGAAAAGGATGCAATAAGCTTTAGATGGCTAGGATAGTGACTTGCACTAGTATACAAAATACATTTCAAATTGAAAATAAAAAGGGAAAATAGATGCCATAAATATGTTTGTACTCATAGTGAACTTCTCAAGTGGAACCTTTGTCTGCAGATATTCAAAGTAACTGCTAAAAGTTGTTCTGTGAATGATGACCACCTACCGGCTAACATACATCATCCTCTTCAAGATAGTTACCCTCCCTATGCTCAAGGATCAAGTGCCATGTTGTAGTTCACTCTTCTTCCATTGCCTTTAGGTCATTAGAAACTTAATTCTTCTTCTATGGTTTGATGCTTTTGTCCCATGCTTCAACCTCTTCCTCTATGGGCCAGGTGTACAACTTTAGACTCTACAACAACTTGACATGTTTGTACCATCTAGAATCAATAATGGCCTTAGTGTCAGCAATAAATCTGGTGCACTCATTTTCAACTTTTAAAATGTCATCCAGAATAGTGTTGAACCTATCCATGTCTAAGGAGCCATAATCATTTAGGAAGGCCTCCTGCCTAGTCATCAACTGATTCACACATGATTTCCACTCCTTAACTTCTATGATATTATGATCATCATTGTAAAGTGGAGGGAGGTATTTTCTGAAGTCCAAGCCAAACATGTCCATTTTGGCCCTTACTTGATTGGCCTTTCCCTTGAAGAATCCCCAAGTTGTACCAATAAGTTCTATCTTCTCCCCTACCTCTACAATTGACTCCAGAATATCCTATCTATGTGGCTGCAATAATTCATGATTTTCAAAGAGGGCCCCTCTAGTAGACTATATGTTGAACAATGGGTCTAAAGTAGCCATGTCATCTTTGAGATTTTCATTTACCTTTTGTAACACAAGGTATGAATTATGGAACGAGTCCATCTTCCCTTTTATTACCTCTAATCTATGTTGCATGATGTCAGAGAGGGCCATGAGGGCTATATCCAACTTGTTTTTCTATGATTCATTTGCTACTTCATCAAGAACTTTTGCAACTGATTGCACTACAACTTCAATTTGTAGGACTAGAGGAGGAGCTACTTTTGATGCTTCTTCAAGCTTAGCTTTCATTTCCTCAAGCTCATCCTATAGGACTTTGATTTTTATCAATCCCTTTTGTTTGTCCTTTGCTAGAACAATGGCATCATCAAACAATTTTCCATACCTATTAGAGAGTTGGGTAGTTTTAGCCTCATTTATGTGGGAAAAATGTGTCACTTCTTTAAACACTTCAAGATCACTAGTATTCTAAACTATCCAGATGATCTTGTTCCCTTCCATCTTTTCCTCTATATTGACTAAGGATGAATTTTGGGTCCTAGGATCAAGAGACCACATAGCTAAGGCATGAGATTTAGGGTCATACCCACATCCCCTTATCATGTCACCAATTTGGGCATCATAGGAAAGACTACCTTTAGGTTTCCTTCTGATCCGATCGATGATAAATGTTGATGTTAAATCCTATCCTGGCACTAATAGAATTCCATCGGACTGAACCAGTTTCCTAGCTTGCTCAATAGTGATGGTCTTTGAGTCAAGGTCATATGTAGCTAAGGCTTTCAAGGCTTCATCATCAGGATCAACACCTTTAGTGACTATTTTTTCTATCTCCTACTGCTTCTTCCATATTAAGAAGTTCTTGAATTCCTCACTTTTGATGAGTTGATCATCATTGAGTAATTCTTCTTGGTACATTTCTTGCTCATCTTTGCATAATAGGAGGGGCAGTTCCACTTCTTGTGTGGCCACCTTCATTCCTTCCCTAGTGCTCTTCCTCATATGATGATAGTATTCTCTATCACTAGGTACTAGGGCTACAACCCTATCAAATTATTTCTTTTGTTTCTTTCCTTTAGATGGCTCTCCTTCCTCAAATCTCTATTTCTTTTGAGGAGGTTCTGAAACATCCTCTACCTTAGGGGCATCCTGGTCAAGATCAATAAAAAAAGGCTCATTGATTTGGGGTGGGCTATCTCCTTCCTATGAGCCCTCATTGTATTCTTCATAATCTGAAGAAGAATAATCCTTTTTCACATCCAACTTCTCTTCAATCTAAGCCTCTAATTGATTAGCCATGGTGTCATACATTTCTATCATTCTATCAATTCTTTTTAAGTATGGGAGGTCTAGGAAAAATCCTACAAAGGTAATTCTAGCCTTTCTAATTTGAGCATCCAAATTCAACAAGTCATAGAATTTGGTAAGATGTCTTCCAATCTCATCTTCATCTAACATATTTCTTGTTATATCTTCATCATCACATCCCTCATGCTCTTTGATAGTACCAATGTGGGGGATGAGTATCTTCCTATCATTCTAAATGAAATCCTCAGAGTCCACATACTTGTACACACCAGAAGCTATCTTGAAGTGATTCAACCATGCACTAAGTTGTGGTAATGCTCTTTTACCAATCAGAAAGATTGCCAATCTGAACTGCTAAGGAGTGAAAGTTCCCTTCTTATGTGGAGCCAGGTGCTCTTTATCTGTCCAAATTAGTTTCCATATGAATTCTAACTGGGAAAATCTTGGTGGAACATATTTTGGGAGTATGTGTGGGGGCTGTGGGCATCCATAGACTCTAATCAATGTGTATTTATGACCTAAGTAGAAGTCACCCCAATTATGACCCATTTGGCACTTATCAACATACTCTTTAGGCCTAAGAAGCCTTAGCAACCTAACTAGTAGCCTTGTTATATATGTTCCTAATATGTTCAAAATTGGCAAGACTATCCAATTTTGAAATACATAGAAATCATTTTCATTTGAGGTGTAGTTCCACACCCTCAACCATGTGCATTGGATTTTTCTCTCCATCCTTCATTATCCATATTTCCATCCAAACTGTCAACATTGTAATACAAATCATATGCAGTAAGAGAGAATAGTGCATGAATTTTATTGGGCTCTTATCTTCTTTGATCATCATCAAACCCTCATGCATTCTATTAATTACATATCAAATGTAATCATAGTCTATGTTGGCATGTGATTTTTGGATGTCCAGGATCATCATCAGTATATCCATTAGCATCCATTCTGCATCTCCATATATCCCTAAATCTTGACATAGCCTATATGCTAGATAATTTATATAGAAGTGGAGAGCCTTGAATTCATAAGGAGCTTTTATGTGTGTAGGGAGAGGGGAAACATATTTTCCAGTCCTAGGCATATGTCGGGCAACCTGGGTTTTTACAAGCTCAACTTGGCTTGCATAGTTTTCTTTTTCTTTCTTGAGGTCAATCTCCATGGAAGATGAGGAATATAATCTAAAAGCTTTCATGAAGGATCCCCTATCAAGAGTTACTAGGGCTGACTGGTCACTTTTTCTGATAGTTTTAGACACGGGGTCATAAAGTCTAGCCAATTCATGCATTATGTAAACATCTAGGAAGACATCAGGAACAATTAATTTAGCCATGCTTAGTATCCATGCATTGCAAATGGGGATGGGTCTGAAACAATTATTATAAAAATAACTAAACAACATATAACCAGAACATGAATGGGTAATTGGATCCCTACATTTTGACATATAATCCATGAAGACTTCATCACTAACCTTTTTGTTCTGATTAGAACCTGGGAGTAACGTGACAAATTCATCTAAATAATTGGGTTTTCCTTTGTCTTGACCTTCTTATTCCTTTGCTTCCTCACTGGATGAGGCTCAACTTGACTCAAGTTGACTCATCTCTGTAGTTTTGAATGATACTTAACTATGCAAATTTTGTTTTCTCAAACACACACTGCAATAGCTCCAACTTCTCAATTGCTCTCTGAAAAACTGATAATTGTGAAGGTGTGAATGTGTTTTCTATATATTATTGATCAGTGAATGCATAATGATTTCCAAGATTGCAACAAATCTATCCCAAATCACTTAAACATTCACTCTTACATAACACCAAATTCAAATCAAAACTAGCCGTAAGGTGAGATGTTGATAGGTTTCATTTAAAAATTGGAAAGTAAGTAAAAATGAGTGATTATTATCTTATTTCTTTAAAGCCCTCGAAAACTAAGAAAAAACCTCACTTAAAATCTAATTGGCTAGCCTTTGTAATTTTTACATCTGGGTAGAGTACCTTTCCACGTTAGAATAGCTCTTTTTATTTATTATTTATGAGAAATTAACCTAACTCAATCTGGAGATTCAACGACTAAAGCTTTCACACAATCTTCAAATTTTCTCTTTAACCTCAGTTGTATTAAGAGATTCAGCGAACACTGCATTGGCACGATCTTGAAATATTTTACCTAAGATAGACTTGATCACATGATTCGGTGATAACTATATTCAGATAATCTCTAGATACCATTACTAACTCTAGTTATATCACACGATTCAGGGAAATGCCTTTATCACCAAGTCGCTAGATATTCTTCTTAACCTTGGTTTAATCCTAAGATTAAATGCCATTCATTGATCTTCATCATTATCCATGACCCTCGCTTAATCGCTGAATGTTTTGATAAGACTTAACCATTTCATCTCGAGATTAAGTGAATACCTTTAGTCGCTTGATTTCTGAATGAGAGAGAACCTTTATCTTTTTACCTTTTACTTTGTTGTTGAATCACTAGATGCAAAGTCACTAACCGCTAGCTTTAAGCGATTAAGTGAATTCCTTATTCATTGAATCACCAAATAAATTACCTTAACTGTCAATCATTAAAAGAATACGCAATTGAATAAACTATCACCCTTTTGTAAACTTGTCACTGAATCACCAGATGTTTCACACTTAACCGCTCGGATTTAGAGAATATGTGAAAGCCTCTTTCGCTAGGTTGCTGAATTTTTGTTCATTAACTGTCAAAATCAAGTAATCATGCGATAACCATTGCACTAAATCGCTGAATCCTTCACTTAGGACAATCTTTAATGTGAGATTTAATAACAATTGTCGATCTTGGATTTCATCAACGGTTGTCGCTGAGTCACCAAATATTTCACAACTTCATCACTACATCAAGTGAATGGGAGATAACCGCTATGTTGAATCACTGGATATTTAGGGAAAACTACCAGGAATCACATGATTTGGTGAAGATACTATTGCAGAATCACCAGATGACTTCACTAACTGCTAACCATATCTAGAGATCACGTGACTGCATAAAACACATTAAAGCCTTGATCGTGTCACTTATTCGCTAAATTAAAAAGGACTTAACAATTTTATTACAAGATTCAATGAACACAAGGGAGGATGAATAAATATGTACAAATTTGGGAACTTAAGTGCACGAAAAAGTAACATGAAATCATCAGGTCTAGGGCACACTTAAGAAATTATCAAAAACAAAACTCTACCAAAGATAAACAAGACCTAGGGAAAGGATATGAAGGCATTTTGCACATGGTGAATTGGAGACTCAAACCTCAATTGGACAATTTCTTTTAGATACACAAAATAAAAAAGACACATGCATGATTCAGATATCAATTTAAGAACAAGAACTAATACTTCTCAGAAAACCTAAAATTTACTCCAACAGGTCAAAAGAGCTCATTTTTACCACAAAAAAGGAGAGGAGAAGAGAAGAAACATGGTAGGCCAATGAGATAGGAAACAACTAGGAGAGAGAGTATAGGTCTAGTGGAGAGAAATAGATAGGGGGATCTGATAAGTTAAAAACTCACCTTTATGGTCTATGGTCTATGTTTTATTTTTGTTTTTAAATTTTTAGAATGGTTAGATGAAAATGTGTGTGTTTACTGGGTGCTGGGGAGATTTAGATAGTAGAGGGAGGGGAGATAACATATATGCCTATAGGAAGTTTCCCAAGGGTGGCATGGTTCATCCACGGGTGGGACAAAGCCATCAGCAGATGACCCGCTTGCCTAAGGGTGGCTCTGCCCATCCAAGGGATGGAGGGGTTGACCTGCCTATGAGAGGAATAGGGTCGCTAACCTAAGGGAGAAACATGGATACCCACCAATGAGAAGCCCTGCCTTCCCAAGGGCTGAATAGGGCCGCTCGTCAGTGGATGGGTGGCTTCGCCTACCTAAAGGCATAATAGGGTTATCCTTCTGTGGACGAGTGACTCCACCTACCTAAGGGTGGAACAGAGCTACCCATCAATGGATGCATGGTTCTACCTGACCAAGGACGGGGGGAAATCTGATGAAGGGTGCTCCCCTTAATACAACAAACACATAACAGAAATAGAGAAACAACAACAATATGCAAGAATAGAAAATTGGCTTCTTATTATCTCCACAAATGTGGAACTACAAACTTTAAGAATTATAATATGCAAAGCCACATGGCATTCTCTTACAATATTATGTAGGACAAAGCCCCAAATCAATACCCAAAACTACTCTGAACTGCTTCGAACTACCTAAGACAACACTACAGCCTTACTTATATAGGCAATTTCCACTACTCGAGAAGGTTCCAAAAATTTAGCCCTAAGGGCCGACCAAACTTAGAATTATTTTATTTTTCAATTTATTACATCAAAGTTGGCTCAAAATAAATTTTGAAACCCAAAAATTTTTTTTGAAGAAAAATTATTTTCTGCCATTTCAAGTGACCCAACTTCCGAAGACCATAAGTCATCACCAATTGACCCAATTGACTATCATGACCCCAATTCCAAAAGGGCGCGAGGAGCTCTATAATGCCTAAATCAAGCAAGCTTCATTCAACAGAAAATTTGACCTCATTTGGGGCCTCTAAATACTTCAAAAATGAGTTCCAAGTTTCTATACCCTATTTCCAAAATAAAAAATTTGCAATATCTTCAAAACTAGACTTGATCTGGCAATGAAACTTTACTAGCAAGTTGATACAACTAAAAGGAACCTCCACCCATGAAATCAGAACATTCCAAGATCGTATGAACAACTTACTAAAAATAGTGGGTTTCCATAAATAGCAGCTCCATACAAGATAGCCCTTATTGAAACAAAACTAGAAATATTTTTGGGTGATGCAAGATTGCTCTTACACCCAAGATGCTCCTGCATCAAACACCCGGGGTAATTTGAGAAGTGACCCTATCATGACTCAGGTGTGCAGAGGAAAACCAAGATGGTTAACCTCCTCCTTTCTTAGCCATGATGAATCTTCAACAAGTTGTTCTTTCCACTTGACCATATATTCTTCATATATCCTGTTCCTTGTACTTTTGCCAACATGACTATCCAGTATATCCTCAATTTCTTTGGTATATGAACTAGTTGCTGGAATACTCCACTGTGCTGTTGTAACCTCAACTTCAACACCTCCTTCATGATACTCTATCAGATCTGAAACATTAAATACTGGTGAAATATTCAACACAGTAGGCAACTTGACCTCATATGCATTTCATGAATCATGCTTCTTCAGTTTCTTACATGGCCCAAACTTCTTCATTTTAAGCTTATTATATGTACCAACCAGACACAAATGAACCATGACTTCATCTCCAACTAAAAATTCTTTATGCCTCCTTTTCTTATCTGCCTTAGCCTTATACTACAAATTCATCTTGGTAATATGCTTCCTCACCTCCTCATGTATGTTCTTCAAATGTTCTGCAAAACCCTTAGCTTCAGCACTACTTATTTCTCCTTTATCTATCTTTCTCAACTCAGATGCATTTCTGGGACTACTTCCATATAGAATCTTTGGATGATGTCATGAACGAAACATCAAATCTATCTTCAAATCTTCACTTTCTGCTAGTATTTCCTTATTTCAAAAATTGGCTCCTCGAATCAAGTCCATCTAATGACTGATCTTCCTTACTGGTGGTAATCCATTAGGCACATTATCAAATACAATATCCTAAAAATTATTCAATGATTCTGCAAATTCTACAGGTACATCTTCTACTTCCTCTTTCCCAGCCTTTGGAAATAAGGTAAAACACATGGTCATGCCGCATACCATCTAAGAAATTTCCTCTATCAACAAAAGTTATTCTTGCATTACCACATACCTTTTCTTCTGTTTCCTTCAATGGCTTTAGCTTATGTCGCACTCCATCTTTTGTCAAGGAATAGGTATTCACATGACCATCATGTACAACACATCTATCAAACTACCATGGTCTACCCAACAACATAAGACATGCATCCATAGATATGATATCACATAATACCTCATCTTGGTACCCGCCAATCTTGAACTTTACTAGGCACTGTTCATTGACAATGAGCTTGTGGTCATCCTGCACCTAGGCAACCCAATATGGATGTGGATGTTTCTACCTCTTGAGCTTCAAATTTTTCACCATCTCTTCTGATACCAAATTATCAGTACTACCACTATCAATAATCACATCACAACACTTACCCTCACACTTACACTTGGTGTGAAATAGGCTCCTCCTTTGCTCAAGTTCATTCTCACCACTCAACAGGACTCTTCTGTTAATCAATGTTTCTCCTCTTTCAGCATCTTTAGAATATGATGATCTGGCATCTTTATCTACATGTGCAACTCTAGCCTGGCCTTCATTCATCCTATCTATTCTTTTCTTGGTGTTGAGGACATGCAAATGCCCTATGACCTTCTTCTCCAAAGTGAAAACATGTTTCACGGAAGCCTCCTCTTCCTGAACCTTGTCCTCTTCCTCTTCCTCTCTAATCTCTATTATTCTGATCATGGAAATGATTGAAATTATCTCCTCTCTGATTTTGACTATTACTGGCCTCATCCTACTTTTTCGGATCTTCATTTTGATGTCCATATGACCGTCCACCAGATCTTCCATCATGACCTCTTCCGCTTTGTTTGCTCTCAAAATTTTTATTAAACTTTTCCTCTACTTTTAAGGCAAACTAGTATGCCTCTTCAATACTATTCATTCGAACCAGATTTAACTCTTCCTGAATGCTCAACCTCAACCCATTAAGGTAATGGGAAACTTTCTCCTTATCTGCTTTTGCATGGCCTATTCTGATGAGAATTTGATAGAACTCCTCTATATACTCCTGAACAGATCTTCTTTCTTGCTTCAAACTTTTTATTTTTTTTAGTATGTCAAGCTCATAATCAACAGGGATGAACTGTTGCTTCAATTTATTAACCATCTGCCCCCATCTTGTGATTTTATCCTTTCCTCTTCTATTTCGCTCCAACTGAATCTCTTGCCACTAGATATTCACATGACCCTTCAGTCTGGCCAAATTTGATCCGGTCAGTGTTTTTGATATCTTCATACTCAAAATATTCTTCACATTCATTAATCCAGTCGATCAACTCTTCTAGGTTAAGATTTCCTGAAAATGCAGGAACCTCAATCTTAGGTCTTTTTCCGATCTTGGAAATGGCCTGAAAAAGTCTTTCTTCCTCCTAGTTCAGAACTTCACCTTCTTCTTCTTCTTCATCTTCTTCTTCAACTTCATCCTCGCTTTCATCTCTGACATTAAGATTCATTCCTCTGTGAATCTCGTCGTGCAATGCTCGCACTTGTCTCTGCAGTGCCCTAACCTCAGGTGTTACAACACTAGCTCTACCACCATGTTCCCTTCGTAGGGGCATTTTCACACTTCTTGTTGAAACCCTAACCATGGTCTTGGTGCAAAATACCTCATAGTCAGTGATCTATTTACACAGAAACCCTTAACCATGGTCCTGGTGCAAACTGCCTCACAATCAGTGATCTATTTACAAACTCAGGAACTCCTGCTCTGATACCATTTGATCAAAGGTGCTCCCCTTAATACCACAAACACATAACAGAAATAGAGAAACAATAACAATATGTAAGAATAGAAAATCGACATGTTATTATCTCGACAAATGTGGAATTACAAACTTTCAGAATTACAATATGAAAAGCCACATGGGCATTCCCTTACAATATTATGTAGGACAAAGCCACGAATCAATACCCAGAACTACTCTGAATTGCTCCGAACTACCTAAGACAACACTATAGCCTTCCTTATATAGGCAATTTCCACTGCCCGAGAAGGTTCCAGAAATTTAGTTCGAAGGGCCGACCAAACTTAGAATTATTTTATTTTTCAATTTATTACATCAAAGTCGCCTCAAAATAACTTTTGAAACTCGAACAAAAATTTTGAAGAAAAATTATTTTTTGCCATTTCAGGTGACCCAACTTTCGAAGACCATAAGTCATCACCAGTTGACCTGATTGACTATTATGCCACCAATTAGGAAAGGGTGTGAGGAGTTGTACAACACCTCAATCAAGAAAGCTTCATTCAGCCAAAAATTCAACCTCATCTGGGGCTTCTAAAGCCTTCAAAACTGAGTTTGAAGTTTCTATACCCTATTTCCAAAACTGAAAATTTTTAATATCTTCAAAACTAGACTTGATCCAGCAATGAGACTTTACTGGCAGGCTGATGTGACCAAAAGGAACCTCCACCCGTGAAATCAGAGCATTTTTGAGATCATATGACCAACTTACTAAAAATAGTAGGTTTCCATAAATAGTGGCTCCATACAAGATAGCCCTTATTGAAACCAAATGAGAAATATTTTTGGATGATGCAAGATTGATCTTACACCCAGGATGCTCGTGCATCAAACACCTGAGGTAATTTGAGAAGTGATCCTGTCACGACTCAGGTGTGGAGAGGAAAACCAAGACAGTTAACCTCCTCCTTTGTTAGCCATGATGAATCTTCAACAGGTCATTCTTTCCATTTGAACAGATATTCTTCATATACCTTGTTCCTTGTGATTTTGCCAACATGACTATCCAGTATATCCTCAATCTCTTTGGTATATGAACTAGTTGCTGGAATAATCCACTGTGCTGCTGTAACCTCATCTTCAACACATCCTTCATGATACTCTATCAGATCTGAAACATTAAATACTAGTGAAATATACAACTCTGTAGGCAACTTGACCTCATATGCATTTTCTGAATCATGCTTCTTCAGTATCTTACATGGCCAAAATTTCTTCATTTTTAGCTTATTATATGTACCAACCGGATGCAAATAAACTATGACTTCATATCCAACAAGAAATTCCCTTATACCTCCTTTATTCATCTTCCTTAGCCTTATACTACACATTCATATTGGTAATATGCTTCCTCACCTCCTCATGTATGTTCTTGAAATGTTCTGCAAAACCCTTAGCTTCAGCACTAATTATTTCTCCTTTATCTATCTTTGTCAACTCATATGCATTTCTAGGACTACTTCCATATACAATCTATGGATGATGTAATGAAGCAAACTTCAAATATGTCTTCAACTCTTCACCTTCTGCTAGTATTGCCTTATTTGGAAAACTGGCTTCTAGAATAAAGTCCATCTGATGATTGATCTTCCTTACTGGTGGTAATCCATTAGGCACATTATCGGATACAATATGCTGAAACTCATTCAATAATTCTGCAACTTCTACAAGTACATCTTCTACTTCCTCTTTCCTAGCCTTTGGAATTAAGGTAAAACACATATGCTCATGCCACATACCATCTAAGAAATTTTCTCTGTCAACAAAAGTTATTCTTGCATTACTACATACCTTTTCTTTTGTTTCCTTCAATGGCTTTTGCTTATGTCGCACTCCATCTTTTGTCAAGGAATAAGTATTCACATGACCATCATGAACAACACATCTATCAAACTACCATGGTCTACCCAACAACATAAGACATGCATCCATAGATATGATATCACATAGTACCTCATCTTGGTACCCACCAATCTTGAACTTTACTAAGCATTGTTCACTGACCATGACCTTGTGGTCATCCTGCACCCAGGCAACCCGATATGGATGTGGATGTTTCTACCTCTTGAGCTTCAACTTTGTCACCATCTCTTTTGACACCAAATTATTAGTACTACCACTATCAATAATCACATCACAACACTTATCATCACACTTGCACCTGGTGCGAAAAAGGCTCCTCCTTTGCTCAAGTTCATTCTCACCACTCAACAGGACTCTTTTGTTAATCAATGTTTCTCCTCTTTCAGCATCTTTAGAATATGATGATCTGGCATCTTCATCTACATGTGCAACTCTCACCTGGCCTTCATTCCTCCTATTTGTCCTTCCTTTCCATTGAGGACATTCAAATGCCCTATGACCTTCTTCTCCACAGTGAAAACATGTTCCATGGAAGCCTCCTCTTCCTGAACCTTGTCATCTTTCTCTTCCTCTCTAATCTCTATTATTCTGATCATGGAAATGATTGAAATTATCTCCTCTCTAATTCTAACTATTACTAGCCTCATCTTTCTTTTTCAAATCTTCATTTCGATCTCCATGTGACCGTCCACTAGATCTTCCATCATGACCTCTTTCGCTTTGTCTGCTCTCAAAATTTTTATTCAAATTTTCCTCTACTTTTAGGGCAAACTGGTATGTCTCTTGAATACTATTCATTCTTACCAGATTCAGCTCTTCTTGAATGCTTGTCCTCAACCCATTAAGGTAATGGGCAACTTTCTCCTTATACACTTATGCATGGCCTATTCTGATGAGGATTCAATAGAACTCCTCTGTATACTCCTGAATACATCTTCTTTCTTGCTTCAAAATTTGCATTTTCTTTAGTAGGTCAAGCTCATAATCAACAGGGATGAACTATTGCTTCAATTTATCCACCATCCGCCCCCATCTTTTGATTTTATCCTTTCCTCTTCTATTTCACTCTAACTAAATCTCTTGCCACAAGATCTTCGCATGACCCTTCAGGCTCGCCTTCGCAAACTTGACCCAGTTAGGGTCCTCAATATCTTCATAGTCAAAATATTTTTCACATTCATTGATCTAGTTGATCAACTCTTCTGGGTTAAGATTTCCTGAAAATGTAGGAACCTCAATCTTAGGTCTTTTCCTGATCTTAGAAATGGCCCAAAAAAGTCTTTCTTCCTCCTGGTTCAGAACTTTTCCTTCTTCTTCTTGATCTTCTTCTTCGGCTTCATCATCGCTTTTGTCTCTAACATTAAGATTCATTCCTCTATGAATCTCCTCCTGCAATGCTCGCACTTGTCTCTGCAGTGCCCTAACCTCACGTGTCACACAACTAGCTCTTCTGCCATGTTCCCTTTGTGGAGGCATTTTTGTGCTTCTCGTTGAAACCCTAATGACAGTCTTGGTGAAAACTGCCTCACAGTCAGTGATCTGTGTACACAAAAACCCTTAATCATGGTACTAGTGCAAACTACCTCACAATGGGTGATCTGTTTACACAGAAACCCTAACCCACGGTCCTAGTGCAAACTGCCTCACAATCGGCGATCTATTTACACACTCAGAAACTCCTTCTCTGATACCACTTGATGAAGGGTGCTCCCCTTAATACCAAAAACACATAATTGAAATAGAGAAACAACAATAATATGCAAGAATAGAAAATTGGCTTTTTATTATCTCCACAAATGTGGAATTACAAACTTTCAGAATTATAATATGCATAGCCACATGAGCATTCTGTTACAATATTTTGTAGGACAAAGCCTCGAATCAATACCTAGAACTACTCTGAACTACTCCGAACTACCTAAGACAACACTATAGCCTTCCTTATATAGGCAATTTCCACCACCTGAGAAGGTTCCAAAAATTTAGCCCTAAGGGCCGACCAAACTTAGAATTATTTTATTTTTCAATTTATTACATCAAAGTCAACTCAAAATAACTTTTGAAACTTGAATAGAAATCTTGAAGAAAAATTAGTTTCTGCCATTTCAGGTGACCCAACTTCCAAAGACCATAAGTCATCACCAGTTGACCCGATTGACTATTATGATCCCAATTCAGAAAGGGCGTGAGGAGCTCTACAATGCTTGAGTCAAGGAAGCTTCATTCAGCCAAAAATTTGACCTCATTTGAGGCCTCTAAATCCTTCAAAATTGAGTTCAAAGTTTCTGTACCCTATTTCCAAAATTGAAAATTTTCAATATCTTCAAAACTAGACTTGATCTGGCAATGAAACTTTATTGGCAGGCTGATATGACCAAAAGGAACCTCCACCCATGAAATCAAAACATTCTAAGATCGTATGACCAACTTACTAAAAATAGTAGGTTTCCATAAATAGCAGCTCCGTATAAGATAGCCCTTATTGAAACAAAACCAAAAATATTTTTGGGTGATGCAAGATTTCTCTTACACCTAGGATGCTCTTGCATCAGATACCCGGGGTAATTTGAGAAGTGACCCTGTCACGACTCAAGTGTGCAGAGGAAAACAAAGATGGTTAACCTCCTCCTTGATTATTCATGATGAATCTTCAACAAGTCATTCTTTCCATTTGACTAGATATTCTTCATATACCCTGTTCCTTGTGCTTCTGCCAACACGACTATCCAGTATATCCTCAATCTCTTTTGTAAATGAACTAGTTGCTAGAATACTCCATTGTGTTGCTGTAACCTAATCTTCAACACCTCCTTCATGATAATCTATCAGATCTGAAACATTATATACTAGTGAAATATTCAACTCAGTAGGAAACTCGACCTCATATGCATTTCTTGAATCATGCTTCTTCAGTTTCTTACATGGCCCAAACTTCTTCATTTTTAGCTTATTATATGCACCAACCGGATGCAAAATAACCATGACTTCATCTCCAACCAAAAATTCCTTATGCCTCCTTTTCTCATCTACCTTAGCCATATACTGCACATTCATCTTGGTAATATGCTTCCTCACCTCCTCATGTATGTTCTTCAAATGTTCTGCAAAACCATTAGCTTCAGCTCTACTTGTTTCTCCTTTATATATCTTTCTCAACTTAGATGCATTTTTGGGACTACTTCCATATAAAATCTATGGATGATGTCATGAGCCAAACTTCAAATATGTCTTCAACTCTTCACCTTCTGCTAGTATTGCCTTATTTGGTAAACTAGCTCCTGGAATCAAGTCCATCTGATGATTGATCTTCCTTACCAGTGGTAATCCATCAGGCACATTATTAGATACAATATCCTGAAACTCATTCATTAATTCTACAACTTCTATAGGTACATTTTCTACTTCCTCTTTCCCAGCCTTTGGAATTAAGGTAAAACACATATGCTCATGCCGCATACCATCTAAGAAATTTCTTCTATCAACAAAAGTTATTCTTGCATTACCACATACCTTTTCTTCTATTTCCTTCAATGGCTTTAGCTTATGTCACACTCCATCTTTTGTCAAGGAATAGGTATTCGCATGACCATCATGTACAAAACATCTATCAAACTTCCATGGTCTACCCAACAACATAAGACATGCATCCATAGATATGATATCACATAGTACCTCATCTTTGTACCTGCCAATCTTGAACTTTACTAGGCACAGTTCACTGACCATGACCTTGTGGTCATCCTCCACCCAGGCAACCTGATATGGATTTGGATGTTTCTGCCTCTTGAGCTTCAACTTTATCACCATCTCTTCTAACACCAAATTATCAGTACTACCACTATCAATAATCACATGACAACACTTACCCTCACACTTGCACCTGGTGCAAAATAGGCTCCTCCTTTGCTCGAGTTCATTCTCACCACTCAACAAGACTCTTCTATTAATCAATGTTTCTCCTCTTTCAGCATCTTTAGAATATGATGATCTGGCATCTTCATCTACATGTGCAACTCTGGCCTAGTCTTCATTCCTCCTATATGTCCTTCCTTGGCATTGAGGACATTCAAATGCCCTATGACCTTCTTCTCCACAGTGAAAACATGTTCCACAAAAGCCTCCTCTTCCTCTTTGATCTCTATTATTATGATCATGGAAATGATTGAAATTATTTCCTCTCTGATTCTGACGGTTACTAGCCTCATCCTACTTTTTTGGATTTTCATTTTGATCTCCGTATGACCATCCACTAGATCTTCCATCATGACCTGTTCCACTTTGTTTGCTGTCAAATTTTTTATTCAACTTTTCCTCTACTTTTAGGGAAAATTGGTATGCCTCTTCAATGCTGTTCATTCAAACTAGATTCAGGTCTTCCTAAATGCTCAGCCTCAACCCATTAAGGTAATGGTCAACTTGTCTCCTTATCCACTTCTGTATGTCCTATTCTATTGAGGATTCAATAGAACTCCTCTGTATACTCCTGAACAAATCTTGTTTCTTGCTTCAAACTTTTCATTTTCTTCAGTAGGTCAAAGTCATAATAAAAAATGATCAACTGTCGCTTCAATTTATCCACCATCCACCCCCATCTTGTGATTTTATCCTTTCCTCTTCTATTTCAGTCCAACTGAATCTTTTGCCACTAGATCTTCGCATGACCCTTTAGTCTGGCCTTTGCAAACTTGACTTGGTCAAGGTCCTCGATATCTTCATACTCAAAATATTCTTCACATTCATTGATCTAGTTGATCAACTCTTCTAGGTTAAGATTTCTTGAAAATGCAAGAACCTCAATCTTAGGTCTTTTCTCGATCTTAGAAATGTCCTAAAAAAATCTTTCTTCCTCCTGGTTTAGAACTTCACCTTCTTCTTCTTGGTCTTCTTCTTCAGCTTCATCCTCACTTTCGTCTCTGACATTAAGATTCATTCCTCTGCGAATCTCCTCCTGCAACGCTTGCACTTGTCTCTGCAGTGTCCTAACCTTAGGTATTACAACAGCAACTCTTCCGCAATGTTCCCTTCTTGGAGGCATTTTCACGCTTCTCATTGAAACCCTAACCATGGTCTTGGTGCAAGTTGCCTCATAGTTGGTGATCTGTTTACACAGAAACCCTTAACCATGGTCCTGGTGCAAACTGTCTCACAATCAGTGATCTGTTTACATAGAAACCCTAACCCACGGTCCTAGTGCAAACTGCCTCACAATCGGCGATCTATTTACACACTCAAGAACTCCTACTCTGATACCACTTGATAAAGGGTGCTCCCCTTAATACCACAAACACATAATAGAAACAGAGAAACAACGACAATATGCAAGAATAGAAAATTGGCTTCTTATTATCTCCACAAATGTGGAATTACAAACTTTCCCAATTAAAATTTGCAAAGCCACATGGGCATTCCCTTAAAATATTCTATAGGAAAAAGCCTTGAATCAATACCTAGAACTACTCTGAACTACTCTGAACTACCTAAGACAACACTATAGCCTTCCTTATATAGGCAATTTCCACCGCCCGAGAAGGTTCCAAAAATTTAGCCCTAAGGGCCGACCAAACTTAGAATTATTTTATTTTTCAATTTATTACATCAAAGTCGGCTCAAAATAACTTTTGAAACCCAAATAGAAATTTTGAAGAAAAATTATTTTTCACCATTTCAAGTGACCCAACTTTCGAAGACCATAAGTCATCACCAGTTGACCCGATTGACTATTATGACCCCAATTCGGAAAGGGTATGAGGAGCTGTACAATGCTTGAATCAAGCAAGCTTCATTCAACTAAAAATTTGACCTCATTTGAGGCCTCTAAAGCCTTCAAAATTGAGTTCAAAGTTTTTGTACCCTATTTCCAAAACCAAAAATTTTCAATATCTTCAAAACTAGACTTGATCTGGTAATGAAACTTTATTGGCAGGTTGATACGACCAAAAAGAACCTCCACCCATGAAGTCAGAACATTCCGAGATTGTATGACCAACTTACTAAAAATAGTGGGTTTCCATAAATAGCAGCTCCGTACAAGATAGCCCTTATTGAAACAAAACTAGAAATATTTTTGGGTGATGCAAGATTTCTCGTACACCGAGGATGCTCCTGCATCAGACACCAGGGGTAATTTGAGAAATGAGCCAGTCATGACTTAGGTGTGCAGAGGAAAACCAAGATGGTTAACCTCCTCCTTTGTTAGCCATGATGAATCTTCAATAGGTCATTCTTTCCACTTGACTAGATATTCTTCATATACCTTGTTCCTTGTGCTTCTGCCAACACGACTATCCAGTATATCCTCAATCTCTTTGGTATATGAACTAGTTGCTGGAATACTCGACTATGCTGTTGTAACCTCATCTTCAACACCTCCTTCATAATACTCTGTCAGATCTGAAACATTAGATACTGGTGAAATATTCAACTCTATAGGCAACTTGACCTCATCTGCATTTCCTGAATCATGCTTCTTTAGTATCTTACATGGCCCAAAATTCTTCATTTTTAGCTTATTATATGTATCAAATGGATGCAAATGAACCATGACTTCATCTCCAACCAGAAATTCTTTATGCCTCTTTTTCTCATATGCCTTAGCCTTATACTACACATTCATATTGGTAATATGCTTCCTCACCTCCTCATGTATGTTCTTCAAATATTCTGTAAAACCCTTAGCTTCGGCACTACTTATTTCTCCTTTATCTATCTTTCTCAACTAAGATGCATTTCTAGGACTACTTCCATATACAATCTATGGATGATGTCATGAACCAAACTTCAAATCTATCTTCAACTCTTCACTTTCTACTAGTATTGCCTTATTTGGCAAACTGGCTCCTGGAATCAAGTCCATCTGATGACTGATCTTCCTTACCGGTGGTAATCCATCAAGCACATTATCGGATACAATATCTTGAAACTCATTCAATAATTTTGCAACTTCTACAGGTACATCTTCTACTTCCTCTTTCCTAGCTTTTGGAATTAAGGTAAAACACATATGCTCATGCCGCATACCATCTAAGAAATTTCCTCTGTCAACAAAAGTTATTCTTGCATTACCACATACCTTTTCTTCTGTTTCCTTCAATGGCTTTAGCTTATGTCACAATCCATCTTTTGTCAATGAATGGGTATTTGCATGACCATCATGTACAACACATCTATCAAATTGCCACTGTCTACCCAAAACATATGACATGCATCCATAGATATGATATCACATAGTACCTCATCTTGGTACCCACCAATCTTGATCTTTACTAGGCATTGTTCATTGACCATGACCTTGTGGTCATCCTACACCTAGGCAACCCAATATGGATGTGGATGTTTCTTCCTCTTGAGCTTCAAATTTGTCACGATCTCTTCTGAAACCAAATTAATAGTACTACCACTATCAATAATCACATCACAACACTTACCCTCACACTTGCACCTAGTGCAAAACAGGCTCCTCCTTTGCTCAAGTTCATTCTCACCACTCAACAGGACTCTTCTATTAATCAACATTTCTCCTCTTTTAGCATCTTTAGAATATGATGATCTGGCATCTTCATCTTCATGTGCAACTCTGACCTAGCCTTCATTCCTCCTATATGTCCTTACTTGGTGTTGAGGACATTCAAATGCCCTATGACCTTCTTCTCCACAGTGAAAACATGTTCCACGGAAGCCTCCTCTTCCTAAACCTTGTCATCTTCCTCTTCCTCTTTGATCTCTATTATTCTAATCATGGAAATGATTGAAATTATCTCCTCTCTAATTTTGACTGTTACTAGCCCCATCTTGCTTTTTCGAATCTTCATTTCGATCTCCATATGACCGTCCACTAGATCTTCCATCATGACCTCTTTCGCTTTGTCTGCTCTCAAAATTTTTATTCAACTTTTCCTCTACTTTTAGGTAAAATCGGTATGCCTCTTCAATACTATTCATTCAAACTAGATTCAGCTCTTCCTGAATGCTCGACCTCAACCCATTAAGGTAACGAAAAAATTTCTCCTTGTCTACTTTTGCATGGCCTATTCTGATGAGGATTTGATGGAACTCGTCTGTATACTCCTGAATAGATGTTCTTACTTTCTTCAAACTTTTCATTTTCTTCAGTAGGTCAAGCTCATAATCAACAGGGATGAACTATCACTTGAATTTATCCACCATCCACCCCCATCTTGTGATTTTATCCTTTCCTCTTTTATTTCGCTCCAACTGAATCTCTTGTCACCAGATCTTCGCATAACCATTCAGTCTGGCCTTCGCAAACTTGACTCGGTCAGGGTCCTCGATATCTTCATACTCAAAATATTCTTCACATTCATTGATCTAGTTGATCAACTCTTCTAGGTTAAGATTTCCTGAAAATGCAGGAACCTCAATCTTAGGTCTTTTTCCGATCTTGGAAATGGCCTGAAAAAGTCTTTCTTCCTCCTAGTTCAGAACTTCACCTTCTTCTTCTTGATCTTCTACTTTAGCTTAATCCTCGCTTTCATCTCTGACATTAAGATTCATTCCTCTGTGAATCTCCTCTTGCAATGCTCGCACTTGTCTCTGCAATGCCCTAACCTTAGGTGTTACAACACCAACTCTTCCACCACATTCCCTCAATGGAGGAATTTTTGCACTTCTCATTGAAACCCTAACCACGGTCTTGGTGCAAACTACCTCACAGTCGGTGATTTGTTTACACAGAACCCCTTAACCATGGTTCTGGTGTAAACTACCTCACAATCAGTGATCTGTTTACACAAAAACCCTAACCCACAGTCCTGGTGCAAACTGCCTCATGATCAGCGATTTGTTTACACACTCAAGAACTCCTGCTTTGATCCCACTTTGTGAAGGGTGCTCGCCTTAATACCATAAACACATAACAAAAATAGAGAAACAACAACAATATGCAAGAATAGAAAATTGGCTTCTTATTATCTCCACAAATGTGGAATTATAAACTTTCAGAATTACAATATGCAAAGCCACATGGGTAGTCCCTTACAATATTCTATAGGACAAAGCCTCAAATCAATACCCATAACTACTTTGAACTACTCTGAACTGCCTAAGACAACACTACAGCCTTCCTTATATAGGCAATTTCCACCGCTTGAGAAGGTTCCAAAGATTTAGCCCTAAGGGCTAACCTAATTTAGAATTATTTTAATTTTCAATTTATTACATCAAAGTCAGCTCAAAATAAATTTTGAAACCCGAACAAAAATTTTGAAAAAAATTTATTTTTTGCCATTTCAAGTGACCCAACTTCCGAAGACCATAAGTCATCACCAATTAACCTGATTGACTATTATGACCCCAATTCAGAAAGGGTGCAAGGAGCTCTACAACACATGAATCAAGTAAGCTTCATTCAGCTAAAAATTCAACCTCATATGGGGCCTCTAAAGCCTTCAAAACTAAGCTCAAAGTTTTTGAACCCTATTTCCAAAATCAAAAATTTTCAATATCTTCAAAACTAGACTTGATCCGGCAATGAAACTTTACTGGCAGGCTGATACGACCAAAAGGAACCTCCACCCATGAAATTAGAACATTCCAAGATCATATGACCAACTTACTAAAAATAGTAGGTTTCCATAAATAGAAGCTTCGTATAAGATAGCCCTTATTGAAACAAAACTAGAAATATTTTTGGGTGATGCAAGATTGCTTTGACACCCAGGATGCTCTTGTATCAAAACCTCTAGGGGCCCATTCACCTACGCGTGGATTCACCTACTGAAGGGTAGAACAGAGTCATCAATCATTTTCATTCATCCGAGGGTAGAGCAGAAGGGGAGACTAGAAGGTCAATGGAGGGGAGAAGCTACTTAAGGACTGGGCATTAGAGAATAAATTGAGGATAGGGATGAGGGTTTGTGCTGACTAGGGCTGACAACAAATCTATCAAGTTTTATTAGGTATGATAGTTGTACTACTAGATTAGGTCAAAGGAGTAGTGGCCAAATTTGATGGTGTTACGAGTGTATTTGATCAACTTGGAGTGGGGACATGTGACACTATGAGGGTTGCAACATGTGCATGACTGGTCATATCTTAGAGTGCATAATGCACTCATGACCACTCTGATCAAGAGGTGGAACTCAGACACATGGAGCTTTTACCTACCTATGAGAGAGACTATAATGATCTTATTGGATGAATGGAGGATTTTATGGGTACCAATTAGGGGAGAGATGTCTGAGTATCAATGTGAGAGAGTGGAGGAGTTCTTAGAGGAGAGCTTTAGGTGGCAGGTAGACTAGTTTCCTATTGATCGATAGTGGATGTCATGGCAAGGGGGGATGGAAGCGAGATTTCCCTGGTGAGAAATACACTTAGTGGGATTGATTGGAGGGAGGGTGATGACCGACTATTCAAGGAATGGATTTTTAATTGGATAGGGGAGGGTATTGAGCCAGATGTTGGAGGAGGAGGATAGGGTAGAGTATTGTTGGGGGTACATGATATTGGCAAAAACTTTACTATGATATTCATATGTGTGTGTACCACAACCAATGTATGATGGGACAAAGAGTGACACTGCAAATTGTAATGGTATGACCATTGGAAGGAGAGGGGAGATGGTAATGATATGAGCCATTCACATGTCGGTACAGATCACCTTTAGCATTTGGAGTTATGAGATCGATAGGGACTTGGTGAAGGATTCTAGATGAGTTATTAGGATACGAGTGGATTCCATATAGAGACTGCAAGGTGTGGGGTTACTAGGATGATCAGGTAGGGAGAGAGGATGGTAGCCTG
The DNA here is from genome assembly GCA_027943335.1 of Chamaecyparis obtusa. Taxonomy (NCBI): domain Eukaryota; kingdom Viridiplantae; phylum Streptophyta; class Pinopsida; order Cupressales; family Cupressaceae; genus Chamaecyparis; species Chamaecyparis obtusa. Next base: position 129,700 of record BSBK01008102.1, on the reverse strand, counting down.
GATGCAAATTATCTAGGATATGTGTAGATAGAATTGGCTAATTGGGAGGATGATGTGTTGGATATTGCTAATGCATTGGGGAAATGGTTGATACATTTAATATGTTTAATCACTATGTTGAGTGATGCTAGAGCTACTATTTTTGTGATTAGTGTTTTGCCACTGATGTCAATATATATTTATGTAAAGAGAACATGCTGGTTACTACAATGTACAAACATTGTATAGATGTTTCAGAAGGGGAAAAGTCAAATGAGAGTACAGGAAGATGTTGTGATATTATATCCAAGATTGCATCATGTAATGTTGCATATTGGATGAGTTACAGATGTTTTGGTGAAGACTTGTTACTAGATTGTGACAGTGGAAGTTGACAGAGTTAGTCTATGTATTTCTTGTATATCTTATAGAAGGTATGGATTCAATAAATGCGAGCTTAAGGGATGACAAACAAGGTATTGAAGAATGTTTGTTGGCTAGCGCAAGGTACGGAAAGCAGTATGACATCAACTATGGCGTGTGATCTGGAGAAGACTCATTTGGGATCCGACTTCAAAAGATGTAGCATGCATTTTGTTTGGAAAATATAAATTAAGGATGTTGGTCCTTAATTATTGTAATGTAATCATTGTATACTTGTTTTTGATACCATGTGTATCTTAGCAATGGTTTATGTAATTGTTTGTATATTAGGAAAGCCTAATCGGCCGACCTGATCATGTAGAATGTAATAGGGTATACATGTAAGATTTTTTATTTGGAAAGGATATGGTGAGAATGTATGTGATGTAAAGGCAATTGTGAAAGCTATGAGCTTGTGTCTACTAGATGTAGAGAAGAGAATTACTTGTGTACTTCATTGGAATTGATCAAGAAAAGATAGTTGCTGTCAAATAATTCAAAAGATTTTGTATTTCTTCATATACACTTGTGTTGCAAACAATGAGTTCTGAAGGTGGATTTAACCTTCTTTGGGTAGTAAGCCTGGGCAGTGATCCCACCCTTCTTTCTTGACTCCTAATAGGGTCTGTCCTCTAACAAGGACTATGTATTGTCATGTTTCAATAAGCTCCTAATAGGGCTAGATCTTATAACAAGGATACTATACTCTCAGTACATCATTTTTGGGTGCTAACTCCCACTGGGGTTTTTACCTTTAATAGGGTTTCCCCAACACCAAAATATTGTGTTTCTATGTTGGCATTCATTTTGTTCATTAGGTTTTATATTGTTTCTATTAAAAGTTTAAAGCTTAATAATCTATCATACAATTGATTCACCCCCCTCTCAGTTGTATTGTGGACTATTATTCCTAACAATTAGTATCAGAGCTAGTGATCCTTAGAGAGAAATTTTAACAACTTGAGGTGATCTTGGAGATGGTGTTTTATAGGAAGGATAGTTCAGAATGTGATCCTAAAAACTTTGACAGTTGGAAGAACAAGATGTGAACTCATTTTCTATGTTTGGGCATCGACTATTAGTTGATTACAAGGAATAAGGTCACTATAAAGATAGAGAATGACTTGCCATTAGCTACCGATGATGAAAATAAGATAATCTCATACAACATGGTCACAAGGGAAGGACTAATCTGCATGCTCTCTGAAGAATAATTTACTAAAGTTAAAGACTTGGATTCAGCACACCAGGTTTGGAAAAGATTAGAGGCAATATATGAAGGAGACAAGTACACCAAGAAAGTGATGTTACAGAACTGGAAAACAAAAATGGAGAAGCTACAAATGAGGGATGATGAAAGTATTAGGGCTTATGTTCAAAGGGTTACAGAGGTTGTGGTTGGAATCAAAAATTGTGGAGGCACTTATGATGAAGAAGAAGTCACTGTGAAGATCCTTAGATCATTGACACCTATTCACAAGACTAAGGCTATATCTATAGAAGAAACTATACCTTTGACTCTAAACTTTAGCAGAGAGATGTTGATTGCAAAGCTAACTACCTCTGAAGCTGCTAAAATAGGAGATTTTGTACCTAAAGTTGAATCTGCATTCAAATCATCTGCACATAAGAGGATAATATCTTCTCCTCTGAGCACCAATAGTGAGGACCTAAAATAAGAGCTCGGTGAATATGTTGATGAATGGGAACATATACAAGAAGTGGAAAGAAAGATGGATAAACTTGTTGCACTGATTGCTAGAAGAGAAAAGAGAGGTAAGGGTAAATTTGAAGGAAATTTACCTTTGAAATGTTTTTCATGCAATAAGGTAGGTCATTTTGCATCTAGATGTCCTACAAGAGTTCCTAAGTACAAGCCTAAGTTTTTCAAGTGTAAGTATTCAAAGGATAAGGAATTTTATTATGTTAGTGAAGGTATTTATGATGATGATGATTTAGATTATGAGGAGATTGCATTTGTTGCTATTAAAGATGAACCAATATATGAGGAAACAACTTTAGTATCACATGTTGATAAGAAATCTGAATTGATTATAGACAGTGGTTGTTCACATCATATGACTGGAGACAAAAATAAGTTTGTTAATTTAGTGAAGTATGATGGTGGTGTTGTAAGATTTAGAGACAATCTTCCTAAACCTATTATAGGAGTAGGATCTATTACTCTAGATGGAAAAACTAATACTAATAATGTACTACTTGTTGATAGACTTAAGAATAACTTGTTGAGTATTGGATAGTTAATGGATAAAGAGTTTCAGTTACAATTCAATGATGGTGAATGTTTTATCATAAGTAAGGAAGGAAAGATGATTGCAACCGGTACTAAATCTAGAGGTAATGTATTTGAATTAAATACATTTGGAGCCTCTTGTTTTGTTGTGAAGGTGGATGATAGTTGGTTATGGCACATAATATTTTTTTATGTTAATTTTGATAACACTGTGAAGGAAAGTTTGACTAATGCAGTAAGAGATCTATCAAAGATTGTGAAACCATCTAACACTATATGTAGAGAATGTGTTATGGGAAAATAGACTAGAACCAGTTACAAAAGAAAAGCGTATACATCAAAAGGAAAGTTGGATTTGGTAAGTACAGACCTATGTGGAGCTACAAGGACAAGATCATACTATGGTGATGTTAGAAATAGGGAATACTTAGAGGGGTGGGTGAATCAATATTCTACAAACTTTTAATTTTGCCCAATTATGGATATAATAGATAATCTTAATGCATGCATAACATAAAAAGCTAAACAATGTGCATAACAATAAAACAAAAGAACTCATAATACATTATTTGTTCTCGAGGAAACCCTGGCCAAGGGAAAAGATCGGTGGGGATGGTACCCACAATGATCCACTAATCAAAAGTACATGTTAAGGATGTTGACCCTGTTAGGATTCTATTACATGCATATAGTGTCTCAGTCTTGATTAAGGGACTATAGGCCTTGTTAGAAGCCTCAACCCTGTTAGGAGTTGGTAGTACAAAATTTGATTACCAGATGAGCCCACTGCCCAAACAAGTAATATACAATATTTACTGATTAAAAAAGTAGGTCAAGTTACATAACCTTATACTACTTGCATCAATATCTCTTTGCTACTCTTTCACTATTTCTATTACATATACAACATATATCTCACATCATATCACTGCTTTTCCTTCTTACAATTTACAATTACATTTATACAAGTTATTAAGGCTAATAAATTTTTAGTCGGCTGCCATATTACAAAATAACTTTACCCAAATGTTAACATCTAGGATGTCATCCCTTTATATTGTTAAGTCATTATTTTGATAAACAAAATAATCCCTTAACTCTTTATCAATTTTGTCTTCATATTCTATCATGTCGGCTTAACACTGTCTTTGGTAAAACTGTCATAACTTCTTCTGTACATGCCATAATGACTTTCACTCTGAGTTGAGTCTTCAAAAGTCACATAGAGTCTATGTTCAAGTGTGTAAGTAATAAAATTACTCCAATCAACATTGCAAACCAAAACTATCATCAAGTTCACTGGTAAAAATACACTATCTCATACTTAGACAATTTCGCATTGTGCTTTGACATACTAGCTCTCTGACCTATGCGATCTTCATGTAGATTATATGTTTCCATAATGACAACATCTATGTAACCAAATCAACCAAATTTCCAACAGGTGAAAGGTATTTTATACTTTTTGTTGATGACTTTTCTAGAATGGTGTGGGTCACTTGAAAGAAAAATCAGAAGCATTTGATAAATTTAAGATATTCAAGGAAAAAGTAGAGAATGAATTAGGTTTAAAGATAAAATATTTGAGATTAGATAGAGGTGGAGAGTTTACTTCAGACTTAATCAATTCATATTGTGAAGAGCATGGAATACAAAGATAAACATCTACTCCTAGGAATCCACAACAGAATGGGATAGCAGACCGAAGAAACAAGACTATACTTGATGTTGTAAGAATCCTTATGAATTATGGTTTGATCATACTCCTACTATAAAATATTTTAGAATATTTGGTAGTAAGTGCTATATCAAGAGAGATGATGAGATAGGGAAGTTTGATGCTAGCAGTGATGAAGGAATTTTTCTTGGTTATTCTACTAAGAGAAAGGCTTACAAATGTTTCAATCTGAGATTAAGGAAAATGATTTAAAGTAATAAGGTGAAGATAGATGAAAGGTTTCAGATACAAGAGAGAATGTATGATTGTAATCAGAATATAGAGATCAAAGAGGCTGCTATTGTGGAAGAAGAACTTGTTGAGGCTGAATGTGAAAATGAGACTTGTGATGATGACACAAATAAGGCTACTGAGATTCCTAAGACTCCGAGGTATGTAAAGAATAATCATCCTGAAATCAAATTATTGGTAACTCTAATCAAGGAGTAATGACTAGATCAAAGGCTAGAGAATAAATTTGTTTGATTTCTCAAGTTGAACCAAAGACTACAGATGAAGCTTGTAGAGATGAATCTTGCATAAATGCTATGAAGGAAGAGTTATATTAGATAAAGAATAATAACACTTGGGAATTGGTTCCTAGACCTAAGAACAAAAATGGAATAGGAACTAAATGGTTTTTCAGAAACAAAATGAATGAAGAAGAAATTGTAGTAAGAAACAAAGAATGATTGGTATGTAAAGGTTATTCATAACAAGAAGGCATAGATTTTGAAGAGACATTTTCTCCTATTGCTAGAATAGAAGCTGTGAGATTATTCTCATCTTATACTGCACATAAGAACTTCAAGGTATATTAGATGGATGTGAAATCTAAATTCTTAAATGGGGATCTTGAAGAAGAAGTGTTTATAGAACAACCTGATGGATTTCCTCTATCTGAAGATGGAAACATGGTATGCAAGTTGAAGAAAGCTTTGTATGGACTGAAGCAAGCTCCAAGGGCTTGGTATGCAAGGTTAGACAAATACTTACTTTGGCTTGGATTTAGAAAAGGTAATGCTGACAGTAATTTGTATTTAAGAAGTAGTGAAGATGGAGTTTTGATAATAGAAGTCTTTGTTGATGATATTATCTTTGGAGGCAATGATGAACTATGTGAGAAATTTTTTGAAGAGATGGAAAATGAATTTGAGATGTCCATGATAGGCAAAATGAAATTCTTTCTTAGACTATAAATAAATCAGAGAAAGAATGGCATTTTTATTTCTTAGACTAAATATCTTAAAGAAATGCTAAAAAAGTTTGGAATGGAAGACTGTAAACCAGTTGGTACACCCATGGTGATTGGTAATAAGATGACAACTGATGATGAATCAAAGTGTGTTTTTTAGACCAAGTACATATCAATGGTTGGAGGATTACAATATTTGACTCACGCTAGACTAGATATTGCCAATGTTGTTGGGATTGTGGCTAGATATCAGGCAGAACCTAAAGAGACACACCTAGCTGCTATAAAAAGGATATTGAGATATCTAAAAGTAACAATAGACTATGGTATGATAGAAATGATAGCTTTGAACTTCATTCTTATACTGATGTTGATTGGGAATGAAATATTGATGACAAGAAGAGTACTAGTGGTGGTGTATTTTTCCTTGGGAAAAAGTTGGTTTCATGGCTAAGTAAGAAACAAGATTGTATAGCTTAATCTACTATGAAATCAGAGTATGTTGCTGCTACTATTAACTACACTCAAATTGTTTGGATGAATTTTTTTTTAAAGACATTGGAATAAATTTTGATGAGCCTGTGGTTATCCATTATGATAACACAAGTACATTAAACATGTCAAAGAACCCTGTGATTCATTCTAAAACTAAACATATTTCTATCAAGTATCACTTCTTGAGAGACAAGGTGGCATAGAAGGAAATAAAGTTGGAGTATATTAGTACAAAGGAACATATTGTAGACATCTTTACAAAGCCATTTCCAGAAGATACCTTTGAATATCTCAGAGGTATGCTTTGGGTTCAGGCCCCTCCTAGTCAGAACTAAATGATGTAGGGATGCATCAGTCCAAAGGTTTTTAGAACCTTATCATATTCTGGACTTGATGTAGGGATCTACTCCTCAAGGGGAGTGATCATTGAAGAAAGTTGTGAAGAACAATTGATGACTTATGGAACCCTTTTCCATTGTTGTCAAAGAGGGAGTGTTTTTATGAGAAAATCCCTATTGTCTGGGGAGATTGTATGAGGAGTACTATGAGAGCACTATTTGGTTACATAAATTTAGATTGATAAAACTTTGGGTTAATGGATTTTCCCATATGTTGAGATCAATGCCAAAGGGGGAGGTTTTTGGATATTGCTAATGCATTGGGGAAATGGTTGATACATTTAATATGTTTAATCACTATGTTGAGTGATGTTGGAGCTTTTGTTGTTGTGATTAGTGTTTTGTCACTGATGTCAACATATGTTTCTGTGAAGAGAACATGCTAGTTACTATAGTGTACAGACACTGTACGAATGTTTCAAAACATGGGAAGTCAGATAAGAGTACATGAAGATGTTGTGATCTTATATCCATGATCGCATCATGTAATATTGCATATTGGATGAGTTACATATGTTTTGGTGAAGACTGGTCATTGGACTGTGATAGTGGAAGTTGACAGAGTTAGTCTCTGTGTTTTTGGTATATCTTATAGAATGTATGGATTCAATATATGTGAGTTTAAGGGATGAAAAACAAGATGCTACTAAAGAATCTTCATTGGTTAACACAAGGTACACAAACTAGGATGATGTCAGCTATGGCGTGTGATATGGAGAAGACTCATTTGGGATTTGACTTCAGAAGATGTAGCGTGCATTTTGTTTGGAAAATGTAAATTAAGGATCTCAGTCCTTAATTATTATAATGTAATCATTGTATACTTTTTTTTGATACCATGTGTATCTTAGAAAGGGTTTATGTAATTGTTTGTATATTAGGAAAGCCTAATCAGCCAACCTAATCATGTGTAATGTAGTAGGGTATATATGTAAGATCTTTTCTTTGGAAAAGATATGGTGAGAATATATGTGATGTAAAGGAGATTGTGAAAGCTGTGAGTTTGTGTCTGCTAGATGTAGAGTAGAGAATTACCTATGTACTTCATTAGAATTGATTAAGAAAATATAGTTGTTGTCAGATAGTTCAAAAGATTGTGTATTTCTTCATATACACTTGTGTTGCAAACAGTGAGTTTTGAAGGTGGATTTAACCTTCTTTGGATGGTGAGCCTAGGCAGTGAGCCCACCCTTCTTTCTTGACTCCTAACAGGGCCTATCCTCTAACAAGGATTGTGTACTGTAATGTTTCAATAAGCTCCTAATAGAGCTAGATCTTCTAACAAGGATACTATACTCTCAGTACATCATTTGTGGGTGCTAACTCCCATTGGGGTTTTTACCTTCAATAGGGTTTCCATGACACCAAAATATTATGTTGTTGTGTTGGAATTCATTATGTTCATTGGATTTTATATTGCTGCTATTTAGAGTTTAAATTTTAATAATCTATCATACAACTGATTCACCCCCCTCTCAGTTGTATTGTGGACTGTTATTCCTAACTTGATGTTCCAGATAGCTAGATATATGTCATCACAGGTTTGCAGATAGTCTGGTAGGGTACACTAGATTATTCCAGATAGCTATCCACATCCCATCATTCTAGTTAGATTGGGTTTGTATGGGGGATTAGAGTGGATCTCCATAATGGGAGGAGAAGTTGGAGGGGGATGTAGTCGGGTCCATGGACAATAAAGGGACATGTAGCAGATGCAAGAGTGACAATTGAGTATGCATTATGGTGGGATAAGCATAGGCTAGTGAGGATGAAAGAGCTAGGAGGAGTAAAGGAAGATTCAAAGAAAGAGGATGTGGATGATGGGGAGGAGGGAGATGGGAAGGATGATGAGTATGATAAGGATGATAAGCTAGTAATAGTGCCAGGGTTTAGGTGGAGGCTATTGAGATGATCAATAGAGCAGAGGAGAGGGATAGTGTATAGACAAGTCATAGGTGGCTCTTCTCATTCCCCAGGAGTAGTATAGATGGAGAGATGAGGTATCCCGAGGTCCACTACCATAGGATGGTGATATGAGACTAGGAGGACCAGGAGGGGATGAGAGGCATGGGGATGTTGAGCATATAGACATATTTCAAGTTGAGGTGACACAGTTAGAAGTAGTCATGGAAACCAAGAGGGACAAAGAAGACAAGGCCAAGGCTCAGGAAGAGAGTATGTAGCAAGACCTAGCCATAATATAGGGATGAGTGGAATCAGGAGAGTGCACTATGATAGAGACTTGTACAGGTAAAAATGGGGCCTAAGGAGAGATACTAAAATTAAATAGATATATAAAAGAGATGTAGAGATAGAAAGACCAACTTACTCAACAACTGATGGGTGAGAGAGATATTTGGTAGAGATGAGCAAAGACATATAGAGGGGAGAGAGAGATAGTGAGACAGACAATGATTGTATCAAGTGCAAGGAATTTATTAAAAAATAGCATGGATGGACAGAGAGAGATCATGAGGGCATGGAGAGAGGTGAACTATTATATGACCATCTATCACTAGGTGGTACCTCCAGAATAGAGACAACCACCTTAGTCAAAGCGGGGGATATCAGAGAGGATCCAAGGCACATCATCATGGTTAGTAGCCATGAGGCCATTGAGAGACATGGATACAAGAGGTGACAATGTGAGAGGAGTAGGGGGACCTACAACATGAGGTTTGTAGGGGGAGGCTAGGAAAACAAGGACATCTTCCCAGGGGCCACTTGATCCATTTGATTATTTACTATATAGATTTTTTGGATGAGATTCATATGTGTAGCAACACTTAGGTGTATGATGTATCATTTATTGATGTACTACTATATATTATATTTTTGTTGAGACATTTGATGGACTTATCTGATGGAGTATGAAGGACTATTATGATTTATGATGTGATTATGATACTTTGTGATGTGTTATGTGTGCATAGTACTTAGATTACATTATTGACATGTGTGATGCAAGATGTGTGTGATTATGAGAAATTTATACTACATGATGTTCTAATATGTTGATGATGTAGGTGCTACATGGAGTATGTGCACATGAAGCATTAATTCTTATATAGATATGATGTAATGAATTTATGGATTATTATGATATTTATGGATGGGTATATGGATATTGTTGATATGAAAAGTATGATCTTAATTTGATTAATGATGGTTAATTGGGTATAATTGACATGCAACGCATACTAAATGATTAATGGTGGTCAAGTAGATATATTTGACATGTAATTAAGATTTAATGATTAATGATGGTTAGATGCATACTATATAGTAACTAGGTGGTGGATGAACTTTAATGGAAGTGAATGTTATTGATGAACTAAGTGAATTCAATTAATGCATCTAATAAGATGGAAATAACTAAATATTAGTAACAAAATTAGGACATTTAAATGCATGAATTAAACTATGTGAGGTGGAGTGTAATAGAATGAAACCATTTTTATTTTTATTTTTGTGTATCCAACATAACCAATAGGATCAACTAACCACTAAGGAAGGGGGAGGGGAGGGGTGAATAAACAAGACCCTTGTATCAAAAAATGTAGAAAAGAAACTAACTAATATGCAACTAAACTACCATGCAACCTGACTACATGATTTGGTGGGATCACTTATTTTTATGTCGAAGAACTGACCCTAGTTTGATTTTATAAAAGGAGGTATGCATCATGTGTTATAAAAGCATAGATGACATTGTTCCTTTGCATGGACTAGACTCTTAGACACACTAGATAACTTTAGGAATGTAGATGTGGGTTTCATAGTTATGGTGGAACCAATGACATATTCTTATTGGAGAGGTCTAGGAACAACCAAATCTATAAAGGGAAATAAGTGTGATAACCCATTTCCCTAGTAAGATATGCATTATCATAACTTAGAAACTAACATGAATGTTCTTAAAGTATTAGAAAAAATATCATACAATAAACGTCCCATGCATCAAGTTTCACCATTCACAATATACCAAGATATGAATGATCAAGGTAATCATGGGTAGGATCCACTAATAGAACATAATAAAGTAAAAAAAGAAGACCTCATGACCAAGTAGTCATTCAGTCCACAATTATTTACATGAATGGGATGGGATTGCTTGATTTGATTTGAGCCGACTGAGGAAGGGTGCATCTTGTAGGGTAAGAATTGATTGATTGATAAAGATGAATATTCACTTGGAATATATGTGAAAGGAATAATAGCTTGTAGATTCAATCTCGATGTTGATTTTGATAAGAAATTTGTGGTCACTGTATCTAGGAAAAACTCAGTATGATGGGTTTAATCTCATCTTGTTGGGATTTTGCTCAGATCTTTATTGTGACATGTGGAACATGCACTTGAAAATGGACTAGGACTAGGAAAAGTTTTTTTTGCATGGATATGGAAAGGTGATGAAGGATGCAAATATGTACAGGGGCAGGAGAAGAAAAAATATCCAAATTTGCTACCATAGTTCCTGAAATAGCTTTTCACCACAATACTTGCCCGAAGTGCTTGTTTGCCAAGTTTTCACTACTAGATGAATTTATTTCTCCCTTTTTTTTTTGTCAAGCTATCTATTTACCAGGTATTCACCAAGACAATGATTTTTCAAGAAATTCTTCTATTATTTAGGGTTTCAATGTTTTTCAAAATTTTAGGGGTTTTTTAAGACTTTTTTAGATTTTTAGGATTGTTTGCTAAATAAACACTATATAGGAACTGAATACTGGCCTATGCATAAAAGCCCTTTAAATGTATAATATTTATAGGATCAAGGAGAAGATCTCCCTTAGGTGTTTCTATTTGATATACCTCAGAATTAAACTTGGTAGTAACAACAAATAGACCCAACCAATTGGGTTCAAATTTTCCTTTCTTTTCTCAACTCTGAAGGTTTTTCATGTTATACTACAAGACCAAATCATAAACTTTGAAATCATGAGGTTTGATCTTCTTATTGAGTTATAAGCTCAAGTGATTTTGATACACATGGAGGTGGTTAAGGGAATTGAGGCATCTTTCATCAAGGAGTTGCAACTCTTACAAGTGGGAAACTTGGTATTCTTCTTTGGACATTAGGTTCTTGAGAGAAATCCTGAGGGAAGGGAACTTGATTTCGATGGGAAGGACAACCTCATAAATGTAGACAAGGGAAAATGGAGTGGTGCTAGTGGGAGTATGGATGGAGGTGTGATAGGCCTAGAGGGAAGGATTGAGTTACAGGTACCAATCACAACCAACATCATCAATAATATTCTTAAGAATTTTCAGTATGGTTTTATTTGTAGCACCAGCTTGACCATTTCCCTGCGGGAAGTATTTGGATGAGCAATACTGGGTAATGCCAAATTTCTTACAAAGGTTTGTGACACCTTTATTATTGAAGGGTGATTCATTATTAGTATGGAGGTATTTTGGGATGGCATAGTGAAAAATGATATAGTTCAAGATGAACCTGGAAATCTTTTAGTAGTAGTGTAGGTGAGGGGGATTTCTTCAAACCACTTGGTAAAATAATCTGTGGTAGCTAGAATGTACTTTTGGAAACTGACAGAGTTGGGAAATATTTGGTCCATAAGGCCAAAACCCCAATAGGAGAAAGGCCAAGGTGTGATGGAGGGTTAGAGTGATTGGGAAGGTGTGTGTATCAAATTACCACACTACTGAAAAGGAACACATTTCTTTACATAGTGATAAGCATCTTGATCCATTGTCAACCAGTAGTATCCAGTGCGTAGAAACTTCTTTACTAAGGTAAGGCTATTGGAATGGGCTCCATAGATTGCTTGATGTACCTCTTCCAAGGTTGTTTGTACTTCTTCTGAATTCAAACATAGAAGAAGAGTTCCATCAAAGTGTTTCCAAAATAAGGTTTCTCCAAGGATTGTGTAGTGAGATGTATGATAGATGGTTTTTTTGTTGGTTAGGTGTAAGGGCTAGGGACATGATTTTATCATGAAGGTAGGAAACAATTTCTTGGTACCATGACTATTTGGGACCAAAAATTTCACACACCATCTTAGAATCTAGCTGGTAATAGGAAAGGCCCATGATATACAAGAAATTTGCATCATGTACTTGTCTCTAGCATGGATATCAAAGAACCAATAGTAGCCATGGTATCTTCTGCTTTATTATTTTCTCTAGGGATTTGCTAGAAAATTATATTTGTAAAATGTTACTTGAGATCTTCAAACATGTGGCGATAAGGAAGAAACTTATCATCCTTTGTATGATACTCATTAGTTACTTTTTTAATAACTAATTGGGAGTCACCAAAAACAAGTAAACTTGTGATCTTGCATTTGTCAGCCTCACAAATCCCTATGACCAAGGCCTCCTATTTTTCTATGTTGTTGGTACATGAAAATGTCAATTTGTATGATTTAGGGATTAAATACCCTTGTGGTGTAACAAACAAAATACCTACCCCCAATCCTTTCTAAGTGAAAGATCCATCAAAGTAGAGTCTCCACTAAATGCTAGGGGTAATAGTTAAAATGGTTTCTATTAAGACTATTTTTTAAAATTTTGTCCTTGGTGTGATGAAGAGCCCTAAAAATCCTTGATTTCTCATAAACCCTAGGTCTTCCCATGCTGAAAACCCTAATTCCTTGTCATTTATTCTAATTGATCATTTATTTTTCCACCCACTTAGGTTCCCCTTTGCAACGCATGTCTTAAGTCATCATAAGGGGGGGCCAAATCTTCTAATAGTTTATTTGCCTAGTGGACCCTTTATTTTTTCCTAAGTATAAAGCCTCGACACCCTTTCAAATTTTTCGTAAGTCCTAGTGTTAAAAATGTCAAAGTCTTTTGGGCCCATTTGGTAAGTAGTGCAAAACCCAGAAGTTAGAAGAAAGATTTGTGGTTGTCGCAATGTCGCTCGATCAAGTCAATTTACCAAAGTGTTAAGTCTTTCAGGCCTAGTCGGTATGCAGTGCAAAACCCAATGACCATTGGATGCTTCAGCAAGAATCTTGGGTAGTTAATTGATTTTATCTAGCAACTTGGCAAAGAAGGTTATTTCTGGATCTCCTAATGTCTGGCGGTGATGCCTTAACCTTCAGTGATCTGGCGTGGCGGTTTTCTCATGATCTCATAGGGTAGCGATTAAGTCCACAAACATTTGACGACTAGGTGAATATAGTTATCTCTGAATCTCCAAGTACCAGCAGTTAATATCAGGTGGGCCTAGTTAGTATGTAGTCCAAAGGTCCAATTAAGTCCAGGAAGGATCTACAATGGTCGTGATGCCTCTAATGAAAAGTAGCCAATCTTTATCCATTGCAGGATCATGATAGTTGTCCAATCAAAGGGAATTAATGAGGATATAGTTTTGGTGGGGCTAGTGATATATTTATATGGACCGTAAGATGTGTTTTGATTGGATGATAGACATGAAGCCTTGATCAAGACTTGCATGAACTTTATCCATCAAAGGATTACACTTTGTTGATGCATGTCCTAGATGATGTCATATGTTAGTGGGGAAAAAGATTAGCTGAGTGATAAAGTGTTGCCATCTGCAAGAAGATCCAATGGTCAGTGCTATTCTGCGAAGAGAAGATGGAGGGATTTTAACCATCACAGGATCATGACTGTTTGATGCATGTCCCGATTTCAAGGTGGGTTTGTAGGTTTTGAAAAGTGATAAAGGAAATGTAGATAAAGAGAAGGATCAATGGCTGTCACTGAATGGCATAATGAAACCATGGTTAAGATAAACTTTTAGTGACCTTAAGGAAGCCTGTTGTCGCATGATCTCTAGAAGAGGAGTGATTAAAGACTTGTCATAGTTAAAGAGATAAGAAACTGACATTTTTAAAGTGATCATGCAGTAGGCGTAATGCCTTGAGGGAAAGATGCTCAAGGGTTACTGATCATGGAATCACACCTTGCTACCATGTGTCCAGCCTGATGAAGATTTTAAAAGGTGGGTCCTAGATGCCAAGTGTTGTTGATGTGTTATTTTTTGATTGGTCGTTGAGGCAGATGATATGGAAAGTATTTTTTCAAGGATCTATTGACTGTTTTACCAATTTATGTGAAGTGCATGATGTGCTAGGAAATATGGAGATCAATGAATATGTTTTAAACTTGGGTGATAACCGTTGTGTTTTAAATCCTTGAAATTTTGCTAGGGTTTTTTTTCTGAAAATAAAGCTAGTAAGTCAATTTTTAAAAATTTAATCATATCTGATTCATTTTGTGATCATAAGTGACAAAGTTGTAGGCTTGAAAAGGGTCGAGGTAGTTGAAAATTGATGTAGATTAGTTTCTTTCTCAAAACTGATCCAACCTAACAAAAATAACTATAGTAAAGGATTGGTTCTTAAATGCAATGATGACCAATCTACTTGATCTGATCTTGTTCACCACCCAAAAAGATTTTGAAATAATGCTTTCCCAAAAAGGTGTCCATGTCATGGATAAGTGGATGAAATAATCATGCCATTTATTGTGCAGCCAAAAATAACAAAAAATTTTCATGGTGATATTTCCTATCCTTGTGGCGTACTAGTTAGGGTTTTGCCTAAATTGAAGATCATATTAGACCTGATTGCTCCTAATTAGGTGGCATGTCTTTTCTGTGGTTTTCTAATTGATTGTAAGTGGTTGGAGAACTTAATTTTTCCCTAAATTATTGGATGCTTGTTGCAATCCTTGTGTATAAAAGGATTTTTCATGATCATTTGGAGGCATTGGGAATTAGGTGTTGATAGAGAATATTTTGTAAATCCTAGTCTCAGTCGAGATTGTAAATTTTTGCATCAGTATTTGTTAATAGAAGGAAGAAAGTTGCAGGTCTTTACTATTATTTTGAGGCTTGTATTTTAAAGTAAATTATATACAAAAGGCATGATTTGTTATACATAATACAAATATTTGGTTCTTATCTCTCCTCTGTGTCAAATCTTATGGATTTTGGACTTTCTAGTTCATTACATAGTTGTTTATGTGTGTATTTTCATTCCTAAGTTCTAATCAAGGATTAGAGTAAATATTTCTCTGGGTGGGATATGAGTTCATCTTGATTTGCATAAGGATTCTTTGTAAGCAGTGAGGATTTTGGATGGGTGTATTTATGGCTATGAATCTTTGATATCTTTTGGTCTTTGTATCCTATTTATTTTGGACTCTATTGTCCAATGGATAAGGCACTGGTCTGAGTGAGTACATCTCCTATTGTCACATATTGATCAAGGTTGTTACAATCTACAAATTTGAAGTAAAAACCAGTTCAAATATTTAAGTTTATGGTTGAGAAGTTGATTGTTCTTTCATAGAAATGGAGAGTCAATGAATGCTTGGTTATCATTTAGTACTTTCTTTATATCTATAAATTATATCCAATCCAGTTTTGGTATTGTAGAGGTATTATATTCACTAGATTAGGTGCACCTGCCTTTGTTTTGCAGAGCTAGAAGTGCAGAGGGTAGTCTTGTCCCTATAGTTGGTCTAGTTACCTTAAGATCCTTTAATAAATTTGGAATTAACCACTCCTAAAATCACTTTGAAGGTATATTGGCAACATAAGAGCATAAGTCATTTTGAAACATCAATAGTTTCATCTGGAAAATCTATGATGGTAGGATAATCTCCTAGAATGGGAGCTTCTACAAGTTGATCTATGATTATTTTCCCTTTGATTGCTTTGTGCTCTATGTAGACAATATCAAACTCACTGAGTATCATGACCCATTTTTCTATGTGGCCTATCAAAGTGGCTTTAGGTAATAAATACTCTAGTGGGTCAATCTTTTATAATTGTACCTTATGATTGAGCATTTAATGATGTAGCTTCTATTTGAAAAAAGACCACAACTAGAAAATCTCTCTCAATAGTTGTATAGTTGAGCTCATAACCCACTAAAGTTTTACTGAGGTAGTAGATGTCACACTCCTTTCCATTATCATCTAGTTGTGCTAGGAGAGAACCGAGTGCTTCTACAATTGCAGAAATGCATATGATTAAAGGTCGACATGGAACATGCGGGACCAATACTAGTGGATTAGGTCGATATTCTTTGAGTTTTTCAAAGGCCTTGTTGGAACTTTTACTTGCAGATTTCTATACAGAAAATATGCCTATGAATCTCTACAACCCAACTCCAAATCTAACAAGTAAAAGTCTAACTTAACAAGGACTTGATCCTCCTATACTTCAATCTCCACATTCTCAGGTGGGTGCACCTATTTGATTTACTTCTTTTAGAAAATCATATAGTGGATTTGTGCCTTTTGAATCAGATATTCAACATTCATACATAGAAATTGTAAATAAAGATTTGAGTTATTTTAAAGGCTTTCTACAATTTTAGAACTTAACTAGTGCCTAATTCTAGGGTGCAGAGTCTCGATGAACATACATCCACTCAAATATATCACTGAAAACATTTGAAACCCATGAAAGATCATTATGCTTTGCATACTACTTCCTACAATTTAATACATAATCATCAAATTTGTATACATTTTTTGAAACCCTCTAAAATCATTCTCAGGAATTACAGTTCCCTTGAAAGTAATCTAAAAACACATTTCAAAATATACCTAATAAGCTGATGAATAAGAAGTGCCTTACAATTATAATCCACAAGAACTCAGAAAAAACACATAAAGATAATCATATACTAGAAAGGGGCTCAATCTATATTTTCATTGATATATCCTTTGCTTCAATACATTAAAAAAAGAGACTAAGTATTAAACTTAGAACAAAAATATCAGACCAGAACTTGCATTCAATTTTTTCTCTTTTTTTCCTCCAAACAATTACCTCTTAACAATATATAATTCATAGAAATCTTGGGATCTTGTCATGATTCCAAGATAAAAACAAGCTTTATATTGCTAGGATAATGATAAAAACTATCACAACAAACAATCATTTCCTTTTCTCAAAAATCCATGAAAGAACAACCACTTTTGGAACAACTTGCAACAAATTTGCAAGATGACAGATGGTACCTTTGTCTAGAAGTATTCAAGATAGCTTCTTTGGTTTTATTAAATTACCACAACCACTTTCAAATAACTGACCTCCCTATACTCATTGATCAAGTTCCATGTGTCCTCTACTCCTTTGATACATAAGCACAGTGCAAACTCAAATGAAAAAGAATAATGGCAGAGTACTTAGAGAATGATAGCACACATTCCTTTATAACATTTTGAGTTTCCCCCATGCCATCACCTCACCACAATGTCATGAAATCCTTGCAATGATCTATTACTCATAATTGTCATCTCTGAGTTGATGCATTGTAACAACTTAAGTTTTTTGTTTAAAAAAATTAAAGAACACAACCATCAATATAATAGGAAGCTCTAGATGTCACAAAATGATTAGTTAGACCCCCCTTTTCCACTAAACATCTCAATGCTTAACTATTTATAAGTCACCACATCGAAAGACAATCTAGTAGAAAACCTTGCAACCTAGCAACAAGCTAAACAAAACCATCATCATGAACTCACAAAAATTCAATGCTTAATTCTCTTACCATCTACGAGCCAATGACCAAAAGAAACATTGTCCTTCTCCAAATCACTAGCCTTTAATTTCATTTTTTCTTTTATAACTATGAGTTAGCAATCAACTTCTTCCAGACCACTACTCGCTAAGTCACCAACATTTATCATTAAGTTCTACTAACCACAATGAGTTAGTGATGAAACCTGGATACACACTTGCTAAGTCACCAACTTATTTAACTTAACCATTATTTCATCCGTGACTCAGCGAAACAAATTTATACTTATCCTTTTCCTTCATCAAAAGCTCTCTAACCATTTCTCTTAACCACTTAAGAACCCCATGAGCTAGTGATTAACTTCAAACTTTCCTAAGGCATCTGCTACGTTGCACCTTCTCATCAAATCACCAGGAGACAAGGAATATTCATTGATGCCACATGAGCTTTTGACCATCATAGATATGATCTTAAATATGTTTTGCAGTATAGAAACATAGCACATTCTCTCTCTAACTTGCAAGGAAAATACTTCAACCTCTAATAGGATCCACAATTTAGTTGCATGTATCCAAAATAGCCTACCAATAGAAAATTATCAACATACCTATGAACCACCCTACGAAGGTCACCATTACAATCCTTAGAATCAGCCCAACACTAGTACTTTAGATATGAGCTCCCATGATTTGTTGAAAAATTTTCATGAGGAAATGAGGTCTTTAATGAGACAATATGTGGAGATGGTGGCCTAGAAAGAAGAGTTCTCAAGGTAGCTAGAGGACAAGTGGAAAACCCATGAACAAACCCTTGAAGAAAAGAACCAAAAGATATTGACACAATAAAATGTCTATAATGAAAAGCTTGAAGATCATAAATAATTAATAAGGGTCATCTATCTGACTGTTGCAAAAAATGAGGAGGATCTTTGAAAATAGTTAGCAACAAATGATTAATTTCACAATCATGAGCGAGAGATACTTATTGGATAGATTATAGAAAAATATCAATTGATTAAGAACTTTTTAGCCCAAGTACCAATGCAAAGAGATCAAGAAGTTGTTGCTGCCCTAGTACAAGTTAGTTCACCAGACCCACCAAAGGGCAGTGATAGTCCGTACAGCCCTAGCGACCTTCTTGGACCTTGTATCCAAGCTTCAAAATGCCAAATATTTTTAAAAAAGATATCCAAGAGGAGATTCCTCATTTTGCTAAGGGTGAGGCTACTCCCACATGTCCAAAGTTCCAAGGGAATACAATCTTGGAAGTACAGCTCTCTAGAAAAGAGGAAGACCTAGAAGCTTTGTAGACCAGACAGGAGAATTACAAGGCTCAAATTCCAAGTTTCTTGCCTGGTAAGTCCCCTAGCACTTCTATTGAAATTCCAAGCTTTATGATTTCTCCTTCAATTCATAATCCTAATGAATAGGGACCTAGGTCTCTCCCATTCCCTAGCCTCCATACATTTTTGGAATCTCTTCATGATTCCCCCCCGGATTTCTAGTCAATCCATTCTATTCCTATAGAGGAGATACCTGAAAGGTTTTACTTCCCAAGTAACAATGAACCCATCCTCCAAAAATTGAAGCCTTATGAGGCAATCCCTAAAAGGATCCTTCCACCTCATAGAATTTCAGACCACTAGGAAGAAGATGAATCTTGTCCTTTAGGTGCACCTTTTCATAATGTCCATGAGGAACAACTAGATTTGTTGCATCATTATGATGAATTAGAGTAGCAAGATAAGGGTAAGGAAGAAAGTGAAGAAGGTGAGGACCTAACTATTCTATTTAAAAAATGCCTTCTTATATTGAGCTAGATAAGACAATAAAGGATTTATTGGTTGAGCTCCTCGATTATGTTAGTAGAGATAAAGATGGTATGATTATTGCTAGCTTAGAAAAATAAGAAGATTTTGACTCCATAATTGATGATTTCTATTCAACACTTGTTGATGTTCCTCATCCTCTTGAGATAGATAATAACATGCATGTTCTTGAGGAGGCGTTTGTGTTTCAGGAGATTGATGTTTTCCTATTCTTATAATCAAAACCTACCTTCAATAAGGCGGTGGAAGACTCTTCACAAAAAAATGAATCTCAAGAATCATGTCCCCTAGATCATGAGGAAGAACCAGTGATTGTTAAAAGACTTTAATGCAAGTTGATAGCTTTGATGAGCTACTGGTTGTTCCAATAGAAGAGGAAGATGATCCTCTAACTACAGAAGAAGAATTGGTATGGTAGGCCATCATGGAGGCAAATTTTTTTGGAGCAAGTCCCATTGATCAGCATGTCGAAGTCATTAATAAGGTTCATACTGAGCAAGAAGGTACAACCAGCATACAAAGGCATGGGTTCATACTCTCAAGGGGATTTCCTATTAGATACCTTTCCCAGATGGGGCCAAATGAAACATCCATGCTCAAGGATTCAATGGAGGATGATGTCAAAAACCCATTGCTTGATGAGCAAGAGCTTGTTCAGTCTTATCAACCTCCCTGACACAAAAACACCTATGATCTATTTAAGGTTAGTACTATGGACTACTAATTTCAAGAGAGGATATGACAAGTAGTTCAACATGTTTTTGTGTTCCATATCCTCTTTGTTGGCATAAAATGTGTAAGGTATAACACTCTGATGAGGATGTGTAGTTATTTCAATAGTCCAATCAATGGATTTTTTTAACCAATTTTCTTATACTGGTTAGGATAGGGTAGGTTAGTTATTTTAGTTTCAATTTTTTGTGTTCCCTAAGTTCTTTTTCACATGTGTGTTTTAGTTTTATTTTGGTCTTTTATCCTTTATGTGGTTAGTAATAAGCCAGAGAGACATTGATGCCATTCTGCAAAGCTCCATCAATCAAGCATCAATAATTGGTAGTAGTGAGTAGAGTGCCCACTGATACAAACCATCAATAATCACATGATGATTCCCTCATAAAAATACCACTCTATCTCAAACACTTAGGTTTTTTGTGGAAGAGGAGTTGTTTTATTTAGAGCCAAGTTCAAAAGACTCTATGCCCAATGGATACAAAAGGCAACTGGTCAAAAGGTACTTAGCAAGAAAGCACTCAGCTGAGGTCGCCAAAAATTTTACCATATTTTCATGTTCATTCAATTGGTAACCTATTTACTAGATGAGTGCCTACAGTAACCTAGTTTGGATTATTAAGTGATCTTGTTTAAATTTGTGTTCATTTCATAAGTTGGAAGTACATGTAAAAGAAAAGAAAGATGTACATTTGAAAGATTACATTAATATATATATGATGAAAAGCTTGTATGTAATGTACAAAGAAAGGAGTGAAAACTAAATCATTTGGGCTCAAACAGGCCATGAGAATAGCCAACTCCTAGAGAGATATGGATGAATACAAACATACATAAGTAAATAAACATAAGCAACATGGTACCAGACATTGCTTGAAGAGATGATGGAATGTTGACCCAGGTGTGAATCCAGTGTGCTCCTATTTGGTCCAGAACCTGCAAGAAAGAATGAAATGTGGGTTATATACAAGGGATCTAAGCAATGCATGCCACCGTATTACATATCCTTATTTATATTTAAGAATGTGCATAATCAATCCATACACCTCTAGAAGGGAACTATGCTACAAAACATGTGTACTCAGAAGGATGCTATAGGAAGAAAAGATACCATGTTTTCACTAACTTGTTTGTTCCATGTGCTGATACAAAAGAAGTTGTAACACTATTGTTTACCCTCACCTAGAAAATAGGAGTACTGAGAGGATGGCCATTCCAAAAGGCCATCCTCAAAGTACAAATATTTTCTGGACAATAGCAGTAATAAGGTATGAAATACAATGAATGTTTTCCCTATAATGTGGGCACTGTTAGGAAGCCCTCAAAGCTCCTCAAAAAAACCAAAATCATAGACCAAGAGCACTCATGATCAGGTGCCAGGCCCTCCTAGTACCCTACATTGAAACTGTAAGGGTTATCAAAAGCTCCATTTCCATAGAGTTTTTGATTATCCCTATAGTCCTAAGCAGGATCACTGATCTAGGAAGAGTGAAGGAGTCAATGAAGCAATAGTAACCACAGAAAATTTAGGGTACATGAAGGCATAATAGTACATAGAGAATGGGAGCACCATCAAATAGTAAAAAGGTCAACATCAAAGGGTACAATTACTGATGAAAGTCACCATCAAAAAAATAATGATGCATCAATAAAATTCAAGTGCTAAAGGGAGAAGCTAGAATGAGGGTGAAGGATCAAAAAGTAAGTGGTTTCCTTTTAGAGTTACTTTATCAAATACAAACATAAAATGAGCATGTATAAATCATAGTGGTGCAAGATCATGGAGAGAAAATGAACATTAGGTGAATCACTATAGTGGCTTTCACCATCCAAACAATGCAAAAACAACATCAAATGTTGTTGTTCCATTTGATGTTGTTGTGACACCATTTCCAAATGGAACATCCATAAAAATGACTCAAATCATGTCATAAGATCATGGTGTCCCAATGATGCAGTCACAATCAAGCATGCAACTAAAAATCCAAGAAAAACTACCATGATGGGTCATCTACATCAAATGATAGAGGAAAATTCACCATGAATCAAATACAAAGGACAAAAGGCATCCATGGGATCTAGAACAAAATGAAATATCTATAAGTATACTATAATATGCATCCTAATTTACTTCAAGAATTGCCACAGTATCATCATGGGTTCAATAATAATGAAACATGGGTCTTTAAAGATATATGTCAAAATATGCATGAGTAAGATAGCTACAAATAGTGGAGGAGAAATCATCTACAACAACATGATGATTCAAATACTAATAAAAACCAATAGCATAACATCATGGTGTAGATTTAATGAAGTAATGAAGGCTCCATACATATAATATTGCCTTGAAATAGTGACATAAGAACATCATGAGATGGCATCCAAACACATCCTCAAGGATGTATTTCAAGAAAATGAAGTATCAATAACCATAACATTAGTGATATATGTAGACACAGATGTAATTTACATCCAAATAAATGCTCATTATATATCCAACAAAATAGGGTAGAATATATATGTGAATGAAGCATCAATATACACCACAGAGCCAACAAGAGGTAATAATCAAATAATAAAACAATGCCCTAGCTCCATGCAATGAAGGAAATAGTGAAAGGAAATGCAGTTCCAACATGGATATCAATAGAAATAGCTCACGGGCTGTGCCAAGTCAGGCAAAGAACAACAGTGACAAATGAAGCCTCATGGTAATAATGCAAATGGTGATACTCAAGCATGACCCCATTAATAGGGGATCATGCAATAGAAATGGAGAAGGAAGCCTTCTAAATGTAGGCCCCATAAGTTTAAGCATGATCTAGGTGTCAAGAGAAATAGAAGTATAACATGGGTTGTGCTAAACAAATAGTAGTAGTAGTCAAACACAAGCCATAAAGGAGAAACAGTAATCAAATGGAACACCAGTAAATTTTCATAAACCAATTAATGATTCCCTATTAGCTCTCAGGCTTTAATAATATCATTGTGCAAGAAAAAGTAACATCAATAATTAGCAAATTCTTGTGGCCTCATAGGACACCAAATGGAAGAGCATAATAAATATTTCCAAGTAGCTCACGGGTTTCAAAGTATACATCAAATACAGAGAATCAATGATCACAATATCTTCAAGTAAACCATTGAGAAAATAAAAGATTGAAATCATGATGCCCTAGCAATAACACAGGCCTTCAAAATAGTAAAAATAAGTAAATAATAATAGTCTATACAACCCTTGATTGAATATTGTAATGAACAAATTGATGATGCCCTAGTCTTAACATGGGCAAGCTGATGATGCCACAGAATGGACCATAACAGTTAAAGGCACGTGGCCCTCATAGAAAGCATGCCTTGAGCTAAGAAATAATACCATTAGAAGATCAAAAAACATGAGTAACAACAATACCAACCTCAACAAATCGAGCTCCCATATGAACTTTTGAGAAACAACAAGTTTCCAAATTGGGCTCTTGATCACAAAGACCAAACACCAGTCCATGATGAAACTTCCCCAAACAACTACAATTAGGGCTCGATGCTTTTAGCATTTTTATCCTTTTGAGGGTCGGGTTTTTAAGTTATTGAAATGACTTATGTTTTAATCCATGGTTTTCCCCTTTAAGTGGGTTGAGAACCTTATCCATGAAAACAAATTAAATAAACAATAATCCTATACCCTAGCATGAAGGTCCCTTTTTTGTTGAACTATTTTAAAATGGGGTATATTAAAATGTAAAATCATTAGTTGCATTATTGTAAAGATATTGGACAAATGATGTTTTTATAAATCATTTGGTCAAGTCATTTATTAAGCATGATTGGGGGAAGGGTAAGCTAGATTGGATTTGATAAAGGATAGTCTAATATTCTCACCTTCACACCTACCCTATAAATTTGAAGGTACCTGACATGCAGATTTGAGCTGCATATTTCATGAAACTAGAATTCAAATTCTTCAGATATCCATTCATCCAGTCCCAAATTTGGTGGAGCTAGACATAGTGAATCCCCAAACTCTTGTATTTGCAAATTCTAAGGTTCACCTATATACCCCTCTCATTTTGGTGATTGAGGTAGTTCTTCCATTCTATCTCACTCTGAGATTTGAATGTTTGTAGCTCTTAGAAATATAGATTGTACTTGGCTTCTATTTTAGTGAATATAAACCAGTAGTCCTTCTTGTCCTTATTCATTTTATGAGTTTTCTATTGAATTTTATGTCAAGGTTATTGTGATTCTAATATGTACTTTAGTTTTCATGGTGGTTCAGGTTGAGTATTTAGGGAAGTGTTTTGTTATTTGTTGTCCTAATATGTGTACATTTGGGTTTTAAGTTGTGGAAGTTCTTTCCCTTCCTTTATCCCAAGTATCTCTTTATTTCAAAGAATATCAAATAAATAGGGTCAAGTTATGAGTTACAAAGTTATTTTCAAGTGTCATTGTGAGAATTCTTCAATCTGCAGATCTTTAAAAATTGGTGAATCACCTAGTTTCCTTTTCAATTTTTCAATTCTTGCACTCTCTTCCCTTTTCTTCCAAAAGTTAGTTTTAAGTTTTAAGGTGATTCAAGGGGAAGCTGGCCCCTAATCCAAAGGTTTACTTTCTCATAGGTCACCCACAACTTGAAAGTATTCCCATGTTTCACATGATTGCTAGGTTTCATACTTATCCATTTGCAGGTGCAATCCCCAGTGACAACAAAAGATACACTTGATAACTCACAGAGAACAACTTAAAACCTTCAAGAAATATAGCAAGCTAGCGATTTCAATATTAATAGTTGGTGCGTTGGTCACTGAGCATGAAAAAGTAAGATCATACTAAAAGAACTTACTTGTCCATTTAAAAAAGAATGCACTCGAAACCTAACGCGGAAAATAAAGATTTAGAAAACAACAGACCAACACCAAGGCAAAACTTATGTAGAACCAAGATATATGATGGAAATTATATGACCAATAGTGGCTCTGACTGAGGATGCTTGAATGCAAGATCACAACAAGAATTTAGATCTTTGGAATGTAAACCACACACAACTAAAATAAACACACAACTAAAATATGTATATACATACATAACTACTATGCATGGAAACGATTTTGAATTAAAGAAAGGCTTCAAAAATTGTCCATGCACTAGCAATTCCTATACCTAACTATCCATTTTTTTTAGAAAATATGAATCCATACCATGTACTTCATGAGAAACTTACGGAACCAACCACAAGGATTAAATTTTTTTGTGTTTCCCCTTATTCCCTACCCTAGCATTCCATTGAAGTACCATGTCACCAAGCTAAAATTTCCTACTACTGGCCCTTTTGTCAAATAGATACTTCATTTTTTGTTGAGTTTTCAAATTTTTCTTTTGTCCTTCCCTTTTGATTTCTTCCAGCTCTACCAATTGCATCATCCTATCTTGCATGGCATCAGTCACTTCCAATTCCTCATCATTAATAAACTTATACACATGGAGTAGATTGTTCAAGGGTAACTTTTCATGAGTGTCATACACTATTTTAAAAGGGGATTTCCCTGTAGCTATTTTAACAGTAACTCTGTCAGCCCATAAATCCAGTCTAAACCTTAAATGCCAAGGTCTTTTGTTATTCTCTAAAATTTTCTTCAAGATTTGCAAAATACTTTTGTTATTAGATTTTGCCTATCCATTACCTTATGGGTGGTATGGAGACGAATATGACATAACAATTCCACTTTCATTACAAAATCCTTTGAACTCCTCTAACCTAAAGCACATTGCATTATCCATCACCAAATTAATAGGGATAGCAAATCTAGTGGCTATGTTATCCATTAGAAATTCAATCACAACCTTGCTAGTTTCCCTCTTGGTAGGAATTTCTTCTATCCACTTTGTGAAATAGTCTGTGGTAACTAAAATCCAACTATTTCCACCACTATACTTCTCTATAAATTATCCAATAAAGTCAATTCCCCACACAGTGAAAGGTGCTTCAATTACTACTAGATTCAACAAAAGGGCTCCCGAATATTTCAACTTAGCATAAAATATTTGACATGATTCACATTTTCAAACAAACTTATATGTATCCTTGAATAAACATGGCCAATAATAACCAAACCTCAAGATTTTATGAGCTATTGATCTGGCTGAGTAGTGTCCTCCACAAACTCTATCATGCATTTCTTTCAAAACCTTATCAATGTGCCACTCATCCAAATACAATAGTAACACACCATCTCTATCTTTCCTGTAGAAATCACCTTGTATTAGTACATAACTTTGAGATTGTAGCCTAAGAGTTCTCTTCTAAATATCATTCATACTCTAAGGGAACTTGGCATTCCTAATGATAACCAATGCTTGAAGACCCAAGCTATATTTCAATGCTATTCAGCATCTGGTCTTGTATTCCAACACTATTAAATTGAACCAAATCCATATTTTCCTCTTTCATGAGTTTTTCCAAGCCTAGTCCTTGTACCAACTTAGTGATATGGATTTCCAAATTGAACTCTTGAATCTTTTTTATCCATTTGCACCTTTTACTAGTAACCTATGACCGAGTAAGAATATCTTTGACTATTGCATGAGGAACATATGCAATTACTTTAGCACATACCAAGTAAGGTGTGAATGACTTAACTACCTTGACTAGTGCATATGATTTCTTCTCTATCATTTCATAATTCAGCTCTGCTGCTTGTAGAGATTTTCTAAAAAATGCAATAGGATGCTCACATCCCTCTTCATCCTTTTGTAATAATACAACTGCAATTGTATGAAATGATGCAAATGAGAACAATGAAAAGGGTTTATCATAATTAGGAGACCTAAGAATAGGTTCTTCCTAAATTAATTTCTTTATTTTCTCAAAATCTCCTTGTGCTTCTCCATCCCATTCAAACTTTGCATTCTTCTTCAGGAACTTTACCATTGGATTTACAATCTCTACAAATTTTGCAATAAATCTTCTTACAAAATTTATCTTCCTTAAGAAAGATTGCACTCCTTTGATATTTTTTTGGATCAGTGACTTTTTGAATAGCTTCCACTCTTTCAGGGTTAATTCTAACTCCCTATTTTGACACTATATTCCCCAACAATTTTTCCTCTGTCAATGCAAACTGGCATTTCTTAGGATTCAGAGATATTCCATACTCCAAGGCCTTATAAAGAATCTTCTCTAAATGACCACAATGGTCTTCTTCCCTTTTGGAGTAGGCAGTTAAATCATCTTACTATATCACCATGATAACATCAATAAATTCATTAAAGGAAACATCCATAACTCTTTGGAATGTTTCTCCAACATTTATAAGACCGAATGACATTCTCACATAGACATATGTCCCCCATGGAGTGGTAAAGGTAGTTTTAAACTGCTCTGATCCTTTTACCAATACTTGATTGCAACCTTAAAATCCATCCATCATTGATAGAAAATCACAACCAATAACCTTATGCAATATTATATCTCCATTCCTCTTCCTCGCTGTGATGAAATTGGAAACCTAGGTTGAATTCCTAATAGGTTGAATTATCCATGCATCTCTAAGCTTCATCAATTCTTTTTGCATTTTAGGAGCCAATAATGGATCAATTGGACTTTTTGTTTTCTGAATGGTTTAGTGTCTGGCCTTAATGGAATCTCATGTTGGAAAAGATCTTCCCTATAATATTTTAAATCCTCATATGACCAAGAAAAAAAATGCTTGTGTTTTCTCAATAATTTTATCAGGTTTTTCCTAAAATTGGGGTCTAGTTTCTTTCCAGTGTATACCAGTTGAAGTGATGTCTCTGATCCCAAATTAACCTCTTCTAAATCCTCTATTTTAGCATTGGACCTTTTAGACAAATAATCATCTTGGCTACTAAACAATGCTTCCAATTCTACCAACCCCTTAGGGATCTGATTAGAATTCAATTGCACAATATTATTTCTGAAAATAGTGTCTTTTCCATCTACAACCTCAACCAAAGCTTTACAATCAATATTTTGGCCTTTATAATGATCTATAACATTGAATAAACTTGAGGATATCCTTATTGTCCTAAAGACCTAGCCAGTTGTAGACATTATCAGGTATTATTGGCCTACTTTTAACTTATAGAATTGACACCCCACTCAAAGTCAAATCATCATTTTTCAAAGCACATTTACCAAAAAATCAGACATAATATTCTTAGACCTTTCTATCCACTTAATATTAAAAGCATCAAATAGCTCAATCTAATCCCAAATTGTGTGCTTATACAATTTTAATCTATCATTTTTCATAGCATACTAAGATCTAACCTTTTCTACAACCAATTTTGAATCTCAAAAAACTTTTAAAGACTTAATACCATGCCTAGTTGCAATATCCAATCCCAAAACTAGGGCTTCATACTTAGCAGTATTGTTAGTGCATTGGAATGCTAACAAGAATGAATACTTAAAAGTGTTACCCGATGGAGAAATAAATAAGACACCAACCCCTTACCCTTCTTTTGAACATGCTCCGTCAAAATATATTGTCCATAAGGCATTGTGTTGTGATTGAAATTCTTTCACCAATGGATTAGTATTCCTACATTGTGGAAGTATCTTCTCAATTCTAAAAATTTTCATATCAACATCCACACAATAGTTGAGCATATTGCTCTCTACTTTTTCAACAGTAACTAGTGCACATGGATCTTTGTACAACTTTACTTCATCCCATTAATTGGAAGTGTTGCATAAGATAAATCTAGTTGCACATTTTCTCCGACTGTAACAACCCATTGTCTTGACAATAACATGGCATAATGGGGTTGGGAATCTGCAACAACAACATCCATTTTATAAGTTTCCTCAAGAAATGAAACAATTTTAACTTCAACTCCTGTTAGAGTTCCAATTATAGGGACCTCTTTGCTATCAATGGTATAGCACCTACCAAAAGAAGTATCTAATCCCATCCCCAACTCATTCATCACTCCATATGGTATAACATTTGCTGCAGCACCAAAATCTATCATACAATTCTTCGCAAGCTTGTTATTTATAAGCAGAGTCACATAGAAGGGGTCAACTTGTGAGGGCTCTTGGATAATAATATTTCCCACATATATATGATAGGGGAATATTTTTTAGAATTAGTCCCCTTTACTTTACTCTCCTTCTTACTATGAAAAGGGGTATATCTTATCCCCATTAACAATGACAATGTCACCTCTCTATGTTCCTTAATCTTCAACATTTGTATCAAGTGAACTAAAATCTTCATTTGGGTAAGAGCATGCTTCATATCAAATGAAGGTAACTCAGATACAATGTTAGTAGTGCTCATACCTTTTTTCCCTTATTAGATACAACTTTCTTATTTACATTCTACTTCAATTTTTTCTTCTTTTCTTGATCAAAGGAGGATTCTCCTTTTTTAACATCTTCTCTCTTGTTTTTATCCTTACTTTCAGACTTAGTTTAAATATTTTAGGCATTCTCCTTGATGAACATGGAACTTGGTTTTCCTTGATTAGGCTCTACCTTCCTATTGCTCAAGATTTTTTCTCTTCTTCACTTGGTAGCCTGAAACGGGGATACTCCTTTTCATCACCTACAACATTTATGGTATTATGCAGCATATCCCCAACTTCATTTCTGAATCGGTAGATACTTTCTATTGGTATCCCTGATATTGTCTTCTTTGAATGTCCACATCCATAACTAGTTCTTCATCATCTGAAGACCACATATCAGTTGACCTCTTAACAGTGAACATATTTACAATTGGGTCTTGTTGTTTTGAGTTCATATGTTCACTAGTATCATCCATTTTCTCTGCCAATGCTTGAGAAACAACACACCAAAATGAAGAGTGAGGCATGTTACAAGATACACACCAAGGAGTATTTTCTACATTATGATCATTATTTATTTTTAGAGGATCAAGAGCTTCCTTACTCTTCTAATTATCTTGATTATCAAAAATAGGCTTACCATCTTTCCAATTTGTCTTATAAGGTATATCATTTAACCTTGGAAATTTTTCATACCTCTGATACTGATGTCTGTTATCATAAGACCCTTTGTCATTTTTCTCAAATTTTGCAATAAGATCCTTCATCACATTCATCAGCTTATCAACCTTGTACTCCTCCTTAGTTGTTTTACTTGTTTTCCCCTTTGTGTCTTTCCATAATCATCATTCTTCTCTTTTTCCCATCTTCCTAGATGCCTTTCTATTTCTCTCTATAATGATAGCCATCTTAAAGGATTCCCTCAAAGTCCATGGGATTTTATCTCTCAATAGATATGAAATTTTCCCATCTACTACATTAAAATATGTTGTCAAGCATACCTCCTCATCCAATCTCAAAATTTGAAACAACTTATTCATGGCTTTTTGAAACCTATTATTAAAATCTACCATACCTTCATTAGATAAATTCTTGATATTATTGGGCTCATTTAGCATAAAACTTGAATTAATGTTCTCCATATTGTTCCTTAAAAAATTTGACAAACTCATCCCAAGATGCTACACTATTTTCAAGTAACCCTCTATAGAAATCCCTAACGTCTTCATTCAATGACTGAACAAATAATTTCATTACTACATCTTCATGTTCAATCTCATAATCATTCATCTTTTCAGTACATTCTTTAAGATATTCTTCACAAGTGATAGCATTATTTCACTAAACTTGGGGATCTTATCTCTTACCTCACTTGGGATAACATTTAGTTGGCCAAGAATTCCATCAAAGACCAATGGGTGATATCTATCCAAATGAATTGGTCTCCTTTGAAAATTTCCAAAAACTTGAGTTCAACTTCTTCCAATTGCAATACCTTGATTTGTCACATTTTTTTCTGCACCACTAGGAGGATGAACACCAGAAATTTGTGTGGACCAGAGGTCTGAATACTTTGGCTGACAATACTTTTTTGAACATTTTGCACTGGACCAACAATTTGGGTACCTTGGCTAGGGCCAGATGCTTGTGATCTTGATGTCATTCTAGTTGTAGTTTGTGTTGCACTAGTTGTTGTAGTAACATTAATAGAAGAATTTAGAAAGGCTATTTTCTTCTTCATTTATGTAGCTGCAACTTCCAATTCATCTTTCTCTAGTTTCTTGGCAAGGTCCTCTTTAGCTTTCCTTGCTTTCTCCAACTCTATATCCAATTGTGATATCCCATTGAGAGAATTTTATTTAGGTTTTGGTTCCTCTATCTGAATGCCAAATACTTTCTATTTTCCCTTATCTTGGACAATATTACTTTCCTTAGTTTGCAAATCATGACCATTTTTTTGAACCTTAGCAAGGTTTACAATCTCCCAATCTTGTAACTGCCTCAACAGATGGTCTTTTCCTTCAAATTCATCTTTCTTTGGCCGTGAGTCACTTTTTTGTGATCTCTCTTAATGCATTCATATCACTAAAAATTTATTTGTTTAGACTCTTATACTTTTCATTTAAGGATTTTTCAGTGGCTTCATGTTGAGAAGTGACTCTCAACAACCTTTTCCTTTTGAGAAGTAATTCTTGAATCTCCCACTCTATTTCCTTTTGTTTATTTTGTACATCCAACCTTTGTTCTCTATCCCTTCTTCTTAGAGCCAACACTTCTTTGTGAAGTGTTTCAGAATCATACTGATTTGAGTCAGAATTATCAGTATCCTCCAAATCAATCAACTC
The DNA here is from genome assembly GCA_027943335.1 of Chamaecyparis obtusa. Taxonomy (NCBI): domain Eukaryota; kingdom Viridiplantae; phylum Streptophyta; class Pinopsida; order Cupressales; family Cupressaceae; genus Chamaecyparis; species Chamaecyparis obtusa. The sequence goes on along the minus strand of BSBK01008102.1, from coordinate 97,536 downwards.
GTGAATCTCTCAGTTCCCTATTGGATGATATGGTTGATCCATTAAGCATGGGGATTCCTCACTTTGATTTGAAAAACCATTATTTGTAAGACCCTGACTCCTTACCCTATTAGCATCAGTTCTCCTATATTTGACTTGAGTACACCTTTATTCTAGGGCATATCTTTAGGGGTATCAAACATATGATTCAACAGAGGCTGACTATCCAATTCATAACTCATGGAAAATGATGAGGACTTTTTAGGCACTGGGGTTATGTTATTATTATTAGGTATCAAAGACACACCAAAACTTGACTCAACTCATTTTGACAAATACCTCCCAATATTACTAGGTAGTTCACCTTCTAATGTAACTTTAGGATGTTTCTTGAGGTATGACCTAGTGTTCCTTTGAGGACTCGTCAAGAATTAATACAACACAGCTACTTGGTCTCATAATTTATACTAGTATAACAATATTTGTATAGTCTCCACCCAGATCAATCTGGGGATTTTTTTTATGGAATGAAGAGAATATGAAATTAATAGGGCTACCACTCCCTAATAAAATCATACACTTAAAAAACTTAAACCTTCCATTCACTCCCCAGTAGAGTCACCATTTTTGTTGGTTGACTCAGATGGGCTAATTTGACTGGATACTAAGATTTTGAAATAATTTTAAATCCTTAGTAGAGTCATCATTTTTGTTGGAACTTTTACTTGTAGATTTCTATATAGAAAATATACCTATGGCTCTCTACAACCCAACTCCAAATATGGCAAGTTAAAGTCTAACTTAACAAGGTCTTGATCCTCCTATACTTCAAGCTCCACATGCTTAGGTGGGTCTACCTAGTTTATTTAATTCTTTCAGAAAATCATATAGTGTATTTGTGCCTTTTGACACATATATTCAATATTCATACATAGAAACTATAAATAAAGATTTGAGTTATTTTAAAGGCTTTCTACAATTTTAGAACTTGATGAGTGCCTAATCCTAGGGTACATAGTCTTGATGAATATACATCCACTCAAATATATCATTGAAAACATTTGAAACCCATGAAAGATCATTATACCTTGCATATACTTCCTACAATTTAATACATAATTATCAAATTCATATGCATTTTTTGAAACCCTCTAAAATTATTCTCAAGAATTACACTTCCTTTGAAAGTAAACTAAAAACACATTTCACAATTTACCTAATAAACTGACGAATCATAAGTAACTTACAATTCTAATCCACAAGAACTCGATAAAAATACATAAATACAATCATATACTGGAAAGGGGCTCAATTTGTATTTTCATTGATATATCCTTTTCTTTAGTACATTAAAAAAAGACTAAGTACTAAACTTAGAACAACAATCTCAGACCAGAAATTGCATTCAATTTTCTCTCTTTTTTTTTTCTCCAAACAATTCCCTCTTAAATATATATATATCCATAGGAATATTGGGATCTTGTTATGATTCCAAGATAAAACAAGCTTCAGATCACTAGGATAATGACAAAAACTATTACAATAGACAATCATTTCCTTTTCTAAAAAACCCATGAAAGAACAACCACTTTTGGAATAACCTACAAATACTTTGCAAGATGAAAGATGATGCCTTTGTCTATAAGTATTTAGCATAAATTATTGTTGGAAACTGCAATTGAAACAACTATTGTATTGTCATTGATGTCAAACATTAACTGGTAAGACTATTTCTATTTAAGAAAGTACAATATCTATTTGAGTGTTGCTAAGGGGATAGGCAAGGTTGGTAACAACAACACCTAAGGAAAGGTTGAGTTATCTTGATACTTCAATGAGTACTTGATTATGTGGCACAATGACAAGACAATGTATTGTTTATCTTAGTAAGAATGAAGACTAAACTGGTAGGCTTGACCGAGCATAAGTGAAAAAATCTAGTTTAAGCTGAGTGTTGTTTGTGTCGACCAAGCTAGTGAATGCCGAGTAAAATGAGTGTTGACCAAACACCAGTTAATTGCTGAGGAAGACAATATTAGCTGAGGGAATAGTTTATGTGGTGACTGAGCTTTCTAGAGAAGACCAAGAAGTTGGACATAGTATTGACCGAGCATCAGTATTTTGTAGTTGTTGAAGAATTCAGATTTCTAGTCGACATCGTTGAATTCTTGAATTATGTAAAACATGTTGACTTTATTTATTGATTGTATGAAAGCATTTAATGCACTGTAAAATGTTTTATTGTAAATCTTTAAGAGATTCAAGATATTTCAAAGATAATCCGAAGAACATAATGTAGGATGGATTCAATGAATCTGACCTAACCCTAAGATCTATGAAGGAGATTAAGCGGCAAAAGATGTATCGACCTAATAGAGGTAGTATTAAGGAAACCTAAGTGAGAAGTTGAATGTGGAGATGGAAAGAAGTGAATGCTGGAAGTATTGTTATTGATTGTCTAAGTAGAAAAGGCTGAAGGAGAAGTGTTGTGATCGCTTGAAGGGTTTCAAGTAGATCAGTGATGGAGATGGAAAAGGTTCACAATTAGTAAGCCAACATATGTGTATGAAATTGGATTTGATATTTGCAAAGTGAGTTGTATGTTTCTCAGATCAATATTACTGCTACTTTCTAACCATTTTAATAGTCAAAATCCTTTTAACAGAGGTTGACCTAATAGTCATATGTATAAATCCTTTGAACAAGGTTTCATTCTAATGGAGCGTATGTAAGTCCTATAACAAGGCACACTTTTAATAGAGTGGTTGAAATCCTTTAACCAGGTCACACCTGACAGTGTGTTTGTAACCTTTGACAGGGTTGGCTTTTCACCGAGCTCACTTCAAAAGAGTGAACATAATAGTAACATGTTACAAAGTGGTTTTTCCCAAATTGGGTTTCCACTATAAATCCTGGTGTTGATACTTGTGTAAATGTTTTGGTTTGAACATTTCTATGTTTTACAAGTTAGATGCTATTGGATAAGTGGACTGCACTGTTATATGTTTCTGTTAAACAATCAATAATGACCGAGTAGGTGTTGGTTATTAGATCTGATTTGTTGAAGAGTTTGAAAGATTATTTTATACATCTAGACCTGAGAACAACTAATTCACCCCCCTCTTTGCTGTTCTAAATCATATTAACAATTGGTATTAGATATTTTTTTTCTTACAGAGAACAAGTTTGAAGGTACTTGAAGCAAATGATCAAGATGTATAAGAAGGAGGTACCTAAGCTGAATAAGGAAAACTTTCTTGCATGGCAAAGTTTGATGAAGCTACATCTGGCCAGTATTGGTGATTCTGCTAAGTATTACATTGAACATGACTATGTCACACCTACTACACCTCTAACTGCCAAGGAAATGAAAGCCAAACAAGAGCACAACCAAGAAATGTTGGAGATTGTGTATGCCCTAAGTCATCTAGAATTCAAAGACATCAAAGACTGCAGTACTGCAAAGAAAATATGGGACACCCTTGCAAGCATTTATATCAGTGATGTGAATGTATTGAGAGCAAAAGCCGAGAGCCTAAGAGGTAAATTTGATGAAATGAGAATGCAAGAAGGTGAGAATATTGCACAATATTGTGGTAGAATAAAAGAAGTTGTAAATGCTATTAGAGGAGCAAATAGAACTATTGAGGATGAAACTGTAATAGCAAAAGTATTGAGAACTCTACATCCAACTATGCAATCAAAATTTCTGCAATCCAGGAATCTAGATGTAACTCTCCTAATGTCCTTACTTTAGAAAGTTTGGTCGGCAAGCTTATTGCTTTTGAACTTTGTTACTATGATAACTTCACTGTTGGTAGTATTGAATCTGCTTTTAAGTCTCAGATGGTTTTGAATAAGTCAAAGAAGGAAAAAGAAAGATGCATCAGTGAAATTGAAAGTGATAGTGATAGTGGCACATTTGATGAAGAACTTGAGGATCTAGAAGCTCTTATGGCTAGAAGACTGAAAAGGGGAAAAGGAAGGTACAAGGGTAAACTCCCTATTATATGTTTTTCATGTAATAAAGTTGGTCATATAGTTACTAAATGTCTTGACAGGGATAATAAGGATGAAGAAAGAGACAACAAGAAAAAAGACAAAAGAGAAGATAGAGGTTACCAAAGATACAAAGAGTACGAAGGGAAAGGTAAGAAATCCTGCTACATTGCTGAAGAAGAGATTGACACTGATAATGATGATTTTTAAATTGAAGTTGTCTATGTTGCAATGAAAGATGAATATGATGAGGATGAGAAAACTGCATTAATATCTTATGTGAACAAAAATGATAAATGGATTATTGACAGTGGTTGTTCACATCATATGACTGGAGATAAGAGTAAATTTGATACCTTAAACCATTATAAAGTTAGGAGTGTAAAGTTTGGAAATGATGCACCATGTCCTATTAGAGGAAAAGGATTGATTAAGTTGACTGATAAGATCTCTTGTGAAAATGCTTATTGGGTTGAGGGTCTTAATTATAATCTGTTGAGTGTTGCACAACTTAATAGCACTGGATACCGAGTGGAATTTCATCATAGGAAGGCCAAAATATTTGATGCCATAGGTGAACTGATTGGAAGTGGAGAACAAACAAGAGGTAATTTGTTCTACCTAGACCTATCTAAAGAAACATGTATGATTTCACAACTTGATGATATTTGGTTATGGCATAAGTGGCTATGTCATGTTAACTTTGATAATCTGGTAGAAATTAGCAAGAAAAAGAAAGTGAGAGGTCTACCTAGATTGAAGAAACCTGAGAATGTAATGTGCAAAGAATGTCAGTTGGATAAGATGACTAAGTCTAGTTTCAAGAGAAAAACCTTTACTTCAGATAATGTCTTAGATTTGGTTCATACTGACCTTTGTGAACCGATGGGTGTACAAAGCTATTGTGGTGCTAGATATTTTATCCTGTTTGTTGATGATTATACCAGAATGATGCATGTAATGTTCTTAAAAGAAAAATTTGATGCTTTTCAAAATTTTAAGTGGTGTGTGGGCAAGGTTGAAAAAGATATAGATAAAAACCTGAAGTGTCTGATATCTGACCGAGGTGGAGAATTTACATCAAATGAGTTCAATCTATTTTGGAATGATAGAGGGATCAAAAGATAGATGTCTGCACCTAGAACTCCTCCAAAGAATGGTATAGCAGAGGGAAGGAACATATCTATCTTGGACTATGCACAGACATTAATGATTGAAAAGAATGTTGCACAGAAGTATTGGAAAGAAGCTATAAGTATAGCTGTTTATACTCTTAATCAAGTACAGATAAAAAAGGTACAAATCTGACACCTTATGAATTATGGCATGGGTATGCACCGAATGTAAAATACTTTAGAATCTTTGGAAGTAAGTGCTACATATTGAAGGATAGTAGGAATGGAAAATTTGATGCTAAAAGCGATGAGGGTATATTCCTAGGCTATTCCACAAAAAGTAAAGCTTATAAATGTTTGAATTCTAACACTAATAAAATTGTGGAAAGTGTAAATGTCAAAATTGATGAGTATGCAAAAAAAATGAAGCTGACAGTAACAGGGTACTAGAAGATTACAGATCTTTTGTGTATATAGAGGAAGAAGAGGAAAATGACAGACCTACACTTGATGCTAAGTCTCAGGTAAGCAATGCCAAGCATCAGGATAACTATGCCGAGAGAGAAGAAGAATATGTCGAGCGACAAGAAGAAGCTATCGAGTATTAGGAAGAGGTTACCGAGCATTCAGAAGTTGAATCTAACAATCTGGTTGGAGAACCTGATGAGCCAAATGAAAGAAGAGAAGAACTTGTTCTATCACAATATGTACAGAGACATCACAAGCCTGAACAAATTATTGGAGATAAAGATACCAAAATTCAGACAAGAAGGAAGGTAAGAGATCCAACATGTTTACTATGTGAATATGAGCCTAAGACAACAAAGGAAGCATTAGAAAATGAAGACTAGATAGAAGCAATGAATGAAGAGATTGACCAGATAGAGAAGAATGATACATGGACTCTGGTGCTGAGACTAGAAGATAAGAATGTCATTGGGACAAAGTGGGTATTTCATAATAAGCTGAATGAAAATTGTCAAAATACAAGAAACAAGGCTAGGCTAGTATGCAAAGGCTACACAAGAAGAAGGAATAGATTATGGGGAAACATTTTCCCCTATAGCAATATTGGAAGGAGTTAGAGCTTTGCTTGCATATGTTGCCTATAAAAGTTTCAGGGTATACCAAATAGATGTCAAGTCTACATTTTTAAATGGTATATTGGAAGAAGAAGTATATATTGAACAGCTAGAAGGATTTGTTGATCCAAACAGAAGACACATGGTTTGAAAACTAAATAAAGCACTATATGGATTAAAGCAAGCTCCCAGAGCATGGTATGAGAGATTGCACAAATACCTAATATAGATTGGATTCTCAAGGAAAAATGACACAAGCAATCTATACATGAAAGATGAAGAAGGTAAAGGAATCCTGTTAGCCAAAATCTTTTTAGATGATATCATATTTGGTGGACAAGATGCCTTGTGTAAGAAATTTTTAAATGAAATGCAAACTAAATTTGAAATGAGTATGTTTGGAGAGATCAAATTTTTTGTTGGTTTGCAAGTATATCAAATGGAGAAAGGAATCTTCATCACCCAGTCTAAATATGTTCATGAGATATTGAAAACCTTTGGTATGGAAGACTCAAGGCTAGTAAGTACTCCCATGGCTACTGGAAAAAAGTTGTCTAAGAATGATGATGTTGTAGAAGTTAGCCAGACTTTGTATAGATCTATGATCAGAAAGCTACAGTATGTTGTACATAGAAGACCAAATATTGCATTAGCTATTGGGATTGTGGCAAGATTTTCTACCAATCCTAAGGAAACTCATATGATGGTGGTTAAAAGAATCATGAGATACTTGAAAGGAATTGCTGACTATGGATTGTACTACAAGAAGCATGACAAATTTGAACTGAGAGTGTATACAGATGCTAATTGGGCAGGAAATGTAGATGATAGAAAGAGTACTAGTGGTGGAGCTTTCTTTCTTGGACAAAGATTAGTTTCCTAGAGAAGCAAGAAACAAAATTGCATTTCCCAATCTACTGCTGAAGCTAAGTATGTGGCTCCAGTTGTCAATTATTCAAATTTGATATGGATAAAGCAATTGTTGGTAGGCATGAAAGAAGAAATCACTAAACTAGTTGTCATCTTTTGTGACAACACAAGTGCTATCAACATCTCTAAAAACCCAATGATGCACACAAAGACCAAACACATTGCCATCAAGTATCACTACTTGTGAGAATTGGTACAAGATAAAGAGGTCCGCATCGAATATGTGAATACCAAGGAACAAATAGCAGATATATTCACTAAAGCTTTACCTAAAGAAGCTCATGAATACCTGAGAAGTCAATTAGGGGTCCTTCCCCTAACTGAGGCTGCCTATTCAAGCTAGGAGCACTACATCAAGTGTGCTGCAAATAACATCTAACATATTGATGTAGAGAAAGGTCACACTTTAGGAGCAGCCTAGAGTCGTGAAGAGCACAACAAGTCAAAATAATTCATAAGAAAGATGACAGAGGGAGAAATATTCTACTGAACTGAAAGGATGATATCTACATCTACAAGATGTATGTTTTTGTTGTTGCTTTGGCAATTTTTGTCAAAGACGGAGATAATGACAAATGAATACACATAATGAGAAGATCAAGACAATGAGAGAAATTCAGTGGATGGTCATGCATGGCTAATAAATTCTATATCAGAATGAAGCTAAGGATATTATACATTTCTCTGATAGACAGATAAGTTTTGGATTGGTTGGTAATTCATGTGATATTCATATGGCATTGCAATCAATGCCAAAGAGGGAGATTGTTGGAAACTGCAATTGAAGCAATTGTTGTATTGTCATTGATGTCAAACCTTAACTGGTAAGACTATTGCTATTTAAGAAAGTACTATATCTATTTGAGTGTTGCTAAGGGGATAGGCAAGTTTGGTAACAAAAACACCTAAGGAAAGGTTGAGTTATCTTGATACTTCAATGAGTACTTGACTATGTGGCACAATGATAAGACAATGTATTGTTTATCTTAGTAAAAATGAAGACTGAACTGGTAGGCTTGACCGAGCATAAGTGAAGAAATCTAGTTTAAGCCGAGTGTTGTTTGTGTCAACCGAGCTAGTGAATGCTGAGTAAAAATAGTGTTGACTGAGCACCAATTAATTGCTTAGGAAGACAATGCTAGCCGAGGGAACAATTTATGTGGTGATCGAGATTTCTAGAGAAGACCGAGAAGTTGGACACAGTATTGACCGAGCGTTAGTATTTTTCATTTGTTGAAGAATTTAGATTTCTAGCCGACATCATTGAATTCTTGAATTATGTAAAATGTGTTGACTTTATTTATTGATTGTATGAAAGCATTTAATGCACTGTAAAATGTTTTATTGTAAATCTTTAAGAGATTTGAGATATTTCAAAATAAGCCAAAAAACATAATGTAGGATGGATTCAATGAATTTGACCTAACCCTAAGATCTACGAAGGAGATTAAGCGACAAAAGATGTACTGACCTAATAGAGGTAGTATTAAGGAAACCTAAGTGAGAAGTTGAATGTGGAGACGGAAAGAAGTGAATGCTAGAAGTATTTTTATTGATTGTCTAAGAAAAAAAGGCTGAAGGAGAAGTGTTTTGATCACTTGAAGGGTTCTGAGAAGATCAGTGATGGAGATAGAAAAGGTTCACAGTCAATAAGCCAACATATGTGTATGAAATTGGATCTGATATTTACAAAGTGAGTTGTATGTTTCTCAGATCAATATTACTACTACTTTCTAACCATTGTAATAGTCAAAATCCTTTTAATAGAGGTTGACCTAACAGTCATAGGTATAAATCCTTTGAACAAGGTTTCATTCTAATGGAGTGTATGTAAGTCCTATAACAAGGTGCACTTTTAACAGAGTGGTTGAAATCCTTTAACCGGGTCACACCTGACAGTGTGTTTCTAACCTTTGATAGGGTTGGCTTTTCACTGAGCTCACTTCAGAAGAGTGAACATAATAGTAACATGTTACAAAGTGGTTTTTCCCAAATTGGGTTTCCACTATAAATCCTAGTATTGATACTTGTGTGAATGTTTTGGTTTGAACATTTCTATGTTTTACAAGTTAGATGCTATTGGATAAGTGGACTGCACTGTTATATGTTTCTGTTATATAATCAGTAATGACTGAGTAGGTGTTGGTTATTAGATCTGATTTATTGAAGAGTTTAAAAGATTGTTTTATACATCTGGACTTGAGAATAATTGATTCACCCCCCTCTCTATTGTTCTAAATCATATTAACACTTATTTGGTTGTATTGAATGACCACAAATTCTTTCAGATAACTTACCTCACTATTCTCATTGATTAGGTGCCATGTATCCTCTACTCCTCTACAACACAAGCATCATGCGAACTTAACTCAAAAATCATAATAGAAGAGTACTTAGAGAATGAAAGATCACATTCCTTTATAAATTTTTGAGTCACCTCCACGCCATCATTTCACCACACTATCTATGTCATCATGCAATCCTTGTAATGATCTATTCCTCATAATTATCATCGTCGATTTGATGCACTGTAACAAGTTCAATTTTTTGTTTAAAAAAAATCAAAAAACACAACCATGCATATAATTGGAATCTGTAGATGTAAAAAAATGATTAGTTAGACCCACCTTTTCCACTTCATCTCAATGATTAACCATCACCAAGTTTCCAAATTGACAAACAGTCTGGCATAAAACCTTGCAACCTAGCAAAAAGTTGAACACAACCATCATCAGAAACTCACAAACCTTCAATGATTAATTCCCTTACCATTCGCAAGACAATGACCAAAAGAAAAAATTTCCTTCTCCAAATTTTCATTCTTTAATGTCATGTTTTCTTTATAACTATGAGTTAGTGATTAACTTTTTCAAGGCCTCTACTCGCTAAGTCGGCAACATTTAAAATTAAGCTCTACTAACTACGGTGAGTTAGCGATGAAACCTGGCTACACACTTGCTATGTCACTAGATGATTTCAATTAAATATTATTTCATCCATGACTTAGTGACACAAATTTTCACTTATCCTTTTCCTTCATTTCAAGCTCGCTAACCATTTCTCTTAACCACTTAAGAACCTCGCGAGCTAGCAATTAACTTCAAACTTTCCTAAGGCATATTCTATGTTGCACCTTCTCGTCAACTCACCGGGAGACCATAGAATATTCATTGATGCCTCATGAGCTAGAAACCACCGTAGATATCATCTTCAATATGTGTTGTAGTATGGAAACCTAGCACATTGTCTCTAACTCGCAAGGAAAATACTTCAACCTCTAATAGGATTTGCAATTTAGTGACAATGACCAAGAAACAAACACACTCGCTAACTTGGAAAGAACAACTTAAAACCTACAATAAATCCTGCAAGATAGTGATTACCATCTTAACAATTAGTGAGTTGGAAGTTGAGCATAAAAAAGTAAGCTCAACCTAAAAGCACTTACTTGGCCATTTAAAAAGAATGCGCTCAAAACCTAAGGTAGGAAAGACAGATTTAGAACACAATAGATGAATACCAAGGAAAAAATTATGCAAAACTAGGATATATGATGTAAATTATATGACCAATAGGCCTTTTGACACAAGAAATCCCAAATGATATTTTTATCATTTCTTAATAGGTGGGAGAAAGGATGTGCTTTGTCTACCAATTGTGACACAAATCTTTAGATGGACTAAATTCTACCTTGCAAGCTACGTAGTTGTTTCAAAAATTTAGGAATCTCCAATATGGCTTTCACCTTCTTAGGATCCACTTCTATTCTTCTACGAGAGACAATGTAGCCTAAAAACTTCCCTGTTTGTACACTAAAGACAAATTTCTTGGGATTCAGCCAAATCTTGTATTTCTCCAATCTTTCAAAGATTGTAGTAAGGACAACAATATAGGATTCACGTTTCTTGGATTTTCCTAAAATATCATCCACGTAGTCTTCCATAATTACATGAAGGAGGTCATGGAATATAGTTTTCATGGCCCTCTACTATGTGGCACTTGCATTTTTGAGACCAAAGGGCATGACCTAGTAATAGAACATACCCCAAGGTGTGGTAAATGTAGTTTTGTGTTGGACCTCTACTACTATACAAATCTGATTGTATCCAGAAAACCCATTCACGGGAGACAAAATATCATGCCCAGTAGTCAAATCCACTATGATGTCAATATTGGGAAGTGGAAAATCATCCTTAGGACAAGTGAGATTGAGATCTCTTAAATTAGTACAACTTTGAATGCCCCCAATAGGTTTGTTTACCCATTGGTAAAATATTAAGGACCCATTCAGGATAAACTACAGCTCTAATGAATTCATTTTTAAGCATATTTCATAGTTCAAATTTGACTAAGAGTGGCACTTGTGGATGCATCTTGCATAGTTTTTCTTTACAGGTTTGATTTTTGGGTCTATAGAAAGATGATGTATGACTAGATCAATATCTAGCCCAGGTATATCTTTGTAAGTCAATGCAAAGTTGATTTGCACCCTCTTTAAAAATACAACCATGGATTCTTTTTCTTGTTCATTGAGGGAAGCTATGATGTATGTGATCTTTGGATCCTCTTCAGTACCAAGATTGACTGCTATAGTATCTTCTATGAGAATACATGACTTTTTTGGTGATAATGACATACAAGGAAAGTCAAATTCTCCCTCCTCTAGCACCTCAGAAAGGTTTTCACTAGAGGATACATCCTTTATTTTATCTTTTTCTTCATCTAGGGGTACCTTAGAAAGATTTTCACCCAAGGATGTTTTATTATTCTTTGGATTTTTATCTTCTTCTTCAATTTTGTGACTAAGGGAGTTGACTTGGATACCAAAGTAGGCTTTCTCATTGTAATGGATATGATCCTCATTATCTTGGAGATTCCTTCATCTGAAAAGTGCAAGAACTGCCTCATCTAAATCGCATATATCTAAGGTAGGTGGTGAATCTTGTTGGTCCCAATAAATTAACTCAGGGTTGGTAAGGGGAAGATCAGGTGAGGAAAGGTATGATTTGGTGATATGGAGGACATAGGTATCAAGATCATCTTCAATGTATTGGAAAATCACTTTGAATAACTCTTACTTGGTATCTAAATCAAACTCATTCATGCAATAGTTCTCAGAAAAAGTTCTCTTAGCCTCTATGGAACCCAATCCTTTTCTATGGGGATATCTAGTTTCTTTGATGAGATTTTTCCTTCTAGTTTCTTTTTCTCCAAGGCTAGTAGCATGATATCCCTTGCTTTCAACAATGGGAGTGACCTTAACATACTTCATCTTAGGGATGTCCATAGGTTTATCTTCTTCATTATCAAATAACTAGGATAGGACATTATGTTCCATGTGCTCATCTGAAAGGGATCCCCAATATTCAAATGTGGTCTTCTTTCATTTCATAGTTTTCTTATCTCCCTTAGGGAAGAGTTGTGAAGGTTTACCATAGGACTAGGGGCAGAGGGGGAGCTAAACAATATGTGTGGCATTTGTAAATTTATATTCCCCCATACCTTGATCTATGAATTTGAATTTATTTTTAGACTCAGTGTTCTTCTCATAAGTAAATTTTTCCTTTCCTTTGGTTTGGTTAGACATCTTTTCCTTATCTTCAGAAGAAGTGGCCAGACATGAGTTTCTTTTTCAATAGGATGGACATACTCATTCAACAAACATTAGTTTGATTTTTTACCTTCTAGTCTCTTGCAATAATGAAAGGGTTCATGATCTCCAGGGATTTTTATTTCAGACCCATGGTGCAGGAACTTTAAACATTGATGAAACATGGATGGGATACCTGAGATAGCATGTATCCACAGTCTACCCAAAAGAATGTTATAGGGTAGATCCAGATCTAGCACCTGACAGACTATTTTAATAAGGGTTGGGCCCACTTGTAAGGAGATTTCAATGAGACCTTTACTTACCCTTTATTTGTCATCATATTTTTTTATTGTAATTCTCTTGTTCACATTAATGAGGTCCTCAGAAAGATCAATGTTGTAGATCATGCTTAAAGTGCACAAATTTAGACCGGATTCATTGCCTATGAGGAGTCTATTGATTTGGGTGTTATGAATGGTGACTTGGATATGAAGGGGTTTATTGTGGTGAGGACTGAAACCTTGGAAATATTTGTCAATAAACAACAGGTGTTGTTGGGAAGCTAAATTTATGTGGGTGCATTGATATTTTATAGGACATGAGACTCAGTAAAAAAATTCTCAAGGACTTCCTTGTGGATAGGGGATGTATGAAGAAGATCCAGGATGGATATTTGTGCAGGAGTATTCTTTAATAAAGAAAGTGGGTCATATATGTGATGCATGCAATGTATATGTTGATGGTGTCACAAATGGATCTATAGTAGGTAGATCTACAGCGGCTTGTATAGTGACTCAAGGATGATGGGTGGTGATATTGCAATCAAAATTCTTTAGAGTCGATGTATTTACATGGGTTTCAGATTGTTTGATGTGGCCATACACTAAGTCAAAGCCATGGACATAATTTTCCTCTAGGCTACCGCAAGTACGTTCATCTCCCGAGATCTTGTTTGTAGTGTATTAATCATAGGGAAAGCCTGTGGATGATGAGGCATTATTTTGGTTGTTTTCTGGAAAAGTTTTAGAATACATTTTCAATTCGGCATTGGAGGAAGAGGAATATTGACCTTCTACCTTGATATTTCCATCATCGATCAAATCTTGGATAAAATGGAGAAATTTCATGCATTTCCTAATTTCATGTCCTTTAAAGCGATGATAATCACAATATTCATTATTTTTGTACCAATTTGGTTTTGGTTGTTTGTTATCATAAGGCCTTGTATTAGGATAGACCATCACTCCCTGATAAAATAAACATTGAAAGATGACATCAAGGGAGTCTTCTAGATGTGTGAATTGTCATCACTGCAGTGGTTGACTTTTGTTATTGTTTCTATTGTAATGTGAGAATATGGAACCACGATAACCAGAGCCTTGATTCTAATTTTGGTTTTTTTATTGGTCTGATTACCTTGATTGTTCAGGTTATTGTTCTGATTATGATTATTTTGATTATTGTTATTATGATTGCCTTGGTTGTTATTTTTGGATGCTTGAAAATTTTGGACATGTTTAGCATCTGTCACTCCAAAATCAACAACACCTTTTTTATTGGACTAGAACTTGGGTTTATTGTTGGTGTTGTTAGATGAATTAGAGAGATAATGTTTAATGGCTCCTTTCATCAAAATTCCATCTTTGATATATCTCCCCTTCTTAATGAGTGTCTAAAATGAGTCTGGGGAAGCCATTTTCATTTGGAATGACATTTCTATAACCAGACTCTTAGTGAAGATATCGATGAGATATGAATCTAGTACTTTCCAAGGCATATGATTTGCAAGGTGTCACCATCTTTGAAGAAAGATAGAAAAGGATTCCCTATTTCTTTTCTTTGTGTTGCATAAGTCACCAAGTGACACTTGATGTTGAATGTTGTAAGAGTATTGGGAAATAAATTTCTCAGTAAGATTTGGAAATGTGGATACGAAGTTGGGAACAAGATTCATTTACCACTCAAGAGAAGGGCCACCAAGACTCCTAATAAAGAGTCTTTTGATGAAATTATAATTGTGGGTGACTTCTTAAATTAATACATAAAATTATTTGAGATGTTGTACAAGGCATGATTCTCCCTTGTATTTATCAAGTTTAGGAATCTCAAATTTGGTGGGGAATGGTTGAATACTGGTTGATTTATGAAATGGATAAGGACATATCTCTTCGAAAGAGAATTCCTTCTTCCCACCTTTTTGCATAATTCTCACCATTCTCTTAATCTCATTGATCTATTGCACCCACTCAAGATGATTGGTGTTGGTGATTGTATGGCCTTGATTTGTTCCTCCTCCAAATGATGTGTTATGTCCTCCCAGAGGTGGAGGATTCATATTATGTCCATCGAGAGGAAGGTTGGTGTTGTTTGTATTTGAAGAATTTTGATTCTCCAAGACTCCACTAGGCTTTGAGAAAATTGAAGGGGATCATCACCCTAATGCCCTTGGTGGATGCTTAGGTTCATGACCCCCGTTTGAGTTATTATTGTTCACTTCATTATTTGTGTTATCGTTTGAGTTGGGAATTATTAGGATCTTTCAAATTTGTTCAAGCATATTTTGGGGAGGTTGGTTTGTGTTATCAGATGTTGAAGGCATAGAAGGAACGACCTTTCCTTTGTTGGTTCAAATTAGATTGTTCTCAAGAAAGGTCTCATCAAAATTATCAAGAAGCATGATACACCTTTGAATAAGATTTAGGAAGATATTAGAACTATTTTCTTGGATTATATCTTCCATTAAGCTCATTTTGTTAGGATCTTTAAGGAGTTATTTGGCTCAAGGATTTGCATTGACACTTTCAAGTATAACCTTATTGGGTTCCATGTGTGATTCCTTGTCTTCATTAAAGTCTTCTTGATAGACATTTTATTGATCATTATCCATGGCGACATATTCTTGTCTTATCTTAGCTTGAGATTGGGTAAGTACCATGCAAGGGTGACATTATTGGATGAGAGAAAGAAAGGAATTGATGAATTACGAGCAACTTGGACTTAAGATTTGGATTGGATTAGGAGGAGTAAGCCTCAAGGATTTATTTGATTTGATTTGAGAGGAACTAACCTCAATGATTGATTGGATT
This sequence comes from Chamaecyparis obtusa, assembly GCA_027943335.1. Taxonomy (NCBI): domain Eukaryota; kingdom Viridiplantae; phylum Streptophyta; class Pinopsida; order Cupressales; family Cupressaceae; genus Chamaecyparis; species Chamaecyparis obtusa. The sequence continues at coordinate 81,752 of BSBK01008102.1, read as the reverse complement.
TGATTTAGGATTGATTTGATTGATTGGATTAAAGAGGGGACAAGCCTTAAAGATTGGTTTGATTTGGAGGTTTAGAAAAATCCTAGGTGAAACAAAACCTTGTGATTGTGAAAAGAAGGGATTGGATTTGATTTAAAATCTTATCTTATTTGGTTGACAGACTAATGATACCCAAACAAAAGAGGATTGGATTAAAACTACTAGAAAAAGAATAAATTCTCAAAGTAGCGAAGGATTACTATTTGCTTTGATTAAAGGTCTATGTGACACTATTGGATTGATTATTTCAACATATTTCTTGATTGAGGTGTGAAAGATGAATTGATTTGATTTTGATTTGAAGTTCAAGGTTTTGATTAATGCTCATAATGTTTTGAAATGTGAGTGAAGAAAGATTTGATTAAAGATTAGGGAATGATGGGTGATTGAAAAATGATGAAGGTAAAAGGTACTTAATAATGGGATTCCCAAGTGAAAAAGGTCATGTTCACTTTGTTTTTGGCAACAAAATTAGAAACCCAATTGTTATAGATAATTTTATCAAACACTTCACTAGCTTCAAGAGTCTTTTGGATATATTTCAAATAGCATTTGTTGAATCTAGCCTTTTTATCAGCGATCTTTTCTTTGTAGACTTGGGAAAATAGAAGTTTTACCTTCTTATGTTTCACACTATTAGTCATGGGTTAAAGAGAAGAAAGCATGATGTAGAATGTGATGACAAAATCAAGAAGGCAATATCTCTAATGTGATTAATTATTTTTCCCAAAGGATGTTCTTGGAAAGAACCAATTTCATGCATACATCAAAACATTTGGATTACAAGCATATTTTTCAAAAATAATTCTACAAGTGAGAAAGAAACCTTACCGGATTCAAGAGTATGGGTTTGTTCTATAATGAAAAGTAACAAGCACACCTTTTATTCCTAGAAGGAGATTGGTTGAGACATAAAGTCTTTGCTCATTGACTTAGGAACACACCCAACAACTCCTCAGAATATGGTTAGATAAGAGTTGCATGGACAAATTTTTTAGATAATAATGCTTTGTATGGAGAAGACTACCTTAAAGCCTTCTTGAACTTAATAGATGATTTTGAAGTAGAAGTAGAGGATGTGGTCATCAAAATAGTCATCTAATATTTTTTTAATGAGAACAAAGAGATTGCTATAAAAATATTCCTATTCAAAGCATTGGCTCATGGGAGGAGTTTCAAATGGTGTTTAGGGAGAAATATGGACATAAAATTGATCCTAGATTTTGTATAAATAAATTTTCTCACATTAGAAAAGGATTTAATGAGTCTAACTCATATTTAATGATATATTTAAGAATTGTTTAATAAAATCACTACATAGAGGAGACCTAATGAATTCATCCTTCTATTGTGTACTACAACCAAAAATGGGTTATGTGAATTGAGGGACAATAAACCTCAATCTCTAAGAGATAATTTTAAAATTACATTGCACATAGAAATAAATACAAGACATGTGGAAATTTAAGTAAAAGGGATGATGTTAAAATATTTCAAACCCCAAAATACATCAATCTAAGCCTCTTTATATAGGAGATAATCTTGAATAAGTGATGAGTTCATCACATTATCAAGTTGTTAAAAAATAGCTAGAAATGAGAATGTCCTACCCAGTGACATTTTTAATTACCAAAATCTAGAAAGAAAGTTGAACTTGCTAGATCAAAAGTATAATAAACATTGGTATACTGGTAAACTAGTGCATAATAATCAGAGGATTTCATTAAGTAAATATACCCTTAATCCTCTCAAGAAACCTACTACTAACAAGGCAGATGAGAGCCAATGTCATGTGGCATATCAGTTACTCCACTCACCTATGTATTCTATGGTTGCACAATCCCTTAAGGATTCCCTAGTGTCACATGATGATTCTAATGATACTAATTAATGATGAGAGCCATGGCATAAACATGCTATCAAAAAGATTTTTTTCTATAAAAGGAAACTACTCTTCTTTAGAATAATAGGTTCCAAAACCAAACATTAATAATATAAAATATTATAAAATTGATTATCATCAAGATGACATGTCACAAACACCATTCTCAAATAAAAAATTCATTGCAAGTTTTGGAGATAATGATAATTGAGGAATATAAGACTAGTGCATTAGCCTTGATCAATAATACCTCATAGATACCAAGTGAGAATAAAAAGGTACATAATACATTTGAGAAAGAGAAGAAATAGATAAGTGGAGCATAGGTGAATGAGGTTTATGTTGAGATACATGAAGTATACTTAGGAACAAGATTAACAAAATGTTCTTCTCAATCCCTTTCTATGTTACATTTCTTATTAATAACAAGTTGATAAATAATTGCATGATTGATTCAAGGGCTTACACTAATTCCATTCCTTTGGAGATTATGAATGATCTTGGATTCTAAAGAAGTTATTTTCATATAAATTATGAAAGATGGGGTGTTCAAATTAGATGCATTTTAATATTATTGTTACGTACATTCTAACTTAGTATGGGATGTTATTATTTAGGAAACAATATATAGTTGTTGGTGGGATCATGCAATTTGTTTTTCTTATACCATGGTTTTGCTAAGTGAAAATTAGTGTGAGTTAAGAAAAGGAGAAGAGATCTTTTACCATGCTTGAAGATGTGGAACATAATGTAGAAGTTTCTTTCATTAATTTAGATATTGAAAACTTTACATGGACACATTTCAGTTAAATGTGAGGAAAAAGAACCATTCACCAATTAATTCAAAATTATGTTGATAAATGTGATATGTGGATTATGTATTTTTATGGAGCATGTTATAAGGATGGAATTTTTATAGAACCAAATGAAAATACTTTTAAGTTATATTTTATTTTGAAAGTATACAAATAATATAGGAGAATATGAATCACTTATGCTTTGTTTGAACATTATCGTTAAACATAGAATCAAACTTTTGAGAATCTTTACTGACTTAAAATTGATGGTTGCACAAGTGAGAGAAAAGTGTGCATCAAAGCATACAATACTTTAAATGATATAACTCTAATATTAGGCACACATATAGACACACAATTTCAATAAATTATATCATTTAACTTAAAGTAATTTTATATTAATAAAACATTTATTTTCTCTCTCTCTAAACACACAATATTTAGAAAGAAGGAAAAATGAATCTTTTTTGTGTATAGATAACATTTTTTTAAAAAATATAAAATTACTTTACATTATTTATCATTCTATTATTTATCATTCCTCTTTAAATAATTTATAATATTTAAATATAAAAGTAGTAATTTTATTTAAATTTTATCTATTTTGGGTTGGGGGCCTAGCTCAATTGGCAAGAGCTTCTTGTGATAAAGCATGAGGTCATGAGGTCTAGTCTCCTCCCAATCCACATGGTACTAAAGGATGTATTGTGCAACATCACTAGTCACATTAAAAATTTTACTTGGCACAAGTTACAGTTTGTAGGAGGTGTTATACCTGATTCATGTCGTCTATTTTTTTTCTATCTATTTTATATATTATGTGAGTCACAAGTGTCATTGTAATAAATATATTGGTAATAGTTATAGTCATGGCTTATGAGACCTAAAACTTCATCTAGAACAATGTATAATGTATGCATGTGTGTGTTTGTACTTTTTTCCTTTTTCAAAAAAAATATATAATCATTTATAGATAGCATATCAATCATGAGACTAACATCAACTCTTAGGAAACCTTACTAGAAATCACCTATGAAAGTCCAAGAGTCACAACTTAGAAACCTACTTATTTAAAAATCACTTTCACATTAGAAGTCAAATATGGAAGACCAATTCTTGCAACTTTTTTTATATTAGATGTCCATTTGAGATTTTAACTTGGGTTTCTTCACCTCACTGTATTCTTCCTATAAATGAAAATAGACTATTATGTAATTACCTTTCCTTTTTTAATATATTTAGTGATATTAGTCACTTCTATTAGATAATAAATAAATAAATATTCATGTCTATATATATTTAAATATGAGAGAAATAAAACTTTCTATATTCAAATATCTCTTAAAAAAAAATTATAAGAGAAGAAAAATAGTAAAATAATAATAATCTATGAGTACATAAAAATATACTAAAATTCTTGATTTGAATTGTTTTACATTAAATTATTCTATAATTGTGTGCATGTATTATATTATTTTTTATTATTATAAATAAGAAATCTTGAAAATGTAAATTAAAGAAAAAATATTGCTAAACTAAAAATAAATCCTAAATAAATGTTAAAATAAATACATTCTTTTCTTATTTATTTATTTGTTTATAAATCTATTTAGTAATTTATATCAATATTAAAAATGATATTTATGAAATAAGAGTATTTAAAATATTGGGAAAATATGTGTTTTTTTTTTTGGCAAAAATTTATATTCATATTAATATTAACTGGTTCAAAGGGCTCCCTGAGAAAGAACCAGTAAAGAAAACTCCATTCATTACCCATATATATACAAAGAGAGCAGCATCTGCTCGAAGAAGTTTTCATAAACTACCCAAAAAAACCCCAAGGTCAAAACATGACCTGATAATAAGTACAAAAAATGGTCCCCCAATCAGAATGACAGAATAAATCTGCATTACAATATGTTCCGAACTAGAACTTTGAATTACCCTTAGAGGATACCCCGCCTTTATGAAGGCCAAAATACAACTAAGTAAAACCCCCTGAGAGAGACCCCTTTACATTGACCATAATATAAGAAATAGAATACATTTACAATGAGAAATTAACCCTCATATTAAGAATATGACATCTGCCACCCAATGTACATAGAGCACCCAATAGAAAAGATGACATAATTTGCATTAAGAGCCCTTGTAAGGAAACTGAGCAGCGAATAGTGATGAATGCATCTCCATAAACCATATGGGCTAGCCGAAACTAGCACAAGGCACCTCCTGCAAAAAAATTTGAAAGAAACAAAAATAGATTGAACAACAAATTATGTTAGAACATCATGGCTCATGACTCCCAAAATTGGGATGCAGTGAAAAGAACAGAGAACTCTAGAGACGGTCTACTTGAGAAATAAGAGAATCCCCTAAAACCAAGGATGCATGAGGTGACAACAAAGCACAAGCAGATGGAGGTGAAACCCGGATACAAACAGGGGAAGAGCATGAACCAATTGACAATGAAGCTGGAGAATAAGTGGGAACTGCTAATGGACCCGAATTACTAACAGATGTGATATCATCCAACATAGGAGAGGCTGAAACCAAATTTGAAGTATGAACATGTGACAATAAAGCAAGAAGGGCATACATTTTTGCAAATGCCTTTCCTCTATGACCCGCATCAAAAGGGGTACTATTAAGAAGATGATCAAGAGGCCTCCAATATGAGCATCTTCAAGCCAAAAGTTGTACTTCTAGACTGCTAGAAGTAAACCATTTTCATGAAGGAAGTGCGGGTGAATAGACCAATTCACAATAGCTACCAACAAATTCCATGACTGAGACAGATCCAAGATATTAGAGAAAAAGACCAACACAATTTGAGATGGAAAGATAATCCTTTTGAAATGCGGAGATAGGACTGAATCACTAATCAGTCTTCGAATACTTCAAGCACACATTGGATAGTGAATAATAAACATGGATGCAAGGGCATCATAAGAAACATTACCTTTGAACGAAACTTCCAGATGAGGACTTGATAGTCGAACCCGAAGATTCAATGGTCTAAACTCATCAACAAATCTATGTAATGCCATGAGAACAAAACAAATAGAACCAAAGCTATGTTGTCAAAAGAAGAGATCGAGTAATAGAAATGAAGCCAAGACCGATAATAAAGCACAAGGAAACATAATGAAGAACCTTTCCCCATACACATAAATAAATGAAACAAGTACGAGCCATTAATTTTCACACATAATTAATCAATACTCAGTAGGGTCCTTACAAAAGTAGATAAGATTACCTTATGCAAGCCAAATCATGAAATGAACACTTGATCCGAAAATAAATAGAAGGTAGCAGTGAAAGGAAATGTTACACATGCGAAGGCAGAGCATTAATAATACATGCTAATCATAAGACATCAAGGAATAAACTAGCATGATATGTCACGTAAGATGAAGTAAATGTAGAATATTCCTACTTATGGTCAAAGAATTAAAATAAGCATAAATGGCATAAGTTTTATGAAAGATAATTAAGGGGAATCAAATTTTATTAAGTTAAAGATAGAGGGGTGAGAACTTAGAGATACAATGGGAGAAGGGTAAAGGATGGTAGAACCATTAGCACCAAAATTAGCTAATAGATCCACCAAACAATTTCCCTCTCTATTGGTGTGAGTTAAAAAACAATCCGAAAAAGAGTCTAGAAGGGACCAGATTTGAGACAGTACATAATGAATGTGCCTTGAAAAAGAAACTCTTCTAATGCATGCATTGATAATAACTGAGGAATCACCTTCAACATGTAGGAATCAAATATTTTACTTCTTAGCAGCAGAGAGTCCATACACCAGAGCAAGAGCTTCAGCCAAATTATTGGTTCCTAAAGGGATGGGGCGAGCCTCAAAATAAATAACTGAACCCAGATGATCATGAAGAACAAAACCAATCCCTGACTTACCTGGGTTACCTTTAGAAGAGCCATCAAAATTTAGTTTAATAAATACATTTTGGGGGGGGGAACATCTAATTAAAGATCTAGCACTATTTTTATCTTTTGGGCATAAGGGGAAAGGGAGAGAAGCAAACACTAACCCCTGCCAATCCTTGGCAACACAATTATCCCAAGTAGAAAATCCCCGATCACCTTTGAATTTACGCGTATAAGCATTAGTAACCTCAAAAATAGAATGCCGAAGTCTTTTAAGAACAACATCAATGTTGGATGGAGAATTTCAAAAGATCCTTTTATTTCTCTCCCACCAGATGGCCCAGACCACCAGAGAAGGAGAACAAAGCCAGATAGAGGCAAACATAGATTTAGTAAACAAATATGGCCAAGACTGGAATAAATCCCAAACAGTCACGGGGAGTGGCATATGAAAATTCAGTTTATTTAAAATGAATAACCAACATTCTTGAGCAAAAGAACAATTAAGAAAGAGGTGATCAGTAGATTCTTGGTCCTGATTACACAAAACACAAGGAAAAACATTTGTAATATTAAGTCTAGCTAATCTGTCACTTGTGAGGACTCCTTTCTTCAGAACAAGCCAAGAGAAACATCCAATCTAGGAAGAACTGATTTGTGCCAACAGAAAATAAAGGTCCTTTGCCTTGAGCTATTGTTTTGACTATTCTAAATTTTCTCATAGCCCAATTTGACCGTGTAATTACCATCTGGAGATGAAGCCTGGAAGAGACGATCGGGAGATCTAGGAAGGAAAATAATTTGAGAAGAGAGAAACTGATTTGCAATACTAGCTTCCTGGGAAGAAATCGATAGAAGAGAAAAGTCAATCCATATGACTAACCCCGTATGAATTGAAACCTCAGATACATAAGAAGAAAAATTAGAACCCCACAAAGAAGAGGCCACTTCCCAAATGCTTGAAAAGGGTTGAAGAGTGCATAAAGGTGGAAAACCATTCCATGAGTCAAGCCAAAAATTAATTGATTCACCATTATGAACTTCCCATGAAATAGAGGAATTAAGAACAAATCTAGCTTTCATCATAAAATTCCAAATGGCCGAGCCTTTCGGAGGATCAAGAACAGAAATGATTCTGGAAGGATCTAAATTGTCAAGATATCTGTCTTGCATTAACTGACACCATTTAATATTAGGTTGAGAAAATAATTTCCATACCAATTTTCCACCAAAAGCTAAATTACAAGATGATAAGTTATGAAGGCCCACTCCACTAGTAGATAAAGAAGAGGCCATATCCGAGAGTGAGACAAGCAGAATTTTCCTTTCACCTGTCATATTGGCAGTCCAAAGGAAGTCCCTAATTAGCTTATCGATCTGATTAATCACTGATTTTGGAGCTTGGAGAATTGAAAAATAATAATTGGGAATTGTTGATAAAACAGTTTTGATTAAAAAAATTCTCCCAGACAAAGAAAGCCATCTTTCTTTCCATGCTAGAACCCTTGACTTAATACGACCAATAACCACCAGATAATATAGTGATTTATTAGAGCCTAAAAAGAAAGGAACTCCTAAATAAGTAGAAGATAGTTCATCCACAAGGAACCCAAGGATATCAACAATCCTTTGGGCTAATGGTGGTTGTACATTAAAAATGTATATCTTTGATTTTTGACTATTAACTTTTTGACCAAATGCTAAACAATATAAATCTAAGACTTTCTTGACTTGTTTAGCCTCAATTATGGAAGCTTTACCAAAGAGAAGCATGTCATTAGCAAATAAAGAGTGTGTAATCAAAATAGAGGTGTTTGGAATGAGGATACCATGCCATAAACCTGCAACATGGGATGCATTAATGGTTCGAGTAAGAGCCTCAGCCATGATTATAAATAGAAAGGGGGACAAAGGGTCTCCTTGCCTTACACCCTGAGAAGATGGAAAGAAGCCAGCGGGTGCTCCATTAATTAACATAGAAAAGTGAGCACCAGCTATACAAGCCTTAATCCATTTACACCATTTTTTTGAAAAACCAAATCTTGACAAAACCTCTAAGAAAAAGGACCAATTTACCCTATCATATGCCTTCATCATGTCCAACTTAACAACAAAATAAGGAATGGAACATGAATTGATTGAATTTAGGGTTTCATGATCCAAGATGGCCCCATCTGTGGTGTCCCTACTAGGGACAAACCCCCCTACTCATGAGAAATGGTTCTCGAGATAATATGCTGAAGGTGCAGGTAGATGGCTTTAGTGATAATTTTATAAATTGTATTACAAAATGAAATAGGATGAAATTCAGAAAAAGTTTGAGGGTCATTCACTTTCGGAATAAGCACAAGATTTGTAGTGTTAAAACACTTCAACATAGTTGAATTCTTCCTAGACTCCTCTAGGACAGCTAGTAAATCAAAAGCAATAACATCCCAAGTTTTCTAAAAGAAGAGGCCTGTAAACCCATTAGGGCCAAGAGCCTTGTGAGGAGATAAAGAAAAGACTACATTTCTAACTTCTATTACGGTAAAAGGAGCCATTAAAATTAGATTGTCTTGGGGTGAAATAGAGGAAGGAATATGTTGAAGAATATCATTAAAGTTATTAGCATCAGGTACCGAAAACATAGGGGGAGATAACAAGTTTGAAAAGAACCTTACTCCTTGTTCTATTTCTTTTACATCAGAAAATATATTCCCATGCTCATATTTTATGGAAAAAATTGATTTAACTTCTTTCTTATGCTTGGCGGATGCATGAAAGAACTTAGTATTTTGATCACCTGATTGTAACCATAGTTCACAAGAATTTTGCCTCCAATATTCTTCCTCTCTAGCACATAATTTAGACCACTTAGACTGGAGCACTTTTTGTACTTCATAAGACTGTGGATCTAGTCCATTGGCTATAATGTGTTGGTTAATTTTAGATAAGTCCTTCTCTATCTTTTGTTTCTGCTCAAAGATGTTTTTAAAAACATTGATATTCCAAGACTTGATTAGATTTTTAACAAACTGTAATTTAAAAAAAAATTGGAACATCTTGGTTCCATTTTCATGGGGTGCAGATTGTCACCATTGCTTGAGAAGGGAATGAAAAAGAGGGTGCCTAAACCAGACTGATTCAAATTTAAAATAAGATTTTTGAATAATAGACAAAGGTGAATTAGGTGATTCAATGTGTAGTTGAATAGGGAAATTATCTAAATCTGAAAAAGATAGGATTTCTAACGATAAGAGGAAATTTTCCAATTTCCAAAGATGAGATCCCAAAAACCTATCCAACCTAACCGTTATCTATAGAAAACCTGACCTATGGTTTTTCCAAGTATAAGAACCATTTGAAGGCATGATATCAAAAAGATCATTATCCAGGGTATGTGCAAGATCATGAGGGGCCAAACTATGCCCTTAAGTGGCAATGAAAAATCAGCAAATCAGGGTTAGTCAACTTGACGTGAAAATTTTAACTAGCTATGAACCTAATATCAAAAAGTTGTAACAATAGAATCTATAGAAAATTGAATCTAGTTTCTAAACTACTAGGCCTTTTTTGAGAAAAAGTTAGTATGATTGGTGAAAAGTATAGATTTCAATGCAGCAGTACAAAAATTTCAAGAAAAAAATAAGAAGTAGGTGTATGTCTGACCACCTTAATCATAATCAAATGATAATATTTTATTATAAGATTTTATATATAAGTAGTAGACTCATGCCCGGATGTGACGCATATTTTTTTGTAATTTTATTCCAAAAAAAAATTAATTATGAATTTTATGCTACAACATTTTCAGAATTAAAAAACTCCCATGTTTGACCACCTTAACTCATTCAAAACTTTTCAAAATTCAATTTTTATTTATTTTTCCTTATAGTAGGCGAAGCATAGAATGTGACGCATTTTTTGGATTTCAAAAATGTTATACCGTTTGAAAGTTATAGTCATTTTTCAATTAGTATATAAATCAACACTTTAGAGGTAGCTCAATTAGAAAATAACTAATAATTACTTACTGAATTCAAAATTTGACAGCAATTATATCGATAGAAAGTTGATAATCTCCTTAAGATACCCTTTTCATTTTATCAAATTCGGGTGAAAAAAAAGTTGTCAGCTACATTGTCAAAGTCTGGAACTCAGAGAAATAGGGGAAAAACACATATTTGAGACATTCCAATAGTTGACCATTTAGGTTTGGTGCACAAAGCAATACCAAGCCTAATCAGGTACCCGATATTTACCTGAATATGACGTAGAATTTTGAATTTTCACTTTGCCACCACTTTCTCCCTCCCATTTCTCCATGCTTCATAAACTATATATTAGTTATATATTAGATATATATTAGATATATTAAATATTATATAATATCAATTATATATTAAATGTTATATAATATATATTTTACATTAAATATTATTTAATATATATTAATATTAAAAACTATATATTAGATTATATATTATATATATTAAATATTATATAATATACATGTTACATTAAATATTATTTAATTATATATTAATATCAAAAACTATATATTAGATTATATATTATATATTAAATATTATATAATATACATTTTACATTTTAAATATTATTTAATATGATTTTGAGCATGAGCATGAGTCCCTATAGGGGCATAGTTGTGCCTTTTACAGGTGCTGAAAACGCTAGCTACGCAGAAATGGAGGCTTTGAAGAATAGTTCACTGGAGGCATATTATAGAAGCAGAGGGCAAGAGAATCACTCTATTTCCACCACCTGTGGCTGTGAAATGGTATCTTTCCCTGCTTTTTCAATTGGAATTCTAAATTGCAAAGGTTCTCGAAATAGATTGTGGTCACCAGACAATTGTACCACACTTGTTGATAATCCGACAGCTCAACAGAGTCATTGGGAGGTTAAACAAGAACAACCAGATGGACCTTTGAACCGGCCGAAGATTATGGAGAGTGGGGAAGGGTTTGGTAAAATGAGTAGTTGTACTGGAAATTATGTAGGCACCGTAGAACTGACCGCATTAATAAATTTAAAGAAGAGATCAGTGGCGGTGCGACATTATGAGGAAAGCCTTGTCGTTTTGATGGTGCTGCCCCAATATTATGAAGAACATCTTGCCGCTTCAATGCCAGCGCCGCCTATGTCTCAAAATTTTTCCATTGCTTCTCATTAGTACTCTAAGATATGGTAGGGATTACGGACTTTTGCACAGCATAGTCCATCATAAATTCTCTATAAATCATCATGTGTTACAGTATTCTACACGTTTATGAATGACTTACTGGGAGAATTTAATTTTCACTGTAATTTTGGATCCATGGATTGTCATTTTGTGCTCAGAGAGAAGCTACAGATTGCAAGAATTTGATAAATTTGGTTTATCTCATTTTCTTTCTCTGCCATTTCTGAGCAATACGATTTTGTTTTTGTCTGTCTTAAATGATTTTGCCTGAAGTTAATGAATTTTTTTAGATGATTTTGTCTGAGGTTTTAATGAAATTTCTTCCATGGATGCTAATGAAATCTCTTCCATGAAAGCTGATAAGATGTTTAAATTCAGAGTTAATAAATTCTATAGCTTGAATGTTCTTTGTTGTAGAAGGTTATTTTCATGGTTTGTGATTCATGCAATTCCTTAATAGTTTCATTCTTAACAGAATTCATAACTAGATTTTCCATAGCCAATTTTCTTCTTGATCGTTGCAATATTTTCTCCTCCACTGAACATTTTGTAATCAATTGATATAAAATCACATTTTTCTCTTGGCCAATTCTGTGGGCTCACGATTGAGCCTGTAGATCCACAAAAGGGTTGAAATCTAGATCTAGTGGAAGAGTAGTATTAGCAAGAAGTCATTCACTAACATCTCATTTGGGTCATGGGGACTCCCTAGGGGTCCTAGTATGCCTTATCATGCGTTCGGACCCCTAGGGAGTCCCCATGACCCCTTTTAACACATTACAACACTCAAGTGTGTCTTAAGGGCTCCTAAGACCCCTTAAGACAAACTTGAGCATTCCAATGTGTCAAAAGGGGTCATGGGGACCCCCTAGGGGTCCTAGTACACCTTATCACATGTTAGGACCCCTAGGAAGTCCCCATGACCCCTTTTGACACATTGGAATGCTCAAGTGTATCTTAAGGGGTCCTAGGACCCCTTAACACACACTTGAGTGTTCCAATGTGTCAAAAGGGGTCATGGGGACTCCCTAGGGGTCCTAGTATGCTTTATCACATGTTAGGACCCCTAGGGAGTCCCCGTGACCCATTTTAACACATTGGAATGCTCAAGTGTGTTTTAAGGGGTCCTAAGACCCCTTAAGACACACTTGAGCATTCCAATGTGTCAAACAGGGTCATGGGGACTCCCTAGGAATCCTAGTACATCTTATCATGTGTTAGGACCCCTAGGAAGTCCCCATGACCCCTTTTGACACATTGGAATGCTCAAGTGTGTGTTAAGGGGTCCTAGGACCCCTTAACACACACTTGAGTGTTCCAATGTGTCAAAAGAGGTCATGGGGACTCCCTAGGGTCCTAGTATGCCTTATCACATGTTAGGACCCCTAGGGAGTCCTCGTCACCCCTTTTGACACATTGGAATGCTCAAGTGTGTCTTAAGGGGTCCTAAGACCCCTTAAGACACACTTGAGCATTCCAATGTGTCAAAAGGGGTCACGGGGACTCCCTAGGGGTCCTAGTACACCTTATCATGCGTTAGGACCCCTAGGGAGTCCCTGTGACCCTGTTTGACACATTGGAACACTCAAGTGTGTCTTAAGGGGTTGTAGGACCCCTTAAGACACACTTGAGTGTTCCAATGTGTCGAACAGGGTCACGGGGACTCCCTAGGGGTCTTAGTATGCCTTATCACATGTTAGGACCCCTAGGGAGTCCCCATGACCCCTTTTGACACATTGGAATGCTCAAGTGTGTCTTAAGGGGTTATAGGACCCCTTAAGACACACTTGAGTGTTCCAATGTGTCAAATAGGGTCACGAGGACTCCCTAGGGGTCCTAGTATGCCTTATCATGCGTTAGGACCACTAGGGAGTCCCCATGACCCCTTTTGACACATTGGAATGCTCGAGTGTGTCTTAAGGGGTTGTAGGACCCCTTAAGACACACTTGAGTGTTCCAATGTGTCAAACAGGGTCACGGGGACTCCCTAGGGGTCCTAGTACACCTTATCACATGTTAGGACCCCTAGGGAGTCCCCATGACACTTTTTGACACATTGGAATGCTCAAGTGTGTCTTAAGGGGTCGTAGGACCCCTTAAGACACACTTGAGCATTCCAATGTGTCAAAAGGGGTCATGGGGACTCCCTAGGGGTCCTAACGCATGATAAGGCATACTAGGACCTCTAGGGAGTCCCGATGACCACTTTGGACCCATTGGAATGCTCAAGTGTGTCGTCAGGGGTCTTAGGACCCTTTAAGACACACTTGAGCATTCCAATGTGTCAAAAGGGGTCATGGGGACTCCCTAGGGGTCCTAACGCATGATAAGGCATACTATGACCCCTAGGGAGTCCCCATGACCCCTTTTGACACATTGGAATGCTCAAGTGTGTCTTAAGGGGTCTTAGGACCCCTTAAGACACACTTGAGCATTCCAATGTGTCAAAAGGGGTCACGGGGACTCCCTAGGGGTCCTAACATGTGATAAGGCATACTAGGACCTCTAGGGAGTCCTGATGACCCCTTTTGACACATTGGAATGCTCAAGTGTGTCGTAAGGGGTCTTAGGACCCTTTAAGACACACTTGAGCATTCCAATGTGTCAAAAGGGGTCATGGGGACTCCCTAGGGGTCCTAACGCATGATAAGGCATACTAGGACCCCTAGGGAGGACCCCTTAAGACACACTTGAGTGTTCTAATGTGTCAAAAGGAGTCATGAGGACTCACTAGGGGTCCTAGGATGCCTTATCATGCATTAGGACCCCTAGGGAGCCCCCATGACCCCTTTTGACACACTGGAATGTTCAAATGTGTCTTAAAGGGTCCTAAGACCCCTTACGACACACTTGAGCATTCCAATGTGTCAAAATGGGTCATCAGGACTCCCTAGAGGTCCTAGTATGCCTTATCATGTGTTAGGACCCCTAGGGAGTCCCTGTGACCCCTTTTGACACATTGGAAGGCTCAAGTGTGTCTTAAGGGGTCCTACGACCCCTTAAGACACACTTTAGTGTTCCAATGTGTCAAAAGGGGTCACGGTGACTCCCTAGGGGTCCTAGTACACCTTATCATGTGTTAGGACCCCTAGGGAGTCCCCGTGACTCATTTTGACACATTGGAATGCTCAAGTGTGTCTTAAGGGGTCCATACTGGGATCCCTAGCGAGTCCCCATGACCCCTAGTAACTCTCTCTCTCTGCCTCTAGTGAACTATTCTTCAAAGCCTCCATTTCTACGTAGCTAGGGTTTATGACACCTGTAAAAGGAACATCTAATACAAAGATTTAGCTGACCACCTTTAAAGACCTAAAAGAAACAAGAAAAAAATTTAAGCCAAAAATACATACCGCATTTTTGTATGTAGTACTGTAAGCTTCAACAATCTAGCTGGCTTCCTCTACTAAGGCACGAAGAACTTCATTAATGTATGCTCTAGGAGGAAGATTATAATTTCCATATTTCTGCAAGAGATTCTCCAAAATTTGTAATATTATATATAATATATTAGTATATGTATTATGTATATATATATATTATATACATGTTAGTATATATAATACATTAGTATATATATAATATATTATATATATTAGTATATTTAATACATTAGTACATATAATACATTAGTCTATTATAATACATTAGTATATATATAATATACATTATATATATCATATGCCTCTTTTCTATATATATATATTATATGCATCAATATATGTAAAAGTTCAATTTTTTTCATTTGCTCCCGCCCTTTTTTCATTAGCCTAGGAATATCGGGTACGCGATATGGAATCGGATACCCAATTTTTGCCAGGTAATATTTGACCAAAATATTCCCTGTCCCCATAGACCAGACAATCATGAGATTTTATACTTTTTTCATGCGTTGCAAAACAAAAAACATGATTTGGGGCCCATTGTTTGATTTTTGTCGACTTGTGGTCTCACCATGGGAAGCAGCAGTTGTCGAAAGGCTAAACGCAAGTGGAAGCTGACAGATGACAAAATTCAAGCATATAGGGAAAAAGATAAGGAAAATCACCAAAGAAGGAGAGAAGGTATGTTAAACATTAATCAAGGTGACCCCGTAAATGTAGTTGTAAGTGAAGAGGATGTTCAATTTGAAAATGCATAGATGGAGATTGAAAATGTAGACTTTGGGAATGAAAATGTTGCACAAGAACCACATGAACATTATACATCTCCAAATTATATGCAAAATGAAGTCCCTTGCAATAAAGATAATCAATCTTCAAATTCAGGGCTTTCAAGAACACCTAAATGGTTAATTGAAATTGAGGAGAACATTATCAATAATTGGGAAGGAAAGAGATCACATAGACCCGTTAGGTTGTGGGCTTCAAGACTTTATGATCAATTTTTTTGAAACAAGACATTGGTTGAGAAATGTCAAATTTTTGTGCAGTTGTTAAAGATGCAAAAGATGAGACCTGTGCTTGTGAAATTGAAGATTCATGTGAACAAGAAAATGGAGAGAAATGCCATTGTTGTGAAGAATCTTTTCAATGCTCTCAATAGCATTGGGAAGACTAGCAAAGAAAAAGATGAGAGTTTCTCACAGGGTTATTACAACCTCCTTAGTAAGTCATCAGTTGAGAAAGGCTCGTTTGATGAGACAAACTTGTGTTGACTTCAATATAGACCGTAAAACTTTGGGTAGAGAACTTGCAAGAAGAGAAAGACTTGATGATCCACTTCAAATTGATACATGGGCTTATGGTGGGAGACTTCCACATTTTGATAAGAAGCTAACAGATGTTGTCAAGGATGAAATTCAACAATTTTGGGATGCTAACTCAAGAGTGTCACCAAATACGAAGGATGTCTTGAAGTTGAGAGTTGGCAATCGAGACCGCACTCCACATCCTAAACATTATGTGGAGGTAAGTCAAACAATGTTATATAAAAAATTTTGTGATACACATCCAACATTGAAAATATCACAAAGGTCTTTTGAATCCGTGAAGCCATTTTATTATGTACCCCTTAAGATTTGAAATACATGTTGCAAATATCATGTTGAGTTTTCAATGCATCATGAATTATTAGGGTCCATTCATTCTACTTTTCATACTAATGAAATGCTAGAGGATTGTGGTGCAAGTGGTCTTCCCAAATCATCAAGAGACTTGCTAGATCAATTTTTATGTCATAGAGATGATGGTTGTTTATTTTATAAAAAAGATTGCTTAAATGCCAAGTGGTCAGAATGTGGTGGCTTGTCCAAGTTTAGAACATGTTTTCATGAGGGTTTGGAACACAATTTTGGAAAGACATTCGTCCAAAAAAAGGTATATGAAATAGTGAAATATACATTGAAGAGTGGAGGTGAAGGCTCTAGATGTGAGTTAGTTGCAAAAGAATACAATGTTGCTGATTTTATCTCAGATTTCAAGACAAATCTTTTTTACAAGTATGCAAGGCATAGTCACAGGTCTCAATGGTTGGATCAATAATTCAGGACATGTAAGGACACTTTCCCCATTGGAACTATTATATCCATTGTAGACTTTGCGGAGAACTATACATTGCAGCCCCGAAATGAGACTCAAGCTCAATATTACAATTCCATTCAGGTTGCTATTTTTGTACACATCACATATAGACATTCCCTTGATAGCACAAAAGATGAGTGAAATATAATTAGAGAGTACCATTTTTATATGAGTGACGACAAGTCTCACTCTCATGATTTTGTTCAACATTGTTTGCAGAACTATTTTGACTTCTTGCAGGAAAATGGTATTGCTATGGATAGGCATATCATTTGGTCAGATAATTGCACCGGTCAATTTAGAATGCTAGAATGTTTTATTGGTTGTGTAGAATGCATGTGGAGAAAGGTGTACCTCATATTTGGATTTTTTTTTAGTCAAGGCATGGGAAAGGGGAGCATGACGGAGCAGGTGCGTGTGTGAAGAGAGCTCTAGTTAAGGAGCAATTGAGGATTTTAGGTACTCTACTTCTTGATGCTCATTCTATTGTTGATTGATGTACTTTAGCATTGTCACAAGGGGGGACTCTTGATTCTACAGTGTGTAGATTCTTTTGGTTGGTTGAGGAGGGAACTATAGGAGATAGATTGGATTGTCAAACAATGAAAGACTCTTCAAAAATGCATTCATTCCAAAGCTCCAATAGTAGTACATGGACCATTTGGACATGAGAGTTGGCTTGTTTTTGCCCCATGTGTTTTCAATATGATTGGGATCATTGCAAGTCAAGTGAGTGGGCGGATACATAGGTTCCACAGTATCTGACTCCTTTATCTTTGACACTCTCTATAAGAAATGATGACATGGACACTTCAGTTGACTATGACCATCTTTTAGATCTTCTGAAGCCAGGAGATGTTTTTGCATTGGTTGCACTGCAGGGGAATGATGAGAGGTCAGATTATTGGTTATCATGTTGTGTACAAGGTAAACAAAAGCTTGTACAACCGATGACAAATGGTGATGGGTTCACACATCCTACTGGTTTAGTTGTTGCAGGAACATGGCTGCGAACATACATGATTAGAAAGAATGGAGTTCCCGCATTTGAAGCCTATGAGAAGCACAAAACTATTCTCATGTATTCACACCTTGTTATAGCAACAAATGTCAAGTTGTCAAAGCATCAAGGAAGACCAAAGACAAAATAACTTTGGACTATTACTACTGCTGATCATGAAGCACTATTGGAGACCCTAAAGCAAAGAGATGACCCTTCAGGAACACTTGACTAGGTAATAAGTTAACTTAGTGCATTGTTTTCTAAGTACGTTAAGCTTAATTTCAATACATTAATTTGACCTTTCTTAGATTGTATTTTGAGTCAATAAACTTGGTTTTGTATGTGGATTGTAACTTATGTAGGAGCACCTATGAGGATGCCTACGGTCGCCATGGATCCAATCAGAGATAGGACAAAAGGATCCTTAATGGTTAATTGAGATCTTTTGAAGCCTATAATGGAAATTTGTAACAATCAATTTGATTTAAAATTTAAATGTCCTAAAACTCTTCATAAGGACTTATGACCAAAATCATGTATGGGTGGCCAATAGTGCCAAGAAGGGATCTTACATGTCATATAATTATGTCATTTGCATGGTTTGAATTCTTACATGTTTGATTGTTGTTTCTAATGCTTTAAGGATATTATTTTTTATCATTTCAAACAATCTATAAAAGTTAAACCTCAAACATAATAAGCTCCACAGTTCAAATTTCACAAGCTTAATCATGATTAATTTAAAAGTTCAAATTTCAAACATACCACTAACAGTCAGTTGAAAGTGGCTCAACAAAGTATCTTTCAAACTAGCAGTGATCTTTTGTGGCTCGTATCTCAGACCTTGTGATAGGTATCAACAAACTATCAGGTGCTACGGGACTGTGTTTCTGAGGTCTACAATAACCTCTCTTGGTTTTGGGTGATTCAACTTCATTTGCATTTGGAAAGGTGATCTCAGTCGATGCCAAAACTTGTAGTGAGGGTCAATTGAAAGTGGCTCAACAGCGTATCTTTCAAACCGTTTGACCTAGCATCAAACCATCTACTCCATCAGCTCTAGTTGGCCAGGTAAATGCCAGTGACAACCCCATTCTACCCACAGAGTCACCGGAATGCTCGCGACCACTTTCGACCCAAGTGACCCCAAGGTGCATTAAGCATGATTGGGCAGCGATCTTTCGGGGCTCATATCTTGGACCTCGTGAGAGGCATCGAAAAAATGTCAAGTGCTACAAGATCATTTTTTTGAGGTCTACAATAACCTCTATTAGTTTTGGGCGATTTGACTTCATTTGCATTTGGCAAGGCGATCTCAGTCGATGCCAAAACTTGTAGTGAGAGTCAGTTGAAAGTGGCTCAGCAGCGTATCTTTCAAACCATCTGACCTGGCATCGAACCATCTACTCCATCAGCTTTGGTTGGCCGGGTAAATTCTAGTGACAACCCCGTTCTACCCACAGAGTCACTGGAATGCTCGTGACCACACTCGACCCAAGTGACCCCAAGGTACACTAAGCATGATTGGGCAGTGATATTCCATGGCTTGTATCTCAGACCTCATGATAGATATTGACAAACTATTAGGTGCTATGAGATCTTGTTTTTGAGGTCTACAATAACCTCTCTCAGTTTTGGGTGATTCAACTTCGTTTGCATTTGGCAAGGCAATCTCAGTCGATGCCAAAACTTGCAGTGAGGGTCAGTTGAAAGTGGGTCAGCAATGTATCTTTCAAACCATCCGACCTGGCATAAAACCATCTACTCCATTAGCTCTGGTTGCCCAGGTAAACACCAGTGACAACCCCATTTTTCCCACAGATTCACCAGAACGCTCGCGACCACGCTTGACCCAAGTGACCCCAAGGTGCACTAAGCATAATTGGGCAGCGATCTTGCAGGGCTCATATCTCAGACCTCGTGAGTGGTGTAGGGAACCCTCCACTAGTAGGAATTTGAATTTCTTTGTGTTTGTAATAAATAGGATGGATCTAAATAGATCATCCTATTTTTTTGTTTGAAAACCCTAATGTATGATCAAGGATATTTTGGCAATGTTATAAGCCTAAGATACGTTAGGTCATAGGGTTTACCTAGTTAGTGATAATTTTCTAGGTTAGGCTTATGGAGTTTTAAAGGTTAATTTTAGATTATATTTACTTTAAAAATCATGTTGATAGGTTTTGATCTCAAAGAGAAATCATAAACTCTACCGAGTTCAAAAAAATTGCAAAAATGCAATAAAAGTTGTTGTTGCAACTTTCTAAAAGTTGCTCGAGAGATTGGAATTGGAAACCCAAGAGTCAAATAGGTTCTCCAATCAATATACTTTCATTTTGAAGGTTATATATGCTTTTCACTTCGAACCATAATGGTAAGAAGTTGATTTTTGTAAACTAGTGCCATAAATGAGGAATACAAACCATTTTTGAGCCATTTCTCAGAATTGTACGGGCGTGTACGGGCTTATAGAGCTGAGATTTGCATGTGAAAATATTTAATTGCATGTTATTTCACCTTACTATTGATTTGGTAGAGATTTAGATTCATTGGTTAAACTTATCTCAGTTTTTCTCAAAACAGTTCAGGAAACAAACTTTTCTAGGGCCCTGAACACTAATGGCAGCCTAACTTGCATTCTAACCGTAGGTTTTACCTAATAATTTGGAAAATGAAAGTTAGGTCTATATTCCAATGGATTCCAAAGGCTCATGCATTGGCTTGAAGGGCAAGGCCCTCATGCATCAGGCCCTAGACTGAATTTTTGTGAGGATTCAGTCTAGAAAGTAGGAGAAAATTGTAAAGAAGTGTATAGAGTAGATAAGTGAGTGAAGAAATGGTGGTTTTGACTCATATGGGATTGGAGAAGAGTATTTGAAGCCTTGTATTAGTTCCATGATCCCTATACCTCATACTTGCTTTGTAAACCAAGCCTAACTAGGTCAATTAGGTCTGTGTCCAAGGTGGGTGTTAGGTGGTGCTAGAGTGGAGTTGGAAGGCAAGGCTTTGGGATCTTAAATAACTTCCAAATGGGTGTCTAAAAATGACTTGATTGTGTCAAGATACTCAGTTGTGAAAAAGTTAGAAAAGAAAACCTATGTTGAGAGGCTACAAGGAAATTGGCATCCAGGTCTAGTTTGCTATGGTACAGTTGTGATGGGAGTAAACCAAGAGGCCTTAGGTCATATGAGGACCATCTACATGCTTGGGAGTGGTTAGGAAGTCCGCTGGTGAAGAGTTCTAACAATAAGTTAGTTTTAGGCATAGTGTCCCTAAAGCCGAAAAGGCATTGAAGTTTGATTGAGTGTATAACTTTGCAAAGGGAGTTTATTGGGATAGAAGTCCATTTAATTGGTTGTGTTACACAATCACAAGAGTTTTGGAATACCCTTAAGCCTTTGTAGTTGGTTGGTGAGTTGTGGGAGCTAAGAGAAGGGCACTCCACTTTCTTGCTGCTACCTCTACATTAGTGAGAGGTATTGACAAACCATCAGGTGCTACGGGATTAATTTTTCAAGCTCTAAAATAACCTCTCTTGGTTTTGGGTGATTTGACTTCATTTTCATTTGGCAAGGCAATCTCAGTCGATGCCAAAACTTGCAGTGAGGGTCAGTTGAAAGTGGCTCAGCAGTGTATCTTTCAAACCATCTGACCTGGCATTGAACCATCTACTCCATCAACTTTGGTTGGCAGGGTAAACACTAGTGACAACCCTATTCTACCCATAGAGTCACCGGAACGCTCGCGACCACGCTCGACCCAAGTGACCCCAAGGTGCACTAAGCATGATTGGGTAGTGATCTTGCAGGGATCATATCTCAGACCTCATGAGAGGTATCAATAAACCATTAGGTGCTACGGGATCATGTTTTTGAGGTCTACAATAACCTCTCTCAGTTTTTGGCAATTCGACTTCGTTTGCATTTGGCAAGGCGATCTCAGTCGATGCCAAAACTTGCAGTGAGGGTCAGTTGAAAGTGGCTCAGGAACGTATCTTTCAAACCATCTGACCTGGCATCAAACCATCTACTCCATCAGCTCTAGTTGGCTGGGTAAATGCTAGTGACAACCCCATTCTGCCCATAGAGTCATCAGAATGCTCGCGACCACGCTCGACCCAAGTGACCCCAAGGTGCACTAAGCATGATTAGGTAGTGATATTTTGGGGCTCGTATCTCAGACCTCATGAGAGGTATTGACAAACTATCAAGTGCTACAAGATCATGTTTTTGAGGTCTATAATAACCTCTCTCAATTTTGGGTGATTCGACTTCGTTTGCATTTGGCAAGGTGATCTCAATCAATGCCAAAACTTGCAGTGAGGGTCAGTTGAAAGTGGCTCAACAACGTATCTTTCAAACCATATGACCTGGCATCAAACCATCTACTCCATCATCTTTGGTTGGCTAGGTAAATGCCAATGACAACCCCATTCTTCCCACAGAGTCACCGAAACACTCGCGACCACGCTCGACCCAAGTGACCCAAAGGTGCACTAAGCACGATTGGGCAGTGATCTTGTGGGGCTCATATCTTAGACCTCGTGAGAGATATCAATAAACCATTAGGTTCTACAGTATCATGTTTTTGAGGTCTACAATAACCTCTCTCAATTTTGTGTGATTTGACTTCATTTGCATTTAGCAAGGTGATCTCAGTTGATGCCAAAACTTGCATTGAGGGTCAGTTGAAAGTGGCTCAGTAGTGTATCTTTCAAACCATTTGACCTGGCATCAAACCGTCTACTCCATCAGCTCTGGTTGGCCAGGTAAATGCCAGTGACAACCCTATTCTGCCCACAAAGTCACTGGAATGCTCACGACCACGCTCAACCCAAGTGACCCCAAGGTGCACTAAGCATGATTGGGCAGTGATCTTGCAGGGCTTGTAGCTCAAACCTCATGAGAGGTATTAACAAACCATTAGGTGTTATGGGATCATGCTTTCAAGGTCTACAATAACCTCTCTTAGTTTTGGGTGATTCGACTTCGTTTGCATTTGGCAAGGCGATCTCAGTTGATGCCAAAACTTGCAGTGAGGGTCAGTTGAAAGTGGCTCAACAGCGTATCTTTCAAACCGTCTGATCGTGCATTGAACCGTCTACTCCATCGGCTCCGATTGGTCAAGTAAACACCAGTGACAACCTTGTTCTAGACACAAAGTGACCGGAATGCTCGCGACCATGCTCGACCCAAGTGACCCCAAGGTGCACTAAACATGATTGGGCAGCGATCTTGTGGGGCTTGTATCTCAGACCTCGTGAGAGGTATCAAAAAAATATTAGGTGCTATAGGATCATGTTTTTGAGGTCTACAATAACCTCTCTTAGTTTTGGGTGATTCAACTTCATTTGCATTTGGCAAGGCGATCACAGTCGATGCCAAAATTTGCAGTGAGGGTCAGTTGAAAGTGGCTCAGCAACGTATCTTTCAAACCATCAGACCTAGCATCAAACCGTCTGCTCCATCAACTTTGGCTAGCTGAGTAAACGCCAATGACAACCCCGTTCTACCCACAAAGTCACCGGAACACTCACGACCATGCTCGACCCAAGTGACCCCAAGGTGCACTAAGCACGATTGGGCAGAGATCTTGCAGGGTTCATATCTTGGACCTCGTGAGAGGTATCGACAAACTATCAAGTGCTATGGGATCATGTTTTTGAGGTCTATGATAACCTCTCTCAATTTTGGGCAATTCAACTTCATTTGCATTTGGAAAGGCGATCTCAGTTGATGCCAAAACTTGCAATGAGGGTCAGTTGAAAGTGGCTCAGCAATGTATCTTTCAAACCATCTGACCTGGCATCGAACCGTCTGCTCCATCAACTTTGGTTGGTTGGGTAAACACTAGTGACAACCTCGTTCCGCCTGATGGAGACTTAATTTTTTACAAAAATTAGGGCCTCCATTTGAGAAATAATGTTGGAGATTTGATAAGGTTTTCATTGATGTCATTGAAGGTTTTTTGGTTGCTCACAAGATATACGAACACATACTATTAAGTGGAGATAAAAACTAGGATAGATAGAAAAGACTATTGAATAAATAGCATTGACAACTATGCAACTTGGCAACGTTGGAACATTAAGCATCATATCAGCATTTGAATGGAGTGAAGTATACACACTTGCAATTAATGATCAAAGTCAACCCAAATAAATTTCATTTCCTCATAGATGTTAATAGCTATAGCATATTACAAAGATGACAAACATATTATTTGGAAGAATATTACAAGAGGCGGTAAAGTAAAACTCATCATGAATGTCCAGCTAGCAATAATCAACCCATGAAGCAACAACTTCATCAAATGAAGTGAACACAACATGAGTTAAAGATTGATTAAACATATGCGTATGAAGACATTCAAAGGAGCCATGCAGTAATTAAAAAATAAATATACATAGTGCTGAGCATAGTTCGAAGGCAGTATTAAAATCATTCAATGAACATTTGAGAGACGATATATTCAAGAGATGTGTTTTTGTAAGTCTGAGGGATATCATGTTGCGCAAGCAATCATATATTATACACAATGGAAAATTCAATAGTCACATGTCATATCTATCAATGGTAATATCGAAGATTGGAAATGAAGACCATAAGCTTATATGATAATGGAGATTTTTTATAGCATGAAATGAAGGCTCCTGCATACACGATGATATTGAAACATTATTGCCAGCAGTTAAAATTATTACAAGTGCAAACAAAAAGCATTGAAAATGATAATATATGAAATTAGCAATGCAAGTATGAGACTGAATGCGCACACAATGAAAAATAGTGACATAATTGATGGTATAGAATTTGTATACGAAAATTCATAGAAGTGGTAATTGAAACTCTCATATTAGCAGCGATTGAAGTTTTAATTTAGTGATGAAGAGCAGATGGCATGGTTTTTTTTTTGTAGAGAAATGATCTTCAGTATCAGTACTGATGGCCTCATCATCATCTCAGGCACAGGGAAAGTTAAGCACCAGAAATCTATAGAAGTTAAACCTCAAACATAATAAGCTCCATGAACAGGGTATTCCAGAGTAAAGAAAAAAAAATGTAACTTCAACAAGATATAATTTAAATCATAATGATAATCATAGTCAAGATATAACTTCACCATTCAATTCCATAAACATGAATAATAAATATGTATATACAAAAGATGACGTAAATATAACATATAAATGAACATGTTCTATATATGTATTAAATGTATCAAAAGTATGTTCATATACAAATATGGCACATGCCATTTCAAAATGTCTACAAAATCAATGTTTTAAGGTGTACAATGTGGCATATATGCCATCTCAAAATGTGCCAAGTGTCATCTCTAAATGACCACAAAACTAAAACTGCATCCTATGTTGTATGGGGATCATCAAAATGTAGCCTCTTTGAAGAAGTGTTGGGCTTTGATTGATCCTACATAAAAAATGAGTTCAAACCAAAGTTAGATTGCTTACTTTATATGATTTGTACATATATATATATATATATATATATATATATATATATATATATATATATATATATATATATATATATATATATATATATATATATATATATATATATATATATATATAAAATTCATAATTCAAACACTAATTTAATTAAAATTATAACTGAATACAAATATTTGTACCTAGTCTCTCGATCGCCTACCATGATCAAGTGTCCTAGCATAAGTCCTGGGTAGCGAAGGGACCACGCAAGCAATACCAACTCTAACCTATAAATATATATTTGCAATAATGAGATTAGTAGAGTGGTGCAACATAGAGTAATAAATCTACAAAATAGGATGATAGCATAATAAAATTACAAATTGATTAAACTAAAATTAAAACTTACATCTGGTGATCCCTCCTCTGGAATAGTGGGCTGGGTCAACAAAGAAATGAAAGATTCTCGTGGGCCCTCCCTCATAGTCAGAGTAACCTATGAGAGTAAAAAGATTGTCAATTATATATCAATGTACTTCATCATAGCAACCCTGGTTACAAAATACAAATAACAATACGTAAAAGTCTACGTACAATCGGGCTATCACTTCGAATCGAGATGCCTGTAACCATACGCTGCTGAACCGGTGTCGAGACATCATCAATAGCCACACCCTATACAATAAAGTGCAAGTAAAATATTTATTACTACACACAAGTGGCATACATATGCATGCATAATTAATCTCAAATAATTAACTACCTTTCCTGTGTCGAGACCTGATGAAGGAACCCCCTCATGCCCCCCACTGACATCAGCTGTTGCCTGCAAGAACACAATAAGATGACAATATATATTAGTAAATGTATGAATTTTATTGCTCTAATTGATAGAGATTTAAGCATGTACACCAAACGATATAAAAAAAAACTAATGGGTACATAATTTATAATATACCGTATAGTCATCAAGGCCAAATGAAATGGCTGAAAGTGTGGACTCATCCACCTGTCTCACCTCCTCCTGTGTCATCGTCTGAACATAAATGGAAAAAATATATATACATAAGTGCATGCAATCATTAAAACTAATCTAAATAAATAAATTATTTTTAAATTAAATAAGTCATGTGACAAATTTATTTATAATGTTTACTCTTACCGTATCAATAGGAGTTAATGGCTCTGCGTGCACCTCCTAAGCACTCTCATGAGATGTAGATGCTCCATGAGGTGTTGCAGCCTCTGCAGCTGCATCTCCTGTATCCTCCTCATCAATATCATGAAACTGATATGTATCAAAATCAGTAAGTGGTCTGAGGCACATATGCCTACACATAATGCACATATGGGGCTCACATACATGTGAACTCTGACGTGATGTCGATGTGACAGCAGCATCCACATGAGGCAACACTGACCTGGTCTGTGTGATCAACTGATCACTCAGTAAATGAATGGCCCTAATAGTCTGTGAGGCAGCCTTTGCAATGATATCAGGATGTTGCACTGGAGGAGGGGGTGCGACATCAGTGGGGGGGACAAAGGTAGTGGCCTTTCAGTGCTGGGAAGATGGCCTAGTCTGAGGAGCTCCTCTGCCTACGCCCATGTTGGGCCTCATACTCCAATAATCAACATGGTGACCAAGAACAAACTCAGCATACAATTTTTTAATGAAATAAAATGGGACCTCCAAATTGCTATGGGGTGGTTTATCAAAAACCATCCACCAGCGATCCCAAAAGTTTGTGCACATTGCTTCATTTGTACACCATTTTATTGATAATTTGGGCTTTTTGTGGTCAACTGGTATTCCGGTTTTAGGATCGACAAAAAGGGTAGCTATATCTTCCTTAGTTATATTAAGGGTCGCAAACCCATCATGGTCAAGCCCATCATCAAATTGGGCGTGCATATCATCACACTAATGAAGAGTAGCATTATGTTGCTGCGTGAGTGTGTCAATGTTTCCAACAATTGTATTTAGTGTGGCAAGCATGGGACCTAATGTAGGTATATTTTGATATGTGTTTTGGAAACCTCGTATCGTGTTCAAATTTTCTTGTATCAAATCTTGTAAAGATTTAGGGTTTAGATACGGGGGATTGTTTTCGGGATCATTATTTGGTGCGGGAGGGTTATTTTCTTCATTGTTGTCAGCCATGCCTGATTAAATTAAAAAAAAATCTAAATTTCAATCTAATTTCATATATTATTACAAATATAAATATAAAACCCTATTTTTTTTAAAAATGCTACATTTAGCATGAAAATGAAATAAATTAATAAAAATTATACAAATAACTACTTACCAAATATGCTCGTAGTCAAATTTGTTGTTTCCAATATCAGGTACCCGAAAATATATCAGGTAAATGAAAATTGCAGAAAGAAACTTGAAGAAAATCATGCAAGGAAATGAAGAAAAGGGCTTGCGGGTTTCAGATTTATGCCACAGTTATTGGGTACCTGATAAGGTCTGTGCTTTGGTGGCAGGTTTTCCTAGGTGTACTGACACCCAGGCCTACTAAAAAGTCAACAAGCACTTTCATACGCTTTTGGACGAGTGAAAAGTGAATATTTTTCACGTCGCCACTTTTTGTTCCCTCATGATCTTACACATACCCTCCAATATGAAACTATTAAAATCAAAGACCACTCGTTTGGAGGATTAATTCCTCCCTTCTTATCATTTGGGCTCAAAGTAGCATTAAAATCCCCAGCAAGAAGAAATTTGGAGGATGGGAATTGTTGAAGTACATCAGTTAGAGATTGCCAAAGAAGTAACTTAGCAGGAGTAGATGTGGGCCCATATAAATTGATTAGAAGGAAAGACAGAGAAAAACACTTTACACTCAATAACTACCAATTAGTATTTGATTGAAGAGGGAATACCGAAACATTCTTAGGATTCCATAAGATTGCTAATCCTCTTGAAGCTCCATTTGCTGGAATAGAGGAACTTTCCCATAAACCCCACCTCCCTACTGAAGAATTAAAATTATCAATAGACAACTTAGTTTCTTGAAGCAAAATAATATCACATTGAGAAGAATCAAGCCTTTTCTTAATTCTATTTCTCTTATCAAGGGCATTAATGCCCTTGACATTCCATGAGAGGATTCCCATTGTGGACAAGGAGAACACTTAGTTCTCCTTGTCAAACATCTTTTTGAAGAAGAAAAACTTTTATCCAATGTGGATTGAACACCAGCGTCAATTTCTTCCAAGGCTTTAGTTAGTTTGGACTTTCTACCTCTTGTTTGAGGCATTTGAATCTTCATTTTTGGAGATAAGGGAATTTGAACAATAGATGCTTTATCCAACTACCTAGTCGGAGAATCCTTATGATCATTCAATACAAAAAAAGGCCCAGAATCAAGAGTCAAGGAACAATCCTCACTATTATTAGACTGGAAAGTATCTGAAGATAGAGTAAGAGAAGGGTTAACACCATCATGATTTGGTGTAAAAAAATCAAACAGGGAATCATCATGATTACCTCAGCAATCTAAAAATATAGAAGCATTATCAATTACATCCTTATTAGGGTTAATTCAAAAATTCACAGCTGAAATAACTTCTTTAGCCATCAAATCAATATGCTCCAATGTTAACTTTCAAAAATTGAGTGGATCTCTTGAAAACATCAACTTATTAACAATGGAATCCATCAAAGAAGAGTCTATAGTTTTGGAATGAGATTTGGATATCGAGAAAGACTGAGGGTGAATTAAAACCTATGAAAAATCAATCGCATTAAGAACATAAGCAATAACTGGAAGATACCATCTTAGCATGCTAACAAAAGAGTAGATGTAGTCAAAAGTCAAGGTAGAAGATTAATATAAAGGAACTACTTGACGTTGTGAAATTGATCCATCATTTAACTCATGAAAGGAAAACGCTCAACATTTGGAACAGGAACTTCCATCAAGGGAAAAGATTCATTATTATTTGAAACATTTACAGGTGGAATTTTTTTGTGTGTCACCTTTGAACATTTAGCCAGAAAAGTGTTATGATCCTCACATACAATCAGATTTAACCTATTAGGATCCTTACATTGGTTCGTAAAATGACCCAATAAATTAGCATAGAGTAAAACTGTCTCAGCATTCTGAATAACAAAGCGTTGATACCAAGATCCCCACTTTGATTGCAATTCAATTCCTTTGGGAAAAGGTTTAGAGGAATCCAACATAAGACAAACACGAACAAACCTATGTAAATGTTCAAAAGGAAGTAAATCATGTCAAACAAAAGATCCAACTTTATTCGCAATGACTTCAATAATGTCAGTATCCCTATACTCAATTGGCAAGGCTGGCATCTCAATCCAATAAGGAATTAGGGCACCAAGATATCAAAGAAACACCAAAACCCTTGAAAAACCAAAATCTAGAACAAAGAACATTATTTTGAGTAGAAGATGATAAGAAAATAGCAACAAAGAAATTAGCAGCATGATCCATATAGAATAAATCACATAAACCTGACCAGTTTTCAAAAGCCCAACTTTGGAGGTCCAAAATAGGGATGAATGAATAGATCTTACCGATTAGGGCATATTCCTACATGTGAGAAATTTGTGGTGCTAACAAACCATCTTCTAGAAAAATCACCGATTTAGAATTACTCACCTGATTTGAGGAATTATGACACTGGTCCAAAGAAAGTGTACCTGCTTGATGAAGACTCTTATGATATACAAGAACCTTACCACGAGGTGATTTGAACTATGTGGAAGCTCCATCAAAGGGAAAAGGCGGAGTATCCAAGATGCCCTTGTAAACATAATCTTTGGAAGAAGAAACCCTAGGTTCTGAGTATGATTGCTTGTGCGGAGGTAGTGGGTGTGGCTGAACAGGAATATTATTTGGAGAAGAAACAAAGGAGGGAGACTGAACAAGTAGGGAATTGGGCCAAGAAACAAAAGGAGCCTTAGGAACAAAATCCCCAATGTGGTTACCTTTTTCATTAGAGATGGATATTGGAAAAAGAGGACCCGAGAAAAATTCAAAAGAAGGCCAAAGACAAGGTTGGCGAGAAGAAGGGGGAGGAATCAAATTTCTTCTGACAGAGAAACCATTATTCTCAAAACTTCAAACTTGAATTTGAGGATTACCATTTCATATGAATCTTGATTTTCAAAAGGATGCTGAAGGCTAATGAAAACTATCGTTTGCTACCACATGTGTATCATGTAGCCCAGACTAAAACCATGCCCTCGATGCATCAACACCTTGCTTCACGAACCTCTGTTGCTTGTCATGTCACCTCTAATGCACCTACTACTACCGTTAATTATTTTTGCTCCTCATATTTTCACTTTCGAGAGTTTTCATTATATCATTATGTTCATTATAGGTGTTACATAGACCTTGAATAATAATATTTACAATTATAATATTTTTTTTATTGTGTATGTTTCACCTAAGAGAGTATAGATGGACGTGCATGTGTAGAGATTTCTTTGGAATATTCTTGAGGCCACTTGATGAGTTGCATTATAACAAGTTATAATATTATATTGTAATTATTTAATATTGGAGACGCTCATGCACATTTTTTGGTTTTGTCATCGTGCCAAAATTTTTGGGTCAGGATTTAGGACCTCTTTGCTCCTTTTAGGCCTGAGCCTTTTTCGTGACATATGGCGCTTCTTGGTGACTCCCCCAGAATGCCTTCCTAGTACACCCAGACATGGCATGCTTTCAAGATGGAGATTTTGTTTACCTTATGGAAAGAATGATATGTTGTTCTTTTTTCTCATAGTTCTCTGGATATTCATGTCTCTCTTTATGCTAAGGCATGTATTTGTAATAATGTCATGATGCAGATTCAGGTGCAAGCTGATAAAGTGGCCTTAGAGGTCACCCATTTGTAGAAGCTACTCTAGCACTAGGGAAATGCCCCTTGTACTATGGCTTGAGTGCCTCCAGATTCTCTCTCGGCTGACCGCACGCCACCCAAGGGCTGCTATCTTAGCCGGAGTTCCTCTGCCAGACGATCCAGGACTCTGCATAAATGGCATCGCCCCTTCATCTCTCCTCCTCCTTGGAAGGATGCGGGTTTTAGTTGGCTTCATGTGCTTGTCTCCACTGCTGTTGCTACTGCTTGGCCCTCGGCCTTTGTTCCTATTAATCAAGACAAATTCCTTCGCCTGGCACTTGCCATCTCACCCAGGCGGGAGGAAGGAGAGCTAGAAAAAGAAGATCCAAAGGATGGCTGGGTCGTTCCTGATCAAACTCCTAGGCCTAATGATTAGGGCAATCCTGATGATAGAGACCCTCCTCCCTCTTCTGCTACTACCCTTGCAGCTTGAGGGTTTCTCCTTTTATATGCTTTTTTGATGAATAGTTGTATGATTCTGGCCTAGTTTTCATGTGACTTGTGGGGTGATTTTTTCCCCCAACCCTTTTTTGTGAATACTGTACTTTCATATTATTAATAGAAAAGGCCTCTATTCATTAAAAAAAATATTGGAGAAAATAAATTAATAAAGTACCAAATATCAAATGTGAGATCAAGGATTAGGTAGCACATGGTTCATATAATACCACTTGGTGGTTTTGTGGGAGCTTGTTTCTATAAAAGAAACCGCAAGGGTAGTTAATGAGCTAAGCCAAGTTAGCAACTGTAAAAATTGGGAGCATGACATGGGAATGGTTACATGCTTGTTCACATGGAGTCATTTTTTATGGCTAGGGTTTCAAAGGCTTTCACAAATATATTGTAATGTTGCATTGCCAAAAAAATACATGGATGATGGATTCTTTGGAAGCTAAATTTTCTCTCATGAGAGTTTTCCTGAGGTATATCTTGTCTCACATTTTGATGGGCACATTGTTTATTCTTTTTTATTTAGAATTTGAGTAATTATTTGCTTGATTTATCAACTACGTTATATTGAAATTTTTATTTTATAATTGCAAGTTTCCTTACAAGTGGTCTCAAAGCCATGGTTCTGGTGTTACGACCCTAGGATTTTTATTTATGGAATGCATGAAAGAATGAAAAGACATGTCAAGATATAAGAGTTTTGTAGGCTCTTTATTGAAAATATGAGGGTTTTGTGTTTTTTATTATGACTTGTGGTTTGTAGGTTTGTGTCTTCAATTTTTTTTGGTCAACTATGAGTTTTTTGGATACACAGTTAAATAAGGGGTTTTTGGGTTTTTTTAGAAATTTCCTTTAGGAAAAAATATAGACCTTGCCATTGGATCCTGGAGTTGGATGAGAAATTAGTTATGATATAAAATTTGACATATTTTAGCCTCAGTTGGAAGAGATGCAAAAAAAATTTAGTCAAATGGACTAACCACCATCAAATTTATGTACATTTGCAAGTGATTTTTTTTTAAATATAGTTTGGAGGGATTTGTTTAAAAAAGTTTAAAGTTCATAAACTAAAAAAATATTTTTAAAATGTCTTGTTGGGAGTGCAGTTGATAGACCTTGTACCCACTCCATACCTTATGGTTGGGTTTGTGCATAGTGTGAACATCTAAGCTAATATATAAACCATGTATTTCTTATAAACAAGAGATCGCCCTAAAAACTTTTCAAAATTCAAGTGGGCTAAATACCTAGTTCCATCAAATCAATGGAAATAAAAGCCAACTTTGATTTTTTGGAGATTTAAACTTAATTCTTTTCAGTCATGATGGGGTCCACTTGCATGAGGGTTTAGAGTTTTTTTTTCATAATTTTTTTTTTTAATCAAAGATTAACTTCTAACCTTATTAATACAAACTTTCCATTGACGTCATTAAAAATTAATAGTGGACCTTTAAATGGTAATTTTAAAATTTTATTTAAAATATGAAGTGAGGTCTGTGAGAGTTTGTACATATAAGAAAACTAGAAAAAGTATAAATTTCACCCAGGATGTCAAATTTTGGATATCTTATACTTGTTGGAAAGTTGGATCCAATCACTAGATGATGGTATTGGTTTGGTTCTATGATTGTGCTATTTTGACATGTTTTTGGGCTCTAGAAGCTAGATGTTCTCCTTTACATGATTTTGGTCATAAATTTTGCATAAGGAGTGAAATTTTAGATTTTAAATATATGTTGGAGAGCATGCTCAATTGACTATTCATTGGTGATATTATTTTATTACTTTCATTAGTATAAAGATTTATGTACTTAGTTAATTTCTTGTTAGTTCATGGGATTTGGGGTGTGAGTGTGAGAACATCTAGACAATTTGAGAGGTAAAACATTGAGGGAGTCCATGATTTTTATGAAGTATTTATGATGTTATAGTTGATTATTAGATTTGGTGCTTCCATGTATAGGTTTATAGGTGTTTTTAGAGTTTGGGATTTGATGGCGATAGTTACACAAGTTGTCTTTGGTTTGAGGACATTGTTGGACATGATTTGAGACTTGGAGTCTCGTGTGGATTATAGTTGAGTGAAGTTGTGTTGGTGTTGGTTATGGTGTCATTGATATGCCTGTACATGTTTTCCATTCACAAGACATAATTATTTATTTGGTGATTTGTGGTGATTTGGTTTGATATAAGGATTTTATTTCTTATATCCTTGATTCTTATTGGTTCCTTGAATATGGTAAATGATTGTGAATATGTTTATAAAAAAAAGATTGGATGGGAATTTGGTGTTTGATTCATGTGGTCAATAATGTTTTTCTCTTTGATATCTCAATTTATAGTTTAGTAACGTGATGATGAGTTTATATGTTTTAATGAATATTTAGATCTAGGATTTATGCAACTATGTGGGTAGGACACCAATTTTATTGTAATGGGATGTCTTGGATGTGGACTATCTACATCCATCAAGTTTGATTCTTTGTTATTGAAAATTTCATTAGTTGGATGTGTGTATGGTCATTAGTGCATTGGTATATTATTGCACCTAAATAGTTGGCATTGGGAATTTTGGTTTATCATATTTCATGCTAGTTTGGTTATTTATTAATTTCATCTTTTAGTGAGAGCTTTTGAAAGTAATTTTTTGGTGGTGTAGGATTGAAACTTGGTTGGCCATTGTATATTCTTGGTTTGGAGGTCATGATTTCATTTTATGTTATTGAAATTTTAATTGTACGTGTGTATCCCTACATGATCTTCATTTAGGAAATGATCATCATTATGCCATGTGTGACTTGATATCATGGTTTAGTGGAAGTTATTGGCAGTGATGTAATT
Source organism: Chamaecyparis obtusa (assembly GCA_027943335.1). Taxonomy (NCBI): domain Eukaryota; kingdom Viridiplantae; phylum Streptophyta; class Pinopsida; order Cupressales; family Cupressaceae; genus Chamaecyparis; species Chamaecyparis obtusa. The sequence goes on along the minus strand of BSBK01008102.1, from coordinate 46,791 downwards.
TAACCATTGGAGCTTTTACATTAATCTTCATTGGTTATCTTTGTATTGAGTACTTGATCATTTTCTTGGTTACTTCATAATGTTTCTATGTTGCATTTCAATTTTGGCATGGATTGATCAGCTACACGTGCTAATGGATACTTGGAATATTAGGTGATGTTGGTATTCTCTTGTTATTAGAGACATGTGTTGAGATGGTTGATGGTTTCAGCAAGAAGACCAAGGAGATTTCACTTGCTATGGACTTGAGAGGAGAGTTTTCTTGGATAAATCATGGTGTGTTGGATATCTTGATGAGTATTCTCATTCCCCACTCTTGGTACACTAAGAATTTTATTACTTGAGAGATATTTTCCATTGTTCCTTTCAGGTGTGTTATGTTCTTACTTATCTTTCATAGATATGAATCTTAATATATGGAGATTGATAGTTCTAGAGGATTCAATTAGACATATATTTGGCATTACTTATCTCCTTATGAATTTGAGTTATTAATTTGATAACATTCATTGATGATTGATTTTGGGAGATGGTTTATTGGGCGTATTCCTAGGATTAGGATTTATATTTGGTTTGATATTATTGGTTATGAGATGGTTACATCCATTTTTATTACAATATATATATACATTGGTTTATTCTAAGAGACTTAAGTAGTTTGGGTGTTGTTATGGATTTTTTATTTAGGTTTTTATAGAAGATATCATAATAAACATAGTATGAATTTAGAGGTATATGTAGAAGGACATTCCATAGGTTTTAATTTGTAGTACTTTCCTTTTTGGTCTTTGTTATGTTCCTAGATATTTGATGTCACTTCACATTGAATTTGAGATTGGATGGAGCTTTTTGATCACTAGTTTGTGTGCATGTATTAACAATATAGGAGAGATGGCATGTGGAGGTTCCACGTCTCTTTCATTTTTTAGTTGTGGAGAACATGGGGGACCTATTGTAAAAATTTTATTATTAGATTATTAGTTTACTTATTATGTATATTATTGTTGATGTTCCTTGATACTACATGGTTATGAAAACACTTCCTATATGATGCTATTAGTGAGTCTTTGAGATGTATTGATTATTTTCATATTTGAGATTACTTATGCAAAAAGAGATTCTAGATGTTAATGTGGTAGGTATTACACTTGGAGCTTTTAGTTACGTGTTATGGTATGTATGTATTGATCTAATACAAGATTCACTTGATACATTTTGTATACCTTGGAGGTATGGATAGTTAAATGTGATAACACTTGTTGTGTGTTTCATTTAAGCTATGGTTATTGGTTCTTGATAGCTACCAATTCATATTGTTATCTTTAGATACAAAATTTGTGAATTGGGATATTAGTTGCGATAGAAACTATGACTCGTTTCTGACATATTGTATGACTTTCTCTTTTAATGGCCTCTTTTGTGTGTCCAGTGGTAGTGGCATGATGAAGGGTGAAAAACATTCATTTATAAGATAGTAGTCACTTTGTTTCTTGTTGTAGATATTCTAGCAAAGCACTTTGATTCATGATGGTATATGTGTCTAGAGGGATTGTTCCCATGTTCATATTTATGGTTACTTCTTTCCTCTTATGCAATGTATACAAAAAGTGGATTTTTTTTAGGAAAATAGGTGTTGTAAACCTCAAGAATAATAATGGTTATAATTATAATATTTAATTTATTATATATGTTTCTCCTAGGAGCACCTAGATGGACATGCTTATGTAAAGATTCCTTTGGAAAATTCTTAGGGCCACTTGATGAGTTGTATTATAACATTGTCATATTATATTATAATTTTTTAATATTGGGGAAAGTAAATTTATAAATTACTCGATATTAACTATGGGTTCAAGGGTTAGGTAGCATATGATTTTAGCACATGGTTTATGTAATACCATTTGGTTATTTTGTGGGGGTTTATTTTTATAAAATTAACTACAAGAGTAATTATAGAGATAACCCAAGTTAGCATTTGTGAAGGTTGGAAGCGTGGCATGAGATGTGTGATTACATGCTTATTCACATCGAGTGTTTATTGATGGTTGGTGTTTTGAAAGATTTTAAATAGATGTATTATATTGATGCATTTCCAAATAATACATGGATGATAGATGTTTTTGGAGGGTGATTTTTTTCCTCACGAGGGTTTCCATAGAGTATATATCATTTTACATTTCAATGGGTATGTTTCTTATTCTCTTGCATGTAGATTTTGAGTGCTTATTTTCTTGACTTATCAATTGGGTTATGTGGAAATTGTCATTGTATGGATGCAAGTTACCTTACACAAAATATAAGCACGAAGTGTGTGAATGTGAGGGTACATGCAGTTTGATCAATTATTGTTTAGTTGTGATAACCTAGTTGCCTCAATTGGTGAGAGCTTCCTATGGTAAGTACAAGGTTACAAGGTCTAGTCTCCCTCAAATTCACATGTTATTGGAGGACATGTCACATCCATATTAAATCAAAGCCCCAGCTAGAATTAATCAAAAACATTTTAATTATTAAAATTCATTAAATATATATATTTTTAACTTTAATAATGATTGAATGATAAGGCAATTCAAAGATATTTAATAATTAATATATTAGATTTTGTAGGAGCTGGGCTAGTAAAGGGCATTATTTTAGCGTGATTATTTGTAGGCCTAAGAATAGAATAAGGTGGCCAATTGTTTAGCAAAATAAGTTTGTAAAAGAATGTGGAAATGTGAATCTTGATGAAATCCCTTGTAAGTTTTTCTCTGAAAATATATTGAATATAATCAAATATAACTCTATTTAAAATAAAAACATTTATTTATACTTTGAAAAGATAAATATATAAGATAATATAATTTAATTTTTGATAGCATCACATACATTATTATCTTATTTGCATCAACAATTTTATTAAATTAAAATATTTAACAAGCTGAAAAAAATACATTCACCAATTAAATAATACTTTTTAAAATCTAAAATAATGTTTCACTAAAACTTGATTGTTACAATTAAAAAAATCTATATTATATCTTCTATAATAGAATATATATTGATCCATACACCCCACAAATATAATCATATTGAATTTAAACAATAGACCCATGGATAGTTAGGATACCATATATTTTTAAAATGAGCCCATGGTGTCCATTATTTAGAGGAAACACCAGTTCCTATTAACATCACAGGATTCACATAAAAACTAAATGATTGGGTTTGTTGAAAGTGCAATCCACCCTTAGCTTCTATGTGACACTTCCTTATTAAGCATGTTGTGGATTTCCCACATGTCAATAAGACTCCATGGATTCTCCCACTGAAGAATTCCATGAATCTCCCTCTCAGCCTGCTTAAGCTCTTTCATCATACCATCCAAGAAAAAGGAAAGAGCGCTCAAAGTGATGATCAAATCATTATTCAATCCACCCACATATCGAGCACTGAGACATACATTTTCCACCACCACCTTGATACTTTTTAAGAGAATCAATGATGTTCTCATCACCTGCAATGCTCTGTGAATTCTGATATCTCAGTTCAGAATCATGTGGGTCTTTTTCGTGGGCTAGCAGTGTTTCAGAGCCATATTCAAGGTCTCTGAAAGGATGATATTGGTGATTATGATGATGAAAAATTACCTTGGGAGTGTGTTAATATGATTTAGAACAACAGAGAGGGGGGGTAAATCAGTTGTTCTCAGGTCCTAATGTATAAAAAATAACTTTTCCTTAAATCAGATCAAGCAACCAAATCGACCTCAGTCATCACTCATTCAATAATAGAAACATATAACTCAACAGTCCACAACCCAGCTATATCTAACTTGTAAAACACAAAAATGTTCAAACCAAAACATTCACACAAGTTTTGACACCAAGATTTATAGTGGAAACTCAATATGGGAAAAACCACTTTGTAATATGCTACTATTATTTTCACTCTTCTGAAGTGAGCTTGGTTAAAAGCCAACCCTGTCAAAGGTTACAATACACACTATCAAGTGTGACCCGATTAAAGGATTTCAATCACCCTATTAAAAGTGAGCCTAGTCAAAGGACTTGCATACACTCCATTAGAATGCAACCTTGTTTAAAGGATTTAACATATGACTGTTAGGTCAACCTCTGTTAAAAAGATTTTGACTATTACAATGGTTAGAAAGTAGCAGTAGTATTGATCTGAAAACATACAACTCACTTTGAAAATATCAGATCCAATTCAGTACACAAATGTTGGTTTACTGACTTTGAAACTTTTCCATCTCCACTTCTGATCTGCTTGGAACTTTCCTTCAAGCAATCACCACACTTTTTCTTTCAGCCTTTTCGCTTATACAGTCAATAAAACTTTTTACTATTCTTCCAGCATTTTCTTCACCAAATGCATACACATACCTAATGCTTCGGTTCCCTTAACACTTTCCTCTGTTAGGTTAACTTATCTTTTTCCACTTAATCTCCTTCATAGATCTTAGGGTTAGGTCAGATTCATTGAATCTACTCGCTTCATGTTCTTCGTCTCCTCTTCTAGAATCATCTCAATTCTCATAAAGATTTACAATAAAACATTTTACAAAGAATTAAATGCTTCCATACAATCAATAAATAAAGTCAACACATTTTACATAATCCAAGAATTCAAACAATGTCATCCCCAAAAAGAATTCTCTTCAAATATAAAATTGCTGATGCTCGGTCAATACTGTGATCATCCACTCGGTCACCATGTAAAATGCTCGGTCACTACTAAAATTGTTTCCTCGGCATATACTGTCCTCCTTGGCAATTTACTAATACTCGATCGACACTGGATTTTTGCTCGGCATCCACTAACTCGATCGACTTTGTCATAACTCGACTTAAACATAATTTCTTCATTTTTGCTTGGTTAAGCCTACCAGTTTAGTCTTCAATCTTACTAAGATAAACAATACATTGTCTCATCATTGTGCAACATAATCAAGTACACTTTGCAGTATCAAGATAACTCAACCTTTCCTTAGGTGCTATTGTTACCATCCTTTCTTTCCCTTTTCACAATAGATATAGTACTTTCCTAAGTAGCAACAGTCTTACCAGTTAAGGTTTGACATCAATGACAATACAACAATTGTTTCAATTGCAATTTCCAACAATCTCCCTCTTTGGCATTGATGGCAACACCATATGATATCACCATAACACATGGATTACCAACCAATCCAAAAACTTATCTATCCATCAGAGAAAATTTATAATATCCTTAGCTTCATTCTGATTTAGAATCAGTAAATCTCACTTTTGTGACCATCAGAAGTATCTGGATCTCCCTCTATCCTAATCTTCCATTTCAGTTCAATCTCCCTTTCTTTCAGTGTCATGTGTTATAGTATCATTTCAGTTCAATCTCCCTCTTTGACAAAATGCCAAAGCAGCAACTCAAACATACATCTAAAAAATGTAGATATATCTGTTTAGCACAATTTTTCTCCCTCTGTCATCTTTCTCATGACTGATTTGTTATCTTTATTTCTTCTTCACAGCTCTAGGACAGTCCTAAACTGTGACAATCTTCTGCATCAATGTGTCAAATGTTCTATTGTAGCATATTTGATGCAGTGCTCCTAGCTTGACTAGGCAGCCTCAATTAGGGGAAGGACCCCTAATTGACTTCTTAGATACTCATGGGCTTCTTTAGGTAAAGCTTTAGTGAATATGTCTACCAATTATTATTTTGTATTCACATATTCCATTCAAACTTCCTTGTCTTGTACCAATTCTCTCAAATAGTGACACTTGATTGCTATGTGCTTGGTCTTAGTGTGCATCACTGGATTCTTAGAAATATTGATAGCACTTGTGTTGTCATAGAAAATAACAACAGGTTCATTGATTTCTTCTTTCATGCCTATCAACAACTATTTTATCCATATCAAATTTGAACAGTTTATTGCAGCAGCAACATACTCGGCTTTAGCAGTAGATTGGGAAATGCAATTTTGTTTCTTGCTTGTCCAGGAGACTAATCTCTATCCAAGAAAGAAAGCTCCACCACTAGTGCTCTTTTTGTCATCTACATTTCCTTCCCAATCAGCATCATTATATACTCTAAGTTCAAATTTGTCATCCTTCTTGTAGTATAATCCATAGTCAACTGTTCCTTTCAAGTATCTCATGATTCTTTTCACTGCCATCATGTGTGTTTCCTTAGGATTGGCAGAGAATCTTGCCACAATCCCAATAGCTAGTGCAATATCAGGTCTACTATGTACAACATACTGCAAGTAGAGTTCTTACTCCTTCCAATCTAGCTACAGGGGCAAATGTCTCCCCATAATCAATTCCTCCTTCTTGTGCATAGCATTTACATACTAGTCTAGCTTTGTTCCTAGTGATTTCACCTTTTTCATTCACCTTGTTTCAAAATACCCACTTTATTCCTATAACATTCTTATCTGCAGGTCTCGGCACCAGAGTCCAGGTTTCATTCTTCTCAATCTGGTCAATCTCTTCATTCATTGCTTATATCCAGTCTTCATTTTCTAATGCCTCTTTAGTTATCTTAGGTTCAAATTCACATAGTAAGCATGTTGGATCTTTTGTCTTGCTTCTAGTCTGAATTCCAATGTCTCTATCTCCAATTATCTGTTTAGGCTTATGATGTCTTCTTACATATTTTGCCAAAATAGGTTCAACATTTTTCTCTTCTATTTCATCAAGTTCCCCAACAAGATTGTCAAATTCAGATTCTGAATGCTTGACAACCTCTTCCTAATCCTTAGAAGCATTGTCTTGTAGCTTGGCATGTTCTTGTTCTCTCTCGGCACTATTTTCCTAACGCTCGGCATCATCTGTCTCTTTCTCGGCATTGCTTGCCCGAGACTCGGCTTCAAGTGCAGGTCTATTACCTGCCTCTTCTATTTCCTCAATGTACACAAAGGATCTGTAATCTTATGGTTCTCTTTTTCTATCAGCCTCATTTCTTTCTGCATACTCATCAATTTTAACATTCACACTTTCCACAATTTTGTTAGTGTTAGAGATCAAACACTTATAAGCTTTACTTTTTGTGGAGTAGCCTAGGAATATGCCTTCATCACTCTTAGCATCAAACTTTCCATTCCTATTGTCTTTCAATATGTAACACTTGCTTCCAAATATTCCAAAGTATTTAACACTTGGTGCATGCCCATACCATAATTCATAGGGTGTCAGATTTGTACCTTTCTTGATCTATACCCGGTTAAGAGTGTAAACAACTGTACTTATAGCTTCTTTCCAGTATTTTTGTGCCACATTCTTTTCAATCAATAATGTCCTAGCACAGTCCAAAATAGATCTATTTCTTCTTTCTGCTATACCATTATGTGGAGGCGTTCTAGGTGCAGACATCTATCTTTTGATTCCTCTATCATTGCAAAATAGATTAAATTCATTTGATGTAAATTCTCCACCATGGTCAGATCTAAGACATTTCAGGTTCCTACCTGTCTCCTTCTCAACCTTAGCCAAATACCACTTGAAAAATTGAAAAGCATCAAATTTTTCTTTTAGAAACATTACATGCATCATCCTGGTATGATCATCAACAAACAAGATAAAATATCTAGCTCCACAGTAGCTTTGTACACTCATAGGTCCACAAAGGTCAGTATGAATCAAATCTAAAATGTGTTTAGAAGTAAAGGATTTACTTTTGAAACTTTACTTAGTCATTTTTCCTAACTGGCATTCTTTGCACATTACATTCTCAGGTTTCTTCAATCTAGGTAGGCCTCTTACTTTCTTCTTCTTACTTATCTCTACCAAATTGTCAAAGTTAACATGAAATAGCCTCTTATGCCATAACCAAATGTCATCAAGTTGTGCAAACATACATATTTCTTTAGATAGGTCAAGATAGAACAAATTACCTCTAGTATACTCACCACTTCCAATCAGTTCACCAGTAGTATCAAATATCTTAGCTTTCTTGTGATGAAATTCCACTTGGTAACTAGTTCTATTGAGCTGAGCAACACTTAACAAATTATAATTCAATCCTTCAACCCAATAAGCATTTTCACAAGAGATCTTATCAGTTAGTTTAATCAATCCTTTTCCTCTAATAGGACATGGTGCATCATTACCAAATGTTACACTTTTACCTTTATAATGATGTAGGGTCACAAACTTACTTTTGTCACTAGTCATGTGATGTGAACAACCACTATCAATAATCCATTTATCATTCTTGTTCATATAGGAAATCAATGTAGTTTTCTCATCCTCATCAGATTCATCTTTCATTGCAACATAGACTACCTTAATTTCAAAATCATCACTATCAATGTCAGTCTCTTCTTCAGCAATGTAATAGGATTTCTTACCTTTTTCTTTGTAGTCTTTGTACCTTTGGTAGCCTTTTTCATCTCTTTTATCTTTGTGTCTGTTGTTTCTTTCTTCATCTTTATCCTTCCTGTCAGGACATCTAGCAACTATATGATCGACCTTGTTACATGCAAAACATATAATAGGAAGTTTACCTTTGTATTTTCCTTTTCCTCTTCTTAATCTTCTAGCCATAAGAGCTTCTAGATCTTCAAGATCTTCATCAAAAGTGTCACTGTAATCTTCACTTTCACTTTCACTTTCTCTTTCACTGATGCATCTTTTTTTTTTTTCCCTTCTTAGGCTTGTTCAAGACTAACTGTGACTTGAAAGAAGATTCAACATTTCCAATACTTCCAATAGTGAAATTATCATAATTAGATAGTTCAAAAGTAGTCAGCTTGCCAATCAAACCTTCCAAAGTAAGCACATTTATAGAATTACATCTAGATTCTCGAATAGTTGAGATCTTAATAGCATATATAGGACGCAGGGTTCTTAACACTTTTCCAATTATAGTCTCATCATCAATAGTTCCATTTGCTCCTCTAATAGCATTCACAACTTCTTTTATTCTACCATAGTATTGTGCAATGTTTTCATCTTCATTCATTCTCATTTCATCAAACTTACCTCTGAGACTCTCAACTTTAGCTTTCAGTACATATAGATCACCACCATAGATCTTTGCAAGAGTGTCCCACATATCTTTGGCAGTTGTGCAGTCCTTAATGTCCTTAAATTTTGGATAGCTTAGGGCAGATCCAATTTCCATCATTGCCTGATTGTGTTCTTTCTTGGCTCTCATTTCCTCATCAATCAAAGGTGCAATAGGTGTGACATCGTCATGCTCAATGTAGTACTTTGCAAAATCACCAATGCTAGCTAGATGCAGCTTCATCAAGCTTTGCCATGCATGGAAGTTATCTTTGTTCAGCTTTGGTACCTCCTTCTTATACATCTTGATCATTTGCTTCAAGTCCCTTTAAACTTGCTTTCTGTAAACACCAATAAGCAACACAGCTCTGATACCAATTGTTAATATGATTTAGAACAATATAGATGGGGGTTGAATTAGTTGTTCTCAGGTCCTGATGTATAAAAAATAACTTTTCCTTAAATCAGATCAAGCAACCAAATCAACCTCGGTCATCACTGATTCAATAATAAAAACATATAACTCAACAGTCCACAACCCATCTATATCTAACTTGTAAAATAGAGAAATGTTCAAACCAAAACATTCACACAAGTTTTGACACCAAGATTTATAGTGGAAACCCAATATGGGAAAAACCACTTTATAACATGCTACTATTATTTTCACTCTTTTGAAGTGAGCTAGGTTAAAAGCCAACCCTGTCAAAGGTTACAATACACACTGTCAAGTGTGACCTGGTTAAAGGATTTCAATCACCCTGTTAAAAGTGAGCCTGGTCAAAGGACTTACATACACTCCATTAGAATGCAACCTTGTTCAAAGGATTTAACATATGACTGTTAGGTCAACCTCTATTAAAAGGATTTTGATTGTTACAATGGTTAGAAAGTAGCAGTAGTATTGATCTGAAAACATACAACTCACTTTGCAAATATCAGATCCAATTCAGTACACAAATGTTGGTTTACTGACTTTGAAACTTTTCCATCTCCACTTCTGATCTGTTCAGAACTTTCCTTCAAGCAATCACCACACTTTTTCTTTCAACCTTTTCACTTATACAGTCAATAAAACATTTTACTGTTCTTCCAGCATTTTCTTCACCAAATGCATACACATACCTAATGCTTCGGTTCCCTTAACACTTTCCTCTGTTAGGTTAACTTATCTTTTTCCACTTAATCTCCTTCATAGATCTTAGGGTTAGGTTAGATTCATTGAATCTACCCGCTTCATGTTCTTCATCTCCTCTTCTAGAATCATCTCAATTCTCATAAAGATTTACAATAAAACATTTTACAAAGCATTAAATGCTTCCATACAATCAATAAATAAAGTCAACACATTTTACATAATCCAAGAATTCAAACAATGTCGTCCCCAAAAAGAATTCTCTTCAAATATAAAATTGTTGATGCTTGGTCAATACTGTGATCATCCACTCAGTCACCATGTAAAATGCTCGGTCACTACTAAAACTGTTTCCTTGGCATATACTGTCCTCATCGGTAATTTATTGATACTCGGTCGACACTAGATTTTTGCTCGACATCCACTAACTCGGTCGACTCTGTCATAACTCGGCTTAAACATAATTTCTTCATTTTTGCTCGGTTAAGCCTACCAGTTTAGTCTTCAATCTTACTAAGATAAACAATACATTGTCTCATCATTGTGCAACATAATCAAGTACACTTTGCAGTATCAAGATAACTCAACCTTTCCTTAGGTGCTATTGTTACCATCTTTTCTTTCCCTTTTCACAATAGATATAGTACTTTCCTAAGTAGCAATAGTCTTACCAGTTAAGGTTTGACATCAATGACAATACAACAATTGTTTCAATTGCAATTTCCAACAAAATGGACTTAACTTGAAGGACCTATACAAAACACTAAAATGGAGGACTCACTCTATAACCAAATTCCTAGAGGTCGTCCCTGATGAAATCATATATTGCCTCTGTTGAAATATGACTGTTGGAGAAACTCTCACTAATGGATTCATAGGCGCGTACACAAAAGTTCAGAAGATCTCCTATATTACAAACATCGCCCAAGAGTTTGAGTATGTGGTTTCTGGGAAAGGCAAAAACCTACAGTTTGGCTTTGTCATAGCTTCCTCTATACTTCTTCTTAGCATAGAAATACAATTCTTCAATACCTTTTCCTTCTCTTAGAATTGTGAAAGAGTCTCTAGCAATTAATGCATGCATTGCTAGGTGATTTCAATAGAAATAATGTTGGTGTTGTATTCCTGGATATGAGAATGGATAAGAATGAGATCCTTTCTAGTAATGGTCACAACTTAGCATGGTTGAAGAATTAAATCCACCACTATATAAAACACTATGCCCACCATGGTCTTTGTGTAGTTCTCTATATTGGAAACTTTGAAGGATTAGATGAAGTCTTTGTTGTGTTTTTTCCTTAATGATGACCTATCTTTTTGACTTGGCATGCATGATTTTTTGGATTAATAAAGCAGTACGAAAGGTGAAGGTGAAGTTACATCTTTGGGTTATGATTGTGTAACCATAGTAAAGGTCCTTGGTCTTGATAAAGCCACGTGGTATACATTATGCTGGCGAATTTCAAATGGAATGTAATTATAGTTTGGGATATTCTTTTGTCTTGGGAAAATGATGATTTCGATGAATGTCTTTCTTTCTTTTCTCTCAACCCTAAACACTTTGCCACCATGGTTTTAGCTCTTTTGCAGTTTCTATAAGTTGATGGGATAAATTCTTCAAGGGTTTTAGATATTGTGTTCTACTGGTTCTTGTGATCAAAATGGTTCTTCTGCACAGCCGTGAGGGTAAAGGTTTTTTTTTGCTTTACAATACTCATAGGTATTATTAACTCCTTTCTTGTCTTATTTTGCATACAAATGACAGGAGCCTCCTTGATATAACGTAACTAAATTATGTGCAGTTCTTGTTGGAAAATCATATAAAAGAAGTTTGTTCTCTGCAATTAAACAGTTACATGTTTCTTCATTTAGTTGGAAAGGCATTTGTAAATGGTTGAGTTCATTTTTAGACAAGGTGAAGCATTTCTTTCAGAAGCTTAAAAATTTCAAAGCCTTGCAAAGCTGAATATAACCAATTGGTTATTTGTTTTTGACCTGGGTTGATTTGAAAATGGTTATGATATTGTTGGATTTATTTTTCCCTAAAAATCCTATGAGGGTTAACGGATTTCTATTGATTTAAGTTTTATCAACCCTATATGAGTTGACAGTTTGGGTGAACAAGGGGTTGTGTGTATTTACTACTTTAGACACAACCCTCAGATTATTTGTGTACGACAGTTATATTTTCAGATTGAGAAAAGTGGAAATGAATTTGGTTGATTATCAGTTTCTTATTCAGTTGGAATACCTGAATCTCAAAATAACTTGTAATATTTTTGTAAATACTTCTATATAGTGCACTGCAGTGGTTTGTGTGTGATATGATTTTTTAGTACAGACACACACGCATCTAAAGTGATCTATAAAGAAGTGGTTTTGTGAAGACTGAAAGATATATTGTAATAGTTACAATCTTAAAACTGTGTTTTGTTCATACACTTTTATAGTTGCAACTTGAATAAAGCTCTTAAGTGTATTGAAAAGTAGAGTTGTAGCCCTAGCAGTTGTAGCTGCACAAGAAGTCGTAAAGACTTGATGATTAAGGAAATTTGGAGTGGTTTTTTTTATCCTATGATAGAATCCAGTTGATTCTTGAGGGTTTTCCCACTTGGCACAAAAAATCTAGTGTGTCATTTTATTTCTCTTGCTTGAGATGCTATTATCTTGTTTCAATATTTTTCTTCATGCACTTGCAATTATTGTAATTGATTCAATAAATCTCTTTTCTATAAAATCAGAAAATTTATTAGGAGTCTGATTCACCCCCCCCCCCCCCCCTCTCAGCCTCTTTTTACTTCCAATAAGTGATATCAAAGCCAGATCTCTGTTAGGTCTTCCTATAGGAGTATTTTCTGGGAAATTGTTTGGAAGTTATCACAGCATAGGCTGAAGGTGCCTCTCTCACTAGAGCTCCCTTATTTCATGGCACAGATTATGTTTTTTGGAAAGTGATGATGAAAGCTTTTATTACTTCTTTAGATGTCCATATGTGGGAAGTTGTCACGTCAAAGTATAATGTTCCAAAAACTGTACCCACTGATGCTGATGAAAAAACTAAATATGAACTTGACAAAAGGGCAAAATTTTCTATTCTCTGTGGTTTGACAAAAGATGTTTTTGTCAAAGTTATGTATTGTGAATCTGCCAATGACATTTGGGTCAAGTTAGAAACCATATACCAAGGAGATGAAAAAGTCAAAGAGTCAAAACTAGTTACTTTAAAAACTCAATTTGATGAGTTAAAAATGTGTGAAGATGAAAATATTGCTGCATATTTTTTAAGAGTAGATGAGTTAGTAAATGCAAGAAGAGGTCTAGGAGAAGAAATTGGCGAAAACTATGTTGTGTCAAAAGTCATTAGATCTGTCCTACCTAAGTTTGATACTAAAATTTCTGCACTTGAAGAAAAGAAAAAAATTTCTACGATGACCTTACATCAGATTCAAGGAACTCTGACAGCCTATGAAATGAGGATTAGTAGCAATAATAATGCAAGTGCTTCTTCAAAAGAAACAACCTTTAAGACTAAAAATTATGATGATAGTGATTCTGACATAACAGATGCTCTTGAAGCATTACTAGTCAAAAAATTCAAAAAGAAATATCATGGTAAACCCAAGTGTTGCAATTGTGGACAGATTGGACATTTTGCTGCAAAATGTCCTAATGATGATCATGAAAAGTCTGAAAAATACTTTAATAGAAAACCATGGAACCAGAACAAACAGTTTAAGAATTTTAAAAAGAAGAGTCTCTTGGCAAAAGAAGACTCTGATGATGAGTCAAATTCAGGTGAAGAGGGAGAAACTCTATTTATGGCAAAAATTGTAGAGGAGCCAAAAAATGTTCACATTGAATCTTCATCTGATTCAGATGAAGACATTGATCTTGAAAAAGAACTCCTTTGTTCTCTTCAAGAAATAAAAAGGTTAAAAAGACTTATGACTACTTTTGAAAAAGGAAGCTTGGAACTTCAAACTGAGTTAAATAGTGCAAATATGCTCATTGAGGAAAAAAAATCAGTGATAGAAGAAAAGGAGAAGAAATTGTTTTCATTACAAAAGCTTGTTGACCAATTAAGTTCTATGTTGGAACAAGGAGAAAGTTTAAAGCAAATCTATTCTTCAAAATTTAAAGGTTACTGTTATAATTGTAATATGTTTGGTCATAAGGCTAGTAACTGTAAACAATTTACTTCTAGATCTTTGCGTGGTTCTGAAAAGGCAATCAGGTGTTTTAGATGTTTCTTTTATGGTCACATTGCAAATCAGTGTAAGATGAACTTGAGACCTAAATATGTGTGGAAACCTATACATAAATCTCTTATAGTAGAAACTCCTTTATTTGCTCATCAGACTACTTCATGGGTTTTAGACAGTGGATGTTCCCATCACATGACTGGGAACAAAAATAAGTTCATTAATCTTGAAAATTTTAATGGAAGTTTTGTTCGTTATGGAGATAATTCAGGTGCATATGTTACTGGTCTTGGTTCAATATGTTTGAGTAAAGAAACTCCTATACATGATGTATACTATGTTGAAGGGTTAAAACACAATCTTTTGAGTGTAAGTCAAATTTGTGATAGTGGTTATTCTATAACTTTTAATGCTGAAAGCTTCTCAATTAAAAACACTAAAGGGAATATAATAGCAAGTGGATTAAGAACCAGTGGAAATGTTTATCATCTAATTGATTCCACAATTCAGAAAACATCTTTAATCACTACGTGTTTTATGACTCAAGTTGAAGATAATTGGCTGTGGCAAAAATGATTAGGGCATATCAAATTTGATAACCTTGTTAGAATAAGAAAAAACAAGTAGGTTAGAGGTCTACCTCTAATTAGTAAACCAGTCAATTTATGTGAAGAATGTGTTAAAGGAAAATAGACAAAGTCTTCTTTCAAAACAAAAGAATATCTTTCTACAAGGCCTTTGGAATTGGTTCACACTGATTTATGTGGACCAACTAAAACTCAGTCTATCAACGGAGAAAAATATTTCATGTTGTTTGTAGAGGACTACTCTAGAATGGTCTAGGTCACTTTTTTAAAACATAAGTCAGAAGCTTTTGATCGCTTCAAATTTTTCAGCAAAATGGTAGAAAGAGAAACAGACTTAAAGTTAAAATGTCTAAGATCATATCAAGGTGGTGAATTCACATCTCAAGAATTCATTGAGTACTATGAAAAACATGTATAAAATGACAGTACTCAACTGCTCATAGCCCACAACAAAATGGTGTAGTGGAAAGGAAAAAATGAACTGTTAAGGAAATGGCAAGAACTATGCTAAATGAAGTAAAATTACCAGATAAGTTTTGGAAAGAGGTTGTTCATACAGCTACTTATATTCCAAACAGTTCTCAGATAAGAATCAAAACATCTCACACACCGTATGAACTATGGTATGGTAAGACTGCCAATGTTAAACACTTTAAGATTTTTGGTTGTAAATGCTTCATAAGAAAGGATGATAATGCTTTAGAAAGTTTTGGTTCCAAATCTGATGAAGGTATTTTTTTGGGCTATTCCACGCATAGTAAAGCTTTCACATGTTATAATAACAAGTTACACAAAATTGTGGAAGCTATTAATGTGGTGTTTGATGAAAGTACTATGTCTTATAATTATAAAAGAGATGATCAGGAAGAACAACTTATCAAATCTAAGTCTGATGCAAAAATTATACCTACTAATGTTAAGAAATTAGATTTTGAAACACCATCTTGTGATGAGCAAGAAATACTGTCCATTCCTAAATTGAGTAAAAGAACACCTTCTAGAATTATTGCTAAAAGGTATCCTGATTCCTTAGTCATAGGAGATGTTAATAATGGTATTTTGACTAGAAGAAAAGCAAAATTTGATAAACATACCCATATAGCTCAACATTTATGTTTATTATCAGAATTTGAACCCAAAGCAATGTCTGAAGCTAGAGACAACTCTAGCTGGTTACATGCAATGCAGGATGAAATAAACTAGATAGAAAAAAATAAAACTTGGGAATTAGTACCAAGACCCAATGACAAAAATGTCATAGGTGGAAAATGGATCTTTTGTAATAAACTTGATGAGAATGGTAAAGTGGATAGGAATAAGGCTAGATTTGTATGTAAAGGTTATGCTCAACAAGAGGGAATTGACTATGGCGAAACATTTGCTCCAGTAGCAAGAATGGAATCCATTAGAATTTTTTTGGCATATGCTAGTTATAAGAAATTTACTGTTTATCAGATGGATGTAAAAACAACTTTCTTAAATGGGTATCTTGAAGAAGAAGTGTATATGGAACAACTAGAAGGTTTTGTATCCACATAAACACCTGATTATGTTTATAGGCTAAAAAAGGCACTGTATGGCTTAAAACAAGCTCCTAGGGCTTGGTACTCTAGGCTGGATAAACATCTTCTTGCCAATGGTTTTATTCGAGGTAGTGTGGACAACACACTCTACACTAAAATGGTGAATGGTGAGATACTCACAGTTGAAGTCTATGTAGATGATATTATCTCTGTGTCTACTAATGACAATTTTTCCAAACAGTTTTCTAATATCATGGAGTTTGAATTTGAAATGTCCTTATTAGGAGAACTTAAATTCTTTTTGGGTCTACAAATATCTCAATTTTCCAATGTTATATTTATTTCACAAATAAAATATGCAAAGGAAATGTTGAAGAAGTTCATTATGGCTGATTGGAAACCAGTTGGAACTCCCATGGAAACTAGCCATCAACTAGTTCAGAGTGATGATTCTTCTGATGTCAATCAAACAGAGTATAGGTCTATGGTTGGTAGTTTGCTTTATGTAACAGCTTCCAGACCAGATCTTATGCAAGCTGTTTGTCTGGTGTCTCGATACCAATCTGCTCCAAAAAAGTCTCATCTTATTGCTGTTAAATGAATCTTCAAGTACATCCAAGGTACTCTAGATTTTGGTCTTTGGTATCCACATGATTCTGATTTTACCTTGCTTGGTTATACAGATGCAGATTGGGGTGGTTGTACAGATGAGAAAAAGAGCACCAGTGGTCCTGCCTTCTTTCTTGGAGGCCATTTAGTTGCCTCGCATAGCAAGAAACAAGATTGTGTCACCTTATCTACTTGTGAGTTAGAATATGTTGCTGCTACTACTTTTTGCACTTAGTTAAAGTGGATGTCTTACCAACTCTCTAATCTGGGTATTCAGGTTCCTAAACCCATCTCTATTTTATGTGATAACACTAGTGCCATTCAGTTGAGTAAGAATCTTGTTCAGCATTCTCATACCAAACATGTTGCCATCAAATTACTTTTTCTTCATGATAAAGTCTTAGAGAATGAATTTAAATTACTTTATGTTCCCACTCAAGCTCAAGTAGCTGATGTTTTTACTAAAGCTTTTCCAAAAGTTGCCTTTGAGACATTCCGTTCTCGGTTGGGAGTTTACTCTCAATATCTTTTCTCTTGATTCTGCTATTATGGGGGATCTGTTGTGTAGTTTATACTACTACCTATAGTCTACTTCATTAGAAGATGTTTTTTCCTTGCTGTCAAAAATAGGGGGAGAAATATTAGTGTTGACAGGATAGACAGGATAGGACAGAGACAGTGAGTTGATAGAGTTGATATTCTGATGGTATTCCGATATTTCTTGATTCACAAGACAGACGGGATAGGACAGAGACAATGAGTGGATAGAATTGATATTTTGATGGTATTCTAATATTTTTTTATTCTCAGATGGCTATATGTTTTCGTCATCAAGGACAAAGGGGGAGTTTGTTGTGTTTTGTCCTTAATGATGACCTATTTTTTGACTTGGCACGCATGATTTTTTGGATTAATAAAGCAATACGAAAGGTGAAGGTGAAGTTACATCTTTCGGTTATGATTATGTAACCATAGTAAAGGTCCTTGGTCTTGATAAAGCCACGTGGTATACATTGTGCTGGCGGATTTCAAACGGAATGTAACTATAGTTTGGGATATTCTTTTATCTTGGGAAAATGATGATTTTGACGAATGTCTTTCTTTCTTTTCTCTCAACCCTAAACACTCTGCCGCCATGGTTTCAGCTCTTTTGTAATTTTCGTAAGTTGATGGGATAAATTCTTCAAGGGTTTCAGATATTGTGTCCTGCTGGTTCTTGTGATCCAAATGGTTCTTGTGCACAGCCGTGAGGGTAAAGGTTTTTTTTTTCTTTACAATACTCACAGTTATTATTAACTCCTTTCTTGTCTTATTTTGCATACAAATGACATGAGCCTCCTTGATATAACGTAACCAAATTATGTGCAGTTCTTGTTGGAAAATCATATAAAAGAAGTTTGTTCTCTGCAGTTAAACAGTTACATGTTTCTTCATTTAGTTGGAAAGGTAGTTGTAAATGGTTGAGTTCATTTTTAGACAAGGTTAAGCATTTCTTTCATAAGCTTAAAAATTTCGAAGCCTTGCAAAGCTGAATATAACCAATTGGTTATTTGTTTTTGACTTGGGTTGATTTGAAAATGGTTATGATATTTTTGGATTTATTTTTCCTTAAAAATCCTATGAGGGTTAATGGATTTCTGTTGATTTCAATTTTATCAACCCTATATGAGTTGACAGTCTTGGTGAACAAGGGTTTGTGTGTATTTACTACTTTAGACACAACCCTCAGATTATTTGTGTACGACAGTTATATTTTCAGATTGAGCAAAGTGGAAATGAATTTGGTTGATTATCAGTTTCTTATTCAGTTGGAATACCTGAATCTCAAAATTACTTGTAATATTTTTGTAAATACTTATATATAGTGCACTGCAGCAGTTTGTGTGTGATATGATTTTTTAGTACAGACACACACGCATCTATAGTGATCTATAAAGAAGTGGTTTTGTGAAGATTGAAAGATATATTGTAATAGTTGCAGTCTTAAAAGTGTGTTTTGTTCATACACTTTTATAGTTGCAACTTGAATAAAGATCTTAAGTGTATTGAAAAGCAGGGTTGTAGCCCCGATAGTTGTAGTTGCACAAGAAGTTGTAAAGGCTTGATGATTAAGGAAATTTGGAGTGGTTTTTTTTTACCTATGAGAGAATCCAGTTGATTCTTGAGGGTTTTCCCACTTGGCAAAAAAAATCTAGTGTGTCATTTTATTTCTCTTGCTTGAGATGCTATTATCTTGTTTCAATATTTTTCTTCATGCAATTGTAGTTATTGTAATTGATTCAATAAATCTCTTTTTTATAAAATTGGAAAACTTATAGGGGGTCTGATTCACCCCCCCCCCCCTCTCAGCCTCTTTTTACTTCCAACAAGTGGTATCAAAGCCAAATCTCTGTTAGGTCTGCCTATAGGAGTAGTTTCTGGGAAATTGTTTGGAAGTTATCATGGCACAGGATGAAGGTGCCTCTCTCACTAGAGATCGCTTATTTAATGGCACAGATTATGATTTTTGCAAAGTGATGATGGAAGCTTTTATGAGTTCTTTAGATGTCTGTATGTGGGAAGTTGTCATGTCAAAGTATAATGTTCCAGAAACTGTACCCACTGATGCTGATGAAAAAACTAAATATGAACTTGACAAAAGGGCAAAATTTGCTATTCTCTGTGGTTTGACAAAATATGTTTTTGTCAAAGTTATGTATTGTGAATCTGCCAATGACATTTGGTTCAAGTTAGAAACCATATACCAAGGAGATGAAAAAGTCAAAGAGTCAAAACTAGTTACTTTAAAAACTCAATTTGATGAGTTAAAAATGCGTGAAGATGAAAATATTGCTACATATTTTTTAAGAGTAGACGAGTTAGTAAATGCAAGAAGAGGTGTAGGAGAAGAAATTGCTGAAAAATATGTTGTGTCAAAATTCATTAGATCTGTCCTACCTAAGTTTGATACTAAAATTTATGCACTTGAAGAAAAGAAAAAAATTTCTACAATGACCTTAAACCAGATTCAAGGAATGCTGACAGTCTATGAAATAAGGATTAGTAGCAGTAATAATGCAAGTTCTTCTTCAAAAGAAATAGCCTTTAAGACTGAAAATTATGATGATAGTGATTCTGACATAATGGATGCTCTTGAAGCATTACTAGTCAAAAAATTCAAAAAGAAATATCATGGTAAACCCAAGTGTTGCAATTGTGGATAGATTGGACATTTTGCTGCAAAATGTCCTAATGATGATCATGAAAAGTCTAAACAATACTTTAATAGAAAACCATGGAACCAGAACAAATGGTTTAAGAATTTTAAAAAGAAGAGTCTCTTGGAAAAAGAAGACTGATGATGAGTCAAATTCAGGTGAAGAGGGAGAAACTCTATTTATGGCAAAAATTGTAGAGGAGCCAAAAAATGTTCACATTGAATCTTCATCTGATTCAGATGAAGACGTAGATCTTGAAAAATAACTCCTTTGTTCTCTTCAAGAAATAAAAAGATTAAAAAGACTTATGACTACTTTTGAAAAAGGAAGCTTGGAACTTCAAACTGAGTTAAATAGTGCAAATATGCTCATTGAGGAACAAAAATCAGTGATAGAAGAAAAGGAGAAGAAATTGTTTTCATTACAAAAGCTTGTTGACCAATTAAGTTCTAAGTTGGAACAAGGAGAAAGTTCAAAGCAAATCTATTCTTCAAAATTTAAAGGTTACTGTTATAATTGTAATATGTTTGGTCATAAGGCTAGTAACTGTAAACAATTTACTTCTAGATCTTTGCATGGTTTTGAAAAGGCAATCAAGTGTTTTAGATGTTTCTTTTATGGTCACTTTGCAAATCAATGTAAGATGAACCTGAGACCTAAATATGTGTGGAAACCTATACATAAATCTCTTATAGTAGAAACTGCTTTATTTTCTCATCGGAATACTTCATGGGTTTTAGATAGTGGATGTTCCCATCACATGACTGGGAACAAAAATAAGTTCATTATGATGGAATATGGATGAAGTGACTGAGAGGGGGGGTGAATCAGTCAACCGTAAAACACTTCCCAATTAATTCTTTTCCAGATCCCTTAGGATATCTTAACAATGTTATCTGTTTTAGCACTCGGTAAATAGATTGCAGTAACTTTGAAGATGTAGAAAGTATTAGCAAAATTATCTTTAGATATTCATCAGCACATGTATATGATTGAGAAAGCAATTAAGAACACAAGAGACACAAGATTTAACATGGAAACCCAATATGGGAAAAACCACCAATGTATCTAGATACTATTTTTCACTTTTCTGAAGTGATGCCCGGTTAGAAGCCAACCCGGTAAAAGGTTACAAAACACACTGTTAGGTGTGACCTTGTTAGAGGATTTAAAACACCCTGCTAGGAGTGGCCTGGTAAGAGGTCTTGAAAACAATTCAATGGAATTGTCACCTTATTAGAGGATTTACAATATGGTTGTTAAACCAACTCGGTTAAGAGATTTAGAATTCACTGTTACAATGATAAGAAGGTAACAATGAAAAATGACCTGTATAATAATGCAACTATCTTGCTGATTACAGATCTCTGTTCTGCATATGTGTGATCCTTCCTGATCGAATAAATCTGTGCTGCACCTCAAGGATATCTGAACATCCTTCACAAATTCGTACACACCTTTCCTGTCTTTCTTCTATAAATCTTCTGCTATATTTCTTTTTTTTATTTTTCACATTTGACCTTTTATTTATATGATTTTAGATTTGTCAAATCGACATTATTTAGTATAACAGTCGGCTGAATTAAGCAAACTCTATTTGCAAAAATCCTTCAAGGGCCGACAGTGCTCGGTGACCATAACTTTCTATAATCTTTCGGAGACCGAGGGAACTCGGTAAACACCGACAATCCTTTACCTTCGATAACCGACTGAACTCGGTAAACACTAACTTTTCTTCGACAACCGACTGAACTCAGTAAACACTAACTTTTCTTTGACAACCGACTGAACTCGGTAAACACTAACTTTTATTCGACAACCGACTGAACTCGGTAAACACTAACTTTTCTTCGACAACCGACTAAACTCGGTAAACACTAACTTTTCTTCGTCAACCGACTGAACTCGGTAAACACTAACATTCCTGTCTAGCAGACCGACTGAGCTCGGTAGTAACTGATTGCTGCGGACTATGACATTGTGTGACATCAAAGACAATACATAATTTGAGTAGCAATTTCCTTCAGACAATTGTTTCCAACAATCTCCCTCTTTGGCA
Source organism: Chamaecyparis obtusa (assembly GCA_027943335.1). Lineage (NCBI taxonomy): Eukaryota > Viridiplantae > Streptophyta > Pinopsida > Cupressales > Cupressaceae > Chamaecyparis > Chamaecyparis obtusa. The sequence continues at coordinate 24,483 of BSBK01008102.1, read as the reverse complement.
TTGATGGCAACACAATATGTCATAGCATAAGAAATTTGAAAGAGTTAGCTCGGTTTAGATTCAAATCTCCCTCTGTCAGCAAACTTCTTTTATCCTGAAAATTCTTCCTTCTGACTATTGAAAATTTCTTGAAGTAATAGCAAAGACATAACAAACACTCCCTCTTTGACAACACATGCCAAAGACAATTCACATAATACCGGTGTAAATTAATGTACCTCAAGTACTGATTCATATGCAATGATTCCTTGAATATGCTGCATCAACTGGTTGATTTTCAATCATGTTCTGGTTGATGCATCACTAAAACTATATTTAGTGAGCCTCGGATAGGGGAATGACCCCTAACTTACCTCTTAGATACACAAATGCATCCTTAGGTAATGGTTTGGTAAAAATGTCTGCAATCTGTTCTTTTGTATGAATATATTCTAATCTGATTTCCTTATCCTGCACCAATTCTCTGACAAAATGATATTTAATAGCAATGTGCTTGGTTTTGGAATGCATCACTAGATTCTTAGAAATGTTTATTGCACTGGTATTGTCACAAAATATAACAACTGGTTCTTTGATTTCCTTCATACCTTCTAATAACTATTTAAACCAAACAATATTTGAATAGTTTACTGCAGTAGCAACATATTCTGCTTCAGCTGTGGATTGAGATGTGCAATTTTTCTTTTTACTAGTCTAGGATACCAGTCTTTTTCCAAGAAAAAATGCTCCACCACTTGTGCTTTTTCTGTCATCAATGTTTCCTGCCCAATCAGCATCAGTAAACACTTTTAAGTCTAGATTGCCTCCAAATTTATACCACAAACCATATTCTTCAGTTCCTCTTAAGTATCTTAAGATTCTTTTGATTGCCATCATGTGATTTTCCTTAGGTTTTGCTGAGAATCTAGCTACTATACCGACTGCTAAGGCAATATCAGGTCTTGTATGTACTACATACTGCAGTTTTCCAATCATAGATCGGTATAGGGTCTGATCAACTTCTTTTGAATCATCATTTTTGGTAAGTTTCAGTCCAGTACACATGGGTGTACCAACTAGTTTTGAATCCTCCATACCAAACTTCTTAAGTATTTCCTTAATGTATTTGGATTAAGTAATGTATATATCATTCTTGCTTTGCTGAATTTGAAGACCAACAAAGAATTTTATTAAACCAAACATAGACATTTCAAATTCTTTGTTCATTTGCTCTGAAAATTCTTTGCACTGCTCCTCATTCCCTGTAAATATAGTATCATCCACAAATATTTCTGCCAATACAATTTTGTCATCCGGTCCTTCTTTAATATACAGATTGTTGTTATCATTAGCTCTTTTGAAATTAATCTGAATCAAATAGTTATGGAGTCTTTCATACCATGCTCTAGGAGCTTGTTTCAAACCATACAATGCTTTGTGTAACCTGCAGACCATGTCCCTTTTATCTGGATCAACAAAACCTTCAGGTTGTTCAATGTAGACTTCTTCATCAAGATTTCCATTGAGAAATGCAAATTTTATATCCATCTGATATACCTTAAATCCTTTGTGTGCTGCATAAGCAAGTAGAGTTCTTACACCTTCTAATCTTGTAACAGGAGTGAAAGTTTCTCCATAATATATACCTTCTTCTTGAGAATAACCTTTACATACCAGTCTAGCTTTGTTTCTAGATACTTGACCATCTTCATTCAGCTTATTCCTGAATACCCATTTTGTTCCAATTACATTCTTATCTTTAGGTCTAGGTACAAGAGTCCAAGTTTTGTTCTTTTGTATTTGTTCTAATTCTTCATTCATTGCTTCAATCCAACTTTCATTTTCCAATGCATCTTTGATATTTCTAGGTTCAAAGTCAGTAAGCAGACATGTACCTTTTAGCTTGCTTCTTGTCATAGTACCATCTGATTTGTTTCCAATGATTTGATCTGGTGTATGATGTCTTCTGACATATTTGGCTAGTATAGGTTCCTTGCCTTTTGAATGATTCATGATGTTGTCTTCTAGGATCTCTTCTTCAGGTTGCTCGGGCTCGGTAGATATTTGCTCGGTAACTTCAGGCTGAGACTCGGTCTGAATTTCTTCCTGTGACTCGGTTTGAACTTCTTCTTGTGACTCGGTAACTGTGCTCGGCTCGGTAGATATAGTTTCCTTATTGATAGTTGAGCCTACCAATGTTTCAGGTTCAATGTAAACGAATCTTCTGTAGTTCTCAGGTTCCCTTTTTCTTTCTTCTTCAGTCTTTTCTGCAAACTCATCAAATTTTACATGTATACTTTCTATGACTTTGTGAGTAGATAAGTTCAGACATTTGTATGCCTTGCTTTTGCTAGAATATCCTAGGAATATTCCTTCATCACTTTTCACATCAAATTTATTTCTTCTGGATTCTTTTAAGATATAACACTTGCTACCAAATATTTTCATGTAACTTACATTGGGTTTATAGCCATACCATAATTCATAAGGAGTTTTGAATGTGTCTTTCTTCAATTGTACTCAGTTTAGGGTATGAACTGCAGTGCTGATAGCTTCCTTCCAGTACTTTATAGCGATGTTCTTTTCTATCATTAGAGTCCTTGCACAATCCATAATAGATTTGTTTCTTCTTTCTGCTATTCCATTCTACTCAGGAGTTCTAGGAGCTGATACTTGTCTTTTGATTCCTCTTTCAATGCAAAAGTTGTTAAAATCATTGGAGATGAATTCACCACCTCTGTCTGATCTTAAGCATTTCAATCTTTTCCCTGTTTCCTTTTCCACTCTTGCTAAGTACCATTTGAACTTTTCAAATGCTTCTGATTTTTCTCTTAAATACATAACAGTCATCATTCTAGAATAATCATCAATGAAAAGAATAAAGAATTTATCTCCAGTATAGCTTTGTATTCCAATAGGTCCACATAAATCAGTATGCACAATTTCCAAAATTTCTTTAGACTGATAGTTCTTACTCTTGAAACTAGTTTTACTCATTTTGCCAATCTGACAATTCTTACATAGACCAGTATCAGGTTTCTTCAAAGTAGGAATGCCTCTAACCTTCTTGAATTTGCTTATTTTTATCATGTTATCAAAATTCACATGACCTAACCTTTTGTGCCATAGCCAAATTTCTTCTATTTGAGCAATAAAGCATGAATATTCACTGAGATCAAGAAAAAATAAGTTACCTTTTGTTTGTTTGCCTAATCCAATGAGTTTTCCTTTTCCATCCAGCAGTCTTGCTTGACCATTCATGAATTCAACCTTGAAACCAGTGTTGATTAGTTGTGCTACACTTAGAAGATTATGTTTTAGTCCTTCAACCCAATAAGCATTATCACATATGAGTTCTTTGGTTAATGAGATTCTTCCTTTTCCTTTTATACAACAAGGTTCATTGTTTCCAAATCTTACATTACCACTATCACAGTCTTCTAGATATTCAAATTTTGTCTTGTCAAGAGTCATGTGGTGTGAACATCCGCTGTCTATTATCCATATATCATCTTTGCTTATATGAGAAATAAGTGCCATCTTATCTTCATCATCATCAGATTCATCTTTTATAGCAATAAAAACAATTTCTTCTTCACTATCATCAGAATCTTTAGCCATAAAACATGTTTTCTTACCTTTATCCTTGTATGATTTGAAATTCTTTTTGCCATAGTACTTGTGACTTCTCTTCTCTTCCTTGACTTGCTTGTTTGGGCACCTAGCTGCAATATGTCCAATTTCTTCACATGAAAAATAGATTAAAGGAGTTTTACCTTTATATTTACCTTTCCCTCTAGAGTACTTCTTTGCAAGTAATGCTTCTACAATTTCAAGATCACTATCAGAACTTTCTTCTGATACTTCTTCACTTTCTGACTGAACTTCTTTAATTTTCTTGTTCTTCTTTAGTGACACCTTGGCCTCAAATGCTGATTCAATATTTTTGGAACTAGGAACATAGTTGTCATAGTTGTCTAATTCAAAGGCTGTCAATTTTCCAACTAAAGCATCCAAAGTTATATTGTGGTTTGTTTCACATCTTCTTTCTTGAATAACTGATACTCTTATTGCATAGATAGGGAGTAATGTTCTGAGTACCTTACTTATAATAGTTTCATCTGAGATTGTTCCTCCAGAAGCTCTAATTGCACTTACACTTGCTTTGATTCTTTCAACATATTTTGCAATGTTTTCATCTTCCTTCATATTCATCTTGTCAAACTGTCCTCTTAGGCTTTCTGCTTTGGCTCTTTTCACATTTGCATCACCACCATATATTTTCTTCAGTGCCATCCACATTTCATATGCAGTAGTGCAGTCTTTAATATCATCAAATTCTTCATAGCTGAGAGCAGATGCAATGTCTATCATCATGGTGTTGTGAGTCTTTTTATCCGCAATGTCTTCAACAGTTAATGCGCCATTAGGAATTGTGTATTCTTCATCACTGTATTTGCATCCTGAATCACCAATGGAAGCCAGATGAAGTCGCATGAGACCTTGCCATGCTGAAAGGTTATCTCTGTTGAGCTTTGGAATTTCCCTCTTGTAAGACATCCTGATCTTTAGCTTAGGTCTTTGAAACCCTTCCTGCAAGCACCAAAATCTCTGATACCAATTGATGGAATATGGATGAAGTGACTGAGAGGGGGGGTGAATCAGTCAACCGTAAAACACTTCCCAATTAATTCTTTTCCAGATCCCTTAGGATATCTTAACAATGTTATCTGTTTTAGCACTCAGTAAATAGATTGCAGTAACTTTGAAGATGTAGAAAGTATTAGCAAAATTATCTTTAGATATTCATCAGCACATGTATATGATTGAGAAAGCAATTAAGAACACAAGAGACACAAGATTTAACGTGGAAACCCAATATGGGAAAAACCACCAATGTATCTAGATACTGTTTTTCACTTTTCTGAAGTGATGCCCGGTTAGAAGCCAACCTGGTAAAAGGTTACAAAACACACTGTTAGGTGTGACCTTGTTAGAGGATTTAAAACACCCTGCTAGGAGTGGCCTGGTAAGAGGTCTTGAAAACAATTCAATGGAATTGTCACCTTGTTAGAGGATTTACAATATGGTTGTTAAACCAACTCAGTTAAGAGATTTAGAATTCACTGTTACAATGATAAGAAGGTAACAATGAAAAATGACCTGTATAATAATGCAACTGTCTTGCTGATTACAAATCTCTGTTCTGCATATGTGTGATCCTTCCTGATCGAATAAATCTGTGCTGCACCTCAAGGATATCTGAACATCCTTCACAAATTCGCACACACCTTTCCTATCTTTCTTCTATAAATCTTCTGCTATATTTATTTTTTTTATTTTTCACATTTGACCTTTTATTTATATGATTTTAGATTTGTCAAATCGACATTATTTAGTATAACAGTCGGCTGAATTAAGAAAACTCTATTTGCAAAAATCCTTCAAGGGCTGACAGTGCTTGGTGACCATAACTTTCTATAATCTTTCAGAGACTGAGGGAACTCGGTAAACACCGACAATCCTTTACCTTCGATAACCGACTGAACTCGGTAAACACTAACTTTTCTTCGACAATCGACTGAACTCGGTAAACACTAACTTTTCTTCGACAACCGACTGAACTCGGTAAACACTAACTTTTCTTCGACAACCGACTGAACTCGGTAAACACTAACTTTTCTTCGACAACCGACTGAACTCGGTAAATACTAACTTTTCTTCGACAACCGACTGAACTCGGTAAACACTAACATTCCTGTCTGGCAGACCGACTGAGCTCGGTAGTAATTGATTGCTGCGGACTATGACATTGTGTGACATCAAAGACAATACATAATTTGAGTAGCAATTTCCTTCAGACAATTGTTTCCAACACATTAATCTTGAAAATTTTAATGGAAGTTTTGTTCGTTATGGAGATAATTCAGGTGCATATGTTACTAGTCATGTTCAATATGTTTGAGTAAAGAAACTCCTATACATGATGTATACTATGTTGAAGGGTTAAAACACAATCTTTTGAGTGTAAGTCAAATTTGTGACAATGATTATTCTATACCTTTTAATGCTAAAAGTTTCTCAACTAAAAACACTAAAGGGAATATAATAGCAAGTGGATTAAGAACCAGTGCAAATGTTTATCATCTAATTGATTCCACAGTTCAGGAAACATCTTTAATCAGTACGTGTTTTATGACTCAAGTTGAAGATAATTGGCTGTGGCAAAAATGGTTAGGGCATATCAATTTTGATAACCTTGTTCGAATAAGAAAAAACAAGAAGGTTAGAGGTCTACCTCTAATCAGTAAACCAGTTAATTTATGTGAAGAATGTGTTAAAGGAAAATAGACAAAGTCTTCTTTCAAAACAAAAGAATATCTTTCTACAAGGCCTTTGGAATTGGTTCACACTGATTTATATGGACCAACTAAAACTCAGTCTATCAACGGAGAAAAATATTTCATGTTGTTTGTAGATGACTACTCTAGAATGGTCTAGGTCACTTTTTTAAAACATAAGTCAAAATCTTTTGATCGCTTCAAAGTTTTCAGCAAAATGGTAGAAAGAGAAATAGACTTAAAGTTAAAATGTCTTAGATCAGATCGAGGTGGTGAATTCACATCTCAAGAATTCATTGAGTACTGTGAAAAACATGGTATAAAACTATAGTACTCAACTGCTCATACACCATAACAAAATGGTGTAGTGGAAAGGAAAAACTGAACTATTAAGGAAATGGCAACTATGCTAAATGAAGTAAAATTACCAAATAAGTTTTGGAAAGAGGCTGTTCATACAGCTACTTATATTCTCACCAGGGATCAGATAAGAATCTGAACATCTCACGCAATGTATGAACTATGGTATGGTAAGATTGCCAATGTTAAACACTTTAAGATTTTTGGTTGTAAATGCTTCATAAGAAAGGATGATAATGCTTTAGAAAGTTTTGGTTCCAAATCTGATGAAGGTATTTTTTTGGGCTATTCCACGCATAGTAAAGCTTTCAAATGTTATAATAACAGGTTACACAAAATTGTGGAAGCTATTAATGTGGTGTTTGATGAAAGTACTATGCCTTATAATTATAAAAGATATGATCAGGAAGAACAACTTATCAAATCTAAGTCTGATGCAAAAATTATGCCTACTAATGTTGAGAAATCAGATTCTGATACACCATCTTGTGATGAGCAAGAAATACTGTCTATTCCTAAATTGAGTCAAAGAACACCTTCTAGAATTATTGCTAAAAGGCATCCCAAGTCCTTAGTCATAAGAGACGTTGATAATGGTATTTTGACTAGAAGAAAAGAAAAATCTGATGAACATGCCCATATAGCTAAACATTTATTTTTATTATCAGAATTTGAACCCAAAACCGTGTCTGAAGCCATAGACGACTCTAGCTAGTTACATGCAATGCAGGATGAAATAAATCAGATAAAAAAAATAAAACTTGGGAATTAGTACCAAGACCTGATGACAAAAATGTCATAGGTGGCAAATGGATCTTTCGTAATAAACTTGATGAGAATGGTAAAGTGGTTAGGAATAAGGCTAGATTTGTATGTAAAGGTTATGCTCAACAAGAGGGAATTGACTATGGTGAAACATTTGCTCCAGTAGCAAGAATGGAATCCATTAGAATCTTTTTGGCATACGCTAGTTATAAGAAATTTATGGTTTATCAGATGGATGTAAAAACAACTTTCTTAAATGGGTATCTTGAAGAAAGAGTGTATATGGAACAACCAGAAGGTTTTGTATCCACAGAAACACCTGATTATGTTTATAGGCTAAAAAATGCACTGTATGGCTTAAAACAAGCTCCTAGGGCTTGGTACTCTAGGCTGGATAAACATCTTCTTGCCAATGGTTTTATTCAAGGTAGTGTGGATAGCACACTCTACACTAAAGTGGTGAATGGTGAGATACTCACAATTGAAGTCTATGTAGATGATATTATCTTTGGGTCTACTAATGACAATTTGTCCAAACAGTTTTCTAATATCATGGAGTTTGAATTTGAAATGTCCTTATTAGGAGAACTTAAATTCTTTTTGGGTCTACAAATATCTCAATTTTCCAATGTTATATTTATTTCACAAATAAAATATGCAAAGGAAATGTTGAAGAAGTTCAATATGGCTGATTGGAAACCAGGTGGAACTCCCAATAAAGTCTTAGAGAATGAATTTAAATTACTTTATGTTCCCACTCAAGCTCAAGTAGCTGATGTTTTTACTAAAGCTTTGCCAAAAGCTGCCTTTGAGACATTCCCTTCTCGGTTGGGAGTTTACTCTCAATCTCTTTTCTCTTGATTCTGCTATTCTGGGGGAGCTATTGTGTAGTTTTTGCTACTACCTAGAGTCTACTTCATTAAAAGATGTTTTTTCCTTGCTGTCAAAAATAGGGGGAGAAAAATTAGTGTTGACAGGATAGACAGGACAGGACAGAGACAGTGAGTTGATATTCTGATGGTATTCTGATATTTCTTGATTCACAGGACAGACAGGACAGGACAGAGACAATGAGTTGATAGAGTTGATATTCTGATATTTTTTGATTCTCAAATTGCTATATGTTTTCATCATCAAGGACAAAGGAGGAGTTTGTTGTGTTTTGTCCTTAATGATGACCTATTTTTTGACTTGGCACGCATGATTTTTTGGATTAACAAAGCAGTACGAAAGGTTAAGGTGAAGTTACATCTTTGGGTTATGATTATGTAACCATAGTAAAGGTCCTTGGTCTTGATAAAGCCACGTGGTATACATTGTGCTGGCGGATTTCAAACAGAATGTAATTATAGTTTGGGATATTCTTTTATCTTGGGCAAATGATTATTTCGATGAATGTCTTTCTTTCTTTTCACTCAACCCTAAACACTCTGCCACCATGATTTCAGCTCTTTTGCAGTTTCTGTAAGTTGATGGGATAAATTCTTCAAGGGTTTCAGATATTGTGTTCTACTGGTTCTTGTGATCAAAATGGTTCTTCTGCACAGTCGTGAGGGTAAAGGTTCTTTTTTGCTTTACAATACTCACAGGTATTATTAACTCCTTTCATGTCTTATTTTGCATACAAATGACAGGAGCCTCCTTGATATAACGTAACTAAATTATGTGTAGTTCTTGTTGGAAAATCATATAAAAGAAGTTTGTTCTCTGCAGTTAAATAGTTACATGTTTCTTCATTTAGTTGGAAAGGTAGTTGTAAATGGTTGAGTTCATTTTTAGACAAGGTTAAGCATTTCTTTCAGAAGCTTAAACATTTTGAAGCCTTGCAAAGCTGAATATAACCAATTGGTTATTTGTTTTTGACCTGGGTTGATTTGAAAATGGTTATGATATTGTTGGATTTATTTTTCCTTAAAAATCCTATGAGGGTTAACGGATTTCTATTGATTTCAGTTTTATCAACCCTATATGAGTTGACAGTTTGGGTGAACAAGGGTTTGTGTGTATTTACTACTGTAGACACAACCCTCAAATTATTTGTGTATGATAATTATCTTTTTAGATTGAGCAAAGTGGAAATGAATTTGATTGATTATCAGTTTCTTATTCAGTTGGAATACCTAAATCTCAAATTTACTTGTAATATTTTTGTAAATACTTCTATATAGTGCACTGCAACGGTTTGTGTGTGATTTGATTTTTTAGTACAGACACACATGCATCTACAGTGATCTATAAAGAAGTGGTTTTGTGAAGATTGAAAGATATATTGTAATAGTTGCAGTCTTAAAAGTGTGTTTTGTTCAGTCACTTTTATAGTTGGAACTTGAATAAAGCTCTTAAGTGTATTGAAAAGCAGGGTTGTAGCTGCACAAGAAGTTATAAAGACTTGATGATTAAGGAAATTTGGAGTGGTTTTTTTATCCTATGAGAGAATCCAGTTGATTCTTGAGGGTTTTCCCACTTGGCACAAAAAATATGGTGTGTCATTTTATTTCTCTTGCTTGAGATGCTATTATCTTGTTTCAATATTTTTCTTCATGCACTTGTGGTTATTGTAATTGATTCAATAAATCTCTTTTCTATAAAATCAGAAAACTTATAAGGAGTCTGATTCAACCCCCCCCCCCCCCCCCCCCCCCCCTCTCAGCCTCTTTTTACTTCCAACAGTCTTTTGGCCAAGGATAAAGACTGCTGAAATGACTGCAAAAAAGCCTCCTACATAACCATACATCTTACTCTACCTTAGAAAATACTAAATATTACCAATGGGATTAGCTACGATTCCCATATATGGTAACCATATATTTCTCTATTAAAATAATGACCATGATACCCTAGATGGATCCTACAATTTTGCCCCATGCTCACACATTTCCTAGTTTGAACATCGCTTCTTTGGAAGAACTTAGGTTGATGATCACTGCAATTCCACCTCAAAACCCATGTTTTGAGTTGATTAAAATCCATGTTGATACTGAAAGACCTAGTGATAATGAGAACTTTATTGTTACAACTAGTCTATCCCTAGATATATTTGGCAAAAATATCTTGTGATCCATTGAAATATGGTCTTGGTCTAGGATCCTTGTTGTGGTGCATCAACATTAATGGATATAGTTGTCAAAGACATAATGCGCAGGTAGCAATAATCAGAATTATTCTTAGATAATGTGCAGGTTTCCTACTCTCCACATGTTATGCATATTATTGTGGTTGTTCCTTGATAGTGCATAGTTATGGCTACATCATCTATGCAGTGGAAGCTTCTAGGTGCATTGCACTTGGAGCTTTTGGTTGTTGTATTTCACTTGATATGTTTTGTATACATTGGAGGTATGGATAGTTGAATATGTTAGTACTTGTTGTGGCTACTCTTTCAACTATGGTTATTGGTTGTTGATAGCTACTGATACATATTGATACCTATGGACTGAGTATTTGTGTTTGGAATGTCAATTAAGATAGACTTATAATTCATTTGTGACAAATTATGTGATTTTATCTTTTGATGTCTTCTTATGTATATCTAGTGGTAGTGGCATTGATAGAGGGTTGGAGCATTCATGTATGAGATGGTTGTCACTTTGATTCTTGTTGTGAGTATCCTTGTGGAGCACTTTGATTCATGATGGTATATGTGGCTAGAGGGATTGTTCCCTTACTCATATTTGTGGCTACCTATTGCCCCTTATGTCTATATGCAACAAGTGGAAGAATGTTGAAAAATAGGCATTGTACACCTTGCATAATAATGGTTCTAATTGTAATATTTTATTTACTATGTATGTTGCACCTAGGAGCACATAGATTGACATACAAATGTAGAGATTCTTTTGGAATAATTAGGCCCACTTGATGAGTTGTATTAAAATATTGTAATATTATATTGTAATTATTTAATATTGGAGAAAGAAAATTAATAAAGTTCCCAATATTTAATATGGGGTCAGGGGTTAGGTAGCATATGGTTTATGTGATACCTCTTGGTGGTTTTGCAGAAGCTTATTTCTATAAAAGAAACCACAAAAGTAGTTGTTGAGCTAAGCAAGGTTACTATTTGTGAAGGTTAAAAATATGGCATGGGATGTGTGGTTATATGTTTGTTCACATGGAGTGTTTGTTGATGATTGGGGTTTCAAAAGCTTTCATGGATGTATTGTAAAATTGTATTGCCAAATAATACATGGATAATAGATTATTTTGGAAGTTAGATTTTTCCTCCATGAAGGTTTTCCCAAAGTAAATCTTGTGCCACATTTTGTTGAGTATTTTGTCTATTATCTTGTATGTATCAATTGGGTTATATGGTAATTGTCATCATATGACTGCGAATTTCATTACATAAAATATATACATGAAGTGTGTGGATGTGTGGGTAAATAGTGTTGGATCATTTTTTGTTTAGCTTTGATAACTTGGTTGTTTTTATTTTATGTATCTATTATTATTCTTGTATAGTCAAAAGCTTGGCTTACATTAATTAAAAACATCTTTATTATTATAATTCAATAAATATAAATTTATAATTTTAATACAATTACAATTAGACAACTCAAATATATTCAATAATTAATAGATTAGATTTGTAGGAGTTGAGCTAGTGGAGAGCATCATGTCAGCATGATTGTATTGTAATTATAAGAAAACAAGGTTGTCAATTGTAAAGGAAATTTGATTTCTAAAACAACATAGAAATGTGAATCTTGAAAGAATTTATTATAAATTTTCCTCTTAAAATATGTTCTAAAAATGTAACTCTCTTCATATTAAATTTTTTATTTATACCTTGAAAACATTAAAATAAAAGATATTATAATTTAATTTTTGATAACATCAAATATATTAGTATCTTATTTTTATTAAGAGTTCTATTAAATTAAAAAGAAAACATTCTTTCAACAACTTCAAAAAACTTTTTTTACAATCTCAAATAATGTTTTCTTGTCAACTTGATGCTCACAATCAAAAAGGCTATCTTCGATAATATAATATATATTGATCCATATACCCCACAAATATAAACATATTGAATTTATATAGCAGACCAATGGATGGACATGATACCATATATTTTTTAAATTAGAACCATGTCCATTATTCAGAGGAAACACCAGTTCCTATTAACAGCACAGGATTCACATTTAAAGATTGGGTTTGTTGAAAGTGGAATTCACCCTTAGCGTCTATATGACACTTCCTCGTTAAGCATGCTGCGGATTTCCCACATGTCAATAAGACTCCATGGATTCTCCCACTGAAGAATGTCATGAATGTCCCTCTCAATCTGCTTAAGCTCTTTCATCATACCGTCCAGGCAGAAGACAAGAGCACTCAAAGCGATGATCAAATCATTATTCAATCCGCCCAAACCTCGACCACTGAGGCATACATTTGCCACCACCACCTTGATACTTTTTAAGAGAGAATCAATGGCGTCCTCATCACCTGCAATGCTCCGTGAATTCTGATATCTCAGTTCAGAATCATGCGGGTGTTCTTCGTGGGCCGGTGGTGTTTCAGAGCCAGATTCATGGTCTGCAAAAGGATGATGTTGGTGATTATGATGATGAAAAATTAGCTTGGGAATGGACTTAACTTGAAGGACCTGTACAAAACACTGAAATAGAGGACTCACTCTGTAACCAAATTCCTGGAGGTCGTCCCTGATGAGATCACAGATTGCCTCTATGGAAATATGACTTTTGGAGCAACTCTCAATAATGGATTCAAAGGCGCGCACAGAAAAGTTCAGAAGATCTGCTATATTGCAAACATCGCCCAGGAGTTTTGAGTACGTAGTTTCTGGGAAAGGCAGAAACCAAAAGTCTGGCTCTGTCTTGGCTTCCTCTATACTTCTTCTTAGTCTAGAAATACGATGCTTCAATGCCTTTTCCTTCTCTTTGAACTGTGAAAGAGTCCCTGGCAATGAATGCATGCATTGCTGGGCGATTTGAGCAGAAATAATGGCGGTAGTGTATTCCTGGATTTGAGAAACGGTGAGAATGAGCTCTTTTCTAGCAATGGTCGCAGCTCGGCGTGGCTGAAGAATTAACTCCACCACCATATAACACACTATTCCCACCATGGTCTCTGTGATTCTCTCAATTGCAAACTCTGAAGGACTGGATGTAGTCTTTCGGCCAAGGATGAAGACTGCTGAAATGACCGCAGACAGGCCTCCTGCATAACCATACATCTTGCTCTGCCTTAGAAAACTCGTAAATACCACCCATGGGATTAGGGCTATGATTCCTAGAACCATATATTTCTCTGTCAAAATGCTGCCGATTACACCATAGATGGACCCTGCAACTGTGCCCTGTGCTCTCACATTGCCCAGTTTGAACGTCGCTTCTCTGGAAGAACTCAGGCTCATGGCCACTGCAATTCCACCCCAAAACCCATGTTTTGGGCTGATTAAAATCCCTGTCAATACTGAGAGACCCAGTGATAATGAGCATTTTAATGCTACAACCAGTCTATCCCTATATATTTGGCAAAAATATCCTGTGATCCTCTGAAGAATGGTCTCCGTCTGGGATCCCTGCTGTGGTGCACCAACGTTAATGGATATAGTTGTTAGGGGCACAGCGCACAGGCGGCAATAATCAGAAGCATTCTGAGATAAAGTGCTGTTTTCCTGCTTTCCTTTAACCATTGGTACAATCTGCTGCAATTTCTCACTACTTGGGTTTGACCAACTCAGTACATCTATGGCTTCCTTAGACAAAAACTTCAGATTGAACATAAAGAAAAAGGTTGGAAGATAGCATCTGAATGCATCAGAAGACTGTGTTTCATGATCGAATGATTTGTTTGTTGGCTTAAGTTTTTGCATATTGGAGTTATAAGCTCTTTGTATGAGTACTGCTAGGGCTTCGTCCAAAGAATTCAGCGCTGTTCTTACTTTTTCCACAATGAGTTCCTCCTGGTTAGTTGTGTTTCTTCTTGCAAAGCAGGCGGATCCTGCGTGCTGTAGAGCCAGGCTGGTCCACTCTGCCAGATAGAGCAATGGGTCTTTAAGCAAAGCGTGCATAAGCGGTCCGATCTCAAAAGTGGAGGAATATTGCAGAGCCATTTCCATTCCTGCAAGGGACTGCCTCAGATTGCTGAATTTACTTATAGCTTTCACAGAAGATGAGTATCCAACACCTGGAAGCTCCCATCTTAAGTAATCCTGTTATATCACATCAACATAGCAAATTTATTAGAGACAAATAAGAGTTGGGTCAACATAAATCTGGAAGTTATTGGTGTCATACAGATCCGTCCATCTGTGGTGAGGCCATAGCTTGTGTATTAGAAAACCTAACGTATAAAGGATAGAAAGCAGTGGCTCCATTTTCCAATAACCAATTGCATTTGCACGATTCGTATAATTTATAATTTGGTTTTATTTCCTCGATTGAAACCATCACCACGGACTTTATGCAGCTAAAACAAGAGAAAAGAAATAGGAGGCCAATGGGCTAAATTGCAAAAATCTAGTCCTCGTTGAACCTACAATAAATTCATCTCGTCCAATTAATGAATATATAGAAAATATCCATTATTGTTTAAATCTTGGATGTGGAGTATGAATTCAGTGGAGAGGCAAGGATTGATGCTTGGGACATCATCTAAACTTTGTAGAAAATGTTTCTAATTATTTAGGTCTTGGACATGAGACATGAATTCAGTTGAGAGTGAAAAGATTGGTGTTGGGATATGATATAGAAGTTTGTAGAAGATGTTTTTAATTATTTAGTTATTGGATATGAATTTAGAGAGGGTGGAAGATTAATGTTTGGATTATTATTAATTTTGAAAATAATTATTATTATTTAATTATTGGATATGAGATATGAATTCTGTTGAAAGTTAAATATTGATGTTCGAAATATGATATAGACTTAGTAGAAAATGTCTTTTATTATTTAGTTATTAGATATGCGAGTATGAATTGAATCAGAGTTGAAGATTAGTTTTTGGGATATGATTTAGACTTTGTATAAAAACGATTCAAATTATGTAGCTATTGGATATTAGAAATGAATTGAGAACCAAAAATTGATACTTGAAACTTGATATGTTATAGAAAATATTTCTAAACATTTAACTAAATATGAAATATGATCACAACTTCATTCAAACCATTCAACTTCACTTATTAATAATATATACTTGTTTAACATTTTTTAATTTAAATTCATTTAACAAATTCCAGAGAGCACGAAGTTACAAAATATTTGAGATATTTCAAAATAGCATTATTACATTGATAGTGCATATGACCTTCTAAAAGTAAGAAAATTTACAATTTCATCTTATTAGCTCTGAAAAAGAAAATTTGCGGAAGAAAGAATGTTTTCTATCATTGTTGTTCATACCTGTTTGTCTTGGACTTTCTCCAGCACAGAAACTCCTGTAGAGGACAATGATTTAGCCTGGAAGCGTAAAGAATCCACCTCTTTATAATCATTTGTACTGAAAGCCTCAACCAAAATCCTTAAAACCTCTGATGTTATGCGAGCAGTCAGCTTACTCTTCTCTTGAACCTGCTCATCTCGAATCCATGAACATCAGCTTGTT
Source organism: Chamaecyparis obtusa (assembly GCA_027943335.1). Lineage (NCBI taxonomy): Eukaryota > Viridiplantae > Streptophyta > Pinopsida > Cupressales > Cupressaceae > Chamaecyparis > Chamaecyparis obtusa. The sequence goes on along the minus strand of BSBK01008102.1, from coordinate 8,464 downwards.
CAAAGCGCTGGCAATTATATATTGAAAACTAAGACAAAAAGCATATTGGGATCTGATTGTATTGGCGAGAATGTTTGGGTCTAGTTCAATTAACAAGAGTTTTCTGAGAGGGGAATCTAAAAAAATATAAAGAAATAGGTAAGCTCTCAAATGTAGTACCCGATGACAGGCAAGCCTTGGAACTGGAAAAACCAAAGCCAGGAGGGCACAGGCAGTTCCAACAACAGTAGTAGCTGCAACACGCAACGGATACATAACAGGGTTCAAATTCTCCCTCTCCGAGAACGCCGAGACATAAATCATTACCACCTGAGCACAGGCCACCCTTTTGGACGTTATATGAATCATTTTCGACCACACGATGAAGAAGCTGCTGACAGTGACACACAGAGTTGTTACCCAAGTGTTAAATCTCTCTGGTTTGATAACCCACAAGACAAGAATTGCAGGCATGGCTCCATGAATTACTCCGGCCATTACAGAAAATGCAGAACGCAGAGCTTCTCCCAGGGAGGCCTCTCCCACCACAGTAACTGCCATGATATATGCAAAGAGAGGGAAAGCCATCCAGTGGGAATGCATGTCACTGCACTGCATCATTATCCATGCCAGCAGGCACGCCCATCCTGTCCGAAATGCCGCACTCACTCTCGACTGCCAAAACATGCTTTCGTAAGTCACCGCCATTTAACTACCTGCATGCCCAATAACAGTATTCATTTTAAGCCATTGCATCCACAATTTATCTGCTAAATAACAAAAGATTCTATATTGGTGAAGTTAATTTACCTGTAGGATCCAGCGACAGATTGGAGAAAGAGCTGCGATTTATGATTGGGAATCTGGGACCAATTCCAAATTTAAATAACTTCTGGGGTCAAGTGCTATTCATTCCTTCACAGGACTGTAGCCAAGCGCATTTCGTCCGGCCGGATAATCCTGGTAGGCTTCAAGAGCTCAAGTACATGTACTGCTTCCGTATATCCACTCAAGTACAAATCAATCTTTCATGTCTGGAATGATTAGTCACTTGTCTCTAAATACTGAAGAATTGGGGATTTGAATAGAGCTTTAGGTACGCGGTTAGTAGGTCCAGTTTTTCTCTCTATTTTGAATAAGAGTGCGTTTTAGAAGATGTCATGCTAATGTCACTGGTCCATAATTATATAAAACTTTCTGTAGTAGGCACAAGGTCAAATAGTCAATTTCCTCCCTCCATCTGTATCAGTGGACGCGTTAGAAGATGTGTCATGTTAATGTCACTAATTGATACTTATATAGAACTTTTGGTGGTAGGCACTTGGACACAAGGTCCACTTCCTCTCTCTATGTAGTATCGGAGGATGTGCTAGAAGACGCGTTCAGATGATACTTATATAAAGCTTCTTGTGATACAAGTATGAGGTCATAAGGTCCAGTTCCTCTCTTGCTTGGTATTGGAGGATGTCTTAGAAGATGTGTCATGCCATCATCACTAGTTATACTTATATAGAGCTTCCTTTGGTAGGTACAAGGTCACAAGATCCAATTCTTCCATTCATGTGGTATTGAAAGATGATATGTAACAAGTAGACAATTTTTTAATTTTTTTTGTTGTGCCAGAGGTATCCCCGCAACTCAGCCCAACACCCAACCCACCTTACCTTGGTCTTACTTCCTGCCAAGTTGGGGTCAGGAAGGGGTGAGCTAGGGTGAGACTAATCCTCTAGGAATGTACCAAGCTGCCCACAAGCCAGGTGCATCATTTTGGAGTTGAATTCGAGACCACTAGAGAGCAAACCCAAGGCTCAAAGTAACTCCTCTACCGTGCAGACTATGTTAGTAGACATATTGTGCCAACCTCATTAATCACGCTAAAAAGTTTACGGGTATGCTACAATTTATATGACTACCTGATTTTAAATAAACAAATAAAAATAAACAGACAATTGAGAGACGCAATTTCATTGTTATGTGGCCCTTCCCACACTGAAAGAGAATGATTAAGCGCGGGTCCTTCAAATCTAAACTTCTTTCTAAAGTTAAGAACTATGAATTTTAGATAGGGATGAAAGGCAACTGAGTGGCCGAGTACGCGGTGCCAATGAAGTACTGTACATGAACTATAGGTTGTCAGCATTTCCTTTATTGCAATGCGCATGATATCCAATGTTCTTTTTTATGGTCTTCCTAGTCATCTTGTGCTTGGAAAACAAAATTAAAGCATAATGCATAATATTTTAAGGCGTCTAGCTGTAGACTAAATCTCATAGAATATATCCATGTCGCCGTGTTTCTTATAAAGGATCATTCATAAACGTTATTATTATTATATTCATATTGTCTAACAAAATGTCCATTCTTCTTGTCAATTTCAATATTTGCGTGCTCCAGATCTATATATTCATGATCTACAGATTATCATTTAAGAGTGATTATTTCGACATCTTCATGTCATTATTCAAAAGTTGCCCACATCCATGAACGGTTACGAGGCTTCAATATTACACCCATTCACTATAATCCTTCTGGGCAATAGCAGAAATATGATTTGATGGGAACAAAATTAATAAATTGAGAAAGGAATTAGAACTGAACTTAACCAAAAAAAATTATTTTTTATTAGTTGGTAAATGGCATTAGATGCATTTTTCTATTCATACGTTGCAGAATTTCACAAATTGATTTTACTACCCATCATATCATCTTCTAGTTGCAGTTTAGCAAATGTATACACATGATATCATATATCCAACTAACTCCTTTCGGAGGGTGAGTAAGAGAACTGTTCTATATCATGGAAGGGATTCATTTGATAAAGTAACAGATATGATACTTGAATGTAATTTTGACTTATCTCTACTGATCACTTTTCGAATTTTGGACGACCCCCCTCATTTTAAACTCGCCCGTTTTGGAAAAGTAAGATTTAGTTTCTCTGTACTCCACCTATGCAGATTTCCTATTTTTGGAAACATGATTTTTACTTTCTCTCAATTCAAGATGTTAAGATCTTAATAGAGAAAAGACACGGCCATTGCAAATGGAATTGATTCGGCAGGCTCTTACCATTTTGTTTGCAGTTGTGAGAGAATGTGAGGCACGAAATTTTTGAAGAAAATTAAATTTCTTAGGCGTTTCAATAGCCTTTCCCATTGTTTTCTTATCATGGTAATTTAAGTTATTTTTGAATTCCATTGGATATAAAATAGGAGTAATGTCTTAGGTTTTCCTACTTTTTCTTTAAGATAATATATAATAATTTATATATATTAGTTGGTAGATAGATAATATATAATAATTTATAAATATCTTTAAATATAAATTACTATCAATAATCGCACTTTGGTGTAGGAACTCAAATTAAATTCTGGTCAATTTGTATGTTTATTTGCATAGTTCGTGAAATCAATTGGTAAACCATTTATCAAATGATGATGTGTGCAATTAAAGGTCTCAATGGAGAAGTGAATAGCTTCAAATCAACTATGCATCCACTTACAAGGATCCAAACATGACTGAAACAAAAGTTTTAAATCGGAAAGATAATCAAGCTCCATTAGCAAGACACACACACGCGGGGGGTAGAGAGAGATGGAGCGATAAGGATATAGTGATAGAGGTATGGAAACCAAAGGATATAGATATAGAGATATAGGAAGAGTGAAAGGGAGACATGTGTAGATATAGAGGGGGAGAGAGGAGGATAGAGTTAAAGACGAAAATAGAGCAAGAAGGGAAGAGGGGGAAATCTAGATAGGATATTAGAGAGAGGTCGAGAGAGAGAGAGACATAAAGTGTCGGGAGGGATAGGGAGATAAAGAGATAGATAAAGAGGAGGAGGGGGGAGAAGGGGAGATAGATAGAGATATAGATGGTGAGATAGATAGATACTACTTGAGAGAGATATATATATGAAGGGAGATATGTGATGAATAAGGGAAAGATAGAGATAATGAGGGATAGATAGAAAGGGAAAGGGAGAGATAAGGAAATAGAGATATAGTTCATAAGAGTGAGAAATAACGAAGGTGATAGAGACAAGTAATAGAGGGAGGGAGGGAGAGAGAGAGAGAGAGAGGGATAGAAATAGTGATGGAGAGAAGTAATATGAATTAGTATATGTATATTATTAGTTTAGTACATATTAAGTTATTTTTAAATATAAATAATATATATTATATTATACTAAGTTATATATTTATTACTATATTAAAATGACATCTAACATATAATTTAATGTCTGACACTTTAAATGTAAATTATTAATAAATTTAAAAAATATTAGTATAGTATATATTATTTTGTAATATTTTGAATATAAAAATACATTTTAAGAATGTAGATATTTTTAAAAATTATTAGACACACAACAATTTATGCCTAAATTTAAGGGTAAATGCACAATAATCTGTTGTCTTTTAGGCTAACTTGACAGACACGACCCAGTTGGACTCGACCGAGTCCAACACGGCCGAGTACACGTAGGCGCCAAGTAGTGCCGAATGGCACCTACATGGCCTCATTGACTAGGCCAAGTGGTACTCGGTCGAGTCCAAATGCTATTTTAAATAGTGAAAAGGAGCCCCAAGCCCCTCATTTGCACATTGAGGGGCTAAGGGTACTCGGCCCAATAGGACTCGATCAAGTCCTACTCAGCTGAGTCTGCCTAGGTGGCATACGATATTGGTAGCCAGACCTTCAAAAACACAAAAAAAATATAAGTTTGCACTTCTGTTGTTCCTTTCTCTGCTCAAAATAGAAAATGTCAAAAAATTAAAAGTACCCTTTTCTAGATCTCGGAACTATGATTCTAGACATAGAAATTTTATATTGTTTCAACTACAAAACGTTAAACAAATTTTCTAAAAACTACATGTAGGTATATTAAACTTTGAGAAGATGTTTATTCAGAAAATATAGAAAAGTGCTAAATCAATTCAAAAAAAATTTAAAATTATATACAACACTAGAGAAGAGAGTCATCTTCAAGAATATGTAATTTATCTGGTTTTCGGTATAGTTTTGATAGGGGAAAAGTGGCGGGAGAGAAAAAGCGTTCATTTCAGGTAAGTTTGACTTTGAATACTTATAATGGGAAAACTATATATTGAAAACACTTCTTTCTTTTTTCCTGTGCTAGATATATATGTCATCTAAAATGTATTCTAAAATTGGAGGAAAAAACAATGTTTTACTTATAATGATTTGATGGAAAGTAAACTCCCTAATTTGCAGTATTTTTCATGATATGAAAAATAGATCTAAAAAATTAAAAAACCATATTAATTTTTGTTCAAATTAATTTTCAAAAATTATAGGCATAAAATTCATCCTATTTCACACATTTCATCATTTTACATCATCTTCAAATTCTCAATAAAAATGTGACTTTTATGCCTTTGAAGTTTTTCAGTTTTGGTGTTGTTAGCCTTTTCCTTTGTAAAAGGGTGACAACTTATTGTGCTTTTACCCTTAATTAAATTAAAATAAAATATTAATAAAAATACTTGTAATGAAATAATCTAATTATTTATTTTAATTGTGTAAAATGGAATAGAGAATATTATCTCTTCTATATTTTTATTTTATTATTTTTTAAAGTGTAAATCTAAATCCATATAAAATAGGTACTTGATTTTATGAACTATATTTTGACATATAAAAGTTTAAAAAGAGTTAAAATATAAAAACTATCTAATAAATTAGTTTATTGTAAGTAAGTTTTTTGACTTATTTATAATAAATCGAAAAAAATCTATTGCTTCAAATAAATTAAATTTAATATTAAATAAATTAGATTTTATTAGCTATGTATATCAATAAATTATGTAAAACTAAATAGACTCATTCTAAATATGCATTTGTGTGCTAGAAGTTGTAACCCTACACATTCTAAAATAACACACAAACCTAGTATTGTGGAAAGTTAACATAGGATGAATACTTAAATGGCAACAATAGATTAATGCATAAGAGTACACAAGTATTTTCTTCTTCTTTAGGTGAAACTATGCCAAAGTGGTGTTCTTTAAGGTTGAATCTAAAATGGACAAAAAGGAATAGAAATATAAAATTATTGTGAATGCGAACCATTCCCTAATGCACCATGAGAATCTCTCCTGAAACCTTGATATGATTTGTATGGAAACAACTTTTAAGTAGTAGTACAAGATGTACCTAAAAATTAAGATATCAAATTTATTTTCCAATCAAGTTGTAGATAAATACTTACCTCATACACACTTCCAAAATAAGCCTTGTAAAGATTATTCAAAATTGCAAACCTTCTAGTGATATGAATTTATGACATACATGATGCACTACAATGTTGGTTGTATATCAAATAAATTTAATTCAAATGATTTCATTCTTTATCTTATGTGTATTGGTGTGATCGAAGGTTGGATCTTTATAAATTGGTTCCTTGGTCCAAATAAGGTGATGGAGTTGAATTTTGAAACCAAGAAAACAAGCATGAATGCAATCCAAAATATCCATAATATAACTAGAATGGAGGTAGTGAAAATAAATTTTTACTTTTACATTTACAAGATATGATCTATTCATTTCAAAAATATTACCATTGTATCTGACCATCAAATATGAAACCTAGTTTGTTAATCCATAAAAAAATAAATCTATTTAATACATTATGAAAGGAAGATAAATTGTGAAGGCTTCACAATTTTTTTAATCTTTATGGAAATCAAGTCATCAAGCACAAAATTAAATTTAGCAATTGTAACAAGAGGAATACATAAAAATCATAAAAATGTGTCTCAAACTTCTGTATAGATTTACAATAATGATGACTATATATTTATGAATTCCCCTTTGTTGGATTACAAGAATATATTTGTAAGAAGTGTTCAATATTGAAGCCAAAATTTTAAAATTGCTCTAGATCTAATATATACTGAGTTAGAATTATATATACATGTAAATAGATGTTAAAGAGTTGTTAGTTTGATCCATTCCCATAAGGGGTTCACATATACTTACATTAATTTAGGATATTTCTTAGGCTCAATAAACTCTATATGAGGGTATTAATGAAATATTACAATGTGTAAGATATATGGTGAAATTTGCTTGAATGGTGAAGTCTTGATGTAGTCATGTAATTTAAATTTGTATTTGTATCTAGTCAAGGATTAGTTTCACATAATAAATGCATAGAAAACTAAAGAGAGACGTAAAAATAAATAGATGGTTTACATGATGTATGAGGGATTTGTAAACTAATGAGATAAGAGTATGCTACAAGAGTGGTTATTGTTGCACCAAAAGATTGACCTGTCAATGCCCGATACAACCACTAGACTTATAGAATCCATAGGAGGCAGTTAGTCCCTTGTCACAAATCCCTACAAGGGGAGCACTAACCATGTTTCCAACAATCTCCCCATCAATGTTACCCAAGGGGATTCAAACCTGTGACCAATCTCTGATACCACTTATTACAAGTGTGATTGTCATTGCACCAAAAGATCAACCTATCAATGTCTGACACAACTACTAGACTTATTGAATCCACAAGAGGCGGTTAGTCCCTTGTCATGAATCCCAAGGGGAGCACTTACCATTTTCCAACACAATATATTAGAGTCATGGGCTACCATACCAAGGGGTTTTTTTCAAGTTTGAATATAAAATGGGTGTAAAGGAAGAGAAATGTAATATTATTGTTGACAATAAACCATGCAATAATGCACCATGAGAATCTATCAAGAAGCCTTGATATTGATTTGTATGGAAACCATTTATAAGTATAAATATAAGTTGTACATGCAAATTATTGATAACGACCTATCTCACGCACACTTTTAAGATTGACACCTTTTCAAAGCCATGAAAGAATGTTCAAAATTTTAAACTTTATTATGATATGATATGATATGATATGACATGATATGATATGATATGATGCAATTGTAGTGTCATTTGTATATCAAAGCATGAATTTAAATTAAATGATTGTATACTCTAGGGTATGTGCAAGATCATGAGGGGCCAAAAAGTAGCGATGTAAAAAAATCCACTTTTCACTCGTCCAAAAGCGCATGAAAATGTATGTTGACTTTTTAGTAGGCTTGGGTGTCAGTACACCTGGAAAACCTGACACCAAAGCACAAGCCTAATCGGGTACCTGATTTAAAATTGGGTACAATCGGGTACCCGATATTTCAAAGTTGAAAAAATGGCGGGAGTAAATGAAAAAATTAAACTTTTATATAGAATGTTTAAATATGTATTATATATATAATTATATATTAATTTATATATTTTATATTATAATGTCTTAGGGGTTTTAAATTGTATGTCATATATATATTATATTATAATATTTTATATATTAATATATTTTTTTATATATTAATATGTATTGTATATAATTATATTTAACATTTATATTATATAAATATATGTACAAATTTTATATATATATATATATATAACGTTTAAAGGGTATTAAGGGTAT